>CM038053.1:40336491-40936491 GCA_021397845.1 Areca catechu | reverse complement strand
ATGATAAGCACATGTAAAAATGATTTGATGTATGTTATCCATTCACCTTACTTGTTCATGGGATAAGGTTACAGCGGCACCCCTACACGTCATAAGAGATCCCATTGAATGGAAAGAGGGTCTTTAAGCCCTACTTATCTCCTATGACCGAACGGCCATGGTGACTAACCCAATCCGAAGTGGTTACTAGGAATTTTTTTTTTAAATAATTTTGATACCAATAGAATATGATACCATTTGAATGTAACTCCCCTAAAAAAATTAGATTTAAAATAAGGAGAAGGAGCATCATAGCAAAGCATGATATCAACAAGATATTCAAAGCATCAAATATATATATAATGATAACAAATCTTTGGATGCTCCCCCTGAATATTATTCTCCCTTAAAAATATGCATTCATTTAAGGAATAAAACATGAAAGCACATGCATCATAATTTCAGACAATTTTAGATATGACCATAGATTCTAAGTCTGATAGCAAAGATTTGAAATTTTCAAGATATTCATGATTTTCAAAATACAAAGTATTTATATCACTTAAAAACTTTTAGCATGATTTCAATTTATTTTAAGATGATTTGATATCCATACAAATGCTAGAAGTAATATGATATCAAGTCTAGCTACTAGAGTAAGGGTTTATCAATAAGCATACCCTCTTCTTAATTGTAACCCTTAACTACCAGTTTTATACTTGATTCAAATCAATTCGAACTTAAGCATATATGCCAAAAATGAGGGCACATAAATCATAATATTTCACTTGAACAGTAAGTGTCGACACTTGCTACAGTAGGTTGACACTAGAATACTATTCATAGCCAATTTGATTTTTCATATTTTCTGTATTTTTCTTGTTCTCAGGCCTTGAGTCGACACTTCACTCTTCAAGTGTCGACACTTGATCCTCAAGTGTCGACACTTCATTTCCAAGTGTCAACACTTGCTTGTGCCATGCTGAAACTTTGCTGATACTTCTTCAAATTGAAACTTTAACCTCTTCAAGTTCTTCCATATCAATTCCAAAGTCCATATACTTAATTTTTCATTAATTTAAGGACTTTTTCAACTAAAACAAGTATTTCTTCATTCAACATGGTTGAGTACTAAGATCTGAAAAACATACTTAAAATATAATTAGTACTCATATATACTTAAACATTTTGTCAATCATCAAAATCAAGACCAGAGTCAACAAGACCCGATTGAACGACGCCAAAGGGCTCTAGGCAGAAGAACTTCATTCTGTACTCTGGGCCTATCGGACTACCTCCCAGATGCTAACTGGGGAGACTCCATTCAACCTCACCTACAGGAGTGAAGCCATCATACCGATGAAAATCTCCTTGCAATCCCTCCAGATTGATCATTTTACTGAACTGGCCAATTTAGAACAAAGAAGGGCTAATCTAGACTTGATCGAAGAAACCAGACTCCAGGCGAATTTGAAGATGGTAACCTATCATCAAAAATAGTCAGATATTACAACTCTGGAGTCAAGGCTCGAACTTTTTGAGTCGGAGACCAGGTTCTACGGAGGACGAAAATCTCTAGACCAACCGAGCAAGGAAAGCTCTCTCCCAGCTAGGAAGGCCCTTATCGGGTGGTCGAAGTGGTCCAAGCTAGAACTTACCGACTCGAGCATCTAGATAGATGACAAGTGGCGCGTCCATGGAATATAGATAACCTTCGCAAATATTATCAATGAAAATCATTATTCTTTCTACAAAGAAGTCCTACCTCGCTCGGCAAAGGCTCTAGGGCAGCCCACATCGAAAGTCCGATCTCGCTCGGTAAAGGCTCTAGAGCAGCCCACTTCGAAAGTCCGACCTCGCTCAGCAAAGGCTCTAGGGCAGCCCAATTTAAAGGTCTGACCTCGCTCGGCAAAGGCTCTAGGGCAGCCCACACCAAAAATCGGACCTCGCTCAGAAAAGGCTCTAGGGCAGCCCACTCTGAAAATTCGACCTCGCTCGATAAAGGCTCTAGGACAAGCCACACCGAAAGTCCGACCTTGCTCGGCAAAGGCTCTATGGCAGGTCACACCGAAAGTCCAACCTCACTAGGCAAAGGCTCTAGGGCAGCCCACTCCAAAAGTCCGACCTCGCTCAGTAAAGGCTCTAGGGCAGCCCACACCGAAAGTCCAACCTTGCTCGGCAAAGGCTCTAGGCCAGCCCACTCCCAAAGTCCGACCTCGCTCGATAAAGACTCTAGGACAGCCCACACCAAAAGTTTGACTTTGCTCGCCAAAGGCTTTAAGACAGCCCACATCGAAAGTCCGACCTAACTCGGTAAAGGCTCTAGGGCAGCCCACACTGAAAGTTCGACCTCGCTCGGCAAAGGCTCTAGGGCAGCCCACACCAAAAGTTCGACCTTGCTCGACAAAGGTTCTAGGGCATCCCACTCTGAAAGTCTGACCTCGCTCGACTAGGGCATCCCACACCGAAAGTCCGACCTTACTCAGTAAAGACTCTAAGGCAGCCCACATCAAAAGTCTGACCTTGCTCAGCAAAGGCTCTAGGACAGCCCACTTCAAAAGTCCGACCTCGCTCAGCAAAGGCTCTAGGGTAGCTCACACCGAAAGTCTGACCTCGCTCAAAAAATACTACTTGGGATCCTTGAACATTTGAGGGATTTCCCTATAAACAGCTAGTTTGAGGGTTCAGACTAAACCAAACCTTCAATACTTAAAAATATTTTAAGAAGTTGGGTTTAGACTAAACCAACCCTTCAACACTTAGAAATATTTTTAAGAAGTTGGGTTCGGACTGAACCAACAATTCAACACTTAGAAATATTTTCAAAGAAAAGATCTCGGATCAAGTCAACCATGCCACATTCAGAAAAAGCAAATGCCAGAGATGTATATCAAAGGAAGAAAATATTTCATTCATCGACAAAAATTTTCATACAAAAAGGGGGCAGGCTTTTACAATCAATCTTAAGCCTTGCCTGGCGGGTACATAGAAAATTAACTGGAAGGGCTTTGGCTTTGGCCTCCCGTGCGGCGTCTGAAGTCCCGACCGAAGCCTCCAATGGTCTGGCTTCAGCAACAGCTTGGGCGTCGACCCCAGGATAGATCGGGCCCCCTTCTTTTTCGGTCGGTTGACTTAGTTGTACGATAGATAGGTCAAGCTCCAGGAAGGCATCTGTCACCCTCTTCAGGCAATCATCGTAGTCGTATGCATAGGTCTCCACTCCGGCCTCCTCTAGCTCATCGACATAGCTTGCGGAGGCCTTGTACTCCTTTACAGCATCACGGATTTTCTCCACCGCCAGATCTTTAGCCTCCCTCAACTGGCCGCATAGTTTGCTGACACCGCCTAGAAAGCCCTAGTTCTCCTTTTAGCTTCGACAGATCGCTCCTCCTCCTCGTTCAGTCGATGGACCAAGGAGTTGATCTTTGCCTTTCTCTTCTTCAACTTAGCCTCCCGCTTGGCTAGTTGAGTTTGCAGGTCCTCCATCTACTTCTTTGAAGATTTGGCTTTGGCCTGATAGGCTGACAGCCTCTCCTCCGCCACAGTTTTGGCTTCCTCCAACTCCGTGGCCTTCTTGGCCACGACCTTTGTTGCGTAGAGCATCTTGCCGAGACCATCGTCCATCAACGAGATCCCGTGGACAAGCTGCAAGCAAAATCTGAGTTAGTCATGTACAAAGAAAGAAGAATGGAAAGAAGAGGGTAAAGAGTGATGACCTACCCTCATTAAGTCACGATAGGCGCCCTTCACCACCACATTCAGCTTCCATCGATTCGACTCCTCCCAATCAACTTCCGTCATCGCCCCTCTGAGCAGGTCTCTGGCCTGCTCTGTGTTGTGGAGGGCGTGCCAGTGCTGATATGTCTTATGGCTGACACCATCGGCCTCCTCTCCTTCGGCTGCTCCCTTCCCTTTGTCCATGGGGAAACCACTTCTGTCAGCTCAGTTGGTGGTGAGGCTGGGGCCGTCGCCACATTAGTCGGATTTGACAACTCTTGCTCCGGTCGGGTGGCCAACTGCCCGACGGGGGATGAAGGTCCTGATGCCCTTGCCGCTAGTCGCTCTGATAGAGGCATGTTGCCCTCGTCGGAGTCCACTGTCACAACGATCGTGGGCCATTCCTCTGCCCGCTACTTCTTTGGCCTTTCTGCGGTCTGCTCCACAGACTGAGTGGCCCTCTTTCTTACCACCCGCTGGGATACTTTGGCTCTATCAAGCTTCATCTTTTCTCCTATTACAAAGGAAAACCAAAGCAAGCAAGGGAAGCCCATATAATAGAAAGAATAACTGACGACAATAGCTCCTATCCTACCTAGGTGTCCGTGGTGGTTGACTCCGGCCAAGTGGAGGCTGTCCTCTCGAAGCAACTCTGGCACCATGATGGGGCTGACCCTCTCCATCTCACTAAAGTTGGCCTGGTCAGCCATCAGCACTGCCTTTTCCTCATTAGCCCTCAGCCTTAGTTCCCTCCATGATGGTTCAAAGCCCAAGGCTGAAGGCTATCCACGTAAAAGAATTTGGACTTCCACCCGTGGATAGCCGATGGGAGACATCCTAGTATCTTTCGTCCAGGGAGGGGACTGAACATCCACCACTCCTAGCTCCTAAAGTCCCTCTTCAAGATGAAGAAATTGGTAAAAAGGAAGGTTCTGGGCTCGGCTCCAGCCCTCTGGCATAGAACCATGAAGCAGTTGATCGCTCGAATGCTGTTCGGGATCAGCTACGCAGGGGTTATCCTATACAAATTAAAAACTTCGAAGAAGAAGTCACATAGCAGGAATCTAAGGCCTACCTTAAAATGGTCTTCATACACCGGGAGGGCTCCTGGCCTCAGTGGCCTGGTCACCCTCTCCTCCGGTCCGGAATGGTAAGGTGCAGGGTAGAAGTTATGTTATACCTAACCCTAATGGCTTTTACCCCTTCCCGAGTCATCTCTGACTGGATATCATTAGGGCCTGGTTCTCTATTCCTATGGATGGAACTACAGCTACCGGAGGCCATTATTATAAAGTTTGAAGAAGCGGGGGGAAGACTAACCTGAAAACTGGGTTTCTAAGAAGACGAAGGCAGTGGAAAGGGGACACTCTTCCTCTCTTCGAATGCGAATGCGACAAGAAGCTCCCCCCGATCTCTCAACGTCTCCTTTTATAGCCCTTGAAAGGACCGGTTCCCACCGTCTCTTGAGTGCCATTACTCAACCATCAGGCGGTATGACTGTCCATGTAGTGGAAGCCGATGCGATGGAAAGAAGCACATTCGAGCCGCAATCCATGTGATTGCAAACCAGCGATGGAGAGCTTGCCCCGAACACGATGCCAATTGCCGAGATATCACCGCGTCACTCAAGTTGCATTTGAAGCCCAACGGTCGAGCGAGCCAGGCTAGCCACTCATCATTGCACCCCATTTGCATTAACTGCCTTCCCCCACCTCCAATGCAGGGCTGACACCTATCCCAGGCATAAGATTCTGGAGTGGGAAATGACTAGATGCAGTATGCCTGATCAAATTCGCGATCATTCCAAGGACAAATGCATTAAATACGAAAATGATGCTCTCGTCCTTCGAAGCTACAGGTCCTCTCGAAAGGCAAGAGCAAGGGGGCAACTGTTATACCCAATCGGCTTACCCTCGAATCAGACCAGTGCTGACAGTCCTTTGGCCCGGTCAAACTGAAGGCCTGATTAGCCCACTTCAAAAGCTGCTCGACCGGCCCACTTCAGCAGAGGCCCGACCGGCCCACTTCAGCAGAGGTCCAAACGATCCGCTTCAGTAGAGGTCCGAACGACCCACTTTAGCAAAGATCCGAACGACCCACTTTAGCAAGGCCCGTATTTCAAGGCAAGCTGCTCCAAGGATGGCCCGGGGGCTCTAGAGCCCTTACTGACTGGTACCAAAATTTTGTTGTAACAGAATCCTAATACATAAGCGCTACTACTCTGTGAATCCCACGATGACACCCTATCCTGGTGCCATGTGGCCACTACACAGATTCTTCTAGGGACAGATCGGTCATTCCTTACTTAGCCCCTAACAGATTCTGGCAAGGTTCCGTACCTACATAAGGTAAAATGGGGGACTCTGAACAGTAAGAGAGCTTTTCCCTTCTCCACGAGCTTATCTCCTTCGATTCCTCCATTCTTTTGCTCAAAGGCTCCCACTGACTTAGCCATCGGAGTATCCCCCACCGAACACCACCAGCCAGTGGGACTTTCTTGCAGGAATTGGGGAGATGAGCGCTCCGGCTAGCTCTAGGAACCTGTTCCGGGAGATTCAGCGGCAACAAGGTCATACAAAGTGTACCTCACATGCTAGCTCTCTTGAATCCTTGCTAAGCTCTAGCTTAATTTTGACTCTCTTTTTTATCTTAATTTTTTTATCTGGAGGGTTATGAAGAACCAATTATAGATATATACATGATATCTAAAGACAGAAAATGATGACTGGGCTGCTGCAAACATGCTTGGAACGGGGAACCATGCCGCGATAGGTGAGATAGGGAGTGGTGGTTAGCACGGCATATCCCTGCGGTAAGGCATTCCTCAGGTAGCAAATATTAATAATCGCCATTCTGAGAGCATACGTGGATGGGTGAACTGAGCAGGCCGGCGATGATTGACACGTTCACTATTTTGTCCATGTGATGAGGCACTGAAAGATTGTCTCACCACCTGAGTTGGCTGGCATGTGTTTGGAGAGGATTGGATCCTAGTTGCCATGCTAGACCGTCGAATCCTAATGTATCAGATGCTCTCCACTTTCTTATCCAAGTGGTTTGGTCTCCATGGTCTTGGATCAAGAAAGTAGAGATTTTCATGGTCCAGCTAGGTATAGGGGCCTACTACTGCTAGAGCAAAGTCGGATGTTTGCAGCTAGGATGGTAAGGCTATGCTAGGTGAGGTAGCTCATGATAGGGATGACGAGGCTGCGCTGGATGAGATAGCTCGTGAAAGAAATGATGAGGTTGCGCTAGGTGAGGCAGCTTGCAATAGGGATGGTAAGGCTACACTATATGAGATAGCTTGCGACAAAGATGATGAGGCTGTGCTGGATGAGGCAGCCAGATGCTGGATGAAATGCATGAAGAATATCAGTATAAAAGAAAAGCTATTTTGGATGAGCAACGATTCATATCTATATGGCTTATTCTTCCCGAAATAGAGTAAAGAACATGCTGGGATTGATTACAAGAAGAGTAAAGAGCACTATCTCGCAGACTGAACTCACCCAATGATAAAGAAAGAGGATCTAAGGGTTGAAAAACCACTTATGATTAGGACTAGTGCCTTCTTCAACAAGTCAGACCTAAGATTAGGGAGGTTTGTACCATGCAATGATCTCTTCTCCTGTTGGATCGATGCCCCTAACCATTCTTACAAAAGGAACGTCCCTATTATAAGAGACATGTTTATCTCTCTTAAACCAGTAGTGCAGCAATCCCGAGGCACTCGAGCCGACTCTGCCGACCCCCGCAAGAGCAACCCAGCATACTAGCCTTCTCGAGTCAGCTCCCTGGGGATGAGCACTGCAGCACCCGACCAAGGGGCGTTGATTGGCACCAGACCCACCTTAATAGTGGCACCCATATTTCATGAGCCCATACCCCCCATCCGGATGAACCAAGAGGGTGTGAGCTGGCCCACCCAACAATCCCCCCCAGCGAAACCACCCAAAAAAGTGTTCCACCTGCAGTTCGAACTCGAGACCTCGGCTCTGATATTAGTTGTTGGATCAATGCCCTAACCATTCTTACAAAAGGAATGTCTCTATTATAAGATGAAGGTTTATCTCTCTTAAACCAGCAGCGCAGCAACCCCGAGGCATTCGAGCCGACCCTCGCAAGAGCAACCCAGTGTACTAGCCTCCTCGAGTTGGCTCCTTGGGGATGAGCATTACAGCACTGACCAAGGGGCATTAACGTGGCACCATACCCACCTTAACAATGGCACCCACATTTCGTGGGCCCAGACCCTATCCGTACAAACCAAGAAGGTGTGAGCTGGCCCTCCCAACATTTCCGTAGTTGGATCTCTCAACACTTGAGGGGGTTGGCACCTGGATAAGGAGGTGTTACTCTCTGGCGGATTCGTCGGCTTTTAGGTCTTGGGTTCCAAGGCAAGGATGACCTCCTCTACAGATCGAGATACCCAGGGGATCCTGCAAGCAACAGAGTTAGAGACCTATTGAAGTAGAGAATGAAGTGGAAAGGAAACTTTGAATAGAGAGAGATAGGGAATGGTGATGGAAGATGGATCTTGGCATAGATGAGGCTTGGAGTGGAAGAGTCTTGGTGAAAAGGAAGCTTGTTGCTTGGAGACTTGAAGGAGGTGCTTGATGGCTAGGGCTTGGAGGAGGAACTCTTGGCGGCTAGGGCTTGGAAGAGAGATTAGGGTTTGGAACTTAGAGAACTAGGTTGGTTTGGGCCTCACACCTTCTCTCTTATGGAGCATCAATGCAAAGAGCATAGGAAGTATAAGAAAACTTTTCATTCATTAAAATTCATCTCTTACAAGAGGAGAGGGGGTACTTATTAATCATCCAAGATCCCTTTTGAAATTTGAATACATGCCTAAAACAAGGAGAGAAAAAAGGGGAGCGCCTTTCATGCTTGGGCGGTCAAGGACTTCCAAGTGGGGCTTCTTTCCTTTCATGTTTGGTCAAAGATTTCCAAGTGGGGCACCTCTTTTGAAATTTGAAAAGCTTCCAAGTTGGTGGGAGAAGAAGGTGGGGCGTCCATTTGAATTTCATGGAAATAAGGAGAGAAAGGTGGGGGCACCACTTTGTTCCTTCCTTTGCTTGGGGCGGCTTGAGTGGGGACTAGTGGAGGTGGCACATTACGTCTTCCTTCTTTGCTTTAGTGGGAACCAGTGGAGTTGGTGCATGAAATCTTTGTTTAAGTGAGGAACAGTGGCTCTCCTCTTGGACTTGACTCGAATGAAAGAAAATACAATTACGGGACTCAAGATGAAAATCAAATGGGCACAATTGACTTAACTCTATTACACGACTGACAGGACTCACGAACTGATGGACTCAAATGCCTAAGCAATCTATAATGAACTCTAATTTGGATGCAGCCTCTTTCTGATCCTAGTGCCCGCACCATAGCCCATGATAGAGATGGCAAGGTAGCTCGTGACAGAGATGGCGAGGCTGCACTAGGTGAGGTAGCTCACTAAGATCCATGCAGAGACTTGGCATGATTTCTAAGGAGGTAGCATCATCCGAAGCGGTGGCAATTTTCAAAAGTTGCTATGGTGGCCATCCGCCTAGTATGTTACGAGACGCCCCTCGGGGATGGCACCTTAAATGGTAAATCGACATGGAACACGTCAATTGTTCGAGTTAAATCCAGTGCCCTTCTTTTAGGGAACAGATAGGTCCTTTCAATGGATACATATATGAGTGCATGGGGGCTGGTTAGGCCCTTCGCATTCTTGCAATGTTCAAGTAATGGAGTGATAGAAAAGAGGAGAGCAGCTTCAGAGAGGTATACTAGTGGCTATCTGCAGTAGATTTTCCTGAACTTCTTTTCTCCTTCCTTCTTTTGCTCTTACTTTTAATGTGCAGCAATAATGGGAGCGGAGGAGCCGCGCTTGATACCTGAAACTGTGATCTCCTTCCTAACGAGGAGAACGTCCTCCAGTTAGAGAAAAAGTTTGTTCTTATGATGCACATCTACCTTAAGGTTCCTAGGAAGAGTGAGCGGATTATCGAGGGGCATGGCGGCAAGGGGCACCCTCCATGAGGAGTCACTAGAAGTAGGTCTCAAGATTTCCATACTTTCAGTAATATCTGACCTATTGTAGTGGTATAATTTGTGCCCAGCGCAATTGGTCTCCAATACCTAGAGGGCCATTGTTGGCTTCTTCGATTTGATGGTTCATCATCATATGGTGTTAGGATTCATTCATAGATAACTAGCATGCAAAATTAGGTTCTAAACTCTAAATGTAATGGAAGAGAGATCAGGCAAAATAATTTTACAAGCATGCTGATTTAAAATTAGATCATAGTTCATCTATTTAACCTTCTAATATGCTGGATAATAATATATTATATATGAAATCTTATAAAATTATATGATGAAGAATCCACTTACTTAGATTGCTTAACTCCCTCTTCTAATATCAAATTTATAGAATCAATTGGATCTATCGAGATTCATCGGAGCTACGCACATGCCTAGCCTCTACTGGTATCCATATGAAGCCTTTCTCATCGAATTACCAAGACCCTTGGATTGCTAGATCCTTGCAGGTCTTTCTTTAAGCATAGAGATGGACCCTTCTCTTCTAGTCTAAACCAAAATTCAATAGCCTTCTCTCATATTCTCTCAACGAATTAAATATTAAAAAAATAAAAAATATTTTTCTAATATTTTTATAAACTCTCATCACTTAGCTTTCTATAGAGGTATTATACTCTATTTTTCATAGAGGAGAAAACTAGGACAAATTTTGGAAGGAATTTATGTCATAATTAATTCTGTGTAGCTTAGTTTCTGCGCATCTTTAAAACCATAAAAAATCTTCTCAAAATACCTCTAAAAATCAAGATAAAATTGGTTTCTTATCTGATTTGATCAAACTTCAAATATAGATAAAAGTCTAAATTTATCTAGTAGGAGAGAGAGTTTTAGCTGAGAAAGAGGGGTGCCAACTCAGCCCCTCCCTCTTCCCACCGTGCGAGCCAGGAGGAGGCATGCATGTTCCACACCCTCCTCTCAGATTCTACATGAGACAAGAGAGAGACCCAGTCAACTGGGTCTCCTAGCTACTAGTCAATTTTAACTAATTTTTTTATTAGTTTGAAATCCTTTTCATACTTGAATTTAACCATAATAAAAAAGATTGTTGACCCGATTTGACTAGCGAGCCAGTGGACTACGACGTCCGCCCTCCATTCTCCTAGGAGATCCAAGCGGAACCGATTCCCCGCCGGTTCTGCATGCCGCAGGTGGATCCTTACGACGGGACCACCACCTCTTGGACCACCTGAAAAGTTACCACCGGGCCCTCATGAGGGTCCAGGGGGCCACTGACGCTCTTCTGTGCATCGCCTTTCCTGCTACTCTCTAGAAGGCGGCTTGAGTGTGGTTCGCCTACCTTGAGCCAGAAACATCAACTCCTTTGCCATCCAGCTGGGGCAGAGGTTCGTGGCTCACTTCGATGCCTATCAAAAGATGCCACGAGAGGCAGACAGCCTCTTCTCCATCAGGCAACAGGACCACGAGCCGTTGTGAGACTATGTGGCTCGCTTCAAGGCTGCCGCGCTGGAGATCTACAACCTGGAGGAGCCGATTGCAATACTGGCTCTGAAGCGAGGGCTCAGGACTTCTCGCCTGACCTACTCGCTCGACAAGAAGCCCCCGAAGACTTACTCTAAGATCCTATCCCGAGATCAGAAGTACATCCGCATCGAGGAGGCGGATCGTACGAGGCAGGAGCTCGACGGGAAGCTGTCGAAGAAGCCGACACCCACCGGGTGCCTGGGACATGGAGGCCGAGACCGCCAGCTCAGAGCTCCCGGTCGGGACAAAGGCCAAGAAGTGCTCCATCTCTGAGGGGAGTTTCACTCTCCTCCTAGCCCCGAGAACGTAGATCCTCATGGAGATCGAAGGCGAGACCTATATAAGGCACCCACCGTCATTGAAACCGTCCTCTGACCATGACAAGATGAAGTACTGCCATTTCCACCGTGACCATGGCCATGACACCGAGGAATGCCGCAATCTCAAGTGGGAGATCGAAGAGCTCATCAAGAGGGGCTACCTTGGAAGATATGGGGGGGCGGACCTCAAGCAGAATCTCAGGCGCTCGTTGCCCTCCCACCAGTCCCGGTGGTCGATAATCGCCCTACTGAGAAGCCGATGGGGATGAAATGCTGGGGAGCCGAGCGTGCGCCCAAGAGGGCTCGGGGGGCAGAGCATCCTAAGGTTGTACTCCCCTTTATGAGGGAAGGGAAAGATGGGGAAAAATGTAAATAATGATGCTTTGGTCGTCTAGATGACGATCGCAAAGCATCCTGTAAAATGCATCATGGTAGATAGTGGAAGCTCCTTGGATATGCTTTTCTACGATGCTTTCTCCAGGATGAACCTTTCTTCTGTTCAGCTCAAGCCTGTGCATGTCCCCCTTGTTGGTTTCACAGGAGACTCCGTAAGGGTGGAGGGAGAAATCACTCTCCCAGTCACTACGGGACACCACCTCGGCAGAGTACCGTCATGATGACGTTCACGGTTGTCAGGCTTCCTTCGGCCTACAACGCAATTTTGGACCGACCTGGGCTCAACCTCCTCGACGCTGTTGTCTCTACAAAGAGATTACTTATGCAATTCCCAATCCCTTGTGGTATTGGGGAGATGAGGGGCGCACCCCAGCTGGTGCAGTAATGCTTTCAAACTCTCCCCGGGGCCCGGGTACTCGAGGAGGACTCCAAGGCAGACGAGCTCGACCAGAGGATTCAGGATCCCAAAGGAGGCTCGGTCGAGCGCCTACTTCTTTACCAGCTCGGGACTAACCAGACGAAGACAGTGCAAATCAGAGCTCAGCTACCTGAGAAGGAGAAGGCTCTACTGTTGGAGTTCCTGCAGGCAAATACAGATGTGTTCGCCTGGACAGCGGTGGACTACCAGGCATCCCCCCCGAAATCATCATCACAAGTTCAGCATCGATCCAAAGCATAGGCCGATTCGATAGAAGAAAAGAACCTTTGCTCTGGAAAGGCAGGCGGCCATCAACGAAGAGGTGGAGAAACTCTTGGCCGCTGGTTTTGTTCGAGAGGTACAGTACCCGAGCTGGCTGGCGAACGTGGTGATGGTGAAGAAGAACAATGGCAAGTGGAGGATCTGTGTAGACTACACCAACCTCAACAAGGCATGCCCAAAGGACAGCTTTCCTTTATCAAAGATAGACCAGTTAGTGGATGCCACCTCAGGACACAGGCTGCTCTCCTTCATGGATGCATTCTCCGGGTACAATCAGATCCAGATGCACCTAGGGGACAAAGAGCACACTGCCTTCATTACTGACCAAGAGACATACTGCTACCGGATGATGCCTTTTGGCCTGAAGAATGCTGGGGCCACGACCAACGTCTGGTTAACAAGATCTTCAAGGACCAAATTGGCCGGAACATGCAAGTGTACGTAGACGACATGCTCATTATGAGCAAGCCGAGCTCGAACCACGTTGTTGACCTCGCTGAAGCCTTTCACAATCTCCGAAAGCACCAAATGAGCTCAATCTGACAAAATGTGCTTTCGGGGTAGCGGCCGGAAAGTCCTTGGCTTCAAGGTCACCTAGAGAGGCATCAAAGCGAACCCAGAGAAGGTCCAGACGATCCTTGATATGGAGCATCCGACATCCAAGAAGCAAGTTCAACGCCTGACTGGGAGGGTCGCAGCCTTAAGCCAGTTCATCTTAAGGTCGGTCAACCGCTGCCTCCCCTTCTTCAAGACGTTGCGCAAAATGCACAACTTCACCTGGACTGAAGAGTGCAAGACAGCCTTTGAAGAGATAAAGGAGTTCCTGGCCTCTCCATCTCTGCTATCTAGACCGGAAGAAGGGGAAGAGCTCCTACTCTACCTGGCGGTCACATCCAAGGTCGTCAGCTCAGTTCTCGTTCACACTGATCAGGATGGATCCCAAAAGCCGGTGTATTATACCAGCAAAATCCTCCGTGACGTGGAGATCAAGTATACTCGCTTCGAGAAACTCGTTTTTGCACTAATCATGTCTGCTAAGCACCTCAGGCCCTTTCCAAGCGCATCCCATCATGGTTGTGACCGATCAGCCGTTGAGGACCATACTAGGCCACCCTGAAATCTCTGGGAGACTAGCTAAATGGTCCCTGACGCTGAGCGAGTTCGACATCGCGTACCGGCCGAGGTCATCGTAGAAGGCCCAAGTCCTAGCCGACTTTGTGGTCGAATGTACAGGACCCCGAGGAGCCAGAGCAGATGGCCCCGAAGAGCCAAGCTAAGCCTGGACCACGGGAGGACCCTTGGATCCTCCACGTGGACGGTGCCTCCAATTCCAACGGAAGTGGAGCAGGCCGCATCCTTACCAATTTCGATGGAGTGGTGACGGAATGCGCTCTCGCTTCAAGTTCGTCGCCATGAACAACCAGGCGGAGTACGAAGCACTCCTCGTGGGCCTAAAGGTATCCTGCAAGCTGGGCATGCAAAGACTGAAGGTTTTCACCGACTCCCAACTGGTTCCGGACAAGTTTTCGGAGAGTACGAGGCTCGAGATCGCCAGATGGTGAAGTACCTGGAGAGGGTTCGTTCGAGCATGGCAGGCTTCCGTTACTTCCGCATTTTCCACATCCCTCACAGAGAAAATGCTCGTGCGAATGCACTGTCGAGGCTTGCAACCCTACCGGACTCATCGCTGGGCACGCCTACATCGAGTATCTTGAGAATCCAAGCTACGAAAGCCCAGAGGAGGTGCAACAAGTAGCCAGCGAGCCAAGCTGGATGGACAGGTACATCAAGTATATCCAGGACGGGCTCCTACCAGAGGACCGCAGAGAAGCTGGCCTCATCAGAAGGAAGGCCATCCATTTGTTCTAATGGACGGTCAGCTCTACCACCGATCTTACTCCTACCCACTCCTGAAGTGCCTCAGGCCCACGGAGGTGGCCTTCATGCTCCGGGAGATACACGAGGGCTCTGTGGGAACCATGTAGGGGGGAGGACTCTGGCATACAAGGCTCTTCGCTAGGGATACTTCTTGGAGACGATGAGGGAAGACGCTGCCGACTTCGTCAAGAAGTGTGATAAATGCCAACACCATTCCTACATACAGTGCCTGCCGACGGCACCGATCTCCCAACTGTCACCCTTAGCCCTTCGCACAATGGGGGATAGACATCCTAGGACCGTTTCCCACCATGCCAGGGCAACGGAAGTTTCTGCTAGTGGCGATTGACTACTTCACCAAGTGGGTCGAAGCGGAGCCTAGGACTCCCCAATTGCATCATCACCGACAATGGGCGATAGTTTGACAACTGGGAGTTCGAAGGGTTCTGCACCGAGCACGGCATCCAACACCGGTTTATCTCGATCGCTCACCTCCAAACAAATGGGGAAGCCGATATGACTAATCGGAACATCCTTCAAGGACTTCACACCAGGTTGGACCAAGCCAAGGACAGATGGGGTAGAGGAGCTTCCAAGAGTCCTATGGGCCTACCACACAACGCCCAGGATGGCAACGGGCAAACACCCTTCAACCTCGTCTTCAACACTGAGGCAGTAATCCCGATCGAGCTCGGTGTGCCCACGCTGCGGTTGCAGCAGTACAACGAGATGCAGAATTCGGCGCACCTCCTGCTTAATTTAGACCTCCTAAAAGAAACAAGGGACAAAGCCTGGCTTCGGATGGTGGCATATCGATAACGAGTTGCTCGATATTACAACGCGCGGCTGAAGCTGAAGACTTTCTGACCTGGTGACCTGGTGCTGCGTCGGATTGAAGCGTCTCACCCCGGGAGTGCGGTAAGCTCTCGCCAAACTGGGAAGGCCCTTATAAAGTGGCCGAGACCTTCTCACACGGGGCCTACTATCTCGATGACCTAGATGGCACCAGGTTCTCCGAACATGGAATGCCTGTAATTGTAGGAGATACTATCAGTAGTGTAAGTTTTTCCTCCATTAAAAATAAAGACTTTCCTTTGCACAATGAGTTATTTGCCTTGCAGGAATGTTGCTATTCGGGGCCCAGCTCTCCGGGAGGCCTGCCTCGAGCCTAGCTCCAAGGCACCAAGCAATCCGAGACCCAGCTCTCTGGAAGAAAAAGCCCAGAGCCATTGTTCCCAGGCACTCAAGCCCGGAGCCACTATGCTCTGGCACCAAAGCCTCGAGCCTAGCTCCAAGGCATACAAGCCCTGAGCCACTGTTCTCAGGCACTCAAGCCCGGATGCCACATCCCTCCGGCACCAAAGACCGGACCATGCTCCGGCACTAGCAAGCCTAGCTCCCTGGCATCAAAGCCCGGAAAGACGTCTTCCGGCACCAGGTCTCAGAGCCCAAAGCCGGGACCTCAGCCTCGAGCCTAGCTCCAAGGCATACAAGCCCTGAGCCACTGTTCTCAGGCACTTAAGCCCGGAGCCACTGTTCTTCGGCACCAAAACCTTGAGCCTAGCTCCAAGGCATTCAAAACCTGGAGCCCAGCTCTCCGGCCAGCACGTCCTCGAGCCCAGCTCCAAGATGATAACTCCTGAGCCTTGTCCTTAGGTGACTAAGACTCGGAGCCAGCTCTCCAGCCAGCACGTCTTCGAGCCTAGCTCTAAGATGATAACTCCTGAGCCTTGTCCTCAAGCAAACAAGACCCGGAGCCTAGCTCTCCGGCTAGCACGATCTCGAGCCCATCTCCAAGATGATAACTCCTGAGCCTTGTCCTCAGGCGGCCAAGACCCGGAGCTCAGCTCTCTGGCCAGCGTCTTCGAGCCCAGCTCCAAGATGATAACTCCTGAGCCTTGTCCTCAAGCGACCAAGACCCGGAGCCCAGCTCTCTGGCCAGCACGTCTTCAAGCCCAACTCCAAGATTGATGCAGAACAAATAAGATGATGCGATACGGAAGTAAATTAAGATTTTTTTTTTTATGTTTTATTAGAAGTTGGCTTGACTCAAAAACAAGGCTAACTAATATTGAAAAAAATATGCACTGAAAGAAAGCACAATTCAAAAGAGTAGATTATCAGAGTAATAAAGAAGTAGGATCACTGGGTTTGAGAAACCCCCAGACCTAGGGTTTACTCCTCTTTCAAGAAACAGACGAAGAGAGAAGAGAAGGTTTTATACCTGACTGTGATATCTCTCTTTGCTTCAATTGAAGGACACTCTCGAGCAGATTGTAGGATCCTTGGAGATGGGGTATCTTTGCAATGGATCATCGGATTGTAGTCCTATAGCAAGGTTGGCCTTCTTCTCGTACTCTGGGTCTGGAAAAGATGAAGAACAATTAAGGATGTAAGAAACTCAAGGAAGAGACCTTACCTGGGATAGCTCCGGACTGTTCGAACTTTGAAGATGAGGGAAGAGTATGGAGGTGGCGGTGGAAGATGGAGTGGATTTAGGGTTTGGCTGGTAAGGCGGCGGCTTGCAAATGAAAAGGACCTAGGGCTTGATATAGTGGGTGGTGGCTCGGAGAAGGAGATGGCGGCCTTGAATGAAGTGGGAGTAGGGTTTAGGAATTTGGGTGTTGGCGGCTAGGATGATGAAAGAAAGTTAGGGTTGGCGGCCAGGGATGAAAGTGGGGCAGGGTTTTGGTAACTTTGGAGATCTCTTACCTCCTCAAGGCTTCAATGAACCCGGATTTACTCCCTCACGGAGCTCAACACTCAAAGAAGTGTGAAAGAAGAGAACACAAGGTTGCTCAACACAAGAAAAGATTTCATTTACTCATTAAAATCAAAAGATTACATAAGGGTCCAATATATAGACCTTGCAAGAGAAACAAAATTACACTACTTCCCATGTGGGACTAAACATTCATCCTAAGCATGAAAAACTTTCCCTTGATCGACCAGGATTCTTTCCTTGGAGTGGGCGGCCTCAAATATAAGGTGATGGCTTCATATGGCAAGTATGTGGGGCACCTCCTAGTTCTTCTCCTTAAGTCATGGGTTTTCTTCCTTGGCTTGCTCTTTTTTGGAAGAAAATACTCATCTCCTAGTCTTTCTCCCCAGACTAGGCTCCTTCCATTCATAGCCAAGTACTTTAGGCAGGTGTGGGTGCCTACCTTGAAGACCTCTCCAAGAAAAATCCCCTGCTCCTTTAGCTTGGTTACTTTTGGCAGCTTGTGGGCGCCTTCCTTGACTTCTCTTAAGAAAATTTATTGCTCTCTTGGGCGTGGGGACCAGGGACACTGGGATGAAATGTGGCACCAACTGGTCCTGGGAGTGTAGCTGGGAGTGTGGCGTCCACTTGCATTTGGTCTTGGAAGAAAAAATGATGCCCTAGGGAATGGCGCTAACCAGGACTTGACTTGGACATAGACTGAGTCAACATGACTCAACAAAATGAAATGCAGACTCAAAGAAATAAAATAATAAGGTTGACCAAGTCAACCCTTATTACAAATCCTAATCTTTGGGCAAGGTCACTCAGAGATCCAGATGGAACCCTTAAATCTTCTTCTAATTCTGGTGCCGCACCAAAGATGATAACTCCTGAGCCTTGTCCTCGGGCGACCAAGACCCGGAGCCCAGCTCTCGGCCAGCACATCCTCGAGCCCAGCTCCAAGATGATAAATCCTGAGCCTTGTCCTCAGGTGACCAAGACCCAAAACCCAGCTCTCTGGCCAGCACGTCTTCGAGCCCAGCTCCAAGACGATAACTCCTGAGCCTTGTCCTCAGGCGACCAAGACTCGAAGCCCAGCTCTCCGACCAGCATGTCCTCGAGCCCAACTCCAAGATGATAACTCCTGAGCCTTGTCCTCAAGCGACCAAGACCAGGAGCCCAGCTCTCCGGCCAGCACGTCTTCGAGCCCAGCTCCAAGATGAAATCATGAGCCTTGTCCTCAAGCAATCAAGACCCGGAGCCCAGCTCTCCGGCCAACACGTCCTCGAGCCCAACTCCAAGACTATAACTCCTGAGCCTTGTCTTCAGGCGACCAAGACCCGGAGCCCAGCTCTCCGGCCACCACGTCTTCGAGCCCAGCTCCAAGATGATAACTCCTAAGCCTTGTCCTCAGGCAACCAAGCCCGGAGCCCAGCTCTCCGGCCAGCACGTCTTCAAGCCCAGCTCCAAGATGATAGCTCCTGAGTCTTGTCCTCAGGCGACCAAGATCCAAAGCCCAGCTCTCCAGCCAACATGTCCTCGAGCCCATCTCCAAGACTGCGAGACTCGAGCCCATACAAGATGGAGCTCCCCTCTCCAACCTCCCCACACTACAAGAAAAAAGAGAAGGAAAAAGAGAGAAGAAGAGGGGAGGGGAGAAATCATTCACACCACAAAAGAAAGAAAGAGTTGTACTAACCGAACTATTTTTCATTACTAAAAAAGTATTACACTATTTCCTAGGCCTGACAAGCCAGGCAGCCCGGTCCAACAAAAAGAAAAGATTTACAGGGGGTCCTACTTTATTGAGCCAGCTCCTTCCCTGGGCGACGCACGACTGTGACTTCCCCCTTCTCCACCTCCGCTGTGGGGGCACCTTCTTGGGCGGCCTTCGCCGGGGAGACTTGTTTAGCTGCTGGTGCCACCGAGGCCAACTCAGTCGCCTCTGCCGTGGCCCTGTTCAGCTATCATCGCCACCGAGGTCGGCTTGACACGGCCCGACGCTGGTGAGGCCGCCTTCAGGAGGGGCCCGATTGGAGCGACTCCCTGCCCCACTACAGCCGGTACCGGAGTTGGAGCCTTATTGCCAGGGGTCCGGAGTGCGCCCAACTGCTCCTCGGAAAGGATCCCCCACAGTGGGGGAGCAGCAGTAGGCGAACCCCTTGGCAAAGGAGTCCGTCACCACCTCCTTGAAATCCTTTATGTATTCGGGGGAGGCCTTGAAATTGGCCAGCGCATCGGCAACCTCCTTCCTTGCGGCCTCTGCCCGGCGCCTTGCCTCGGCTAGCTGCTCTCCCATGTGCTCGGCCTGGCGGATCGCCACCACCATCCCCTTCTCGGCGGGTCTCAGTGGAACGGGTGGTGGCGGCAGCTTTCTCCTCCGCTTCCATGGCCCTCTTCTCGGCGCGGCCGCCTTCTTCTCGGCGGAGGCGGCCCTTTCCCTTGCCACCTCCGACTCGGCTCGGAGCTCCTTCAACCGGGTCCTCTTCGTCTCGAGCTCCTTCCTGATCCTTGCAGCGTCGGCGACCTTGGTCATGAGGATTTTAACCTTCAGGTTAGCCTCCCAGATCTCCTCTTTCTTCTGACCCGCTCGGTCCTCAGGGACTCGAGCTCCGCCTGCCGCTCCTTGTCCCACTTGGCCTAGTTACGACAGAAGTCCTGGATGAGGATCAGTTCCCTGCCTTGCTGCATCAAAGAAAGCATGTCAGCTATAATGCCAAAGAAGGTTAGGAGTAATAGAGATGGGCGAGGAAGAACTTACGGCATAGAGGTTGGCGAAAGACGAGCTGACGACGTCATCAAGGAATCTCCCGCTCCCTTCCCGCCAGTCGTAGGACTGGACCGAGAAGTTCATCATCTGCTCGGCGAGACTTGGGTCCTTATCAGGGAGACATTGGGCCCCAACCTGAAAGGGACTCGACAATAGTCCCTATCCTTCTTCTTCGCCGACTCGGACCCCTTAGCAGTGGAGGACGCCTTCAACATTAGTTGTGAGCTCGGCGCTGCATCAGACCGCACCGAGGGTGTCGGCCTCGCTTCTCTCGGCTCCCCATCCTCTCGACTTCGATGACCTCCGGACGGGGGGCGGCCACCCTTGCAGCAGCAGTAGCCGACCTGGCCCGGACGACCACCTCGGGATCGGGCATCGGGGCCGGGTCGCTGCCCTAAAGGCTCCAGGATGGGCTCAGCCACCCTCTTCCACCTCCATTCAGAAACCGGCACATCTGGCCCGGCATGCACCGGCCTCGCACCGTCATCTGCACGAATCCTCTTCGGAGCGGGCTCGGGAAGAAGAAAGGGGAACCTCTGTACGATGTCGGTCATGAAAGATTTGAAAGAAGGTAAGTCCCGGAAAACATACCTTTCTTTTCGAAGCAACCTATACCCGGCCGTACCGTTATGGTTCTCCAAGAGACACTCACCATGTGTCACCGATCGATGGGGCCAATGCCTCAATCCGACTGTGGTTGCTCTGACTTTCATGCCCGTCATAACTGCTCCTCAGACGTGGGCGCGTGGCACCCCTGCACAAGCTTGAAGGACCGTTGCATGAAGCACCACCGATATCAATCATTATTATACCAGATCTCTTCACCTTTCCATGTCAACACTGCAATTACTCTCTTCGCCCCGAGTGCCGTGCGCTAACAGGCCTCGGGAGTGGGAGGCAAATGATGTGGCTGGATTGCTGATGTGGGTGGGCAAACTGACATGGAGTCCCCATAAGATGCCATGCTGGGTTTTCAACATGGGCCCCTTCGCCGGGCTAAGCTCTCCTAGAACAACGGAGTCGCCCCCTGAAGTCGAGCTCCATCCTTCGCCAGGTCGGTCCCCACCGGGTCGGGACGCCTAGGCCGAAGCTGAGTTAAGTCCCCACCCAAGGCGGGACCCTTAGGATCGGGCCCCGTGGTCAGGAGTCGAGCTCAAGTCTCCTCCACCACGAGGAGCCCCTCAGAGGTCAGATCCCTTAGGCTGGGCGGCGCCCGCCCACCTCCGTAAAGTCGAGCTCGCCGAAGCCGAGTTTTGCTTGTTCGGAGTCAAGCTCAGCCCTCCTCCGCCTAGCTGAGCCACCTCAAGGCGAGCCCCTCGGAGTTGGGCCCCACCTCTCCAGCTCGGTCCCCAGCTCAGGCAGAGGCACCAATCGCCAAGGAAGCGACGCCTCTCTCCAAGGATGATGGCGGGTCTCCCGAGGGTTGTACAGCAGCGCCCGCCATGCCGCAATTAATACCCACAGCCGTCACTCACACCAAAAGGGAAGGAAACTCACATCAAAGCCCATACTCTCCACAAACCTGCCGTACTGCCAGGGAAAGGACCCAGCCAGAGAGTGCGAGTCCCGAGGGTGGCGGCCCACTGATCGAGGTCCTGCCAGGCTTCCAGGAAAGGGACAAGCAGAGGGAATGTCAGAGCACATGGAAGCTTCCCCGGCCATCTGACAGGAGAGGCATCTCGTCCATGGCACAATACCTCGTTGCATACGTCTGACGACACGAAAAGATCCCGAGGCAAGCAGAGTAAAAACCCAGCCAGAGTAAGCCAAAAATAAGCAAGCAAAGCAAAAAGGGAGAAGGGCCGCATAAGAGGATTCTTCCACCTCGGCCATTACCTCTCACAGCCCGCTCTCACTTTCATTCACACTACACTCACTCCTCCTAGCATGGAGCTCATCCTGAGAGGCTCGACCAGGAGAATCTGTTTTCCTGGATCGTCATTGACTTGACCATCGGAGCACCCCTGCTGGAATCCCGGCCCGGGTCACTGACATTGTTTCTTGCAGGTCCCGAGGCACCGAAGGCATCTCGAGGAGGCGAATGGGCAACCATCGACACCACCAGCAGCTACAGGCCACGACGATCCAGGCGGCAACATCCTTCATTACATCACCCAAGCCTTTAAATAAATTAATTAGATGCTAACCCTAGGAACATCCGAGCTTATTAGGACAAGGATACCTTAGAGTTATACTAAGCTAGATTCAATCATTGAATTGGTGTCTAGGAAAGTGGTTACGATTAAGTCTCGAAGAAAGGTGGTTGCTTAATTGGTTCCGTTCACTAACCTGGCCAATCCAATTGGTGTCTAAGGAAAGCAATGGGAGGACTCCCGCCAATCTTACACTTACTTGGCTAATTTAGTGAATTTGTTGAACTAGGAGTGCTTGAAGGTCAACTTGGAACAGTTAGGAGCTATCTAGTTCTAGGTTACCTCAAGATAGAATTAATTTTGTATGAAACTTGTTTGAGAATTTAAAAAATTAATTTAAAAAAAATTAAATTACTTTAGGTATTCTCAATCTTGATTGCCCTGACATAAGGTTGTCCTGGCATAACTGAAAGTTATGTTGCATGGTTGTCCTAGGATATTAAAAGGTTAAATTGATTTAGAATTTTTTTAAAAAAAGTTTTTAAATAAAAAAAACTAAAGAAATATAAATATACAAAATTTTAAAAAAAATAGAAGAGATAGTAGAATTAATGAATTCTCCAACTCCTGTGTGGAGAGGATATCAAGTCGACTTGTTAGAACAGATTCAATTCCTGTTTCAGAGCCTATAAACTCTACAATGGATTTAACTAATCAACCCAAATCCTTAAGGATTGTGTATCCAGTTAGTTTTGTCCAACCTTCTTGCATTATGTTGCCTCAACCCACATCAAATAATTTTTGAAATCAAACCTCAAATGATTAATATGCTTCCAAAGTTCATGGGAATAGAGGATGCATATATATATTATTAGAAAATTTGAAGAGGTTTGTGCTATGAGGCTACAATAATTGTCAGAGGATGAAATCAAGCAAAGACTGATTAATTTTGTTCTTAAGGATGATACTAAAAAGTAGCTTTATAATCTTCCAAATCAATCTATCATGACCCGGGAGGGCTTTGTAAGAGTATTCTTAAAGAAATATTTTTCATCATAAAATAGCTAAGATTAGAAATGAAATAAATCAATTTTATCAATTAGCTGGTGAGTCATTTTGGAAATACTTGGATCATTTTAAGAACCTCCTAACCCAATGTCCACACCATGGAATCGAAATTTTGAGACTATGCCAAATCATTTATGAGGGTTTAGATTCCAATTCAAGAACAATGCTAGAGTCTATGTGCCAAGGCCAATTTATATATAAAGAACCCAATGAAGCCTAACAATTTTTAAAAGACCTAGATAAAAAGAATCTACAATAGAAAAACAAAGGAAACTAGAAAGAACCACACCTTCATGAGGTAGAATGCATCAAATGCAAACTTCTTAACTGCAGAGCTAAAATTACAACCTTGACACGTAGGTTAGAGGCCTTAGAACTTCAGAGACCATCTAGTATGAATCAAGTGACTGCGCCAATGTATAATGGGTGCAATGCACTAGACCATGTCCTTGAGGAATGTCCACTCCTGATGAACCCATAGAGAATGGATGTGCACAGGTGAATGCTACTTATCAGAGACCATTGAACAATCCCTATGCACCCAACATAAACCCAGGATGGAGGAATCATCCAAATTTTCTCATGGTCACAGAATCCAAATGTAGGTGATCCTAACTTCAATCAACAAAATCCAAGGCCTAATCTTGTGATGAATAACCTACCACCACCAGGATTCAATAATAACAATGATAGGAAAATTAGTTCTTTAGAGAAAAGCCTGGAAGCCTTAGCTAAATCCAATGCTGATACCAGTGCTACATTAAGTAATTTCATGCAAACCACGGGCCAACTTTTGAATTCAAACTCTCAAGCCATAGCCCGCTTGGAAATGCAAGTGGGTCAGCTAGCATCAACCCAGACCTCGAGAGGGTTAAGGTCTGGGTTGAGCAGGACTTGCAGCACCTCAACCCAGACCTCCTTGAGCGATACAAGCTAAAGTGACCCTTACTTAACGGAGTCGAGTTCCTCCCATCTCGGGAGAATGACACCAGAGGACAGGTACCAGAATAAGACAGAGAACTCTCAACCCTCTATAGTTATCTTAGAAATGTTTTGAGTAATTAAGTCCAATTTGTAATAAGGGCTTAGCCCACTTGAGTCTGTATTCTGGTCCCTTAGTCCTGTTTTGAGTCTGTATTCTGGCCCTGAGTCTTGTTTTAGACCTTTCTATATTTGAGTCCTGTATTCAGAGTCACCCATACCATTAGGGTTTTGGGATCAGTCTTGGGATATGTCAAGTTCAGTGAGTCAAGTCAAGTCAAGTTATGTTGAGTCAAGTCATGAGTCTGCTCATGTTGAGCCCTTTTCATTTTGAGTCCAGTCCAGTATGAAGACTCAAGATATTGATGGATCCTAGCCGGAACAAGAATTTGACAACTTCAAGGAGTCTCAGTCACATCTGGATATGCCATATTGGATTACATGAGAAGGATCATCACTACGTTAGCCTGCTAGGAGAAGGACAACAGGAAGAACCCCAAGAACCAACCCAGCACTGAAGTGGGCCGCCCAAAGCCCAAAGCCTTCATGAATTGGCGCCACACCCTTAGGATTACCTCCCTTTGGGCACCCCACTTATGGTCACCTCCCTTGGACAAGACCAAGTCAAAGAGAAGGAGAGGAGTAATCCTAGTGAGAAGAGAAAGTTTAAACCTATTTGGGAGAGAAGATCTCCATGTATTTGAGTGGGAAAAGGATACTTAGGGTTTTACTTGTATGCCCTTACTTGGAGCCCAAGCTTGTATGCCTATATAAAGGCCTCCCTCTCATGTATTTTGATCACTTATTATGAATTATTATGAATGAATTTCTCTTAAGTTTTCCTCAAAATTCTATGTGATTTCTGTGTGAATTCTGTGTGAAGGGAATCTGTGTGATCCTAACCCCTGCGCCCTGCCTCTAAGCCCTCCAACCAGAAGCCCTAGCTGCTGATCATCCTTCCTTCATTTTCTTCTTTTTTTAGTGATCTAACCCTCTTTTTTTTGTTCTAACCTGTGAATAGTAATTTGTAGGTCCCTAGAGCTCACGAATCCAAGGATCCATCTGACAAGCTTTCGGGTCACGAATTGAAAGCCGCGAATCCTAGGGTTGATAGCTTTATTTTCCATGCCACATCTGAGAGCGTAGAGCGAACTTTTATGAATCGATCTTCAAATCTCTACCAGGTACACCCCCTAGACTCCTCTAGTAGCAGTATGTAGAAGAGCTGGTCCTAACCAGGGCTTCTCAGCCTTGGTGGTCTTGTTTCTTCACTTTTAGGATTTATTTATGCATGCCTGTGCTTCAGATTTTTTATAGAATTCTCTACTTAATATCTTAGCTTGAAATTTGGGATACAAACTCCTAACTTAATGCTTAACAACAGAAAAATAACTAGCATGCATAAATAGTCCCGCATCACATGGGCCATGGGATCATCCCTCAAAATCACTCCTAATAGCAGCGTGTCTCACCAGCCTTCCCGTTCGCCACCATTGCTGCCATCTCCATTCACCAGAATCGATCTCATGTTGGCACCGCTTTCCTTCACCAGCTCGAACACTATGTCATCGTCATTACTACCAAAGCCCCTACCGAAGATCTCGCCATTGTTGCCGCTAGCTCTACCAAAGATCCCCATTCAGGTGCTCCCTATTGCCACACCATCACTATTGCTGATGCCAAAGCCACCACTACCATTATCGATTTCTTCACTAGAATCATCCAAAACACCGGCGCAAAGCTCATTTGGTTGCCCCCATGGCTATGGACCTCCACCTTAGCATCGGAAAACTACCACCATTGACCATCAACCTGTCAAAGTCATGTGGGCTATCATCTCCCTTCATAGCCAAAGTCATGTGAGCCATCAGATTGCCTACACGATGCTCATCTGGTCAATGATCTAGGCAAGACTCCCATGGTCCATAATTGGGTGTCATGGACCAATGATAATGAATATTGTGGATTGCCTAATGCTTTTGTAAACCAAGCTGCCAGTCCACCATGGATCAGCTATGTTAAAATGGATATTGAGCCATATACAATAAGATTTTGGGGCTCATCTTTGAGCCTCAATTCTGGATTCATTTAAGTCTGTTTGCTTCAAATTTCTTTCATTTGAACTTTTAAATTGAGATCTTTACACCGGCAATCATCTTTTCTATAAAAAAATATAGAAGTATCAATTTTAATGAATAAAAATAAATTAATTTATAAATTAATACTTTATAATAGTAATGTAATTATCACACCCAACTTACTTATTCAATATATATAAGTATCAATTTAATAAATAAAAATAAGTTAATTATAAATTAATACTTATATATGTATGTAATGTAATTATCACACCCCCAACTTACTTATTCTTAGTCCCTTAGCAATACAATATATACATATTAATTAAACCATGTGGAATTAAGATCTTTCTTTACAAAAATAGATCTGGAATTGAAAGTTAAAAGATTTAAAAGTATCACTAACTAAGTATTAAGTTTTAGAAGAAAACTTCATAGTCAATGCTTTAGAAACTTTCTTAAATTCATTTAAAGATCTACAGCACTTATGTTAATGAAGACTAACTTAACATTTAAATGCTGGCTTGTAATGGATAATTATATCTTCTCTTACACCTATTTTAATCAATTTCTATCACTCCCAAATCAAGTTCATGAACTAAGGTAGCTTTCACACTACTGATTTTTTTTCTTGAAGTATTAAGCATCCTGACCTACCTTCACTATTTGACATGAACCTTCATACTTGACTTAGATGCAGAGACCTAGTTATTATTAAGCTTAGGGCAATCCACATATACTTTGTATTTATATTTTTATTTTAGGCAGGTAGCTCTTTCCTTAAATTTAAGATAGCTTTCATACTACCTGATTTTTTTAAGTAGATAGTTCTTTCCTTAAATTCAAGTTTCTTTAATTGAAGTGTGTATCAAATGCTAGTTTTGAATGATAATTGAGTCCTTAGTTGGCCTTACAATCAACACCTACTTTGTTTCGTCAATGTATGTGTATAATTGGAAGTGCTAATAGCCTTTAGGTGATCTAAATAGACTATTAAAAGTTGACCAACTAGTTACTTTTAACTCGTACAGTCATTACCAAATACTCTCTAACTCTTATTACTTTTCTTAGACTATTTTGCTCCAAATTTTCTTTCTTAACATATGATTTATTTAAGTAAAAATATTTCAAAATCTTAAGGGATTTTTTTCAAAAATTTTCAAGAAATCTTTTTAAAAGGTTTTTCTTACCTCCAACTTAATCGACATGTCTTTAATGGATAGGAAAATAAAATAAGTAATCAAAATAAAAGGAGAGAGTGCACCGGGGTACTTGTGCTTCGAGAGTTGAAAAGGGCTTCATAGATTAGTGGCTCTTGTTCCTTCCTCCCAGGTTCTTACAACTACGCTAAAAGAAAGTTAAAAAAAAGGTAAGATCATTGGGTTGCCTCCAGCAAAGGCTAAATTTAATGCCTTCAACAAGATATTTATTAAAACACAACTATTAAAAAATTAGGTTGCCTCTAATAAGTACTAAGTTTAACATCTTCAACCAGATGCTATGAGCAAGTATACTATATATAGAACTTGGTTGCATCCCTTAAGGTCTTAAAAGGACATGACATGACTTATCAAGAGGCCTTTCATCATGGTAAAAAAATATTCATAGAGTTATACGATAATTAGCCCAAATCGATAGAGTACTCAAGGCAAGCATGCTAGACCAAGATTAAAAATATGTTTATAATTTTGAGGTAGTTTAAGAAGAGATTATGTGTGTATTGGGTCGAGGTTAGGGGTGGTAGC
Organism: Areca catechu; assembly: GCA_021397845.1. Classification (NCBI taxonomy): domain Eukaryota; kingdom Viridiplantae; phylum Streptophyta; class Magnoliopsida; order Arecales; family Arecaceae; genus Areca; species Areca catechu. The sequence continues at coordinate 40,908,487 of CM038053.1, read as the reverse complement.
TTGGAAATTTCCTTAACTATGGATTGACTACCCCTAGCCCCTTTCTTGGGTATGATGTATTCTAGCATCACCCCTTCTTGATCTATAGTATGGAAAATATTTTCATATTACCTTAAACTCGCTCCATCCATCATTTCAACAACATATTAGAAAGATTTTGGAACGGTCTTCAAAAGTCATGCCAGATATAGAAAAATCAATCATAAAATTCTAAAAATCATGATCTCTCATACTAGCAATATCCCACCCATACTTTTAGAACATCTACAAGTTGGGCTTCCTAGTTAAGGATCACTGGTATGGTGTTAGTAGGTGCATCAAGAAGTAGCTCCAGTTTAAGATCAGGTAATGATTCTAACGAGGAAGCTATTGAGGGGCTAGGTGATGGCTCATGCTTTTCAATTAATATAGGGTGGTTGCAAGTGGGGCATTTATACTGGGATTATTTACCTCTATACTATACATATCTACATCAAAATCATCCCCCAGGGTGAGCCAAATAGAGATATAACAAATTCTGAGAGCAAATTGTAAGTGTAGCTTCCCTTATCATGTCAGATATTAGTGGCACTGGGAAGTTTTAATTAATTTAATCATGTCACCTATTTAGTTTCCTCCCCATTAAAAGGCCTGGATGATTCTAGGGCATTTTGTAATGGATCATAGATAAGTAGGATGACGATGGAATTGCTTCATCCCATCAATCTGATTTTTTTTTTATATATATCTATCTTAGTCGAATTATCTTTATAGTATCTATGATGGTACAAGGTTGTGCTATAACCAATTCATTTCCAAGATTTATGGTTAAGTGTTCAGAAAAATCAAAGGGTCTTTAAAATTTTAGGTTGGTATTGTCTTTCTAGGTTACTCCTGGGCTAATTAGGCAGCTCTCCTTCCTCCTCCCTATTAAGTTGGTTCATAGTCGATTGGTTTGATTCATTAGCTTAACAATGATTGCTATTGGGTCATAAATTAGTTGTTCAAGTTGAGCGAACCTATCATCGACTAGATCAATTATTGAGGAGGTGGGTATGTTGGCTGATCTTGTGCTTGCAGAACATTTTCTTCAAATGATGGGCTATAGAAAATTAGAGAAGGTTGATATCGTGGATAGGGCATATCAGTATGATGCATCTATGAATGGAGATCCTTGAGTTATCAGGGTAATCACTAGGTGTGGTTTCCATGAAAAATCTAGTTAAGCCTCCCAGTCTAAATTGTAGGTATTAAAGTACAGGTTATCTCCTGATATGTTGGCCATTTGGATTTGATCTTAATAGACTTAGTCATATATAGACATAGAAAATTGTATACATGGCTAGGCATTCACTCACAAAATGAGTGGGGATTGAACAAATTAAGCAACTGGTGTGCTAGAAGGAAAGATTGAGGGAAGAATGTCTCGTGACTAATTTATGGGTCAGGCGATCTAATATATGAGACAACTTATCCATTGAGATCCATGTTCCTAGCACTACTCAATTTTATTGCATTGTTGTGATTATTTGGATATGCAATCAAGGATCCTAAATTTAAGCAATCCTCTTCTAATATTTATATTATTATTATTTTAAAGAAGAAGGGAAAAGAAGAAAGAAAAAAGATATAGAAGAGTTCTAAAGATAAGAGCTAAAGAAGTCCTAGAGCTATGAGAGACAGAAAAATTAACAAGAACTCAAACTCTCCGACTTTTTCTTGATCATGTGGTTAGGTTACATGGCCTTCCTAAGACTATAGTGTCTGATAGGGATGTTCGTTTCACCAGTTACTTTTGGAAGACCCTTTAGCACTTATTGGGAACCAAACTTAAGTTTCTACAGCCTACCACCCCTCAAACCTACAGCCAAACCGAGGTAGTGAACCGAAGTTAGGAAATCTGCTTAGATGTCTCATAGGTGAAAATACTGGGAATCGGGACCTTCTTTTATCCGAGTCAAATTTGCTTATAATAGTTCTGTTAATAGGTCCATAGAAAAAGTCTATTTGAGGTTGTTCATGATTACAAACCTAATAGACCTCTTGATCTGATTCCCTTACCCTCACATGCATGAGTTTCTGAGTCTGCTGAGTCTTTTGCACAGCATATTAGGGAATTGCATAAAGAAATTAGTCAAAAGATAAACATAAGTAATGAACTCTATAAAAACTTGGCTAATTACGGAAAAAGAGCTAAAGAGTTTTCTACAGGGATTATGTGATGATCAGGCTTAGGCCTGAGTGGTTTCCTCTAGGACCATAAAGAAATTCATGCTCGTGGAGCTAGACCTTTCAGAATAATAAAGAGAGTTGGATCTAATGCATATGTGCTCGAGTTGCCACCCGAGTTAGGTATTAGTTCAACCTTCAATATTTCAGACCTTGTAGAGTATCGGGAGCCAGCAACGATACCTAGCAAGCCCTTTAGACCTATCCCTTCCCTTAAGAGTGAATCCATCCCAGAGTGTCTACCTACAAATTAGCCTATTAGTGAGGAAAGGATTGAGTGCATCCTGGATGATCAAGCTATAAGTACCCCGAACAAAAGTTATCAATGGTATTTGGTCCGATAGCAAGGTCAGCCAAAATCCGAGGACTCATGAATCACCTGAGAGGATTTGCAGCACCTCAACCCTGACCTGCTTGAGTAATATGAGAGCCGAATTGACCCTTACTCGATGGGGTCGAGTTTCCTCCACCCCGGGAGATTGATGGGGGCACCAGGATCTGACACAAATTACTGGGCCCTATCTGGTTACTGATTAAGGTTTTGAGCCCTTAATAATGTGTCAAGTTTTGTAATGAAGTTGAGTTGAATTGAGTCCTATAATAAGTTGAGTTGTCTCAACCTCAGTCCAGTCCAGTTGAGTCCTGTAAGTTTCAGTTAGTCCAATCTTATACAAGAGGATCACCAGCCAAGGCATTCATTAGGCCATCCCAAAACAAAGCAAGCCCAAGCCCATGAAGCCCCATACATGAAGATTCCAAGCACCACCATGGAATATTTTCCAGTCCAAATTCAATTAGGTGCCCAGGGTTTCCAGCCCACCAGAGAAGTCATGCACCAAGCCCATGTGCCAAGCCTTCTTGGAGGTCGCCCAAAGCCCATTAGAGGTTGCCCCTTATTGTCCAAAGCCCACACCCAATCCACTTTGGCATCCATCCCAAGAGGGAGCCCCTTGACCAAGTCAAAGAAGGAGAGAAGTCCACTTCCAACAAGGAGATCAAGTTTTATTTCTACCCAAATTGTGTACTCCTAGTTCTAAGCAACTTTGTAATCCTTCTCCCTATCAAACTTTGTAATCCTATCCTAACAAGGAGAGGACATGGGAATATCTATAAATACCCCACCCTCCCCCTCTTGTAATCAACTCTTATTCATGAAATAAACTCTGGTAAAATTTGTTAGCTTGTGTGTCTCTTGTGTGTTCCTCTTTGAAGTGAGTGTGAGTGATACTTGTGTACCCTAATCCCTCCTAGCCCTAGCCGCCCAAAGCATCCACTACTCAAGCCCTAACATGCCCAAGGAAGGAAGCCCTAGCCGTCCACAAGCAAGGATCTTCTTCCATATCCCAGCCGCCAGCTTCAGCAAACCCTGATTCTTCTTTCTTTCAAACCCTAATTCCATACTATATATTTTCTTATTTGCTTCCTAACAAACCTTTGACACTTGCAAGATCCCCGAGGTGTTCACCTCCAAAAAGGAGGCCCTCTTTGCCTCCTAGACCAACCAAGATGCTAACTGATCTGTGACAACATGCTTAGTATTCAGGCGATGATCCAGAGTGCTGTGTGACCCCATCTTCGACCGGATCTTCGAATCGTTGTTTGGTACAATCCTTCCCCCTCCTAAATTTTGATTTCATTGAAGGTGTACTATCCTAACCAGGGGTTTCTTAATCCTCAAGATCCTTCTTTTATTATTCTGCATGAGTTCATATGGGTATGTTAGATCTTTCATTACTAGTTTACCTACTAGTCTTTACTTATTTTCAAAACTTTAGCCTCCAAATTAAATCTCAAAAAAAATACAACAAAAAATTAGTTACTATTTTCCTGCATTCATGTCAGTCCTAGGTTTACCCGCATCAAGGTAGATCTAGATTGAAAATGACTTTATATAGATGAATTACGTGATATTTTCGATAAACTAGTTATTGAATATCAAAAACTTAAATTCAAAATAAAGAATTGAGAAACAAAACTTAGAGCTTTCGAAATATCTGATAAGTTTTTAATAGAAAATGAAAGCTTGATTCAAGAAAACAGAACTTGAGTGAACAAATAAATATTTGAAAAATGAAAAGGAAGATTTTTTTAAAAAAAACTCTTTGAAAAAAGATAAAATTTTGATACAAATGAAAACTTACAAAACAAAACAAGAAGATTTTACTAGAAAATAAAAATATAAAGAAGAACTAGAAAAAGTAAAGCCATTGTTGAATAGTTTACCTACGGTTCTGAAAAATTAAATATACTTTTAAATAATCAAAGAGCGATCTTTAACAAAGCAGGCTTAGGATTTAAACACAAAAAAAGCAAAAGATTTTCAAAAATTCTTTGTACCTATTTCTTGTATTACTTGTTATGCATGTGGTATAGTAGGACAAAAATCTTATATTGTAATAAAAGAAAATTAAATGATATTAGGAAGGTTTGGGTTCTAAACGGAACCAATTCAACAACTCTAAAGGATCCAATATGACTGGGTACCTAAAGTTTTCACTTGACTTGTTTCGTAGGTATATGTTGCAACGAAGGATAAAGAAGAATGTGGTATCTTGATAGTGATTGCTCAAGACACATGACTGGGGATGTAAGACAATTCTCATTTCTGGAAGCTTTAAATGGTGGAAACATGATTTTTGGTGATAATGGAAAGGGCAAAATGTTGGTGTCGGTAAAATCCATATCATCCTTACTACTTTTGTTGAAAACATTTGTCAGTTGATTTAAAGCACAATTTATTTAGTATAAGTTAATTTTATGATAAAGGATTTAAAGTAGTTTTCGAATCTTCTATGTGTATTGTATTTAGTCTAGATGACAATGGCATCAGGTTTGTTGGTCATAGGCATGGGAAATTTATATGGTTGATCTTGATGATCTACCCATGAAAAATAGCCAATGTCTAGTGTCAATGGAAGCTAAGATCAATGAAACTAGTTGGCTTTGGCATCGTAAACTAAAACATGTAAGTATGCATTTGATTTCAAAATTAAATAAAAAGAATCTTATAAAAGATTTGCCAAAACTCACTTTTAAAAAATAAGATTTGTACTGCATGTCAACTTGAAAAATAAACAAAATCTTCTTTCAAACCTAAAAGAGTAGTATCTATCACTAGACCCTTAGAATTACTTCATATGGACCTCTTTGGACTAACTAGAACAACTAGTTTGGGAGGTAAGAAGTATGGGTTAGTGATTGTAGATGACTATTTACGTTTTACTTGGATAATGTTTTTGGCACACAAGGATGAAACTTTTTCAGCATTCATTAAATTTTATTAAAAGGTTTCAAATAAAAAAGGTATTTCAATTATCTCTTTACGTAGTGATCATGGTACTAAGTTTGAAAATCATGATTTAAAAATATTTTATAAAAAAAAGGTATTAATCATAATTTTTCTGCACCTAGGACACCTTAACAAAATGAGATGGTAGAAAGAAAGAATAGAACTCTTAAAAAAAGGCATGTACAATGCTTTGTGAAAATAATTTACCTAGATATTTTTGGACGGAAGCCATAAACACTGCATATTATGTTCTAAATTGTGTTTTAATCCGACCTATTTTGAAGAAAACACTATATGAACTTTGAAAAAGTAGAAAATCTACGATAAAATATTTTTGTATTTTTGGATGCCGTTGTTTCATTCTAAACAATGAAAAAGACAATCTCAGTAAATTTGATGCCAAGTCAGATGAGGGTATCTTCTTAGGATACTCTACTTCTAGCAAGGCATACAGGATCTTAACAGAAAAACTCTTCTAGTTGAAGAATCGATCCATGTAGTCTTTGATGAATCTAATGATAAATCTTCTAGAAAAGAAGATACTGTTGATGATAAGATATGTATTCAAGAGCTGGGAGGATGACAATCAATGAAGAAACTTTCAAGGAACAAGGAGGTGATCAAAATAATGAAGAAGAACAAGTACAAGAAGTAGGAGCTTCATTTACACCCAATCCACTGCCTAAAGAATGGAGGTATACCCATGGACACCCTAAAGAGCTTATAATGGTAATCCATCAAAAGGAATAAGTACATGTTCCTCTTTGAGAAATGTATGTGATTACTTAGCATTGTATCTCAAGTATAACCTAATTAATTGAAGAAGCAGAAAAAGATTCTAATTGATTAAATGCTATGCAAGATGAATTAAATCAATTTAAAAGGATAATGTTTGGACTTTAGTTGAAAACCTTCAAAATGTTTCAATAATAGGAACAAAATGGGTTTCAAAAATAAACTTAATGAACATGGTTTAGTAATAAGAAATAAAGCTAGACTAGTTACAAAAGGTTATAATCAAGAAGAAGGTATGAATTTTGATGAAATATTTGCACCTGTTGCTAGATTAAAAGTAATTAGGTTACTACTTGCTTTTGCTTGTTTTATGAATTTTAAGTTATTTCAATGGATATCAAAAGTGCTTTTTTGAATGGCTTTATTGAAGAAGAAGTTTATGTTGAACAATCCCCTGGTTTTGAAAATCATGAATGCCCTGATCATGTTTTTTAACTTCATAAAGCTTATATGGTTTGAAATAGGCTTCAAGGGCTTGGTATGATAGATTAAGTAGATTTTTGCTTGAGAATAATTTTTCAAGAGGCAATATTGACACTACACTATTTTTGAAAAAGAAAAATAATGACTTATTAGTAGTACAATTATATGTCGATAATATTATTTTTGGTGCTACTAATGAAGTTCTTTGCCAAGAGTTTGCCAGCTTATGTAGGGAGAGTTCGAGATGAGCATGATAGGAGAGCTAAACTTTTTTCTCGGACTCCAGATCAAGCAAACTAAAGAAGAGATCTTCATCAACCCAGCTAAGTACACAAAAGAAATTTTAACGAAGTTGGGATAGAGAACACCAATTCATTAGGTACTCCTATGAGCCCTTCTTGTAAACTTGATAAGATGAATTAGGTAAGAATGTTGATCAAAAGTTATATAGAGGTATCATTGGTTCCTTGTTATACTTAACTGCAAGTAGGCCAGATATAATATTCAATATATGTATGTATACTAGATATCAGTCCGCTCCTAAAGAGTCTTATTTATTGGCTGTTAAATGCATACTAAGATATCTATCAGGCACTATTGATATTGGACTTTGATACTCTAGAGATTCATCTAGAATTGATTGCATATTCTGATGCTGATTTGCTGGATGTAGACTAGATAGAAAAAGTAATAGTGAACTTGTCAATTTCTTGGAGTGAATTTGATTTCATGGTTTAGCAAGAAACAAAATTCAGTTCTCTATCTATAATGGAAGCCTGATATATAGCAGTTGGAAGTTGTTATGCTCAAACCCTATAGATCAACAATAACTCGAAGATTTTGGCATAAAATTAAGTAAAACTCCCATAAGATATGATAATACAAGTGCAATAAAGCTATCTAAAAATCCTATACAATATTCAAGAAGCAAACATATTGAAATAAAACATCACTTCATAAGACATCATGTACAAAATGGTGATGTAATCTTACTTTGTATGTACTAATAATCAACTTGCGGATATTTTTACAAAATCTCTTAGTGAAGATAGATTTTGCATGATTAGAAGAGAATTAGGAATCATTGATCCTTTTATCTAAACTCTTCAAATTCTTGTTGAAATCCTCAACATTGATTCAAAATCCTTCAAATATCACTTAAGATGTCTCCTAGATTTTTCTGAAATTTATTGAAAATTATTTGCTTCCCTATGGTTGAGTGTCGACACTGAAAAACTGCCCAAGTGTCGACTCACCTGAAGTGTCGACACTTGAGCAATTTGAAGTGTCGACTCATGGCCGTCAGGACTATCTTTTTAGGGCTTCCCGTAAGACTTTTTTTTTTGTCATTTTCTCATTCCTTAGCTTCATGTGGTCCCCAACACCCTCCTAAGCTCAAGAACAATAGATTTCCAACCCTATCCTTCCATTTTTGAGTAATCTCTTCCTCTTCTCTCATTTTGCTTTCGGTCGGTCCGAGTTTTTACGTTCTCACTATGTTTTAACCCGATTTTCCTTGTTTTCTCCTAGTTTTCGAACCGTTCCCATCTTTCTTGATGGTTTTGGTCCGATTCTTGCTTAATCTTTCCACATTCTCCCTCTTTCACCTTTTTTTTTTTTCCTCTCCTCAGTTCGTTTCCTCCTTTTTAGTCCTCTCTTAGTCCGATTCCCCATATTTTCCCTCTTTCCTTTCCTGGTTGACTCTTTCTCCCTAGTTCCTTTTTACCCTGTAGTCTTTTGTGGGATGGCTCCAAAGAAACAAGAGCCTATCGCAAGAGGAGGTCTGAGCAAGGTGAGTTCAGTAGAAAGAGGAGGTCTAAGGTTCGACAGGACCCTACTAAAACTGCATAGCCTGAGCAAGAGACCCAGGATCAGCCTGCACCTGCATCTCCCGGAGCAGCGAGAGTTGCAGGGAAGACTATTATCTCTGGCAGACAACTGGACTTGCAGTTCTGGGACTCTCAGAGTTTCATCATTAGAGATTTGCTGAGAGGAGCTGGGCTAGTACCCTTCTGCACCATGACTGAGAGGTATTATCCATAGCTGATGAGAGAGTTCTATAGGAGTATGGCCACTAATGGTCTTAGATGGACTACTACAATCAGGTGTATTGAGATTCATGTGACCCCTGAGGTGATCAGTAGAGTATGGCAGATTCCTCTCCCATGGCAGGGGTATTAAGATTCATGTGACCCCTGAGGTTCATTCTGGAGCGAGAGGATGTCAGTGATGTTTCAGTAGTTTCAGCAAACAACTATCCCTTGAGATGAGAGTCCTACACCATATCATAGCTCGGATCCTGATTCTGAAGACAGGCAGATTTGACTTCATCATAGAGAGGGAGCTAGTACTGATGTAGCATTGAGGCAGCAGACTCCCACCAACCTCCCATGATCATGGTTCATCATATGGGAGAGGTGGCCACTCAGCACCGTCTGTGTTTGCCTTATGGCATGGGCCCTCACTAGGATCTTTCGAGAGTTTGGAGTCCCATTAGAGGGGAGAGCCCTCTAAAGAGATTTCCCACATGGACACGTATGGGAAGAAATCTCTGCACCGGCTGGGATTTCGATGTATTGGAGGGTGGTGGTTAGGAGGGAGTATGGTCAAGAGCAGACGAGGAGGACGAGATTCAAGCAGCTGAGGTAGGGCATCTGGGCCTACTGAGCACTTTACACTCCGAGGCCTGCACCAGTGCTAGCTTCTAGGTTTGAGCCAGCCACTCCAGCATCAGTTCCTTCTCCTGCTACTGCTCCCCGTGCCACTACAGAGTCTTCTTTTGAGAAGCATATCAGGCATCGGATTGCAAAGATCAGAGATGAGATTATTGGTCTGGTAGTCAGGACTACTCAACTCCGGATAGAGGTATAGGGATTGAGAGCACAAACATATGATCAGCTCTCAGGCATCAGGAAGATGATGAAGGATGGTTTCATTGAGATATGGGATCTTCTGAGATCTCTTTTGCCTCCTGCTGCACCTTCAGGTCCACCTCCTCCTTCACCAGCAGACGACGATGACCACCTGACAAACATGATGACACTCCTGGTAGTGGTGATGATAGTGATGGTGATGATTGTGGTGATGATAGTGATGGCAGTGATGATAGAGCTAGAGATTATCAGATTGTTAACAGGGAGACTCAAACACCAGATGCTCTTACAGACACTCCCAGTGATATTTAGCCTGTCACTACCACAGCATTCCTGACACTTGTAGAGACCTTTCCTACTCCTGCTAGGTCTTTTAGGGTTATACCCCGTTCTGGACCTTCTACTAGGACTAGAAGCCTAACCCATAAGACCCCTAGGCCTTCAGCATCTAGGACTAGATGTATGGCTCCTATCTACTTTAAGCTTCTGTTTGATGAGGACTAGCCTTACATATGTTTATAATATTTATGATTATGCTAAGTTTTTTTCTGCTATGTATTAGTCTTTAGTCATGTATCACACTTTAATTGTGTTTTGTTTCGGTCTATATTTGCTTATCATATATAAGCACTTTTGTTGTACTAAAATCTTTTATATATATATATATTATATATATATATATATATATATATATGAAAGTTCATTTTTGTTTTATGTTTACTCTTCTTTCTATCAAATTGCTCTGATACCAGATGTAGGATGATGCCCCAACAAACTTTGTATGTTTTATTATGACAAAATGCACTAATTCAGGGGGAGCAACCTTTTTTTATGATTAATGATAACAAAAAGGGAGAGTAGAAAGAGTATATATAAGCAAAGCAATAATTTAACCAACATTTTAACCTTTTTCAAGGAATCAGAAAGTTATAAGATCAATATTTACAATTTACTTATAAAAAGGGACTTTGAAAACTAGTCTTGAAACATTACTTTATAAACCATTGATCTGATGACTTTTTTTAACTTAGTGTGTAGACTGTTGATTTATTAAATTACAATGGTCTTACTTGAAAACTTGAAATAATGATTAATTTCTTATTAAACTTAATTACTTATATACTCAAAATTTTGTCATCATCAAAAAGGAAAGATTGTTGGCTTTGGCTCCTTGATTTTAATGAATAACAAAATATTGAGTATATGTTTGGACTAATATTTTAATTGAAGTATGAATTTCAGGCCTTAGGTACATCAATTTCTCCATCAATGAGTATCAAGTTTACTAATTTGAAAGCAAGAGGTAGTTTTTCATGTTTAATTGATCTTCTAATCTTAGAATATTGTCAAAACAACCACTTTGGCTCTTATGAAGAAGTATCTAAAGGATTAATGGACAAATCTTTAAGAAATTCAGAGTTTGGGACGTATTTTTGGATGGCACGGTCAAGTGTCGACTCATCAAGAGGTCGACTCACAAGCCAAGTGTCGACTCACAAGGTCAACTCATGAAGAAAATTCAGAAGTTCCAGAAGACCGGCATGCAAATTTTCAACTGGCACCTCCAAGTATCGATTCAAGAGGTCGACTCACATCTCAAATGTCGACTCAAGAGGTCGACTCACATCTCAAGTATCGACTCAAGAGGTCGATCATCGCCGAGATAAGTTTGGGATAGAATATAAAGTTTTCTGTATTCGGCCTAAAGTGTCAACTCAAGAGGTCAGCTCATGCTGTAATGGCTAGTTTTCAGAATTTCAAAATATCTCCAAACGGTTTTAACTTTTCAGTGGATTGATATTTGAGTATAACACTCATCAAACCTCTTCAAGTCAATAAGAAAGACAAGAATCATATGAGACAAACTCCAATCATTTGAGAAGATAAGAAGAGAGCTTTTAAGAGCTCATCTATTGTATACTTGATTTCTTTGTTATTGCTAGTTTTTAAAGGTATTGAAACTAGTATTAAAGGTTGTTGGTGAGCTTAAAAATAAAACCAACTTGAGTTTGACTTGTGAGCCCTGATAAAACAAGTTGTAAAGGTTGTTGATGAGCCTAGGTGATAAAATCAACATAGGTTTGAATTGTGAGCCTTGGAAAACAAGTCGGCGTAATCTTGGATAGATTATAGTGAAATATCCAATAAAAAGCTTGGAGAGTAGATCTAGGTGTTAGGGTACACCGAACATGCATCGAACCCCTATATATCTTGTTGTTTGTGGTTACTTATTTCCTCTTTACTTGCTCGCTTCCTTCTCTACTTGCTCTTTTTATCTTGCATTTTATTTATTGCTTCTGCTGCATAATTTATTGAGCACAATCACTTAGTTACACAAACTCACTAAGAAGTGCACATATTTGCTTAATTTTTTATATACCCAATTTACCTCCCTTTTTAGGCTCCATTCTCGGGCAACATCATCTCTATTATTTTCATCACCATCATCATCTTGCTATATCATTTTCTCAACCACTACAACTATAACTAGCATTGATGCTATTATTACCACTACTACCATTGCTAGTACCATCCCATCATCTTACTGCATATCAATACTAGCTAGCTAGCCTTTGCCATGCTACCGCTATCATTATCACTATTATCGCCATCGCTACTATAGTTTCAATTATTCTTGCTCCTACTAATCACCGTTAAAAATAATTGATGAAACCAAATATATTTTTATTTTAAAAATTCAAAATAAAATTATGAAATTAATTTTTTATTATTAAAATTAGAAAAATGAAAATGATGCCAAGTGCATCTAAATTCTTAATCATATTTTTCATGGACATCTGTCCATAAACGGGTTAAGGATATTCTTATCATAAAATTTGACAGAAATAAAGGAAAATCTAAAATGACATATTTTTTCTCTTATTTAATAATATAGTATAGGTATTTAGACATCCACCATCTATTTCATAGATTTTAATTTATAATATTCTCGATCACATGAATATTTATTTTTAAAAGTTGTGTAAATTTGCACCGACGGTCAATTTATTAGATTAAATTAAAAACTTAATAAAATTCATGTTTAAGTAATTTTTTAGTTTTATTTAAAATTTTAATAGATTCATGTTCAACTATCAATTGTTATACTCTTGAGATAGAAAATGTTACAGAAATGTTTGATCAGAGCTGTACAGTTGATTTAACTCGATTCTGACTTGATCCTAACATATTAGATGAGGTTCGTTCATGCTTGAGCTCAACCCAACCGGAATAATCTTTTCTATAGATCCAAACTAATGAACTAGGTGTAAGTCCAAAATCACAACCTGAATCTGAAATTAGAATATCATATCATGGTGAAGGATATCCCGATCCAATCCAACTTATTTTGCAGCCCTTAAATTTAATCAACTTTTTATGTTTCAAATCTTTCAAAAATCTTGAATCACAGATTTTAGTACAATCGATTACATTTTCTAGGAAAACAGTTAATTCCAGCTGATCATTTTTAGTTATGTCTTCTAATATAGCTCAGATTTTGGATATAGATCATGTACTCATCAATGGTAATTCTCGGATAATAATCATGGTTCCAGTGTCTAGACTTTCAAATTCTAGCATTTTTTTTTTTTTTTTTGATAAAAAGCTCCTTTTGCAAGGATATATTAATAGCAGTAAAAGAAGTTTACAGGTTTAGAATAGAGACCAAAAACTGAGGGCGCTGGAATAAAAGGATACATCATCGGTAGTGCAAATAAAAAGATTATATACGGCAGCAAAAAAAATAAATTTACCTTATTGATTGTTGATGCTGAACCTCTGTCGACCGGATAGAGTGATTCTTCTACCGGATCACCGACGATCGGCACCTGCAAAACAGATTCCTGATCGAAGATTTTCCGGCGCGGGGATACTCCGATGTCTAAGTCAGAAAGAGCTCAGGCAACAGTAGTAGAATGGAGAGTTTTTTAAAGTATAGAGAAAAAAGAAAATTTATAATGCAAGAAAGAGAAAAAATGAAGTCCCTTCCCTGAGTGTCCCATATTGCCAGTATGTATAGGTTCCAACGTAACTACCTACGGTTATAGAAGTTGGCGAACGCAACCTTTCTAATAACCGTAAGTAGTGATTGTCGGAAAAACAGTACACTCGGAGTTTACCCCAATCTTGAGGTTTGGACCATGTGGGTGGTTGCAACAACCAAAACAGATTTCAACTATTTATCTAAGAACTACTCACATGTCCAATAACCCTCCTTCTTTTAAGCATAGATACGAAGTGAGCTCTACATTCCCTTTGTAGTGCTCCTGTAAGGGAATGTTAGTTTCACACTTCGGATTTCGGATGTAACAAAAGTAAACACTTACAGTAACACTTGTAGTCTTCAGATTATATTGAAGGATATAAAACCGAAGATATTCGCCTGTGGAGGTCAAGTCTTCGGATCAACGATAATTGTACGAAGCCAAAGACATAGAGCAACAAACCTGGCTTAAAACCATAGATAAAGATGTTTAGTTAAGTCTTCGGATCAAGGTGGGATGTACGAAGCCAAGACAGTAAACAAACTTATCTCCTAGATCATAGATAGAGATACGTAACCATAGATATTAGCATAGTCTTTGGATTGAGATAATAATACGAAGCTGAAGACCCAGAGTTAATAAGCTTATCTTCCGGAACAGACATTCGAAGCCATATATGTTACGCGTGGTCTTCGGACTGAGACAACAATGCGAAGCCGAAGACAATGAATAAACTTGGCTTATAATCATAAAAAAATGTTAAGCTAAGTCTTCGGATCAAGGTGGTAATACGAAGCCGAAGACCCTTTCCTTTGCCAGCTGATATGACCAATAAACCAAAAGAAAAAATTGAAATTGGTTCAAAGAGCGGTCCAATAATCAATTGAAATAAAAACTGGGATATCATAACAGCTGTCCCCCACTCCCAAGATCGAAATGATTAAGTTTCGAAGAATGGGAGTAGTTTAATTTTGTCTTCTAGTGATAACTGACAGGTAATGATGGAGTTGAATCCTAACACGTCCTTCATCATAACTGTCCGCCGGTGCGATGAAACATGGTGAAGACACGTGTCATACTGCTAGTGGCTATCTCAAAAGAAACGCCTCGATTCCGGAAAAATCCTGAGAAATCTTCGAAAAGGAGATCCTTGAAAAGGAGATCCTTATTCAACCGAGATGGACACGTGGCAGCCATCCGGAGCAAGATTACATCGTTAGCGTTATCACAGTCAATAGTGACGTTTCACGCGGATCACACTGGCTTATCTCATTAATGAATTTTTTAAAGAACCGTACCCACGATCGAAACCGTCGATACGGCGCACGATCATCCAGATCTCCGAACCACCTCGAAAATCCATTACCTTCACCTATAAAAGGAAGAAAAAGCTTTCAGAAAGAATTTTTCTTTCTGCTTCTGCGCTCCTTCTTCCTGCTCTACATCGTAGCCCACCATTGCCACTCTCAAAGGTTAGGAAACCCTTCTTTTCTTCTTTCTTCCTTCCTTTTTGTTACAATGTCAGAATTTTTCTTTCTTTTTGTTCTCCTTAAAAATGCTCTTTAAAAGTCCGAGGAGGAAAAGAAAAAATTCGATGAGGTTGTTGAAGAAAATCGCTCTTCAAAAAATCAACTGGAAAAGGCGATAGAAAATTTCAAAGCCTCTTCAGCTTTTGAAACCGAGATGGTCGAAACCGGGACCCACAGTTATAAAGGAGCTTCAATGATGGGGTAGAGGAAGTGAAAAGGCTTTACCCAGATTTGAACATTTCGGGAATTCAGCTATTTGATACCGAAGATCCAAATGAGCCTGAACCACAAAGAGATCTCGAAGTACCACCAACGACTGAAGAGATGGTGGGTCATATTGATCTCACTGATGATGCCCCAACGGATAAATTGTAATCACCCTTTTTTTTTTCTTTTTGGAAGAATGTAAGAAAACCTTTATCAATGAAAACCCTTTCTAGAATTTTCTAATTGCATGTGGATGGATTGATATTTTTCTAAGTATAAAGTCTTCGGATAATTAAGAACTCCGAAGCACATAATACCGAGTCTTCGGACTTGGAAAATAATTTCATATAATTGTGAAGAAAGCCAAATCTCCAGACAAAAGTCGTCTTCAGCTTTGAAAATACGCGAAGTCTTCGGACTTACGAGATAAGAATCAAGTCTTCGAACTTGAAAATACACTAAGTCTTCATACTTAGAATAAAAGAATACCAGATAAGAATCAAGTTTTCGGACTTGAAAATACACTGAGTCTTCGGACTTAGGATAAAAGAATACCAGATAAGAATCAAGTTTCCAGACTTGAAAATACACTAAGTCTTCAGACTTAGGATAAAAGAATACCAAATAAGAATCAAGTCTTCGGACTTGAATTTGCACTAAGTCTTTGGACTTAGGATAAAAGAGTACCAGATAAGAATCAAGTCTTCGGACTTGAATTTGCACTAAGTCTTCGGACTTAGGATAAAAGAATACCAGATAAGAACCAAGTCTTCGGACTTGAATTTGTACTAAGTCTTCAGACTTAGAATAAAAAAATACCAGATAAGAATTAAGTCTTCGGACTTAAATTTGCACTAAGTCTTCGGACTTAGGATAAAATAGACCTTGAGTTATTTAAGAATTAAGATAGGCTGATCGGGCCTACCTCGGCACTTCGTGAGATAGATCTAAGGATCATCCTTATGCCTTTTTGTATTGGGACTAAGACAGGTTGATCATGCCCACCTCGACACTTTGTGAGGTAGATCCGAAGATCATCCTCATGCTTTTTGATTAAGATGGACTGCTTTAAGCCCAACTTGGCACTCGTGAAGTAGATCCGGAGATCATCTTCATGCCTTTTTGATTAAGATGGACTGTTTTAAGCCAAACTCGGCACTTTGTGAGGTAGATCTGGAGATCATCCTTATGCCTTTAAGAGAAATAAGATAGGCTAGTTATGCTTACCTCGGCATTTCATATAGTAGATCACGCAGATCATAATGCCTTTAAGAGAGATATAAGATAGACAGATAAATCTGTATTGATGACCTAGAATGAAACCATTATTGATAATATTTATGAAGGTTTTGTACATTCCAAGGTCAGGTAATAGAACACCTTCCAAAGTTTCCAACCGATAAGTTCCGGGTCGGACAACCTCTTTGATTCGGTATGGCCCTTCCCATGTAGGAGAAAGTTTATCTTGTTCAGCTGGTTTGGATACCTCGGACTTTCATAGAACTAGATCTTCAGGACGAAAGGTTCGTTCTTTTACGCGAGAGTTGTAGTATCTTGCCATTTTCTATTGATATGCAGCCATTCTCAACTGTGCCTGAAGTCGTGTGCCTTGCAATAAATCCAGGTCAATTCTTCGGCGTTCAGAGTTTTTGGATTCTTCATAGTGATCAATCCGAAGAGAGTATAAAGAGACCTCTATAGGAAGGACCGCTTCAGTACCATAAGAAAGATGAAAAGGAGATTCACCAGTGGCTATTCTGGGAGTAGTTCGATATGCCCAGAGAATCGAGTTTAACTCATCGGCCCTGAACCCTTAGCATCATTTAATATGGTTTTAAGGCTATGAAGAATAGTCCTGTTTGTCACTTCAGCTTCTCCATTTCTTTGAGGATGTGGTACTGAAGTAAGCTTGTGAAGAATGTGATATTGAGTACAGAAGCTCTTCAATTTTGGATTGTCAAACTGTCTTCCATTGTCGTTATTATAGAATAAGGAATCCCGAATCGGAAGATAATAAAATTTCAAACAAAAGTTTCAGTGATCTATGCCAATGCTTCAGCTTCGACCCATTTTGTAAAGTAATCAATGGCCACTATAATAGATTTTCACTGCCCGGAATTTGGAGGAAACAGACCAAGAATGTCTATTCCCCATTGTGCAAAAGGCCAGGGAGCTGTCAATGGAGTTAACTAATTAGCAGGCCATCTTTGTACATTGGCATATCTTTGACAATGATCACATCTTCGACAAAATTCCGCAGAATCCTTCTGGATGGTTGGCCAATAATAATCTTAACGGATTATTTTGTATGCCAGAGATCTGCCCCCCAAATGATCTCCACATATTCCTTCATGCACTTCCCTGAGTGCATAATCTGCATCGAATGAGCCTAAACATTTCAGCAAAGGTTATGTGAAAGATCTCTTATACAATGCTTCATCCAAGATAATATATTGAGAGGCTGTCCACCGAAGCCGCTTAGCCTCCAGCTTGTCTTCGGGCAAGACGCCGTCTTTTAAGAACTTGAGAATTGGATCCATCCATGAAGGTTCACGTTCAACTTGACATATTTCAGCTGGGGATTCTGATATGCTGGGATCTTCAAGATATTCCACATAAGTCCTTCCAAGAGAATCTGGTGCAGTAGTTGCAAGTCTTGAAAGAGCATCTGCCCGAGAATTTTTTGTCCTTGGCATATGAACAATCTCAAAATACTCCAAGCCAGATGTCACGCTTCGGACTTTTTCTAGATATTGGATCATATTTGGATTTCGAGCTTCGAAATCACCTTTCACTTGATTCACCACTAGTTGTAAATCGGAAAAAACTTTGACCCTTTTGATCTCCAATTTTTGGGAGATTCTAAATCCAGCAATGAGTGCTTCATACTCTGCCTAATTTTTGATGCTTAAAAAGAAAACCGAAGAGCATTTTCAATCACCTGTCCATTCCGACCAGCCAGAATTAAACCCGCACCACAATCGTCGGCATTCGAAGCACCATCGACATGTAACATCCAAATGAACTCCGGATTGTCTTTGGTATCTTCTTCTTCGGCTCTTGGCTGGTCCTCTTCAGATCCCCATGTGCACTCAGCTATAAAATCAACCAAAATTTGTGCCTTCATTGCTGATCTAGATTGATAATCAATATCAAACTCCCATATTTAACAGCCCACTTAGCTATCCTTCCTGAAGTATCAGACAAACAACAAAGTATGGCTTTCAATGGTTGATCTGTCAGAACCACAATATAGTAGGCTTGAAAATAAGGCCAAAGATGCTTCGCCACCACCACTAGAGAAAAGATAATCTTTTGCACTGTGGGATATCGAACTTCAGCTTCATGCAATACTTTGCTAGTGTAGTAAATCAGTTTCTGTGAATGATTGGCATCTCTTCGCACCAGAACTGAACTAACTGCTTCATCTATGGCTGACATATATAAATAAAGTGTTTCTCCTTCATAGGGTTTAGAAAGCAATGGTGGGTTTTCCAAATACTCCAACTTGTCAAAGGTGATTCTGCAATCTTCTGTCCATTCAAAATTTTGAGTCTGACGAAGAACCTTGAAGAAGGGTAAATACCTTTCTGTGGAGCAGGAAATGAAACGGCTCAAAGAGGCAATTCTCCCTGTTAGCCTTTGAACTTCTTTCTTACAAGTGGGATGCCTCATAGTCCAAAGAACCTGTATCTTTTCTGGATTAGCTTCTATTCCTGCTTGGTAACCAGGTATCCCAGGTATCCAGAAATTTTCCAGAAGTCACACCGAAGACGCACTTGGTTGGGTTCAATCTCATCTGATGGCGTCTTAGAGCATCAAAGGACTCTTTCAAGTCTGCAATATGGTCAGACTTATGAAGACTCTTTACTGTCATATCATCAACATAGGCTTCTATGTTTCTCCTAATCTGGTCTTTGAAAACTTTGTTGATGAGCCTTTAAAAGGTTGCCCCAGCATTCTTCAACCCAAACAGCATCACCTTGTAACAGTAAAGTCCTTTCTCTGTAACAAAAGCGGTCTTCTCTTCATCCTCGGGATTTATTCGGATCTGATTATAGCCTGAGAAGGTATCCATGAAACTCAGCATTTGATGACCAGCCGTAGCATCAACCAACTGATCGATTTTCGGCAAAGAAAAACTGTCCTTTGGACATGCTTTGTAAGATCTATGTAGTCTATACAAAT
Organism: Areca catechu; assembly: GCA_021397845.1. Lineage (NCBI taxonomy): Eukaryota > Viridiplantae > Streptophyta > Magnoliopsida > Arecales > Arecaceae > Areca > Areca catechu. The sequence goes on along the minus strand of CM038053.1, from coordinate 40,888,989 downwards.
TCTCCACTTGCCATTTGATTTCTTTATCATGACCATATTTGCTAGCCAATTCGGATATTGGACCTCTCTTATAAAGTTTGCTTTAAGGAGTTTATTAACTTCTTCATCAATTGCCTTCTACCTTTTGGAGCAAAATTCCTCTTCTTTTGTCGTACTGGCTTATAATTTGGAGATACTTCCAAGTGATGTGTAATCACTTTAGGTGGAATTACAGGCATGTCTGACGAAGCAGTCCAAGCAAAAATATCAGCATTATCTTGAAGAAAGGAAATTAGTTTTACCTTTGACTTCTCATCGAGTAAACTGCCAATTTGCAGAAGCTTAGTTGGGTCATCTTCGGATAATGGTATGAAGAGTGTTTTTTCCACACTGGTTCTCTAGAATCTTCGAATTCATCTCTTGGATCCAGCTGGTCAAGTGCTAAAGGCTTGGATGCTTGTTTGCTTTGAATCATTAGACACTGGTGAGTGATCTTTTGATCTCCTCTTACTTCTCCAATGCCTGTCCTGGTAGAAACCGAACCAACAAGTGGTATGTTGAGACTATGGCTCTGAACTTATTTAATGCTGGACGCCCCCAAGATTGCATTATAAGCTGAAGATGTTCTGGCCACAATAAAATTGATCGGTAGAGTCCTTTGGAATGGTTCAGACCCAAAAGTTACGGGCAAGACCGTTTCACCTTCTACTCCAACTGATTTCCACAAACCAGTTATAGGAAAGAGAGATCTTCGCAATCAACGTCCATACAATCCCATCCGAAGGAAGGCATCATACAATAATACATCAATTGAACTTCCATTATCATTAGAATTCTTTTTACATCAAATTTGACAATAACTGCGAGACCACTACAGGGTCATCATGTGGAAGTTATATCCTGAATATCCTCATCGGTGAAAGTGATAGAATTTTTTCCTTTAAACCTCTTTGAGACATTTTCTTCAGCTTCTATGTCCCATGCCGATGACTGATGAAGCATCTCAACATCCCCACCAGTTGGCTTTTGATGAGGCAAATCAGCTTCATCGAATATTCTTGGAAGGGCAGTTGCTTCGGCTTGAGACTCTGGGCGGTTGACATACTTTCCCAGATATCCTCTTTTTATCAAATCCCAATGGTATCCCGAAGTTGGAAGCATTCTTCAGTGTTATGGCCATGATCTCGATGATATCAACAGTACTTGCTTTTGTCCCTTGCTTTTGCAGGTGTTTTCAGGGGACGTGGCCTTTGGAAATATTTTCTTTTTCAATTTCCAGCAGAATCTTCTTCTTAGGCAAGTTGAGGGGTGTGTAGGCTCGTCGAATCGGTTGTTCTGCTATCTGGACCTGGGGCTGCGCCTAAAGACCGAAGCGTTGTTAAAGGATATTGGCACGTTCGGTTTCTCTAGTACTTTTCTTCTTAGGAGGGAATCTCCCCTCCGCCGGTCGTCTTCGGCTTGCCACTTACTCCTCAGCGGCAGCATATTTCTGAGCTCTTGCCAACAGCTTGGCATAGCTCATTGGAAATCTTTTGTCCAGGGAAATATGAACCTGGACGATTTTAAGCCTTTTTTCAAGGCAGACATGGCCACATGCTCATTCAAGTTCGGAATTTCCAGGGTGGCCGAATTGAAATGGTGGACAAATCCTTTCAAACTTTCTTCTTCTTGTTGCTGAAGAAGAAACAAACTGTCAGTGTTGCACGGCTCTCTTCTGGCACATCCTGAAGTGCGAGACAAACTGCCGCTCTAACTCAGCCAAATGAATGAATGAGTTCGGAGGCAGGCTCGAATACCACATTCGAGCAGATTTCTTCAAAGTGGCAGGAAAAGCAATGTAGTATAGAGTGTCAGTTGCTCCCTGCACCATCATATGCACTTTGTAACTCCCCAGATGGTCGAGGGGTCTGAAGTCCCATCGTAGGCCTCCAATTATGGGATCTTGAAATGCCTAGGGATAACTTCATCCATAATTTCATTAGAAAAAGGGGGCTGAGAGTTGAAGGTCACAATCTCATCGTTTCTTCTCTCAGTTCTGAAATTCTTGCTATCTACGCTTGCATGCAGCCTTAAACTTCTCTTGTACCTCATGATTGATCTCCTTTTGCCTGAACTTTCTGGTACAAACACTTCTAGAAGAAACAGAGGGAGAACGTCGAATCCTCTTCTTCTCCCACCATGATCTTCTGCTTGTCGATCTGGTGGAGAGGTGTACGGCCACACGAGATGACCGGATCTGTGAGAGCGGGGGTGATCTCTCGATGTTGATCTTTCTCTCCTTCTCAGGTTGGTGGCTAGATTATGGAACAGAGAGAGGGCCTTGTTTTTTTAGCTGCAGCTTCATGCAAGTGCTGCACCAACGCCGTCAAGGTCTCTACCTTTTTACCAAACTTTCGAATTGCTGCTTCTCCACCATTAGCATAGGAGGTTGTGATCCCTGAACCTCCGAAGAGTGCTAACCGGAGGTCCGTTTGACGGAGGAGCCTGCTGCTCCTGACTCGTAGATGCGTTCTTATTTTTCCCTTTCACACCATTCTTGCCCAGCAGACATTCTCCTTCAAAATAGAGGAATCCAACTCTTCTCCTTCCTGGCGCCCAATCTGTTGATGCTGAACCTTTGTCGACCGATAGAGTGGTTCTTCCGCTGGATCGCCGTTGACCGGCGCATCTGCAAAATAGATCCCTGACCGGAGATTTTCCGGCGAGGGACACTCCGATGCCTAAGTCGGAAAGAGCTCAGACAGCAGCAGAATGGAGAGAGTTTTAAAGCATAGAGGGAAAAGAGAAATTTGTAATGCAAGAAAAGAAAAAAATGAAGTCCCTCCCCTGAGTATCCACTCTTACCAGTATTTATAGGTTTCCAACGTACTACCTACGGTTATGGGAGTTGGCGAACACAACCTTCTAATAACCGTAAGTAGTGGTTGTCAGAAAAATAGTTACACTCGGAGTTTACCCAATTTTGAGATTTTGGACCATGTGGTGATTGAAACAACCAAACAGATTTCAACTGTTTATCCAAGAAACTCACATGTCCAATAATCCTCCTTCTTTAAGTATAGATCCGAAGTGAGCTCTACATTCCCTTTAGTAGCACTCCCGAAAGGAATGTTTAGTTTCACACTTCGGATTCTTCTAGATGTAACAAAAGTAAACACTTACGGTAAACACTTACGGTCTTCGGATTATATTGAAGGAATAAAATCGAAGATATTTGCTTGGGAGGTCAAGTCTTCGGATCAAGATAATTGTGTACGAAGCCGAAGACATAGAGCAACAAACCTGGTTTAAAACCATAGATAAGATGTTATGTTAAGTCTTCGATCAAGGTGGATGTACGAAGCCGAAGATATAAACAAACTTATCTCCTGGATCATAGATAGAGATACGAAACCATATATATTAGGCATAGTCTTCGAATTGAGATAATAATACGAAGCCGAAGACTCAGAGTCAATAAGCTTATCTTCCGGAACAAGACATTCGAAGCCATATATGTTACGCGTGGTCTTCGGACCGGAGACAATAATACGAAGCCGAAGACAATGAATAAACTTTGCTTATAATCATAAAAATATTATGCTAAGTCTTCGGATCAAGGTGGTAATACGAATGAAGCGCGAGACCCTTTCCTTTGCTAGCTGATATGACCAATAAGCCAAAAGAAAAAATGAAATTGGTTCAGAGAGCGATCCATAATTAATTGAAATAAAAACCGGGATATCATAACATCGATGAATATCTTTTGATCAAATAACACACGTGCAAATCAACCAGTAAGTTTATCCATTACCCACAAAATCGATATCCATCCTTCATAATATACTTTATATATATATAATATATATATATATATATATATATGCGGGATCACCACTGTCAATGTTTTCTAATCGAGTCAAACTTTTTGTGTACAGAGTCAAAGCTGATGTCCGAGTGGAAGATCTTGGATCTCTGCCGACAGCTTTAATTTCGCGGTTTATTTTATTTTGGTCACCGGATTCTGAGCACGTTTTTTTTCCGGGCCGACACGAAACGCGATAATTCGTCAGGTTGTGATCGGGTGGGCGTGCAAGGTCCACAGGTCGACGCGGGTGAGCGCGGGGCTTCCAACGGTCAAAAAGTCCCGAAGAGCACTAACCAACGCAATCTCGGAATGCGTTTTTCTCTACTGGGACGAGCCTAACAAGGCCTGGAAACCGGTTGGATTTTGGCCCAGAATGGACTAATGGAGCACCGGTCATGGATTCTTTTTTGCCCCTTTGCTTTCGATAACCATTGATTAAGTTAGGTCTTTGCCTCAAGTGGACTTTGGAGTGGTTTATTCAAAGAAATCAGAAAGCACTCGGTCAAAGGCATCGTGTCATATAATTGGGTTTGTCAGCTGCAAGAACAATGATGCCTTCATGCCTTGTAGAGATTGTTGAGTGTTCTTCCTACAAACTGGCAAGACTGGTAGGTGAAAGTGTATGTTGGCGATTCCGCAAGTCGAACTGCTCCAATTTGACCTTCAATTTTGGGGCAAAAGATCGAAGGTTGAAATTAAGTTGACTTGATTTAAACTTTGGATGGTAGGAAAATTATTCCTGGCAAGCTTTGATCCTGGTCCCCAGCTATGCATGTCGAATGTTTCCTTGAATGAACCATGTTAACTATTTAATTGCCGCAAACAGGTTAGCCTCGGTAGCTAATGAGGATTATGAGTTATTATCGACCTAGATACATCCATAGTGGATGATTTATTTCAAAGTAACTTTTAAATATGTGCCCTAATAAATCTGGATTTGTACACATCTCAACCTTGCTCATGTCTCGATTTAACAAATGACACGTCATAGAACTACAAATTCTCGTATCTTACGGTTTAGAAGGGCTAAATCTCACCCCACATTTCATGAGGGGCGACCCTTTTACCTCGACATGAAGAAAGAGTTGTCCAAGAAATTTCCAATTCAGTGTTGTAGTGCTTGATTTGTTATATGACTACAATGATGTATGCTCGAATCAATGTAATTTACTGATTGCTAACCATTAAACTGTGAAAGAAAATGTTGTATTATGAAGTGGGCATGGTGTATGCAATGTTATTCTTGTGGCCTAGAAAACTATGCATGCTTTACATCTCATAGTTTGATGATGATAGAAGTATATATCGAGAAGGCTTGTAATAGAGTGCAGTGGTATTATCTGTACAATGGGGTCAAAAAAGTTCAATTTTAGTGATACCTTTGTCAAGTGGATTATGGCTTGTCTCTGGGCCACAATTTGTTATTCTTACCGATGGAAACTTATAATTTTTCTTCTCTAGATGTGGGCTAAGACAAGGCTATCCCTTATCCCATATCTTTTCATTTTGACTTTAAAATTACTCAGTCTATTATTGCAGTCTATTCTTGAAAGAATGGTGCCCTAAAAGCTAATCGTATTTCTTAAAATATGGGCTTATCTATAAAATCTCCGACTCAAGTATGATATTAATAAAAGGCATTTTGTTTCATCATATGCTATGTCTTGTACTTTATTGTTTAAGATTATGATGAATCCCATAAATTAGAACAATAATTTTAGGGTTACGTTGGAGTTCGTAACGGTGAGACCTAAGATATAATAAATCATAATTTAAAATATTTTCAGTTATAAGATCATCGAGTCGGGGATCAATATTTCCAGAGAGACTGGCACATCCTATGCATGCAATGGAGAGAGTGGTTAGTCTCACGATCACTTGTGTAGGGATACTAATACAAGGATATAGGTGCTTATCAAGGTATGAGTTCCTGAATTGATCCATCATGAGAACATCTTATGGAAGTCTTACTTGTCAAAGATGATTCTCTTAATGGAAAGTTGTATAAGTAATCCTTAGACTTGAGACCACCATGAATATTATACACATGAATCTATATTTTGGTCATACTCATTCATGACTTAGTAGTCATGTACGGGATATTCATGAATATGGTGAATTATATATGAAGGTTATGAGTAGGTCAATAAAAAATCGATCACTCCTAGAAAGGAAAGTATTTATCCTATGTAATATCATCGAATGATGAATCAGGATCAAAGCAGGATGAAATTAGAAAAGGAGTTCTTATGTTTTATCGATCGAAGTCTTCATTAGTGATTTAAGGTTCGAATGAAAAGTGTGAGGGTTTAATAATTTTCCATATCCATCACTTTTTTGAGATAAAGAAAGATCGAATGATTGAATTACATTGTAACTTGCCACTGAAGGATATTTTGATAATTTTTACTAAATTTCATCTTCTGGGTAGGGCATGACATGTTGCTAGATGTCAATATGTCTTATAGGTTATCATGAATCAAATTGATTGAATTCATGAGTCCATTTGAAAGATGGTTCAAATTGGCAACTAGGGTTAGCTTGATTTAACCTAATTTGATTTGTTGATTTCTAATCGAACTAAATCGACATGAAACCTAGACCTATTGTTGGCTAGATGAGGAGCCCAAAGGAATACACATATTAAGGAATTGATCAAGGAAGTCATTTGTATTAGGATTATAGGATCATATTGGCTAGCTAATTAATATACTAGCATATGTTGGCTAGCCTAACTCCTAACCTAATTAGATTGGATTTAAATGTTTGCTATTTAGACTAACCAATTTGAGTGGGACTTGAATTGGGTTGAGTCTTAAGTGGGGCAACCAAATTTTGATTTATCCTAATTTATCAACCTTTATATTAATTAAACCATGAGTCCCAAGGGCATGGGACTCTGGCACCATATTGGTGTGCGTATAAATAAAGGGGCACGGAAGGACTCTTTGCAAATAATCACCTTTTATGTGATAAGGCTTAGCCCCATTCCTATCCATTGGATGCCCAAATTGAATAGAATTGGCCATCAATTGATGTAAGAAGGGTGTGAATAATGAAGGGACGCGACACTTCATGTATATGGCACATGGATAGAATCCTTCTGCTTGTTAATCATTTTTTTCCAGATAAGCTTCCTACTTGATACACCTATTGGGATATGGGACCATGTCTTAAATATGAAATTAAGAATTAATTATCAGATTTTTTTAAAAAGTTATGATAAGCAACTCTTGGAGCCAATAATTAGTGAAACGACATTTCACTTTATACCTTTCTATCAAAGGACTCTTTCTAATTAAAGGGTCTTATCTGATATGTTAAATATCAGATAAGAGACTGATGAAAGGTGTATTAGGCACCTACACTCTTCCTATTTAAAGGCTTTGGTGATTGAAGTCAAGGCATCCAAAATTATCTTGATAATTCTCTTCCTTCTCTTCTTAGGAAAGTCTATTATTTTAAGACAAGTCTGCCATTTTAAAATAAGAGCTTATGAAGAAAATTAGAAAAGATAATAGGATAGTAGAGAGTTTTCAGAGAGGTGAAAAGGTTACAGAAGGAAGAAGGCTATCGAAAGGAGTCAAGCAAGCAAGAGGAGTGCTTCCTTGGTTCGGTTCCATGTGGATCCCTTTGGAGGGCATACACTTGTGTGCCTATTAGAAAGAAAAAGATATTAGCATTACAGGTATTCTTCTATTTTCAAATATTTTACTTGTTAATGATATAATCAAGAAAGTCCTAGGTCTAGGATTTCGGTTGACTAGGGTTTCATGTTTAAAATTTTGAAATCGGTCTTTCGCTGTGCTATTGAAATCAAACAGTGGTATCAGAGTCACCTGATTCATTCAATTAATAGTCAATTAAATATTTGAATGATTATATGCTATCTAAGTATATCTACATGATAGTTGTAGCATATGATTGTTGATATATGCCACTGATTAGGGTTTCATTTAAATCCTTATCGATATAGAGATATGTTTAGACTATTCAGTCATCATTCTGAAATAAGGTTGTCCTAATATAGCGATAGATTTTGCTATGTTGTAAGGTTGTCCTAGAATGATGACACACTTGGCACATATGATGTTATTGTATGCCTGTCAGAAAGTTTGTATTAATAGAATGTCCGTGAGACCATAAAAGCTCTCTTTAAAAAATATATTAGTCGTAGTATTATAAAATCATAGTGCAAATTTATTTAGGATTTGATTGATCAATTGATGTCTAGGAAAGTGGTTCTGGAAAGGTAAAGAGAAGTGATTTTTAATTAGGTATGTTGCTTACTAGCCAAAAATTTTTGGTATCTAAGACAAGTGCAGGGGGCCTCCCACCTCTCTCTTACTTACCTAGCCAATTCAAATATTTAGACCTTGATTTAGAAATGCTAATTAATTAAAACACTACTAATTACTTTCCTTCATGCTAAGCTAAATTTATGTCAAAACTATAGTAGGTTTGTTGTGTAAACACAAGGCCTATTATAGGGTTTAATATAAAATTTGTCTTGGTGCATCTAATGGTTTATAGCATGATTATTGATATTGCTTTATTGTATAAAACACAAGGATAATATTATTTAATTATGACTATATGAAATAAGGGTCTGACTAAACTAAGACATTATAGTTTGTTGTATAAATATAAGGCTATAAGTGTCTTAGAGACAGTTGTCATGTTAAGAGTTGCATGAGTTGCAATTAGAAAGGAAAATTTTCTATCCTTGAACTCGTAACTGTTTGTTGTATAAACATAAGGCATTACGAGGAATTGGGATCTCAACCCCACACTAAAACAATCTTGTTAGGGTTTTTCGCTTACCATAGATGAGGGCTATGGTATTCGTAGAAAAATAGTGAGAGACAAAAATTAAATGATAAGTCCTTATCTAATTTATATATCATCTTGAGGGTATACTTATATGTTGTTCTTTATTTATATAGATTAATTATGGCTTCTACTTTATCATTATGGGATATTTTAGATACCAATAAGTTGACGGTTATAATTATGTAAATAGTTAAGAAACCTAGGAATTATCTTAACTCAGGAGAAGGTATCTACATCTCGATTCTTCTGATCAAATCTACTTGAAGATGATGCTACGAAGGAGGAAAGGGATACATATAAAATTGGCAGAATGATCGTTTAATTGCAAATGAATCATGTTAGCCTCTTGAGCAATGAATTACAGAGGGCAACATGAAGATATGGAACCTCAATCCATACTCCTCACTCTGAAAGAGCTTTATGGAGATGCAAAGGAGGTGGCTGCCCAATATGAAATATCGAAGTAGTTGTTCCGATCATGTATGAGCGAGGGCTTATCTATTCAAGTCCATGTACTAAAAATGATTGATTTAATCACACGATTAGGTTAATTAGATTTTGTTATAGACGGGGAGCTTAATCAAGACCTGGTCCTGCAATCACTTCCTGAATCTTTCTCTCAGTTTGTCATGAATTACCACATGAATAAACTGAACCTTTCATTACCTGAGCTTCTTAACATGCTTAAGACAACTGGGAGCCATTTTAAAGGGAACAAGGTTCATCTTCTTCTAATTGATGGGAAGAAAAAAATAGTAATGAAAAAGGGTTTAAAAAAAAGTGGAACCCTAAGAAAAGCATTGAGAAGAATAAGGCAAAGAAGTCTTCTGTTGATGAAACCTATTTTCACTACGATAAGTAGGGACATTGGAAGAATGCAAGTCATATCTTACCAGTTTGAAGCATGATGCTGGTGCAGTATCAAAAGGTTTGTACATGATACAAACTAACTTATCATTGAGTACTTTAACTTCTAATTCATGGGTATTGGATACGCATGTTGGTCTCATATATACAAGTCTTTGCAGGGACTTCAAAAAATTAGAAACTTAAAGAAATGTGACTTCGAGCTTTATAGTGCAAGTGGTGAAGCCATTCAAGCAGAAGCTGTGGGCACCTATCTATTGTTATTGCCTTTTAGCAAAATCTTAGAACTAAAAGATTGCTACTATGTTCCAAATGTTATCAGAAATATTATTTCTGTATCCTTATTATTACAACAAGGTTTTAAAATTAATATAAAGAGCAAGGGATGCTCTATTTCTCATTCTGATAAAGTTTTTGAAACTAGTTTATTTGTTAATAGTCTTTTAGTTCTTTCACTCAATGATGAAGTTTTACTTGTTGAAAATAAGAAAAAGAAAGAGAGAAGATATTAATGTCACTTTTCTCTGGCATTGCTGATTAGGTCATATTAGTGAGTCAAGTATAAACAAGTTATATAAAGATAAATTTTTGATCCTTATGATTATTAATTATTAGAAACTTGTGAATCTTGTCTCGTGGATAAAATGACAAAATCTTCATTAATTGGTCATAGAGATAGGGCAATTAAGTTATTAGGGTTAATATATAGATGTATATGTGACAAAATCTCCATTAACCGGTCATAGAGATAGGGCAATTAAGTTATTAGGGTTTATACATATAGATGTATATGGACCCATGTCAACTTAAGCCAGAGAAGGATACTCTTATTTCATCACCTTTACTGATGATTTATCTAAGTTTGGATATGTGCATCTTATAAACATAAATCCAAAGCCTTTGATAAATTTAAAGAGTATCAAAGTATGATTGAGAAATAAACTAGAAAGAATATTAAAATCCTTCGATCAAATTGAGATGGAGAATACTTATCTAGTGAGCTTCTTGATCAACTTAAGGATAAAGGCATTTTCTCAGAATGGACACCTCCATATACACACATTAAATGGTGTAGCGAAAAGGAGGAATCGTACCTTGTTAGACATGGTAAGGTCCATGATGAGCTTCACTGATCTTCCTGTATCCTTTTAGGATTTTGTTCTAGAGATTGCTGTTTATATTCTAAATATAGTACCATCAAAATCAATAGCTAGCACTCCATATGAATTATGAAAAGGCAAAAGACCAAGTCTAAAATATCTTAAGATTTGGGGTTGTCCAGCTTATGTTAGAAATGTATTTGGACATAAGCTGAGTGCTAGGGTTGATAAATGTAGATTTATAGGTTATCCTCGAGAAGGTATTGGATACCTCTTTTATCATCCTACTAAACAAAAGGTTTTTTTTAGTAGGCATATCACTTTCTTGGAAAAGAAATTTATCCAAGAATGAGGCAGTGAGAGGATACTTGAACTTAATAAAGTACACGATCAACCTACTCTTATAGACAATCAATCTCAAATTTCTCAACCACAAGTACCTATTAATAAGGTACCGCCACAACACATATCCTCTCGTAGGTTAAAGATAGTGTGGGATGCACCTCTTAGATATAGCTTTATCATTAGTAATGACAATGAAGCCAGCATCATTCAAGATGATGATCCTTTGACCTATATGGAAGCTATCCAGAGTAAAAACTCTGATAAATGGCTTGATACCATGAAATCTGAAATGGACTCCATGAAGACTAACCAGGTTTGGACCTTAGTTGATCTACCTGAGGAAGTAAATCTAATAGGGTGCAAATGGATCTTCAAAAGGAAGATTGGAGTAGATGGCCAAGTAGAAATCTACAAGTCTAGGCTAGTGGCAAAAGATTTCAAACAAAGACATGGAATTAACTATGATGAAATATTTTGTTAGTAGCTATGCTCAAGTCCATTAGAATTTTGCTTGCTATAGCTACATACTATGATTATGAAATATGGCAAATGGATGTAAAGACCGCATTCCTCAATGGGTATCTTGAGGAAGAAGTTTATGTCATAGCTAGAAGGATTTATCTCAAGTGGGAGACCAAACCAAGTATGTAAGCTTAAGAAATCTATTATGGATTAAAGCAAGCATCAAGGAGTTGGAACATCTGATTTGATGAAATAATTAAAGAATTTAGTTTTGTCAAAAATGGATGAACCATGTGTGTATAAAAAGATAAATGGAAGTGCCATTGTCTCTTAATATTATATGTTGATGACATATTTATCATTGAAAATGATATTCCAATATTATAATCGGTCAAAGCTTGGCTATCTAAATAATCTTTCATAAAAGATTTAGGAGAAGCATCCTATATTAGGTATAAAGATTTATAGAGATAGATCAAAAAGGATGCTCAGCTTATCTCAATCGAGGTATATTGACTTAGTATTGAAAAGATTCAATATGGAGGGAAGTAAAAGGGGTTACTTGCCCATGAGTCAAGGCATACATCTTACTAAGAAGATGTCTCCTAAGACACCTGAAGAGAGATAAAGAATGAGTAAGATTCCTTATGCTTCGGCTGTAGGATCAATCATGTATGCCATGTTATGTACCAGGTCTGATGTTGCTTATGCCTTAGGCATAACAAATAGATTTCAGGATGATCCAGGGGAGGATCATTGAAAGCTATGAAAAACATTCTTAAGTACCTTAGAATGACTAAAGATATTTTTTTAATATATAGAGGATCAGATTTAAAATTAGAAGGCTATAATGATTCTAGTTTTCAATCAAATCCAGAAGATAGATAATCCATATCAGGATATGTCTTTACTTTACATGGAGGTGCAGTAAGTTGGAAAAGTATCAAGTAGCAAACTATGGCTTACTCAGTTACTGATGCAGATATATAGCTGCTAATGAAGTTGCTAAGGAAGATGTCTGGATAAAGAAATTTATCTTGGAGTTGGGTGTAGTTCCTGTGATACAATAATCGGTGCACTTTATTGTGATAACACTAGAGTTGTTGTACAAATTAAGGAACCAAGGTCTCATAAAAAATCCAAGCACATTCTAAAACGCTTCCATCTCGTTCATAAGATCATTTAAAGATAATACATGATTTTAAAATGAGTAGATATAAAGAACAACATAGCATACCCATTCACTAAACCCTTCCTCAACAATAATTTGATCACCATTTAGATGTATGGGAATTAATATAAGAATGATTGGATTTAGTGCAAGTGAAAAATTAAAAAAATAGTGCCCTAAAAGCCAATCATATTTTTTATAAAATCGGGGCTTATTTGTAAGATTCTTCCGACTCAAGTATGATATTAATAAAAGGTATTTATTTCATATATGATGTGCCTTATACTTTATTGTTTGAGATTTAATGAACCCCATAAATTAGGGTAAAGATTTTAGGGTTACAATGGAGTTCATAATAGTGAGACCTAAGATCTAATAAACTCTAATTTAATATATTTCCAGTCATAGGATCATCGAGTCAGGGATCGATTTTCAAAGAGACTGGCACATCCTAATATGCTCGTTGGAGAGAGTGATTGGTCTCACGACCACTTGTGTAGGGACATTAATACAAAGATGTAGGTGCTCATTAGGGTATGAGTTCATTGAATTGATCCATCATGAGAACATCTTATGGAAGTCTTACTTGTTAAGAGATGATTATCTTAGTGGAAGTATATAAGTAATCTTTAGACTTGAGACCACCATGATACTTATACACATGAATCCATATTTTTGTTCATACTCATTCATGACTCAGTAGTCATGTACGAGATATTCATGGATATGGTAAATTATATATGAAGGTTATGAGTAAGTCAATAAGGAATTGATCACTCCTAGTAAGGGGAGTATTTATCCCATGTAATATCATCGAATGATTATCCAGAAGTCTTTGATCAAAGCAGGATGAAATTAGAAAATGATTTTTAATTTTTATCAATCGAGTCTTCATTAGTGATTTGAGGTTCGAATGAGTAAAGTGTGAGAGTTTGACAATTTTCTATGCCCATCACTTATTCAGGATAAAGAAAGATCGAAGGATTGAATTACATGGTAACTTGACATTGAAGGGTGTTTTGATAATTTCTATCAAATTTTTCATCTTTTGGGTAGGCATGACACGTTGCTAGATATCAGTCATGTCTTGTAAATTATCATGAATCAAATTGATTAAATTCACGAGTCAATTTGAAAGATGGTTCAAATTGGTGGCTAGGATTAACTCGATTTGACCTAATTCGATTAGTTGATTCTAATCGAACTAAATCTACATGAATCTAGACCTACTACCGGCTAGATGAGGAGTCCAAAGGGTCATACATATTAAGCAATTGATCAAGGAAGTCATTTGTATTAGGGTCATGGGATCCTAATTGGTTAGCTAATTAACATACTAGCATATGTTGGCTAGCCTAACTCCTAACCTAATTAGATTATGTTAAATTCTTGCTATTTGGGCTAACTAATTTGAGTAGAACTTAAATTAAATTGAGTCTTAAGTGGGATAACCAAATTAGGATTTATCATAATTTATCCTCCTTATCCATTAATTAAACCAAGAGTCCTAAGAGCATGGGACTCTTGGTGCCATATTGGCGTGCGCATAAATAAGGGGCACAGAAGGACCAAGAGTCCTTCTGTAAATTAATCACCTTTTATGTGATAAGGCTTAGCCCCTATCTTATCTATTGGATGCCCAAATTTACTAGAATTGGTCGGTCAATTGATGTAAGAAGGGCATGAATAATGAAGGACGTGGCACTTCATGTATATGGTGCATGGATAGAGTCCTTTTCCCTGTTAATCACTTTTTTTTAGATAAGCTCCCTACTTGATATGTCTTTTGGGATGTGGGGCCATGTCTTAAATCTAAAATTAAGAATTAATATTATATTTTCTAAAGAGTTGCAATAAGCAACTCTTGGCACCAACAATTAGTGAAACGGCATTTTACTTTGCACCTTTTTACCAAGGGACTCTTTCTGATTAAAGGATCTTATATGATATGTTAAATATCATATAAGAGACTGATGAAAAGGTATATCAGGCACCTACTCTCTCCTATTTAAAGGCTTTGGTGATTGAAACTAAGGCATTAAAAAATTATCATGATAATTTTCTTCCTTCTCTTATTAGGACAAGTCTATTATTTTAAGACAAGTCTGCCATTTTAAGATAAGGGCTTAGAAAGAAAATTAGAAAGGATAATAGGATAGTAAGAGAGTTTTCGAAGATATACTAAGCTACTCTTCATAAGGGAGTAGGTCTTAGAAGGGAGAAAAGGTTGCAGAAAGAAGAAAGACTACCGAAAGGAGTCAAGTAAGCTGCAAGCAAAAGGAGTGCTTCCTTGATTCAGTTCCTATGTGGATCATCTCTGAAGGGCATACACTTGTATGCCTAGTAGAAAGAAAAGGATATTAGCATTACAGGTATTCTTCTATTTCTAAATATTTTATTCTATTAATTGATATAATCAAGGAAGTCCTAGGTCTAGGATTTCGGTTGACTAGGATTTCAAGGTTTAAAATTTTGAAATCTGGTCTTCCGCTGCGCTACCAAAATCAACAATTCTCCATTCAAAGATTTGAGGCCTTTTAAGCATAATCCATGTAGAATGGCATGCTACCCGATGCAAAATGATATGCCAGCCTAAGATCTAAACAAACACCAAAAAGAGAACACAAAAAAAATGTTGGAAGAAGAAAAAAATGGAGATATAAAATCTTTTTTAGAGAAATTGAACCATACAAAATATTTTCCAATGCCTCACCAAGAACACACCTCTAATCTCTCTCTCTCTCTCTCTCTCTCTCACATGTAACCTTCTGTACACTTTTTTTGTTCTTTCACACTTACAAAGGAGATATCATAGGTCCCTTTAAATAGAGCACGATGCAAGTTGGAAATGGACTCCTATCTTAACTTAAAAAATCAAAACCATTAAAACACAAACTCTAGCCCAAATAGAGAAATTCTAGAAATAGAGATCTTTTTGCAATAGGACATACAAAAAATAATTAAATAAAGTTCTAAAGATATCAAAACAAATGACTAACTAAAAATAAAGTTTTAATGGATTAGGACTTTGACATGAATTTCAATACTTCCTCGCTATAAAGTCCATGCCAATAATATTAAATTTGTCAATATTCCAAAATGCCATAGTAGCTATCGCCATCATCATCATAGTAACAACAATAATAGTCACTTGTTGAATCAATAATTAAATAGTAGAATTTCTTTATTAGCTTAAATAATAATTCTTTTACAACCCGTCCTCTTTGATGCATATATCAAAACCGATGATGTCTTAAAATATTTTCTCTGGCAATAACTCCATAGTTATGATGTTGAGAATTTTTTGAGCATCTAACTTATTCCAATAAACATCAAGTTGCTGGTTGCAATAACTATAAAATCGATCATTACATGTATATAGTAAAGACAAAGTAATATTTTGGTCATATCCATGTGCTCATACTTGAGAAGCTTCAAGTATCTACATACAATTACTTTCTTTTAAACACAGAATCAAATCATCTTGTATAAAGTCATGTACCATCTTAAAATTTAGAGTAGTTTCAAAACTAATTAATTTAAAAAAGATCTTGTTGATCACCCGGGCATACAAGAATCATCTCTATCAAGCATATCTCCATGCTGCTTGATCTTCGAAAGCTACATCAAAATTAGTTTGCTCTTTATTCTCACAACTACTAATCTCTATGGCAGTGTTTGGATGCCCTATTCCTGGCTAGAATAGAGCCTTATTCCATGCTATTCCTCCAAAAAAGCATAAAAAAGTTAGTGGGCCCCAGCAAAATAGGTATTTCAATCAACGGTGGCTATTCTGAAATTTGTATTCCATGGTCCCTCATGGAATAGTCGTATTTCTGGTTTCCTTCTTCCAAGGGCAGTGGTGGAAAAAATTTTCGTTTTAATCCCCTTTTCGATTCAACCCATCACGATCGAAGCTGACTATCCTCCTGTTGATTGCCCTCATCTTTTTCAACGTCTTTAGCAATCCATTTGGAATGGAGGACTCCGTCAGCTCTGGCAGCGGACCGCTCTTCTCCCTCCTCGGCTTCCTCGTCTTCCCCCTCCTTTGGTATGTCTCGGAGGCCCTCATCACCGCGGATCTCACCACCGGCTTCCCGACAAATGACGACCACGTTCTTTGGATCTATCTTCCTTTTGGGGATTCCAGGAGGGCCTCTAGAAGTGAGCCAGCAGCAACCTCAACAACACCCTGTACCCTATCCTCTTCCTCAACTATCTCCGCCCCTCCCTCTCTCCCACCGCCTACACTGCCGCCCTCATCGCCATCACCGCCACCCTTACCTTCCTTGACTATCGCGACCTCCACATCGTTGGCTTCTCCACCATCCTCCTAACCGCCTTCTCTCTCCCCCTTCGTCGCCCTCGCCCTCCTTACCCTTCCCAAGATCCAGCCTCATCGCTGGCTTGCCCTCGATCTCTACCGCGTCAACTGGCGTGACTACTTCAACAGCATGTTTTAGAATCTCAATTACTGGGACAAGGCCAGCACGCTCATCGGCGAGGTCGAGGCACTCTACGGAACTGTGGTCCTCGTTGTGGCCTCCTATCTGATCTCATTGCTCGCGAGCATGAGAGCAATGGATGGGTCAACGACAGGGGAGTGGATCGATGGCTACTTTGCTCAGGTCAGGATGGTGATCAAGGGACCCTGGCTTAGATGGTGGATCTAGGCAGCTGCTACTTCAATAGCATATTTTGGAATAAAAAGTTGTTCATGCATGAATATTTGAACAAAATATTATTTAATATTATTAATTTATTTTTTTTTAATTTGCAACATCCTTTCATCTTCATGTTTTATTTTGTGGTTCTAATATAATATATTTGTTTGTATATCAAACTTATTGTTGTGTTTGATTTATAAGGGATCAAATAATTTATTGTAATAGGATTTCTTGTATTTTTATATTTATTATATATGGAATTATGCTCTATTATACTATGTCATCCAAAAATTGGCAATGGTGTAATCATTTTTTCCTGCTATCTTTACTAACATATGTACATACCTTGCAAAATTATACTAGATCATCATAATAAATTATTAAATAAATAAATAAATCTATAATTGATAAATTGATAAATCAAGTTTTTATTATCTTTATTCAGGGGTATTTTTAGGTTTTTATAAAATTATTCATTTATTCCAAATGGAATACAGGCTTATTCCTATGTCATCCAAATACCATTTGGAATAACATTGCATTAATTATACTAGAATAACACTGCATTAATTACACTGGAATAAAGTAGAATACCATATTTCAAACCAAACAGAAATCTGGAATAACAAGAAGAATAAGCTATTCTTCAAGAATTCGTATTCCTATCCTATTCCTGGAATAAATTTTAGATATCCAAACACTACCTATAAGAATTATACATATCTTACATAGTTTCAGCATAATGTTCACGTGCATGATTTGATTTCTTAATATGACTCTATAATTGGTTCAACTGTAATATTCTTTGACTCTTCTTGAATAATTTTGGAATCAATAGATTCTTCAATCAAGATCTCTTTGAGGTGGATACAATATCCAAATGATTAGTCCTCTTGCTCTAGATTATTTTATGGACTTGATTGATCCTCAAGCCGATCACCGTGCTCTGAATCTTTAGAAGTTGATCCAACCTTGAATTTATCAAGCTCCCTCTGTCTCAAATCTTCATCATTAAACCAATTTTATTCTTCTTTAGATCTTTGGAAGTCTTGAAACCAGAATCTATCCTTTAGATAATTTTTGTTAGTCACTTGTCACATTGCCAAAATTTGAGAGGACGGTCGCAAGAATAGTCTATGCTTCTTTGGCTCCTATATCCACGGGCGATGGAATGGAGAAGCACTATTTCAATATTAGAATAAAAAAATTTTAAAAAAAATCTCAAACCATAATCCCTTCACACCCTTTTATCATCTTATTATACTATCATTCATGATCAGGGGCGGACCACACCAACTTTCCTTGGAGAGACCAAAAAAATATAAAATAAAAAAAATATTAATAAATAATTAAAATTAATTTAAATATTTTTTATAAATATTATTTAAATTATATTTATCTTGTTTATAAGATTAAATTTATTAATAATTGAATGTACCATAAAATTTTAGCTATCTCCTTATCAATATAAGTGACTAAAAATAATAAAAAAATTATCTTCCATTTGTTGCATAATCTAGTCTTGACAATCTTCATTTTGAAAATATTCTCTATAGTAGTAGTTGAAACCGAAAGAGTAATAAGCATCACGGACTCATAGAGGATGCGCGCACCAGCCACAATAATGGCAGCGTCATGCCAAGTACCGTTGGCGCTGCACAAGATGATGGTGCCAAAAATGATGGGGTGTGAGTGCAGTAACATTGGTGGGAGCCTGGGGCATGACGGACGCCCACCGCCCGTGCCGTTCAAGATCCAATTATGCTACGCAATGGATCCGTCGCTAAGACGGTGCGCGGCTTCACCGCACGAAATGTTCGTCAGTGCAACGAGGCTAACGAAGGCTACCGAGATGGCAGTTATAGGCTAGTGCATCGGTGGTATCCAGTCTTGTATATACGCAATCGCCTGGTCTCGTCATGGGAGCGTTTTGTTGATCGCATCACATGATAAGTTCGGCCACCATTTATCCATCGGTGTGGCGAATGAAATGGTGTTAACTGCGTGCAGTGGCTTCGACCATGACGAATTCTGGAGATGGATGCTGGTTGAATAATAAAAAGAAAATCTTTATCTTCTCCTAAAAAATTAAAAAAAAAATTTAATGAAAATCAAAAATAAAATTGGTAGTGATCCAACTTTCAAGTAGAAAAAGTTGATTTATAGTATTTGTTTCATTTTATTTTTTTTTTAATTTTCAAATTTTTATTAATATTCCTAAATTTAGAAGGGCCAAATATATAAATATATATAAATATTTAAAAATTTATATGAAATCTTAATTTATAAAAAAATAAAAAAAATTAGTGGGGGCCGAGGAGCCTCCTTGCCCTCCGACGGTCCATTTTTATATATTTAAAAAATTATAAAAAAAAATTGAACTTATAAAAAAAATTTAAAAAAAATTAGGGGGGGCTCCCCTGGCTGTCCGCCACTATTCACGATCATGCCATAAATCCTTAGTTTTGCCCTCCTATTTATAGAAATATTGGGTCCGCCCCTATTCACGGTCATGCCATAAATCCTTAGTTTTACCTCCTATTTATAGAAATATATTTATAACTAAATAAAAAATACTATAATTCTTAGACAGGAAATGAATAAATCTATAGAAATATAAGATCTCTAATTAAATAAGAAATACTATAACTCATATTTACTTAGAAAATAAATTAAATTCACATAGGTATAGATCTTAACTAAATAGGAAATAATATAATCCTTATTTAGTTGGGAAATAAATGGGCTTAAATAAAATGAGCTTTGGGCCTTTGAAGTCAACAACCCAACAATGGGCACAGGTAGTTCATTATTCTAAGTATAGTTTGAAAGGTTGTTGGGAGGATCATTCTAAACCTAGATTCTATCCTATTATCTGGGCAAAATATGTAAGCTTGATCAAAGTTATAATCTCACCATCCACGGATGGTAGGGAATGAGGAGGCCATCAACCTAATGCCTGACAGAAAATGGGACTTGGACTGACTGGCTAATCATCTAGCTCTAATAAAATAAATCCTTATTGCTTAAAGATAGCTGGGGTGGGGACTTTATGAGATCAGTTGTGTTACGGTGAAAAAAAAATCCATGCCGCTTTACAACCGACTCCCTCTCCTGCAAAATTCCAATGCTTTCAATTGGATTTGGATTCTCTCTATCCCACCTCGGGTTAAATTTTTTGATGGAAGCTCCACCGGTTGAGGCTTCCCTATAAAACTGTTTTAAATCAAAGAGGGATCCTGCAGAAAATGAGATCTCTCCTATGACTTATGCAAACAAGGGCTTCGAAGATTATCTCTTGCTCCTTTGCAACTTGATTAATGTTGGGCCAACATAGCTAATGATGAGCAGCTCCTGAACATCACTCGGTCCCTGCCGGATTAATCGTTGTTGTTGTTATTGTTATTGTTGTTGTATTTAATGTCATGATCTAGAAAAAGGGATCCGTATTTTGTTGGCATTGCTGCCGATGGTAGAACTTTTAAAATTTTTGAAAGTTAAGTTTTTGGTAGGTAGAAATTTTTGGAAATAAAAATTTTACAAAAAAAAAACTATTTATTTTGGTAACTATATATATATAATATGGTCTAAAATTTTAATACATATTTTGTAACTAAAATATAAATATTTTTAATATGATAAAATGATAATAATAGACATTGCATAATATTGTGAATAAGAATAATAGAATATTATTATTGTTACAGCCGTTACGATGACATGACGTGTCTCAGATTCGCAGGGCGTGATCCGAACCACGTGGATTTTTTCGGCAGAGCGGAACGGTCCAGCAAGGTCGGATGTGGCTCCACCGCGGGCGAAGTCGAGGTCGGGCCGGGCCTTCCTGCTCCTTCGCCAGGTGGTGCCCGGACACGGGTCCGCCTCGGCCGAAGTCGAGCGCTTCTCTGTCGCTCCCCCAGGTGTACGCCCAGGAGGGGTCCACTCGGCCGAGGTCGAGCCGGGCCTTCCTGCTCCTTCGCCGGTGGCGCCCTGAGACGGTCCACCTCCGCCGAGATTGAGCCGGGCCTTCCTGCTCCTTCGCCAGGTGGCGCCCGGACACGATTCCATCTCGGCCAAAGTCGAGCACTCCTCTACCGCTCCGCCAGGTGTCAGCCCAGGAGGGGTCCACCTTGGCCGAGACCGGCTACCCTGCGTGGTAAGGCCGCCGAGAAGCAAGGGCACGAGTTCCGAGACCGACCCTAGGGCAGCGCGCGCCGCACCTTGAGAGGAGCGCCGGTACGGTCGGCAGCAACGCGCGAAACCTCGTTTACATCGGCCCGACGGGTTCCGCAGCCAAGAGGCGAAGTCTGGCAGACAGGACCCGGTAATAGATGTTGTCGACGCCTGGGAAGGAGAGCGCTCGCGCTCGGCCCAAGGTCTGGCTGGTGTCCTCCCTCTACCCTTTCCTCGCTGGGCTTGGCAAGCAAGACAAGGAGGCTGCCGGGTTCCTGGACCCGAATAGGAAGGGGGAAAGAGAGAGAGAGAAAAGGAGGTGAAAGCGAAGAGGGAGCCTCCCAAGGGTGGGAGGCCGGAGGCAGCGTGATGGGATAAAAGGATGGGGAGAGCGGATAACCAGATAAGGGGAAACAAAGGCTGGAAAAGAAAAAGGCACAAGAGTAGGATCCAAGATCCCGAGAGGGGTCCTTGATGCAAGATCGGTGAAGGAACTTGGCCTAATTTTCACTCTTCCAGAGACCTTTTTTGCTAAGATAATCTCTAAGCCTGGGACTCCTTCGGGGGCCCACCTTGGAGATTCTGTTCCATCTCGCCGCTTTCTGACTTGACCATCGGAGCTCCCTCACCGGGACCCCGGCCAGGGTTTCTGACCTTGTCTGCAGGATCGGGAGCCCAGAGACCTCGAGGCGAGACGGTCTGATCCCGCCCCAGCTCTGAAGTTACAGGTCGCGGCGGCGAGTCGATCGGCAACAATTATATACAAAAATATTATTATATATATGATAATATAATATTATTATATTAAATTATTATAATATAATAATACTATAATCGATTTATATATATTTATAATATAAATACTATTATATTATATAATATTATTATATAATTATATATATTATATGATACTATAACATAATATTATTATAATTATAATATGATATAATATAATGGATTACAATCTAATCTACTGATGGATTATAATATAATATATTAGTATAATATAATAATACAATAATAATATTAAATTATTGTATTATTGTATTTATAATATTATAATATTATAATAGATTATAATATATTTATAATATTCATATATTAATTTATTATTATATTTTATTTATTTAAAGTATATAATATAATATGATATAATATAAGATATAGTTACGAAATTTTATTGATGGATATTTTAGTCTTCTAAAATTTTATTTAAATCAAAATAATTTTCTGATTTTTTTTTTTTTTTTTTTGAGTATTGCTTTATAATTTTAGAAGATTAAAAAGGGGTTTCTGGTATTCCGTGCTTAGCCAAATACAATACAAACCAAGATGGTTTATATGGTATGGCTAATATGGTTTGCTAGAAATTTGAGGTCATTCCAGCTTGAGTTCTTGCAAAGAAGGAGAATCGCTTGGCTCTAATTTCTGCTCAACCGGCTCTTTCTCCTCATAGCATGCAACAGAACAGGGGATAGTTCTCCATTACCAGGGATGCCCTACCCCGGGCCTTAATTTTTTTATTTTTATAAATTAAAATTTATATAAATTTTAATATTATATATATATATATATATTTATATTTGGTTTTTTTTTTAAAATTTAAAATATTAAATATAATTTGAAGAATATATGTATTTGACCCTCCTAATTAATATTTTTTATTTTATATTTTTTTAGTTTCTTCAAGAAAAATTGGTGTGGTCCACTACTGTCCATTGCTATCTCCGCAACCATCTTTGAATGGTAACCCCTACCTTTGGCGATGCTAAAAGTGAATTCCGATGCTTCCTTCCATCAACGATGTTCCATGGCTGCTGCAGGTCTCATTATAAGAAACTGGGATGTATCCTAACTATTAGTTTTAGTTGGTGCAAAGGCTCTACAATTATCCAATGTTCCCTATGATGAGTTGGTGGGTGCTTGGCTTGGGTTGAATCATGCCGTACGTCAATATTGTCAAGGATTAATTAATCTGGCACCATTCAACTCAAAAACTTGGTCTTCTTCGTCTGCTACAGGACATTCAAATTTAGAGATCAAATATCATGTTAAAAAACATGGTGATCGAGATCAGAAGACGTTCTACAACAAAAAAATGATAGAAGTTTTGGTTAAAGTTTTAAGCTACAGCTTTAAGAATCATAATTGTAATGTTTAACATGATGCTTGCGTGCATGTTCCTTGGTGTGGGTAATCATAATAATTTTATATTGTTAATAGAAATCATCCATGCATGCACAATATACAGTGATATGATTCAATATAAAACGTCTATAAATTATGTTGATCACTGCTATCAGCCACCAAATTATAGATTCTCGAAAGCATGACAGCTGTTGTGATAATCAAAAATGCTATATTAATGATTCGACTTGATGATTTGGCTACTACTAGAAATGCTTTCACTATTTATTAGTTCTAATAGACAATAAAACTAGTAAACGGTGTGCATTCCCCTTGGCCAGATGTGCAATTATGATTACTTGTCTCATAAAGTCACACCTTCCCAACCTATAGCTTTTTTTTTTTTTTTTTCTTTTTTTTCTTTTTTTTTTTTATTGTAAAATTTGAGTGGTCTTGCTGCATAACATCGATGGTCAATTTACTCTTTCCTGGCTTATCTTAGAGTAATTAGAAGGGTTGCTATTTTGAGTCGACCACCCAACATGTCATAAGGTTTAATCCTTAAAATATATAAAAGTAGCTTTAATTTTTTTTTTTTGAAATTTGTAATTCCAAAAATAGCTTTTCTTATATTTTTTTATTAAATATAAAATGAAAGTTCACACTAAAGAAATTCTAACGTTGCCAAGGTCTCCTGGCCAGTTCTACGATCCTATCATGGTAGGAACCCTACATCTTCCAAACATCCATCTCATGATGGATTGCTGGTCATAGCAAAATATAAAAACTAATTCCAATAAAAAAATAATACATCATATAAATCTTGAAAAATTCTGTAAAAAGAGCCATGTCATTTTCAAATTTAAAATTTTATCTGGATCGAAGCATATAATAGCAAAAGTAAAAATATTGCGACAAACAAATCTTAATGAAAAAAGGCATGATATTATTTCTTTTTAGAAAAAAAAATTATATCATATCTAAAATCTTAGAACCCAAGAATTCGCGCATGCATTATAACTAGCAAAGAGTTATTGAGCATATCATCTGCTTGTTGACTAGAATTCAAGTTATGCTACGCTCTGGGTTTCTAGATCCAACTCATTTACATAATGGATCGGCCCACTTCAAATATCCCAAGGAAGCGGAAAAAACCCAATATTCATTAAAATATTCCAATCTTTTTCCAAAATCTCCCCACCTTCCATGCCAACCAAGATTTATTGAAATTAATCATACATGATACGTCATCAAAGTCTTAGTCACTTGCCAAGATGCAATGAGAAAATTTTATTGTATCCATGGATCGGAATTTGTGCAAGCCTATTTTAAAACCAATCCTGGATAGCAATGGATATAGACCTAGCACTGTCTATACGTCTATTTTCTCTATCTAATTGGTACAATCTACGGAATCCAATAAAATTTTTAGCATGTTCATAAAAAAAGGTGCTGAATTAACTGAATATAACTACTGTATCTTTTTCAAAATTATTTATATTGCTTTCAAAAGAAATATAAATAAAAGCAAGGGATGGAAGAAATATGTTGCTATCTCCTTCACCTACTTGTAAGGAAACGAAAACACGATACCAACAATGACTGGTCCACGGGTTGAGGATGATGGATAGCAACGTAGACTGCCTTCTTTTCCTTGGCTCGGTTTGCAAACAGATTTCGTACACGAACATGCACTGGTTTAATTTATCGATCCCCGTCAACAGGCCCAGAGCACTGGCATCCTTAATTTGATGCATATTTTTGTGCTCAGATCAGCAGTACCCTCTGCGAGCAGCAACACAATGGAGTGAAAGCTGCAGGCTGGATTTGGACGGTGATTTGCCGGTGCCAATAGCTGTTAAAGTCTATTATATATATATATATATATATATACAGAGAGTAATATTATTTTTAAAGATAGCAATTTTTATTGGTCCGATGCATACTCAGACATGATCTGACATGTCTAATTTATAAATCGATATGGAATACATAAAAAAAACTTGGCTCCAGTACTGCTGGATTAAAGCACAATCACAAATAATTATATTCATGATAAATTTTAATCTCTGTATGCTAATTAAAATAGAAAATAACTCAACAATATCGATCTAGCAAAAACAAATCAAATCAAGCACAAGAAAGTCGGATTTACGTGGAAAACCCTTCAATGTGAAGGTAAAAATCACGGGACCTGGAACCAGATCAACTCCACTATAATCAAATAATGAGTAATGCAAGGTTTTTCTCTCTAGCAAATTAGAGGCTCTCCAAGCAGCATATGATGATCATCTCAGTATAAAATATAAATATTACCGGAAAATACAGGAAGAAAACAGGGAGGATTCATCAGAGTCAAATATTTACCAATTACACGAGATGAATCACAGCGATCCGAACCGTTCACTTTATAGAGCTCGCTGCCGTGAACAACGTACTAAAATTTCATCTTGATCATATTTTGAATTGCCGTCCGATCAAGACCTGGAATGATCAAATATATATTTTCTTTATGTTTCTCTCTGTCGGTTTCCGGCGCCGCTCCTGTCTTTCCGCTGTCGCATGCTCCCACGGAAAAACCAACTCCTTTCGTCCCTAGGCCCTAAGCCTCTTTCAATAGGGCCGGGCCCTACAACATGGGTGGGACCTACAACAATTCTCCCTCTAATGCCCATGTGGGGAGGACAAGCAAACCACACTAGCTCTGCAGGTTGCAAGCTTCTCTGCAGGTAATGGCTTGGTCAACATATCTGAAGCATTATCATCTGTATGAATCTTTTCCAACTGTAGCAACTTCATCTGCAAAGCGTCTCGTATCCAGTGATACCTTACATCAATGTGCTTCGACCTCGAATGAAAAGTCGAATTCTTGCCGAGATGAATTGCACTCTGACTGCCACAATACAAGATAATTTTTCTTGCTTTAGACCATTCTTCAAGAAACTTTTTCATCCACAATAACTCCCTACTAGCTTCTGTCACTGCAATATACTCTACCTCTGTACTTGACAGAGCAACACATTTCTGCAGTCTGGACTGTCATGAGATAGCTTCCCCTGAAAAGGTCATCAAGTATCCCGATGTAGATTTCTAGAATCAACATCACCTGCCATGTCTGTATCTGTATATCCATCTAATACAGTTTTATATATACTAAAGCATAGACATATTCTAGAAGTTCCTCTAAGGTACCTAAGAATCCATTTCACTGTAGTCCAATGCTCCTCCCCAGGATTAGAGAGAAATCGACTGACGACACCAATAGCATGAGCAATATCCGGTCTAGTGCATACCATGGCATACATCAAACTGCCAACTGTGGATGCATACGAAATGTTCTGCATTTTTTTCTTTTCTTCCTCACTAGTAGGGCATTGTTTGGAACTCAATCTGAAATGACCTGCAAGTGGAGAGCTAACCGGCTTGGAGTTGCTCATCTGGAACCGCTCTAACACCTTCTTTAATATTTCTCCTGGGATAGCCACAGTTTCTTATTCTTCCTGTCACGAGTAATCCTCATACCAAGTATCTGCTTCGTTGATCCCAAGTTTTTCATAGCAAAGCACTTGCTCAATTCAGTCTTCAAGCTCTGAATTCTCTTAGCATCATGATCAACAATCAGCATGTCATCAACATATACAGGAGAATAATAAAATCATCATCACCAAACCTCTTTACAAAAACACAATGATCAGAAGTGGTTCTGTCATACCCATGATCTATCATGAAGGAATCAAATTTCTTGTACCACTGTCGAGGAGCTTGTTTCAAACCATATAAGATCTTCTTCAGTCTGCATACCAGGTTTTCCTTGCCTTTAGCTATGAACCCCTCTGGCTGCTCCATATAGATTCCTCTTCAAGATCACCATGAAGAAATGCTGTCTTCACATCAAGCTGCTCAATCTCCAAATTTAAACTGGTTGCCAAGCTAAGTACAACTCGGATCGAAGACATCTTGACCACGGGTGAAAATATATTTTCAAAGTTATACCTTTCTTTTGACTGAAGCCCTTCACAACCAGTCTTGCTTTATACCTTGGTTGTGAGCTGTGCGCCTCTGTCTTGAGTCTGAATACCCATTTGTTCTTCAGTGCTCTCCTCCCTTAGGCAGCTCCACTAGATCAAATGTGTGGTTCTCATACAAGGATTTCATCTCTTCTTGCATGGCTTCAAACCACTTTTCTTTTGTGCATGTGACATAGCCTCCTGAATGCATTCTGGCTCTCTTCCATTAGTCACCATTACATACTCATGTGGAGGGTATCTCTAAGAAGACCGACGCTCTCTGGTAGACCTTCTCAGCTACTGTTCTGCCATTTGCTGTGTAGGAGCCTGCTCACTATACTCATCTGTTGCACTATCATCAATATAGGCTCATCATCCATTGCATCACCATCCTCTGCAGCCTGTCCATCATCATCTACTCTGGCTTGAGACATAGGAGAAGGGTCAACAAATAATTCTGTAGTAGACTTTGGCTTATTTTCATTTTTCATATCCTCAATGGTTTGATCTTCAAAGAATACTACATCTCTGCTTCTAATCAGCTTCTTCTCTACTGGATCCCATAGCCTGTATCCAAACTGCTCACATCCATATCCAAGAAAAATACACTCCTTTGACTTGCTGTCAAGCTTTGACCGCTCATCTTTTGGAATATGAACAAGGCCCTGCATCCAAATACTTTGAGATAATCATAGAAAACTGATTTTCCTGTCCATACCTTCTCAGGAATATCACCATCAAGGGCATATGAAGGAGAAAGATTAATTAGATCAACTGCAGTCCTCATAGCTTCACCCAAAAAGGAACTAGTTAACTTTGAACGAGAAAGCATGCACCGGATTCTTTCAACAATGGTGCGATTCATCCTCTCTGCCACTCCTTTTATTATGTCTTGGGAATAGTCTTCTCCAATCTAATACCATGTTGTCTGCAGTATCTCTCGAACAATCCCGGTATTCACCACCATTATCTGCTCGAATGTATTTCAATTTTCTTCCTTTCTCCCTTTCAACACTGTCATGGAATTCTTTAAAGACATCTATTACCTTGTCTTTAGATCTCAAAGCAAATGCCCATAACTTTTGAGAATAGTCATCAATAAAGGTAACAAATAAGATGCACCACCAAGTGTCTTTGTGGTCATAGAGCATACATCAGTATAAACTAAATCTAGCACATGTGATTTTCAATGAAAGGGGAGCTTATGAAATAAAACTTTATGCTGCTTGCCATGTAAATAATGAGTGCAAAGTCTCAGGTGCGTACCTTTAAAGGAAGCAGGTTGTTCCTGGATAGAGTCTCAAGTCCCTTCTCACTCAGATGACCAAGCCACCGATGCCACACAACTGTGAAGATTTCTTCAACTGCATTCACCACTCCACTACATACTTTAGCCTACAATCTGTAAAAGCCATCTTTCTTGCCTTTGCTACAACTAGGGAACCTTTGGTGAGCATCCATTTTCCTTCACCAAAGTGACTGGAGCACTCATCATTAAGACACATGCAGAATCAAATATAATCAGATATCAGGAACATGCCTTACATTTCTTAACAATAGTCTGCACCCAGTATTGGTCTCCAAACAAACATCTCACATGCCAATAATGTTAGCTACTGCATCATTTCCCATCCTAACATGCCAAAATCACCTTTGGAGCAGGACGAGAAGAAGTCTCTCCGAGATATAACATAATATGTAGCACTGAATCATTACCCAACTGGGTTCTTGACATGTGAGGTTAATATATGCATCATCACATGCAACCATGACCTCATCATCAAATGCAACTTCAGTCATACTCTGTGTATCTTCTTTCTTTCCATTAGTTTTATCCTGATTCCTTTTGTATTTTCTGCACTCTCTCTGAAAATGTCCTGACCTTTACAAGTGCAAGTACATCCTTTCTGGACTTTGACGGCCTTTGATTTTTCATGGTTATTTTTATCATGGGACCCATCATCTCTTTTACCGTGGAAGGATCTATTTTTATTTCTCCCCCTCTGCTCTGTAACCAGTGCCTTAGAATTTGTATCTGTCAAACCCTGCTCCTTTTATCTATTTGCTTCATTCAATATATTATCCTGACCATAGTTAGGATAAGTTATCACTGGCAGTGGAATTACTCAGTATCACCACCAACGTCTCCTAGCTATCTGATAAGAACTCAGCAAGATCAATGCCTCACCTCGTCATCAAGAAGCGATTTCATTGTAGCCAATTGATTCAGGATCTCCTGGAAATTATTTAAGTACTCTGAAGCATTCTGCCCATCTGTATACTTCAGGTTCACCAGTCTTCTGATCGGTTAGGCTTTATTCTGTGCATTTTTTGCTGATATAAATCTTCTAGCTTCTTCTAGACTGATAAACATCTGTTTTTATCGCAACATCATGGATCACACTCTCAATCAATCCATTGTTTGATCGTAGCCGTGGCTTTCCTATTCACCTTTTCCACTCGTCAGCTTCACATTGTTTGGCATTATTCCCTACAATTCATTGGCTCAAATAGATCTCTGCATATAATAAATCTTCCATTATCATCCTCCATAAGGAATAATTTGATGAAGTTAATTTAATCGTACTGGATTTCTCCTCCATTTTAATTAGCACAAATTACTTGCAAACCAGGCTCTGATACAGTTTTGGGTAAAGCACGATCACAAATAATTATACCCAGGATAAATTTAAACCCGTGTACTAATTAAAATAGGAATAACTCAACAAATTCTAATCAGCAGATATCAATCCAGCAAAAGCAAATCAAATCAAGCACAAGAAAACCAGATTTGTGTGGAAAACCCTTCAATATGGAGGTACAAGCTACGGGGCCTGGAACCAGATCAACTTCCACTATAATCAAATAATGGGTATAGCAAGATTTTTCTCTTTAGCAATTAAAGGCTCTCCAAACAGCATATGATGATCATCTCAGAATAAATATAAATATTACTGAGGAATATAGGAAGTAATATGGAAGATCTCATCATAGTCAAATATTTATCGATCACACGAGAGGAATCACAGCGATCCGAGCCGTTCACTTTGTAGAGCTCGCTGCTGTGAACAACATACTAAATTTCATCTTGATCGGATTTTGAATTACTGTCCGATCAAAACCTGGAAGGATCAAAATATATTTTCCTTTATATTTCTCTCTCTCGATTTTCGGTGCCGCTCCCGTCTTTCCGCTGTCGCACGCTGCCACGGAAAAAACCAACTCCTTTCGTCCCGAGGCCCTAAGCCTCTTTTAATAGGACCGGGCCCACAACATAGGCGGGACCTACAACAAGTATGGATCGACTACGAATAGTCATACGTCCCGAACCAAATTCGGTATATTATATATAAAAAAAATTATGTTTATAAATATTTAAATAAACTAAATATGGGAAGGATATATTCCATTCGATCCGGCTCAACCTGATTCATTTAGATTTTAAATAAACTAGATGTTATAAAATTGGATATACACTGTTCGATTCCATCTAAATGTGATTTCATATCCGAATATTTTAATTTAGAATGCTGAGCAGCGGGCAGGTATGTTTGTTTCTAATTTTTGCATCCAAACATAACTATTGATCCGACAGCATCTGGCCAGGAAAAAAGAAAAAAAGAAAAAAAAGAAAAAAAGAAGGTGCTGTGGCCGAATCAGGCTTGCTTCCTGCTCTGATTTTACGTACAGCGGTTGGAGACTCGAAGAAAGAATACTATTTTGCGAGGTCCACTCCGTACGATAATTAGGTTCAATAAACATGGATTTGCTGTATTTTCTCAATTCAGAGAAGGTTATGTAACTGATCATGGTCAACCATGTAACATGAATGCGAAATTCACAATTAAATAATTCCATATGTATTTTATCTTTATTTACTTACTTTTTCCTTTTTAAAACAAGTAGGCAGATGAATATAGCATTTTAGATAGCATTAATTACATTATTCCAACAAAACAAGAATCAATACACTTTGGACAAGTTGGAATTAAAAGCATGGAAAAGCTGTCTTATGAAGCTAGCATTTTAGAGGTCATTCTTGGTATTTGACACCCTTCCATTCCTGAGAAACAAGGCAGGTCTTTTAGCCATATAAAGTGACATTGGATGGGTCTAACATTTGTGAAGTTGCACGGTTGGAGCTAGATTGGATATGGATCTTATACAATACATCCATATATATATATATATATATATATATATATATATATATATATATATATATATATATATATATAAATATTTAATCAAAAAATTATTTATATATTTATTTTAAATAAATATGAATATAATTGGATATTGAAAATATGAATATAAATTAAATAATTAAATTTATAGCGACGAAATCAAATATATTAATAGGTGAAAGATAGATCAAATTGGTATTATATTGAAACAATCATTTATTTTTTCTTAAAAATTCACAAGTGCTATATAAAATTAAATATGGCTATAAATAGAATAAGATATCTAAGAGTTATTTATTCCATTTGTCTTTGATATGTACATATATTGTTATAGATATTAGTTGAAGTCTTAATTTCTCTCTATATCTAGATAAATTTAACTATAAAAATGGATTTGGATAAATATTATCCTATCCACTTTTATCTCCAGTTAGTTGCACTAACCACGTATCATACACCAAGCTGCATAAAATTGCATGCCATTTCACATTATGTACATCGTGAATGCCTAATGCATGCCAATTCATGGCCAGTGATGTACATTGACCATCACTGGTCTTATAAGTACCATAATTAACCCAACTTCCAACCATAACATGCTCCCCTCTCTTCCTCGAACCAAGTTCCAAAATATTGGAAGCAAATATTCATCAAAGGCAACAAGAAGGATCCCGTATCGAATATTATCCGATAAAATGAAGATCTACTAAGATAGCTACATCGAAATTTATTTTTTATTAATTAATTTTTTTAAAAAAAAAGAAAGAAAAAAAGGCGGGGCTCATGGCCCACGCCAGCGGCGGATGCTAGCAAGCTGTCTCATGCTCATAAGACTCGAGACTTCACTTATCGTATGCTCCGGTTGTCCATGCACCATGATTACTCTTTCTTAAATAAAATGAAAGCGAGCTTCGGTGTCTTCCATGAAAAAACGTTCTCTCTACCAAAGCAAAGACCACAATCGATAGAATCCACCTAATCCCGGGCCGTTTGCTTCCCCTTTTAACGCCTATATGTACCTCCTCGCGGCCTCAACAACTTCATAGACATATAATAATAGAAACCACTCCAGTCTTCCATGTTCTCCTTGGATCGATACTAGCTCGCAAATATAAATGCAAGTAGAGAAGAAGGGAGTGGAAGAGATGATGAGCAGGGAGGAGGAGGAGGAGGAGGAGGAGAGGAGGAGGATTGGGAATCCGAGAGAGCGGCGGAGATAGACTATGTGTTCAAGATAGTGGTGGTGGGGGACTCGGCCGTGGGGAAGACACAGCTGTTGGGGAGGTTCACGAAGGATGAGTTCTTCTTCGACTCCAAGTCCACCATTGGCGTCGAGTTCCAAACTCGCACCATAACGCTCAACCGCAAGCGCATCAAAGCCCAGATTTGGGATACTGCCGGCCAAGAGAGGTAGTCCATCCTTTATTATTATTATTGTTATTGTTATGTTAATGATTCTTGATATGAAAAATATATCATAATTTAGTTTGGTGATATTCTTATTGGTTATGACCTAAATCTCATGAATTTCTAACGTCTTTTTTTTTTTTTTTTTTTTTTGATGTATTAGTTCAGAATTATATATAGTATCCTTAGAGAAGTTTTTAACTTGAATTTTTGAGTAATTATTGAAGTTAAGATAGATTCGAAGATTTTCTTCCTTCTTTGGCTGATGATAGCTATGGTGTTTGGTATTGAATAAATTTCTATGATGGAAAGTTCTACACCAGTTTCTTTTGGGTGATGTGATTCTTCCACTAGCTTCAGAATGAGGCAAGTGAACTGCCCCTGGCTGTTGATAAGGAAAAAAAAAAAAAAAGAAAGAAAAGGCTTCAGCAAGAAACACAGTGCACAATATTGGATACTTTATTGTATATCGTTGTCCATCAATATTGGATCCTCCCCATGGCACTGTGGTGTGTCAGGACGATTGCACCTAAGCCAACATCCAACTACAGGACATCATCATGTCCTTTTGTGCTCTGTCTTCTTACTAAACCGGGCTTGCGTTAGGAACAATGGGAGACATGAGAAAGGGAAGGCTTTAAATTTCACTGGACAGGATTGATTTTTTTTTTTTTTAATGAAACAGAACGCCCCAATATCAGCACTAAAGCCATGTTGATTGAGCATTTTAGTAGATATTCTAAAGCTTTCCTCCTCCTCCTCCTCCTCCTTTTCTTTCTTAATTTTTTTTTTTTTCTTTTTTTTTACTTTTCTTCCTTTCTTTTATCTCTTTTTCTCTTTCATCATCTTTTTTTTAATCTTTTTAATTTCTTTCTTTCTTTCTTCCTTTTTTTTTTTTTTCCTCTAATCTTGTATGGATTGGTTTTGGAGTTCCATCCTCTTCTAGTTTATTTTCTAGGCTAGGATGTCCCTGTCTTACCGAGAATTAAAGCATGGAATAAAGTAATCCAAAACTTGAAAAATATATTAATAACAATAAGGTGCACTTCCTACATGTTGTCATCATCATCTTTAGCGTGTTTAGTTATGCGTTTGGTGGAAATTAAAGGCAAAACCAATTAATGGACATTGCTTTTATCGCCATCTTCGTCTCCAATACCAGATGGACAGCTTTAAATATATATATATATGTATTTGTTAAAGCCAATATTACTCTGTTCGGTTGATAGGAACAAGAAATAGATCCTTTCCGTGATAGGTGGATGAGCCAACTGTATTCCTTTAAGTTGATGTGTAAAATTTCTATGATAGATAAAATGGACCACAGACAAAATCAATTGGGCATCTGCTTGTCCTAACATAAATTATGAACCGGGGCCAATTGCTTGAGTTGGTAAAATTTCTTCTCTTGGCACAACAAGCTAAAATCTTACTCTCACTTTAGTAACCATTGCTGAGATATTTATAGGAGGTGCCATTGATGGCATGAAGAGAAATCAGGCAGACATATAATCATGTTCACTTGTAGCTTGATCAGAGTTATTTTCATCTCATTATTTTAGTAATATCGAACATGTTAGTTAAAAGGCTAAATTCATTTTTTTTTTGTTTTTCTGCCAAGAGTATAGAATGTTAAATTATCCCTAAGACAACTATGTCAAACTTATCAAAGAAATATATATAAACAAATCTTAGACTGCATACTTGGTATTACAATGTCTATAGAAACAAGTCTTTTGGGAAGTGCCTCAAATACTTATCTACCAGCTTTGACATTTTTGCTGTCGTGAAAATCCGTGCAGGTATGTATATGATTCCATATCAGTTATTCATCAATATAGGTAAACCATAATGTTTATGAATGAATGTATAAATTTGGATCCCTAGCCTGACGATGATGTTAGGACTTAAACAGAAAAAGTATGTAAGAATCTATGCGGGCATATATTTAGTCCTATATCAATTATTCATAGGGAAGATCTTGGATATTTATGCAGGATCGACAAATTCAAAATTACCTTTTAGCTAGTTTTTTTGGACAAAGTCCTGGGTCGTTACACTGAAATCCACAGCTTTTTTTTTTATGTAAAGTTTGAAGACAATAATTAAAGTAACTATTCCCACGCTCAAGTTGAATGATATCGGTATTGTGAACCCAATTTAGTTGGAGGATGAGTATTTTGTATGTTTCTGAACAAGTAAATGATTTTTACAAATGCATTCGTTCTATTGCAATGTTAAAAGAGATTGGTATATCAAATGCAACAAATATAAAACACACAACATATACAAAATAAGAAAAAGCTAGGTCTGGCTTCAATTTGGGCCTGAAATTTTAAGTCTGCTGCAGTAGAGCTAGACAGGGACTGTTATCCATCCTCAATGTCATGGAGGGAAGCATTATTACGTTGGTGGTTTCCAAGGAGAATGGTAAAATATTTCTGATCTAACTAATTATTGCATGTCACTGATTACCCTGACCACTTGGGTGGCCAGAATACCGAGGGTTTAAATGTCACTAACTATTACCACTTTGTTGCATGTTAGTTTCTATTGACATGAGGAGCTTCTAAATGTTATTTAGCATTGTAGATTTAAGTGATTTCCATAGACTAGAAAAATATTGTAATATCCCACCAAGTGTTTCTAGTCAGTAATTGCCTCTGCATTTTGGTGGCTAGAGACTTTTCATTATAGATTCATCAAGGAATCAAGAATTTGTCTGCCTGCAGTCATTGTTTTTATTATTATTATTATTATTATTATTATTTTGTTTTCTTTTAATGGGAAGGGACTGAAAGAGAGTGATGTACAGAGTATTATTTACAAGAACCAGGCAACAGAGTGTGCCATAGAGAAAAATACAGATTATCTGTTGTCAAAGTTGAGAATTTAAAGAGCAAAACACAAAAGACAGATGCTGAAGAGAATACTTCAGGGGGGAATCCAGATTGAAGAACATTCCACAAAACAGTGTTTGGAGATTAACACTACTTTGAGGTTGCAGTCATTGGTGTTGCAAGTCCGATTTTGTAGACTTTATCTGATCTAATAAAGCCTATTTATACCAACCAGCAAGGTGGTTTTGTCAATTTAATTATTGATTTTTGGGTAAGTGGTAAGGAGATTACATTAATAATCAACCGGGTCAGGCCTGTTTTCATATACTCATGAAGCATGGTTTAGACATTATGATTGATTTATTGTAAGAATTATTGATATCTAACCAAATGATTCTGTCTACCAATAGAAGAATTTCTGGACTGTGTTGTATAGTTGCCAGCAAAAAGCCTGCTAATCCAATTGGTTATCAATCTTGACAGGTAAATTAGATAATAAGCTTGCAAGTTAAAAAAACCAATCAGCCAGCCCAACCCTGCTTGCGAAACCAACTATGACATTTTTTTTTCACTTTTTATCAAGAAATTCTTTAAGTATTCCATTTATTTAACACAAGAAAGATACTTGTATCAATAGTAGTCTAATTTGTGTATTCACCTGAGTTCAGGTTCCTATCCTAACTTGCATTTCTTGCTTGTTCTTAGAAGTTGGTTTACTTCAGCTTACTGGTTGGCATGGTTAGAAAACCGACATTAAACATCTTGCTCCTTTTGTTTGAAATCTCCAAGTCTTGTTCACAATAACCAATAATATTTTAGAAGAATAACACATCACATTGTATCTTTGTGATTACCTCCTCTCTCTCCTCAATGCAGGTATAGAGCAGTCACTAGTGCTTACTACAGAGGAGCTCTTGGTGCAATGTTAGTTTATGACATCACCAACAGGCAGACATTTGATCATGTGCGAGGTGGGTTGAGGAACTACGAGCCCATGCTGACAATTCCATTGTTGTCATGCTAATAGGAAACAAAGCTGACCTCGCTGCTCGAAGGGCTGTCTCTACTGAAGATGCCGTGGAATTTGCCGAGGAGCAAGGACTCTTCTTTTCAGAGGCATCAGCACTTAGTGGGAGAATGTGGAGAGTGCTTTCCTAAGGATTTTAGAAGAAATCTATGGAGTGGTCTCAAGGAAGGCCTTGGAGTTGGATGAAGCAAGAAGGAATGGAGGGAATGATGTCTTGATGCTAAAAGGAAACAAAGTGTCAGTTCTTGCTGAGGCTTCCATGATGGAAACTAGTGCTATGAAAAAGGAACGCAGTGTGCCTGTTTGTGACATTGATGCATGGTTCGAGTAAATCTACTATAGTTTCAATGGGCAGTGTCTGAAAGGGAGGATGCGTGCATTCACAAAGATTTATTAAAAGAAAAGGAAATTGTTGGTTGTTCTTGATTGAATTATCGAAACATAGGGTATTTTATTTCAACATACCTTGCATCTTTGTGCTTCTTGTCCCCTGAAATTGTATCTATATGAACAATATCATGAAGATTAGTTTGCTGCAATATCTCTAATACACATATCTACTAATTATCATGATCAATTGTTGCTAGATTATAATTTCGATGCAGCTTTAATGCGTGTTGATCTCCCCCCCCACTTCTCATGCAGCTCATTGTTCTACTTTACTGACGTATGTTAATTATGTTGTGGTTTCGATATGTATCAAGTATGCTAATAAAATCATTATGTCCTGGCCAGTGTAGACCCAGTGATGGAAGAAAGCATGCATCAATTGATGCTGAAGTCCTTCCATGATCCACAGCTTATAATGAAGTGAAAACAAAATAAATGGAGGCCAACTTAGGATGCTGACCCCTTGTTTACGAGGAAAAAGTTGTCGATCACCATTCTGCTTACAGGGAATATGGAATTGGGCAATTGCAGAGAGTAGGAATAGGGATGTAAATGGGTCGGGTTGGACCGGATAATGAGCGATTCCGATCCACCCACTAGAAAATTGGATCGGGTCGGGCCGGGTCACTATCTAAATTTTCAATCTAACAGATCATTCGAGTTGGATCAGGTCCATAAATAATCCGATTCTGATCTAAATATTTAGATGTAAATATGATCCGGATAAAATATATACAACTATATTTTAATTATTATATATATAGATAATTATTATTACCATAAAAAAAAATATTATTATTATTTTTAAAATAATTAAGATATAAAATAATTATAATTCTATCTCTATGTTAAAAATAAGTTTTATACAAGTTTTAAAGTATAACTTAAAGATCCAAATAGATATAATTCTAACAGTTTTAGTATGATCGAATCGGGTCGGATCAGGTCCAAATTCAATAAATTCAGACCCGACCCGGAAAATGGAATGACTCTAATTTTAGGATTTAATTTGGATCCACGGGTCCATAAAATGGGTTAGATCGGATCTAAATGATTCGGGTCGGATTGGATCATGGATCAACTTGATCCATTTGCAACCTTAAATAGGAAGGATCCTACCGACACCACCAAACCCATCATGTTTGGCACCAATCACTCACTAGCATATATCAGGTGAACTCAGTGGTGATCATTAGCAAGGGATCGATAGCAAGACTGTTGTTTATGTGATATCTTGCATGCATGGTGGGAACAATTGAAAAGCAAGAGAAAGGTGGATAAATTAAAGCGGTGAGACAGAATCCCTCCACCTATGTGAGTTGAGTAGCAAAACAAAACAGGGAGCATGAGGAAAAAATCAGATACATTGGTAACTGAGTAATTAAACATGAGGGATACAAAGGTGTGGCTTGATGATCACAACCTTGAATCCAGAGACTCTACTGCTGCTGTTAGGGGGCATGGCTATCATGTTCTTTGATTTGCTCGGTTCAAGTTTGGGTTCCTAAGTTGCGATTCGCATCGATGAAGTGATGATTTTGCCCAAATTTTTCTCAAAAATTGTAGTTGCTTTTTCTTGTTGAGTTGGTTTGCTCACACTAGGATGAGAATCTATTTTTGTTAATTCTCAATTAATATAGAAAATACTCTTGACTGGAGAGTTTATTTGCTGATAATATGGTTTGGGCTTATTAATCAAGGTATATCAGAAAAAAGGAGAAATTTTTTTCAAAAAATAAAGAGGCTTAAAGAGATATAAACAAAGATGTAGCTTAGATGCGAACGAAGATTCAAGTTAGATGCTTTATATAAAGTTTCTAAATTGCTCATCTGTACTGTAACTTGTTTGATTTAGTTAATTATAAAAAGAGCCAGGTTTGAGCAAAACTTAGCTTGCTTATGTTCGGTTATTTAACATACCTACTTGCAACCATCAAAATCTCAAGTTTGGGACTCCAATTCCATCGTATTTAGAATTGGACCACCGTTAAATTTAATCCTGTATTACAAACTCGAATATTTAAATACTAATTTATACTTATTAATTATTTGCTGATATTTGACTCATTTTTTTCAAGACACTTGTGAGTGATGAACGATACAACGAAGGATAGCTTTTCTAAGGCTATGTTTGGCATCGACACATCAAGTTTTTCGCAGTAGAGCTTTCACTGGCAAAGTTTTTAATGAAAAGTTACTTGTTATTTGGTAGCTACATCTTTGAAGTACTAACGGAACTTTAATTATGTTTTTTTTTCAATCAAATTGAAAATATGTTTTTTTTTTTTTTTTTTTTTTTTTTTTGACAAAAGAAGCTTAAAAAATGCTTTTATTATCAAAAAATGACAATAAATATATTATATGGTACTTTCAATTTTCTACCTTTTTGTACTATCAAAAATTATTATTATAAAGTATTCTTAATCTATAAATTAATTTATTTGATATTTTCTCTAAATATAAAAAAAATAATAAGTTTTTATATTTATTATGAATATAGAAATATTTTATAATATTGCATAATAGTATAATAGAATAATATAATAATATACATTATTATATATGATTATTATAATATAATAGTAGTGATAATAAATAGTATTGTAATATTACTATTATTTTATATTGTACAGCAAAACCTATTATCATAAAATATTGCTAATAAATAAATTATTTTTTTTTTTTAATCTAAATAGTAAAATCATATTGTAATTATTTTTAGGGTGATTGCAAGTAACAAAGAATATTCTAACAGCAATCTAGTAGTTCTTATTTTCAACGGTGGCATAAATGCTTGACTTTGTTCATCTAGATATAACTTAGTAAAAAAATTCTTTATAAATCTATAGTTATAATAACAATATAAATGTTTATATTAACATTTTGCTATATCCATATTACAAACATAATATAAAGAATAAACAAGGCAAATAACTTTTTTGGCCAAAAATTCTTTGAACAATGCAAACATTCTTTGAAAGGATCGAGTATTTATGCATGGGTATGCCATTAGCATAAATAGCCACAAAGATGATAAGGTGAATGGTTGGTGATACAGTATAAAATAATTAAGCTTATATGGATTTCCATATGGCTTGCCACATCACCCGCCAGCTTAGTACCAGAAGTAGACTCCCTGTATCTAGTTATACGATTACTAGAAGTTATGCTGGAAAGCCAGGTACACTTTTCTTCTATAAGAGAATAGGTAATCTAATACCATGATTTTTTGATACGACCACTTCTATAGATACATGCATACTATGGAAGTACACCTATTATGAGAGCGAGCTCCATGCCATCCCTGACTGTTCTATACCATTTCTTCAAAGGTATGTGCTTTGTAAAGATATGCCAGTCATCACTGTAAGCACCACAAAATATTCCTTGCACGATAGATACTCGACATACCTTGCTTATAAAAAATGTTTCCCGGGACCCTCAGGTAAGATGAATCGATAAGCTTTTCTGAAAGCTCGAGCCCTTTGAGAGTCAATATAATAGTTCTTTCAAAGCCATTTGGAGCTTTAGATCGAAGCTCGAGTAAAGGACAGGACTACACTACCTCGCCTAAGCCTCGCTCATTCTCTCTCATACTTCATCCACTTTCCGCCACATCCATCTGCCACTTTTATCGCCCGCTTCCGCTCCATCTCAATACCACTTTACTACCTTACCATTCACCTAAAAGCTACATATCCCTCTCTTCTGTTTGCTTCTGTGAGAGACTGACTTAGGTATCAGAGAGTTTATCATCGAAGAACCTCTCGATTTGTGATCGGTCTTCCATGTCTTCATTGTTTTTGAAGGTTCTAAAATGCCCACATATTCCAGAAAAAAATTCGGAGCTATCCAACATAGCAGCCACATTCAAACATATCAATAAATCTTCGACAAAACTGCAATTATTAGTATAACCTGCATTTTCGTACTTTGATCTTTAAGGACTTGCAATAATATCACCATCCATAAGATGATGTAATATGTGACCAAGTCTGACTCTAAACTATGGCTACAATAAACTAGATCTCAACCTACAGCTATTTCTCATAGTAGCCATTTTCAAACTAAGATGACCATAACCCATCTTAAATCAATTATTAGCATGAGGTAATGACCTATTTAGCCTAACCTCCTGCATTAATTTGTACATACTTTCTTTATCACCTTGGCCTATAACTCCCAAGGACTCTCCAGGGCGATCTTCAGCCTTATTCATCTTGTAGGCCTGAATCAAAAATCAAGCTTTTAAGAATTTCATATTGTAAGCATTGACAAGCTGATTTATCCACCAAAGGGTAGGATTGGCAAGTTTCGTCATAATATGCACTAGAATGTGCTACTACAATGCATGATATTTGCCCTCGATGACAAAAACAAACAATCAACCTATCTTGCCATTAGATCCAAAGGTGTCTTTTGTCATTTCATGAGCGGGCTTATAATATGGTAGTCAATTGATAGATGATTGTTTAGTTCTTATCCATGTAGAACTTTGAGTTGCATGATCATATCCTACAAGGGATTGACTAATGGATGGGATGGATGATCTCCATCCATAGAATATGTTTGTCAAAGCCAAACTCTCTTGGAGGAGTAGAGTTGATTTGGTTGCTAAAAACTTAGAAAGAACTGGTTCAAATAACTTGGCTTGGGAACTATGAGGCTTCTTAGCATTATCATATGATGAATTCCTTGGTAGTCCTAAAGATCGAGCATAATTATTTTTCCTAGAAAC
Organism: Areca catechu; assembly: GCA_021397845.1. NCBI lineage: Eukaryota > Viridiplantae > Streptophyta > Magnoliopsida > Arecales > Arecaceae > Areca > Areca catechu. The sequence continues at coordinate 40,846,822 of CM038053.1, read as the reverse complement.
ATGATGATAGCTAAGCAAATAATCCCACCAAATGTGCCAAAAACGAATGTATTTTAGGCCGACATGTATGGAAGGAAAAAATCTAAGGTATAATTTTCAGGGATTTAAAACTTTTAAAAGGAAAGATACTAGGTTTGACCAGGACTCTCAAAACATGAATTTTTTTTTTTTTTTAGGTGTCATGTATCACAACGGTCTTTAATTCAAATCTAAAACACTAAAAAAAATCTATTTGAGGCATGTATCCAAAAAAACTTAGCATTTATTCTCACATGGCCTTTAGTTTTTTCCTTTTAAAAGTTATATTATTATATATATTAAAATAGAAGTTTCTATACTGACAAAGTCTTTATTTGACACTTGTGTGGATCCTAAATGAGTTCCATTGGCAAGGATTCCAAGGAGGCCAACCTTCCATTAATTTTCTCTATGATGAATCTCAACATCTATTTTTTAATTTATTTTAAGAATATGATAGAATCGGTCTAATTTTTTTTTATAAAAAAAATTAATCTTAGAATATGATAGGATGAATGCTAGTAGCAGAGAGAGTAAGTATCCACTTTTTATAAATTAAAATGGAAGCTTTTGTTGGTAGAACCTCTGTTTGAGAAGTGCATCCAAAAATCATATTTAATTGTGCATGGAATGGATGGTTGGAATGATGGAATCCCATGGAATTATCACAGATTTCGGGTAGCTACCAAGAGACCCATCATTTCATTAATTCTCTTTACATTTAAAGATTTGAAATTACGTGATTCTTTCAAATCTTTTCTATTAATTCTCTTTACATTTAAAGGTTGTAGATCCAAAATGAATCCCAATGGACGTGAATTTTAAGATCGCCCATGCTTCTATTAATTTTCTCTAGGATTAATCCTAGTGAATGTGAATAGGCAATTGGAATCATAACAGGCATGGATTCCAAAGGCACCCATTCTCATATTAATTATGTTAATATTTAAAGATTTGAAATTATGTAATTGGTAGCTAAAGTTGAGAATAGACTATTAGAATTCTAGCCAATGTAGAGTTCTAGGAAACCCACCTTTCTACTAATTCTCTCTGTGATGAATCCCAATGGTAGTGTTTGGTAACGGAATAAGGATTTTTGGAATAGGGATTGGTATTCCTCAAGAATAGGTTATTCTTGTTGTTATTCTCGATTTATGTTTGGATAAAAATCTGTTATTCCACCTTATTCCAGTGCAATTAATGCGGTGTTATTCTAATGATGTTTGGATGAGATGGGAATAACCGGTATTTCACCAAGAATAGGAAGGAATTTTTGAAACCCCAAAAATACCCCTACTCAAATATTAATATAAATGATGACTTATAAAATTCTTTTTTAATTTTATATTTAAATAAATATATTATTATTTAATAATAATTTAATAATATGATATATTAAAAAGATGTTATACCAAATAATTTATTAGTATGGTTTATGTAAATATTAAATTAAAAATAAATTTATTAATATTAAATTTAAATTCTGTATAAATATTAAATTAAAAATAAATTATATAAAAGACCAAATCACCCCTGGAATCCGAAAACAGGAATTATCCTATTCCACGGAAAAGGTGGAATACGAATTCTGGAATTTCCAGGTTTGACCAGAATAAGGAATAACTCTTATTTTCCCTCGATTTCGGAGCCGTTTGGGAGAATAAGAGGCTTATTCCCCTTATTCTCCACTGTATTCCGCAACCAAACAGGGCTAATAGGAATGGAGGCTCTATCTTTTAAGTTTATTTTAAAAATACGATGGAATCAACCTATTTTTTTAATTATAAAAAATTAACTCTTACAATATGATGGGACAAATGTTATTAACGGAGAGAGCAAGTCATTTTAATATATTAAAATGGAGTTTTTTTTTGATGACATAGCCTGTGTTTAATATGTGCATCCAAAAATAGGGTACTTAATTACATGCAGGAGAATCCATGCTCATGGACTCTACTTTTTCTCATTTTAAAATTTAAAATTAATCTAAAAAATAGTATATGATGCGTGCAATTCTTTTTAAAAAATATATCATCTATAAATATTTTTTATTAATTATATGTTGTGTTTTAAATAATATATTTTTTAATATTTAATAAAATATATTTTATTAATACATGATTAGAAGTTATCAATCTTCAAAAATTATTATTAATATTTTTTATTATTACTATTTTTTTTTATTTTTATTGATCTTTTCACTAGTATTGGTATTTAATTTTATCATTTTCATTAAAATTTATTATTGTCATTAAATTTATAAAAATAAAATTTAGAGTATAACAAAAAAATGCTTCATATTTTTTTTATTAATATCAAACTACTCATCCTACTCTAAGTCATTTTTGAATGCCGATTTTTCTTGGCGTATTGTTTTATGCTCTTCAAAATCTTATCAGGAGATTTTATTTTATAATTAATTATATTTTTTATTAGGTATCAAATTGCTTATCCTATTCTAACTTATTCTTAAATGCTAATTTTTCTTGACCATATTGCTTTATCTTTTTCAAAATTTTATCATGGTCTAAGAGGTCTATATAATGGATGAAAGCTCCTGATTCCAATCCTAGCTTGGGAAATTTTGACTTTATAGTTATTAAAATAATAATAAAAGATTTGGACTTTGTGTAAGCATTAATGATCATAATAACACATCCGAAAGGTGAAGGATTTTTTTTTCTATAAAGTAGACAATGAAAGAATTAATGAAATAAATATAATATTAAGTAAACTAGATGCTAAGCCCATGCAACGCATGAAATATAACCATTTTGATATTTGATATAATATAAATTTATTATATATTAAATTTATTATATCAATTATTTTAAATCTATTTAAATTTTATTTTAAAATTTTAAAATTTTAATTTTTTTTTTTCAGAAATAAGTCGGAGAAGTCTGTTGTACGTTATGAAAAAAAAATTTCTCTAAAACTAAGTCGAGACTTCTCTACTTTTTAAATATTATATATTATATAAATAATGTAATTTTGAAAAAAAATGATTATAAAATTTGATACTTGATTATCATTAAATCTAGTCAGTACTATTTTAGTTATAGTATTATATAATGGGAGGATTTCGGCAATGCAATTGAAAAAGGTAAAGAAGATGGTGAAAGAATTAATGAAATGCGTTTCATTGCAAACTAAAAATATCTTGCTATTCATGATTCTTCAACACATATCACATAAAATCATAATAATAAAAAAAAATATATTCTTTTAAAATATGAAGGTGGCTAATTGATAACTAGAAAATGCTCTAGTCAATTATAAATATATAAATAAAAAAAAAATTGAATCATAACATCAACGATATCAAAAATTTTACAAACAATGTCACCATTATCAAATCCTTATAATATTAGAAAAATCCAATAAAACAAAAACTCCAAAAATTTCATAACCATATCCATTTCCATCACCATCGAATCCTTATAAATATGAAAAATCAATTATAAAACAATAACTCCAAACATTCCAATACCATAGCCATCACAAAATCCTTAAGCAAGGATTCATTAGTTCTGTACTCCTTTTATTGTTTTCCAAAATATAATCAAGTTTTATGAACATAAAATTACAAAATATTATTATAAAATAATTGGAAAACTCGTCCGCATGACTCCTATCAATATACATCGCCGCCACCGCTGTCTTGGCCCCTTATTCCCAATGTAAGGCAATAAAAATAACAGCACAAACACCTGCACGGTTGCATGTAAGTCATGAATCTCTAATTCATCATATTTTGATATTAACAATCCTAAAGATAATTAGATAAAATAAATATTAACAAAAAAAAGCATGAAGATATAGGATAAGGAAACTCATTCAATCTATATAATTTTTTTTTTTTTTTTTAAGGTACGTATCAACATGAAATTTCACCTCTAATATTTATTTATTATTTTATATATATATACCTGCATATCAGATGGATATATTTAATAAAATTTTTTTGATGGAAAATTTTATTTTTTTCTTAAAAAAATCCTGCTTGTTGAGAAACCAAAACCCTGCTCAAACGGACTCGCGAACAAATATTTTTTATTTATCATTATGGTGATAGTAGTGTTGATAAAGACTTAACTTCTTTCTTTGTCCGATCATGAATTCGAGAAATGATCTCATGGATGACTCGATTAAAATTTTGAAATTTTCATGTGTACGTGGCTCGGATGAACATACTCTAGTTGGGATGAATCGACTGATACTCTAGTGCTATAGTGTGGCTAAGCTGACGTACTCCCCAATTGATGACAAAAGTATATGAAAAAATTATGATCTGTATCGAACAAAGATCTAGTAGGTTGGAGACCAGAACGAAGAGCTACACTAGATAAAATCTCCCTACCCTATTTTTCTATCAAAAAAAAAAAAATATTTTTTTTCATTTTTCTTATAATATCACATTTCCTCCGGCATAAACCTTAAAAAGAGAACCCGAAAATAGTAAAATCAACTCAGCTTCACTCGCTCCAGTATTCCTCGTCCTTTGTCATCCCGTCCTCGTCGTCATCCTCCCCAATGTCCAACTCCGCGCTCCTCCACCGCCGCACATCCTCCACCGCCGCCTGCCGGAAAATCCCAACATCCACCGCCCCGGCGACCATATGATACCCTCTCATCTTCAAATTCTCCGGTCGATCGTGCGGCATCGCAAACCCCCCCAAATACGCCCCCCTCTCGCCCGCGCAGCCGCCCTCCGCCGCCGCCAGTTTCTTCCTCATCCCCAGCACCTTCCTTTCCGCCTCCTTCATCACCTCCCTCACCTTCCGGTTCCTCGGATCCCACAGATATCCCTTGCTCGCGCTAAGATCCAGCGGCTCCATCTGCACTACGTCCACCCCCTCGACGCCTGCGATCGCCTCGATCTCCGCCAGCCCCGCCGCCGTCTCCACCTGGCACATCACCAGAAGCCCCTCCTCCACCCGCGCCAGGTATCCGTCGTCGATGCCGTAGGCGGAGGCGCGCACCACTGTGTGGGCGGATCCGCGGACGCCGCGCGGCGGGAAACGGCAGAAGGAGACGGCGAGTTCGGCGGCGGCGGGGGACTCGATCATGGGGAACACGAGGCCCTGGGGGCCGAGGTCGAGGGCCTTCTTGGCCCAGGTGGCGGAGAGCTCCGGAAGGCGGAGGATGGCTGGGGTGCGGGCGGCGGCGAGGGCTCGGAGGCAGGGTAGGGCCTCGGCGATGCCGCCGGGGCCGTGCTCCACGTCGACGACCACGTAGTCGTAGCCGGCGAGGCCAGCGATCTCGGCGAGGGTCGGGGAGGAGCTCAGGAGGAAAAGGCCATAGAGGGTCTCGCCGGCGGCGAGGCGGGACTTGAGGGTCCGCGGTTCGGGGGAGAGGGGAGAAGGATCGGGATCCAAGGAGGCGCCGGCGGCTCTGATTCGAGGAAAGGAGGCTCTTTTGTTGGAAGCTTGGGAGGTGATCCAGATGGAGATAGGCGCGACGGTTTGATTGGATTTGGGGAGAAGGATAGATTGGTTTCGGGGATTTAGGGTTTTCGGGAAGTAGAGAAGAGGGATTCTTTGGCCGGCGGCGGCGGCGATGGTGGTGGTGGAGGAGGAGGAGGCGGCCGCCATGGATTGCGACTCTTGGGGAAATGTGGGAGTAGAGGGCGCCAGGGAGAACGGTTCTCTAGTTTCAGCGTGGGTGGGACGGCGAGATTTAAAATAAGGGAAAGTCACCGTACACCACGTTCCGATGGAGAAAAGATTGAGTCACGTATATTTTACTTTTTAATATATATTAAATAATATAAATTTATTTCAAAAAATTAAATAATAAAAATATTTTTTATGATAAAATTATGATGATACGAGTTACTATGATTTTTTTTCATTTAAATTATGGCATCTCTGTATCATAAAATCAATAAATATTTTTATTATTAAAAAATTTAAAAATTTTAATAATAAAATTATCTTTCATCTTGCGCTATCATGTAAATATAATTATGATATTTTTTTCATAAATAAATATCATACAAAAAAAATATTTTTTTATTTAAATATATATTTAATATATATAACTTATTTTTATTAAAGATTTTAAATAACAAAAATATCATTTCGATATAACATCTATTTATAAGTGATATTATAATCCTGTTCTTAAAATATTATAAAATTAAAATTATTTTTATTATTAAAATATTTTAAAAAATTTAATAATAAAAATATTTTTGACTTTATAATATTCTATGAACATATATCGTAACTTTACGAATGTCACAAGTACAAGATGTCATGAAACTAAAAATATTTTTATTATTAAAATTTTTTAATAATAAAATTGTTGTGATACGGTAAATTTGATCTATTTGTATTGGATCGATAAGAAATGATCTTGGTTGATCAACGCCAAAGAAGCGCAATGCCGGTCAATGAGCCATGAGGCTGATCAACGTTAAAGGAGTGCGAAGCTGATCAATGTCTAAGAGGTATAAAGCTGATCAATGTCTAATGAGTTTAAGCCATAAAGTGATAAGTGCCCAAGGGGCGTAAGGTATAAAGTCGATCAATGCCCAAGAAGCATAAAGCATAAAGCCGATCAATGTCCAAGAGGCACGAAGCCGATCAATGTCCAAGGGGCATGAAACCGATCGATGCCCAAAAGGCACGAACCGATCAATGCCCAAGGGGCACGAAGCCGATCAATGCCAAATAGGCACGAAGCTGATCGACGTCCAAGATGCACCAAGTCGATCGGATACTTGGGAGGTACAATGCCGATCGATATACCTGTAAATGATTTGTCATTTGAGCTGGCTTAAGCAAACAGCTGACTGATACTTAAGGCTGACTTAATAAGTCAACCCTGATGCTGTATCGACCAATCTGACGGATTGGCCAAAAAAGACAAACCCTGAAGACTATAATGAATAACGATTACTGTACGTGTTGATATATTTAACAAACTAACCGTTTACAGTTGGATTCAGCTGTATTCGGTTAGGATCGTAGCTTATAAATACCGGTGAGTGAGAGGCCTCCGGGAAAGTCCAATTCGAAATAGAGAATACTCTGGCACACCCTCTGCTCTTACTTTTCCTCAGACTTTATTTGTTTTAGCCTGAACTCAATTCCTAACTTGAGCATCGAAGTGTTCTCCACCGGAACCATCCCGGTGAGAAGACTTGTTTGCAGGATTGGAAAATCGATTCGGCTGGCCAAGAATCTCATGAGGCCATGAGGTGGTGAAGAAAGGCTAGTAAATTTTAATTTCAATAAATTCGATCCAAGTTCAAACATCATAGCAATTTGTCAGACGCAACCAAAATATTTCTGGATTTTATAATATATGTACCAAATCAACGTGTAACATAATTTTGTTATAAGTGGACAAAGAATTATTCTTAAAATAAAAGACGGCGAGGTGCTGGGACTCTTATCTCAGCCCACTGTATTGGGCTTATGTTGTTGGGTCCTAGGTTAGTAGTCTCCAACCTGTCATCTACTGTTTGCATAATTGGGCCGATGAACATGATCATTGAAAGTTCTTTCTTCCGTGCAAAACGAGGATTCAGCTTCCTTCACGTCCATCCACCGTTGGATCATCCACTGCTCACTTTGGATGAAGTTTGGAGTGCTTTGAGATCTGCATGGTAGGTGATCCAATAGTGCATAGGTGCCAAGAAAGGTGAATCTTTTTTTTCATGCCAAGGATGCGACCATGATCCAATGGAATAAATCATAGTTGTATTTTGCTGGATCATCCACAACTTGCTTTAAGATCTTTACAAGCATGCGAGTGACGAAGTTTGGAGTGCTTGATCTGTTTAATGAATGATCTAATGATTGATGGGTGTGGAGTGAATGCTTTCAAGAATACAACTACAATCTAATGGATCCTAGCCTATTATATCCTCTGCATGGAAGGGTTTACTCTCCTTCGCATCCATCTACTACTTTGACGGTCGTGCAAGTAAATGAATGATAAGATTCAAAATACTTTGAGATCAAAGGATGGTTAATCCTTCTTTTGTGCGAAGGATGGAACCTTTGAATGGAATGCATCATTTTAGAGTCCTAAATAATAGATCAAGAAAAAGAATTATGATACATATCTTTATTTATCATGATCCAATACTGATTTCGATGCTCGCATGAACAACGTTGGTAAAATTTTACTCTCTAGACTTTCTCAGAAGATAGACGTTTTTTGATAAAAAATTCATTATCGTGGAGCAGTTAGAAGTAAAATTTATGCTGCTTGACCGTCCAGCCTCTGCCGAGCCCGAGACAGAGATGATACGAGGGGAGTCTAAGTGTGGGGTCGGTGGAGAGCGAGAAATCTAGATGAAAGCGGGTGAACTCTCAACCACCACCACCAGTTTGGATACCGCCGCACCACCAATCCAAAGGACCTGGACCCCATGCCTAATTACGTACCATCATATACTTCTTCTATTTCCCACCCTCACAAAGATGCACGTTTATTAGAAGGCAATCACCTCCTCTGTTCTTGATTTTTTCTGAACGAATAGAGGGATTAAAAAAAAAAATGCTTGCTGCTACCGCCGCTCCCACTATCAAGCTTCATCTCCCCTCTTCTTCGGGAATTCTCTTCCCTTCAGACCTCAACTCCAACCCTTTCTCTCCCTCATCAAACGCAAGATTCAATTCCTCGCGCTCGTTCCGTCCCTTGCGGATCAGAAGTGCCGCCACCAAACCCGCTAAATCGCCTGGTTAGCCCCTCCTGTTTCGCTTCCTTAATTTTTTTAATTTTTTATTTTTCTTCACTGCTTTGTTGCTTTTATTAATATATATTTTAGTTATTGGTTATATGCTTCTTTTATTAGCTATGCAATGCCATGTAAGTTTTTTTCTGTAGTTAGAGTGGAACTGAATTGCTTCTGCAGTTGCTGTGTAAATCTTGTTTCCTTGTTTTCATGCATTCGGATGTGTGTTGATTTGTTTTCTTGCCTCAGCTGAAGAAGACTGGAAGATCAAGCGTGACTATCTACTTCAGAAGAGGGTACTTCTTGTCCTAAGTTTTAACTCCTTCATTTTGTTAGTTTTCTTTTGAGATTATTTTGCATATCATTTGATAAAGTATTGACACTGCAGTAGAACTTCTTGTGCTGATGGTCTTTTATAAATATAATGATGCACTTTACCTACTACACCTGTCAATCTTATGTTCCTTATGCTGATTCAGCATTAACAAAATTGGGTGCCAAGTGGCTAGCAGTGGATATAATCCAAATTGGCTGATTTCTTTCACCTCCGTGGTAATCTTGGTGTCCAAAGTCCATTTTGTTGTTGGTTAACTGGAAAAAAGAGGATAATGTATGGTGTATGTATAAGCTTCCTTTCTTTAAATCACTGGTTGAAATGGGCATGAAACATTGTCTCAAAGAAGAAATGGACATGAAACAGGTCCTGCATGAACTATTCACCATACACCAAAAATATTTTTCCTTGAATATGTTGGAAGTTCTAGGTCTAGTTTTGATGACACTTCTGCTTTCGGTCATTCTTTGGTCTTCCAAACAGTTAAGAATTCTTCATGTTTTATGTGCATGGGATGGTGTAATTTTCATCAATATGGAATTATGGTTTGGTTGCAGGTACGCAGTGTTGAAGTAAAGGAGGCTTTGCGCCTTCAAAAAGAAAACAACTTTGTTATTCTTGATGTTCGCCCTGAAGCAGAATTTAAGGAGGTACTCTTTATTGCCTATTGGTAGCTAAGCATTATTCTTCACAAAAAATCTCTGTGATATTTCTGATAATATGATTTGCTCGAGAGATGATAGCACATGTTGACACATGCATGCACAAGCATAAACAACAACCATGTCCTATAAGTTTGGGTTGGCCTTATGGATCTTACTATGAAATTGGTTCTTGTCCACAGGTTTCCTTTAAGAGAAGTTCTTTTACATTGCCCTCAACTAACTATTTTTTTATCTCTTCCATTCTGACATTCTAACCTGTACCATGGAGCACCCCATCCCTTTTCCAGTGGCGCTCTCTACTCTATGCCTTGATCGTATCGCTAGTGCTATCCTATTTAAGGGCTTGCTCTCTCCCTCTTTCTTACGCAACACCTTATTCTTTCAGAGAAAGTTTCTACAATGCCAGCTTGATGATTTCATTTTTGGCATCCATATTATGTTTATAGATACAATCCACACTCAATATTCTGATTTAAATGATCCAGTTACAACTGAACTGATTTATGAACCTCTTAACTTCTGAATCATAACATTGACTATCACTGCATCTTCGCATTTCATTCCTCATCCTTTGTCCTGCACTATTTACTTATCTGTATTATCACCAAAGTTTGGCTTTGTGTACTAATACTTTAATTCTGCAAATATTGAAGTCTAGGCTTATGGTTTATTTGATTTACTGCCATTTTGAGTCCCATTAATCATTACCATAATTTGCATTAAATATTAATTGAATGGTGTTCTGCTGATATCAACAAATAGTACTTATATGAACTTAGGAGAAGGTATCATGTAAAGCCTATCCCACATTAAATTTGGAAAAGCTCAATGTTCCTAATTTTTAGACATGGAAGTATATTGTTCCACAACTTTAGAACTATGGTTAGGGTCATAGAAGTTTCTGTAGAAAACATCATAAAAGCAGAACTTTGTTGTTACATTTGTTTCCACGATAACCATTGCCAGTGCAGAAAGCGTACATCATGGATATCTAAAACATGATTCTGTCGGTAGTTCCATATATAAGGCAAAACTTCTCTCTAGTGAACTGAACATCAGTTTTAAATGTATGCACAGCATGCCTATTAAAAATAAGCCTACACCAATTAGATTTTATGGTTCATTAGTTCTAATTTGCAGAAATGAACACTGGAAAATAAAAAGATGATTCACAACTCTATCGTAATTCGCACCATACTCTCATCGAGTGGAAGAGTGAACGTGGTAGATTGGGTGTGATGGCAGGGAAGCATTGATGTTACAAAATTGATAGGATGTTGGAAAACATGAAAACGTTGAATAAAAAGTTATTGTTTTTTTATCAGAAATTTAACGTAGCACTAATTGATGTTTTTTAACAAGATTTTCATTAAATCTGACAAAGACATAAAAGAGTTCAGAAAATTATTTCAGCTAAAAAGTGATTTGGATGAAGTTGTGTTGCAACATCAATCATTAGCTGTAAAATGCTTAGAAGAATATGTAACTTGTAATGAGCTTTCTAGAAGTGGTATGCATTGAATTAAGTCTGTAATTTAGAGTCAATATGTCATCATGATTTCTGTAAGGCAATTGTTTAAAGCACAATGAAAATAAACATAACACCAAGTTTTATGCCATCTTACATGAGTTAAACATAAAGACAAATTATGGCAGCATTCGAGATAAAAATACACACAGATAACAAGATTAAGACATAGAGAGTATGAAAACTGTCTGCTGTTCCCTTCTAAATCCCCAGGTAATATATGAGGTATAAACAATCAGATTTGTTAAGGAGGAAGGCCACCGATGCAGCTGGAAGTGGAACGTGGCCTTGTGTTCTAGGTATTCCAAGTATAGAGTGTGACAGTGTCAACATCTAATCTTCTTCCAAATATTCTATATGTCAAACATGCAAGAGCCAATAATACTTTATCAATAAGAAAGAATGAATAATACTTGAAAACTCTATCATTGTGTGAGAGAATATCACTCTCCATATTTAAATGCTAGATCATTTCAGTGTAATGTCAAGACTACTAGTTTGTTTTGCCTAAGGTATGCCATACCGTATTGAACCGAGTGGTACAGGGCATACTTACACTTAGTACATTGAACCAGCCACGGAGTGATACAATAACAAGGCGGCGCCAGCACGGGGCCTGGAACTGAGGCAGCATACCTTAGTTTCACCATCCATTATCTTGGCCTTGAATTTCATTATTAAAGTATAACACTAGAAACAAATGATATGTGATACATGCATTGATAGCAAGAAAATTCACTAAACATTAATGGTAAAGAAGAATGCCAATATTTATCAATATATCAATCACCAAATATCCTCTATCCCAAAATTCAAGTATAATTGTCCTTCTAGTAGAGACGTTGGGCAGAGAACTTAGACTCGCAAGGCTCAACGTATGATTTTGAAAACAATTGTCCAATAAAAGAAGAAACAACAAAATAAATGGTCATCATTAGTTTATCATACTGACCTGAATTACCCGATTTTGGGTGTACCAAGCCTCACTAATGCAGAACCATCTCGATTCTCTCTGCCGGTTTGGAACAAATGATGAGACCTCCCTAGTTCAATTAAAAAAAAAAAACTCTGGCTCAATTAAAAAACCTCTCCCTCAACTCAATTAAAACCCCCAAGCTCAGTCCTCCCTTAGCATGCAAGTTTGAGGGAAAGCAACCACCCCCCCCTCTCCCCCAGTGCTTGCAATTGTAGCACCCCCCTCCCTTGGCTTCACTAGTCCACATCCCCCCTCTCTCTCTCTCTCTCTCAAATTAGGATTAGGGTTTTCCTCGGTCCTCCCCCTTCCTCTCTTGCTCCCCCCTCTCCCTCTCTCTTGCATAGGTTAAGACTTGTACCATGCCAAACTAGTCATTGACCGATGAGCTCTCTGATACTGGTTCAGCAAAACTTGTGGCCAACTATTTAAGAGTAGGAATGTAGATATCATACTTTAGCTAAAAAATCAACAAGAATCACACATTTAGTAAAAGTGAATAGGTAGCATGCTGGTAAAAAGTAAAAAGGCATGACTTATCATATACCAATATCAATTATCAACAAAATAAAATAAAATAAAATAAAAATAAAAAAGGGTTGTTGATTTATACAATTTATTACTCTTCTTGGACTCCATGATTACAAATTTTGTCAAAGGCAATCAACCATACTTCTAAAAAGTTATTGACACGTCGTTTTGATTCATGGTGTACGTAATACATTAGATGATGTAATATTCAGTTTCACCTTCCACTCAAATTTGTATACCTTTTGTAACTGATTTTTATGGCATTAACAAAGCCCTTACATCATGAGGATTCGAAGCCTTAATTAATATGTTGAACCAAATATGTTCAATAGTCAAGATCAGATACTCATGAAATATGGTTATCTATCTGATGATCACTCTAATCTTGAATTGGTCATATGAGTTCTGCTCCATGAGCTTTAGCTGAAGAAAGATCAATTAATCTTTGCTTTCTCCCTCATTCTTTATGTGATGCATTCAACTTATGGTTGGCAATGCTTAACCATTTAACCCGTTTAACGTGGTTCAACCAATTGGAGGTCAGGTTAGGTTGCCCATTGAATAAAATGGTCAAGTTTGAGTGTAGATTTTTGAGCCATTTAATAAACAAGTTAGGATTGGGTTGACGGATTTTTGATATATCTTGTATCCAAACCAATCCAATTGCCACACCTAATTCAACTGCATACCTTTTGAAATGGCAAGTGCCAATTTAGTTTTCTATATTGTTTCTACACCTTTTTCATCTTTCCATCAACTCTATCTCTTCATTATCTATACTAACATTAATGGATAGTTCGCTTGTATTAGCTTATGAGTTTTCAAGGGAGGCCGGTTTACAAGCTATCACTAGAGAAATGAAGTATATATATATATATATATATGTATTTTTATATAATTTTGAAATATTTGAAAATATTTTTTGTGGTGGCTATGGCAGAATAATTTTGGTGTAACAAAATAATTTCAAATATAATAGAATAAGGTTAGGAAGTTTAGCCTGGGAGACGGATAGAACCATTGCCCTAAAGGAGATTTGGTCTCCTTCTCGTGCGAAGAATGATTGGACCACACGCTCTCCTCTAAGGTACAACCCGGAAGCCGAAACTCCAATACCCGTCGGTGGCACGATCTCGAACGGATGCCGATTAACTCGTCTTTAGTCCAAAAAACTCAAAGTAAAAAAAATAGGAGAAAAGAATTTTAGAATTTTTTTTTGGATAGAAGAATATAAGAGAGGGAGAGTTTGAGATTTTTGGATACTCTATAGGGTTGGGATAGAGACCTATTTATAGGCTCAAAATCCAGAAAAAATTTTCAAAAGGCCTTCAATAGCCATTATGGTAGTTACAAAATTAAATTCAGAATTTAATTAAAATAATTAAATAAAATGGTAAGAAATGGAAAAACGGTAAAGAAGAAAAAGCACGGGCGTGTGGATTGTGCACCCGTTGCGTGCGCGGGGGGAAGAGTTTTATTTCGTTTTTGAACGGAAACATTAACAATTTCCTGTAAAAATAAAACAAAATTAAAAATTTAATATTATTAAACTTAGTAAATAATTTAAAATTTTTGGATTTTTACTGTACTTAGTACAAGTACTTTGTAGGTTTGAACTTGTATTTAGTATAAAATGTACACAGTATGAAGATAAGCTGACCATAATATGGGGTAATGCTATCTAGGCCATGTGCTTGCCTTGATTTTTATGAGAGTTGCCAGGGATTTGTCCTGGTCCCATAGTCGCAGCCTCACGACTACTCTCACTAAGATTGATCCTCCAAGGGTACGTATAATGGAATCATACCTTGCTGAACTCACAGCCTTGGATCTATTAAGTGCTATGCTCAATCTAACGTTACAATAGAGCACCACACCATGGGGATGGAATGGAAACAGACTTCAAATTGGTGCTTCCAGATATTACCTCAGAGATCATTTCCCTTTGAATCTTAGCCATGAGGTTGCTATGACGGTAGGGGTCTGGTGACTAATATGGGGGCTTAAGTTCCATCCCCCTCGATGTCTCAGATACACAGCCTTCGGAAGGTCTTTGGTTAAAAGATCTGCCAGATTATTTTTTGATCTTATAAATTGCAGTAATATCACTTCTTTCATTTTGTTTCTTACAGTTTTATACCTAATCAAGATATGATTGTTCATCTTTTTATTAGTTGTCTGGTGATTTAACAAATCAATTAAAGCTCTACAATCATAATTTAAAAAAAAAATTGATTTTTTTTAGTAAAAGAATTGCTATATCACTAATCTATAATTTTAATATTAAGAATCTATAGGCGTTGCTATTTTGGACATAGCCTATAAATACAGCATCTATGGTCTTAGGTCCTAGTTTTTTCTTTTTAGGTTCAGGGATATTAATCTTAGCTAGGCATCCCTATACTTTGAGAAATTCTAGGTTAGGAGTCCTCTCTTCCAAAGTTCATAAGGAGTTTTCTGGACCTTCAACTACATGAGCTTGGAATTCAGAGGAAGTAGAAGGTTTGCGAAGAGGCTCCTTCTTTCGATGAAAGCAATCTCTTACAAGATGGTTTGTCCTCCCGCATACAAAATAGAACCTTTCTCTTGGATCTTAGGCAGGCTTGTTAGATCTAGTGTTATTGGCTTTAAAGGTTTTACCTTTGGGTTTGAACTTATTTGGATTAGGCCGATTAGTTTAGTTTGACTGGTATTAGTGGTTTGGTTAAAATCTAGGCTTTGATTTTGGTTTTGTATTATTGATCTGGTATTGTTGGGTTAAGTTAAGTTGGACACTTGGAATTCTAGTTTGCTAGATTTTAGATTTATGCAGGTCTTCTATCCTGATTGAGTTTAAAAGTTGGGTTAGGATTAGCTCTCCTTGCTTTTGGAGCTGACTTTTTACAAAGCCATTTTAAGAATGAGGTATTTTATCTAGAAGGCTAGGAATCTTAAATCCTTCAGAGAATGTCTCCATTGGATTGAAGTTTCTAAGGTACTCTTAGAATTGGTGAAACTAGTCATTAACAAGTTTGTCTTCTACCATATTAAATCTAAGGAATGATGCAATGTTGAATCGTTCAACCCAGCATTATCAAGGTTATACTCAGACTCAAGAGTATCCCACAATTCCTTCGCACTCTTAGCCGATAGGTAAATGTCGTAGAGTGAGTCGGACATGGCATTAAAGATTCTACCTTTACATAGGTAATTCTCTTCTGGAGCAGTTGGTGTTGTTAAACTAAAAAAATATGCAGACTGGTCAATCACTGATCAAAGTCCTAAGGTAGTTAGCCAAAACTACATTTAGCTTTGCTACCTCCTAAAATGGGATCCATCAAAATTTTCAAGTTTAAGGCTAATGATGTCATCCCTAAGGGTTACCATTGGATCCAAGTCAGGTTCAGAGAGGAAGATCTGGAGAAAAAAAAAAAATTATTAAGGATTTATTTAAATAATTTATTTTAAATATGTTACTAAAAATGTCTCCTATTTTTTTAGAATTAAAATTTTATTAAAATGATCACTAATGTGATCGGACCTGTGATTTGCTATGATTTTAATTGAGTTATTTATCTCTAAATTCTAAAAACTTTGATTAATTTGTTTGTATAGTCTCTTAAAGAATAATTTGCATGCTGCAGCACAGGTTCAGTGAAGATCTTTAATTAATTTTGAATAATACAAAAGAAATAGATATTATGCTATATATAACCAAAAACATATTTTTTAAAAAATAAAATATACAAGGTAAATAAATTATAATTAAGTATAAATAATTATATTCATATGTATGCACTACAAACTATAGCAAATCTCCTTTAGACTGGTAGTTGTGATGTATGGAATATATATATAATGTATTTATATATAATTTTGAAATATTTGAAAATATTTTTTTGTGATGTGTGTGGCAGAATAATTTTGGTGTAACAAAATAATGTCAAATACAATAGAATAAGGTTAGAAAGTCTGGCTTGGAAGGTGGATAGAACCACTGCCCTAAAGAAAATCTTATTCTCTTTTCATGCGAAGAATGATTGGACCACATGCTCTCTTCCAAGATACAACATAGAAGCCAAAACTCCAATGCCTGTTGGTGGCCCGATCAGCTCGTCTTCAGCCCAAAAAATTCAAAGTAAAAAAAAATAGGAGAAGAATTTTAGAGATTTTTTTTTGGATAGAAGAATATAGGATTGAGAGAGTTTGAAATTTTTGGATACTCTGTAAGGCTAGGATAGAGGCCTATTTATAAGCTCAAAATCCAGAAAAAATCTCCAAAAAGCTCTTAACTAGTCGTTATGATGGTTATAAAATTCAATTAATTAAAATAAAATGATAAGAAATGGAAAAATGGTAAAGAAAAAAATGCACGGGTGCGCAAGCCCGGGGGGGGAGAGTTTGTTTTGTTTGTAAACAGAAACATTAACAGTGTATATGAGAAACACAACATAGGCTATCAACATGTGATGTTTTAGTTACTTGAAACTGGAGTGGATGTGGACACAGGCGCAGTAATTAAAAAAAAAAAAAAAACTAGAACAGGATATACTTTGCGAAGTTCTGTTGTCATAGCTCTGGTACCACCTTTCTATGTGAAGAAAAACTAGAGATTTTTTTTTTTTTTTGCTTTTCTATGTTTACTCAGCTGGTTAACTTAGCTTTAAACCTGCACACACATCATCTATTTTCTTTAAACTCAGATAGTGAACCAAGACGTGCATTTCAACAGTCCTTTGTTTTTTTGCTGTCCAACCTATTTGTTTAGATTATCATCTTGATAGATGAATCTGTAGAACTGCATAACTTTAGCATAGAGGGTATGATATATGTTAATAGTCATTTCTTTCCTTTGGTTTTATAGTTTTCATGGCAGGATTCTTGTACCTTTTGGTATAAAACTATATTTAACTTTCAAACTTCTATAGTCTCATCCACCAGGTGCTATTAATGTACAAATATATCGCCTTATAAAGGAATGGACTGCATGGGATATTGCTCGGCGTGCTGCATTTGCATTCTTCGGGATATTCTCTGGAACAGAAGAGAATCCTGAGTTTATACGAAGTAAGCTAGCAAAGCCTGTTTTGAATTATGTGATATCTACAAGTATGTTAAAGACAATGTTGACAGTGTCAGCCAGCAAGGCCTATCATTAATGTTATTTGCAAACAGATGTGGAGTCCAAACTTGATAAAGATGCAAAAATAATAGTAGCATGCTCATCAGGGGGAACAATGAGACCATCACAAAATCTTCCAGAAGGCCAACAATCCAGGTAATTTTGTCCAACATGTTTTACATTTAACAGATTCCCTCATACCAAATACATGTCAGATTTCTGAATCATTCTTCACTATTCATGCCTGTTAAAGATGACATCCACTGCCATTGAAAATAATTTCTTATCTTGGATATACTGAAGTTTGTGGTTGTTGTCTGTAGGGAATGATCTAGCATTAAAAAAAAAAATTCTGACTGCTACATTTTATGGTTTGAGCATCATCTCACTATATGTGTGAGTGGCTGTAAATCAGAGGTCAACTCATCCAGCATTTTTAAGTTTTAGCTTGGGACCAATATTAGCAATTCTCCGTTATCATCCTTCAATAATGATGGTACCTTCAATAATGATGGTAACTTCAATAATGATGGTAATGTTTTAGGTTTCATAAAATGATAATGTTGATAAAATTTTAGCAAACCAGGGTATTGTAGGAAAACTAGTTTTTCTGAAAAATAAAAACAGAAGCTGTATGATGGCTTTTGTGAATCAAAAGTATGCGAAGACAATCTTCTAGACTAGTGGACCATCGCAATATAAACGTTCTAATTACCATCTCTCTCTCTCTCTGTTCCCACACTCACATCAATGATTCATATAAATGAAAGGCTAACTAATGTCACAAGTAACAACAATTCTTGACATTTGCATTAATACATATGGTTTTATGTACTCAGATACCAGCAGGTTAATATTGGCAAGCAATCACATGTTACCGTATTATAAGTTATGCTATTGGTATTGTATTATATGCTCTTCCTTTGGAATGAAGCTTATCACTTCATTGAATTGATGCATCCGCTTGGGTGGCAGATCTCTGATAGCAGCCTACTTGCTGGTCCTGAATGGATATAAAAATGTATTTCATCTAGATGGAGGGCTCTATTCATGGTTCAAAGAAGGGTTACCTGTTGTTGCAGAAAAAGAGTGAGAAGCTGAGATTATATTAACATTTAAGAGCTCTGTATATGTATTACATGGCAAATTAGGAAGCTTTTTCTCGCTCCTGCTTTGGAGCTTTGTTGCATGACATTAGATAATATGCATCCATCTAATATCTTAAAATGGATTGATTCTAGTCTTTCAGTACCCTATCAAAGTTTAAAAATTTCGTCGGTAAATTTGTCTGATTCTAGCCTTTCAGTACCCTATCAAAGTTTAAAAATTTCATTGGTTAATTTGTCCACTCTTTAATTTGTTCAAGGATGAGCCTAATTTGAGTTGAACTTGGGCAAACTAAATAAAAGATGTTCATATTACTGGCAATTCCTACTCCAAATCTTGCAGGCCACTTCACTAGTTGATGCTCATGTAGAATAATCTTTTAGAGTGTCTTCATAGGTACTCATGAATGTGATGGATTTAGAAGAATGTTAAGCCTAATAGCTCATAAACCTATAAAAAATTCATGTATCCTGAATTTTGGGTATGCTAAAGATAGAAAGCGCAAGTTAGAAGTCTCTCCTGCTAGTAGTGTTTTTTGGCTGTCATATTAGAGACCTTGTTCAAATCCTGCATTCACGAAGGTTTGGAGTGTAAGGTGTGCTTGGGAAAGTCACCCTCTATTATGTAATCCATTGTTTTAGCCACCTCCTCCTACCTGAAAAAAATGAAATTATGAACCTTGACTTCTCATCATCTGTGATAGGGTTGTCTCCTCAAGATAGTTAAATTGGTTAGATGATGATTACTCATAGAAAACTCTTGTATCTTGTTTTTAATTTTAAACTACATATAGTGGTGATTGCTAGTAATGTATCTTGTAGAAGCTTAATAGATCTTTCTATGGTCTAGGTAATTCAATTTATTTTTTTGGAAACAAGTAATTCCCCTAATATTATCATATTTTTATACTTTCTTAAACAAACTTATCTTTGTGGTTCCATATAATTTCTCTAAGAAAATTTTAGAGAAGGTTTTTTGGGGCAAATAAAATAAAAGTTTACCCATAATGCGACTTCCACAGAAATGGCCTGGCCAATGAGAGTATTATTGCCTTAGTTTTCTGTATTTTTTTTTTTTTCAAACAATTGTATCTCTATATCTTATCTAATTGAGTACCCCCAGGATCTAGATCCAGAGAGGTATCTGATACCATGCATTAGGCCCTCTAATCATCCTCAGCAATTATTATCTTGTTGGTATCACACAATAAATCATTATTATTCGGTTAATTTCTTCCCAATGTTTATCGTCTCCAATACTGCACCATAAAATATTATTATATTATTAATTTTCTTCTCTTCAATTGGGTAAATTATGTGTAGGAATTGGCATATATACATGGTCTGTAAAAATCATCGACATGATAAAAAAGAAAGGTTGTCATGGATGCCAATTGCATGCTATGGTTGATAAAACTATTACTATTAGTCCTCCGTGGTATTCAATGACGAGAATTCAAGTCTCGCTCATACTTGCCTGGCTAGGTGGCGAGTGGTCACTTCCTTTTCTTTAAAAACAAATTATTTTGGTTCAAAAAATATATATATGGTGTGAAGGAATTCAAAAACAGTACAGTGGAATAAAAATATTTATGAACAAAACCTAAAAAGCAAAGGTAAGAAATTGGCACATATAAATAGCAGGTAAAACATAAAAACCGTTGAGTATAAAAATGATGATAAAAAAAAGATTTCCATGTTTGTCAACTACTATAGTTGGTAAGATTATTAGATTATGATACTCGATAACAAGAATCTATAATATATATTGTTACAGCCGTGACAGTGACGTGGCCAGGCTCAGGTACCGCCGAATGCGATCGAGCCACGTGTAAGTTTTCCCGGCCGAGTCAGCGCCACGTCTTCAAAGCCAGGATCAGCAAGACTACACCGCCGACGACTGTCTAAGGCAAACTGCCATCGCCGAGGTCGAGCTCGGCTCGGAGTTCCTCTGCCATCCCACGGGCGCCCGGACCCGGAGGGGTCCACCTAAGTGAGGTCGGCCGAGGTCAGGCGACCTCCTGCCACATCGCCAGGTGTCCGCCCAAGAGGGGTCCACCTAAGCCGAGGTCGGCCGGCCCTTCGCCCTTCGCCAGGTGGCCACCCGGAGACGGGCCCACCTCGGTCGAAGCCAGGCGATCTCCTGCCACCTCGCCAGGTGTCCACCCAGGAGGGGTCCACTTAAGCCGAGGTCGGCTAATCCTTCGCCCTTCGCCAGGTGGCCACCCGGAGACGGGCCCACCTCGGCCGAAGCCAGGAGACCTCCTGCCACCTCGCCAGGTGTCCACCCAGGAGGGGTCCACCTAAGCCGAGGTCGGCCGATCCCTCGCCCTTCGCCAGTTGGCCCCCGGAGACGGGTCCAACTCAGCCGAGGTCAGATCGCTCGTACGGAGAAGGCCCCAGGGAGAGAGACGGGCCCCGAGGCCATCCCTCGGGCCGTACGAATCCCAGACGGCGCCCCGTACGGAGGGCGGCGGCACGCGGAACATCACTTGCATCGGCCCGACAGGTCCCGCAGCCGAGAGATCCGATCCTGACGGAACAGGCCCCATAGATGGATGGCGCCCACGCTTGGGGAAGAAAGCGCTCTCGCTGGGCCCGAGGCCTGACCGGCCACCTTGCCAGCGCCGCCCTCCCCTTTTTCTCTTATGTCTTTGCCTTTTCCTTGCTGGGCCCAGCCGACGAGGTCGGAAAACCGCCTGGCCCCCTTCACCAAAAAGGGAAGAAGAGAAAAGGACGGGGAGGGGAGTCTCCAAGGAGGAAGAAACAAGCGCACGACGAAAGGGGATAAAGGGAGAGGAATCCGGGAACGACAAGGTAAGCCAACTAGCCTAGGGACAAGGAGGAAGCACCGGCAGAAGGCCTTGCTCCGAGAGAGAAACCAGAGATCTCGAGAGGGGAACACTGGGCGTGAGCTCGGCAAGGAGGCCCAGCCGAGGTTCCGGTCCCCGGAGCGTTTCCTTCACCAGTTAACTCTCTAAGTCTGGAACCCTTTCGAGGGTCCGGCTGGAGAGTCTGTTCCTTCTCGTCGTCTACTGACTTGACCGTCGAAGCTCCCTCGCCGGGATCCCCGGCCAGGGTCTCCTAACCCCTTTGTTGCAGGTTTTCCGTGGGAAGGGAGGCTCCCTCGCCAGGCGATCAGGAAGGATCGGCGGATCCGTGGCACGGGCGCGGCGACGAGAGCGGCAACAGATTGGCGCGCCAGGAAGGGGTGCAGGACACTAATCCCTAGCGGGAACCAGCTTTCTGCAGGAGTCGTGCTCTCCAGCAATGGTGGTCACTCGTGGTCGCGAGGCGTCCACCAGCCATGTGGGGGAGGTCCATTCTCCTCCGGGGGGCCACAGCCCCGAAAGGGAGCTTCCGGCTCCCCCTCCTCTTCCACAGCAGCCTACCCCGGCGGACGGCCCCCTTGGGGCCGTCATCCAGCAGCTGCAGACCTTGACCTCAGCGGTCCGGCAGCTTCAGCAGCACAGCATGGGAGCCTGCGCTCAATTCAGGGCAGGCCGTCCCATCCGAGGGCCGTCTCCAACCCCCGGGGGAGCCACCAAGCTCCCGCAAAGAGAAACTACTCTGGTTCGGAGGATCACGAGAGTCGATCCCCGGCCGACGGGGCCGAAACGGTGCATCGCAGCAAGCGACGCCGAGGCCAGACTTCGCGCCGAGACCGATCGGCGCCCCCTTCACCTGCAATCTCGGTGGAAGACTCCACCGACGAAGCCATCAGGCGCCAGGCCGAGAGGCGCCTGGAGGAGCATGAGCGCAAGCTGGCGGAGTTCTCCCGCCGATTCGCCGACCTGCAGAACTCATCGGCAGACCCGGCGGGCTACGACTCCCGCCCCCCTTTCTCTGAAGAAATCCAGGCGGAACCGATCCCGAAACGGTTCCGCATGCCGCAGGTGGATCCCTACGACGGGACCACCGACCCCCTGGATCATCTGGAGAGCTATAAGGCTCTCATGAGGGTCCAGGGGGCCACCGACGCCCTTCTATGCATCGCCTTCCCGGCAACCCTCCGGAAGGCCGCTCGAGTTTGGTTTACCCGCCTCGAGCCCGGGTCCATTTGCTCCTTCCATCAGTTGGAAGGAAAGTTCGTGGCACACTTCGATGCTTGTCGAAAGGTGCCAAGAGAGGTGGACATCCTCTTCTCCATCCGCCAGCAGGACCAGGAGCTGCTCCGGGACTACATCACCCGGTTCAAGATCGCAGCCCTGGAGATCTACAGCTTGGACGAGCCCGTCGCCATGCTGGCTTTGAAGCGTGAGCTCAAGACGTCCCGCCTGACCTATTCCCTGGACAAGAAGCCGCACAGGACGTACTCCGAGCTCCTCCTCCGCGCCCACAAGTATATCCGAGCGGAGGAGGCTGACCGCACCCGTCGAGAGTTGGACGGGAAGACTTCAAAGAAGCCACTCCCGAGGGACACCCCGGGAGCTCGGAGGCCCGGGCCGTCTGCCGACCCTCGCCCGAATCCAAGGCCGAGGGGCGAAGCCACTCCCGAGCGGAGGTACACCCCCCTCCTCGCACCTCGAACGAAGATCCTCATGGAAATCGAGGGCGAGCGCTACCTCCGCCGACCTCCTCCTCAGAACCCGAGAGCCGTCCGAGACAAATCGAAGTACTACTAGTTCCACCGCGAGCACGGGCATGACACGGAGGAGTGTCGCCACCTGAAGCGGGAGATTGAGGAGCTGATCAGAAGGGGTTACCTCAGGAAGTTCGTCAAGAACGAGGCCCCCTCTGAAGGGCAGCCGCTCACGGCCTTACCACCTGTCCCTGCGATCGACAACCGCCCAACGGAGAAGCCCGTGGGCATGATCTCACGCGGGTCCGGTCGAGCAATGAAGAGAGCCCGGGAAGTCGGGAACCCGGAGAATGTAATCCTTCCCAAGGGGGGGGGAAATTAATGACAATATAAACAACGATGCCGTGGTGGTCGAGATGACCATCGCGAAGCATCCTGTACACCGAATCATGGTGGATAGTGGAAGCTCGGCTGACGTACTTTTTTACGATGCTTTCTCTCGGATGAACTTGTCCCCCGATCAGCTGAAACCAGTGCACACCCCCCTGGTAGGTTTTACAGGGGACTCCGTGGGGGTCGAGGGGGAGATCACTCTCCCGGTCACCGCCGGATCCCCATCCCGGCAGGCGACCGTTCTAATAACATTTACCGTCGTCAGGCTCCCTTCGCCTTACAACGCCATTCTCGGGCGTCCCGGGCTCAACCAACTGGACGCCACCATCTCCACGAGGAGGCTGTTGGTGCAGTTCCCCACGCCTTCCGGGCTCAGGGAGATGAAGGGGACGATCCAGCCAGTCCCGCTCTGCCTCCAGACGGTCCCAGGCGCTAGGGGCACGGAGCTTGCCCATGATATCGATGACCTCGATCTGAGAGAGAAGGAACCCAGGGGAGGGCCCATAGAGCGCCTGCTGACTTTTCCCCTCGGTTCGGATCCCCTGAAGACGGTGCAAGTCGGGGCCCAGCTCCCCGAGGAAGAGTGAACCTGCCTGCTGGAGTTCCTCCGTGCCAACGCTGACGTGTTCGCCTGGTCAGCAGTCGACATGCCGGGCATCCTGCCCGAGGTCATCATGCACAGGCTGAACGTGGACCCAAGTTGCCGCCCGGTCTGCCAGAAGAAGAGAAGCTTCGCCATGGAGAGGCAGAAGGCGATCAACGAGGAAGTGGAGAAGCTCCTCGCCGCCGGTTTCGTCCGAGAGGTCTAGTACCCCAGTTGGCTGGCAAACGTGGTCATGGTAAGAAAGAGTAGTGGTAAGTGGAGGATCTGTGTGGACTACACCGACCTCAATCGAGCTTGCCCGAAGGACAGCTTCCCTCTTCCAAAGATCGACCAGCTGGTCGACACCACCTCGGGGCATCGCCTCCTGTCGTTCATGGACGCCTTCTCCGGATACAACCAGATTCGGATGAACCCGGAGGACGAAGAGCACACCGCTTTCATAACTGACCGCGAAACTTTTTGCTACAGGATGATGCCCTTCGGTCTCAAGAACGCGGGGGCGACGTACCAACGCCTGGTCAGTAGAATTTTTAAAGACCAGATAGGCCGCAACATGCAGGTGTACGTGGACGACATGCTGGTGATGAGCAAACCCGATTCGGACCATGTGGCCGACTTGGCGGAGACGTTCGGCAACCTCCGGCGCCATCAGATGAAGTTGAACCCGGCGAAGTGCGCCTTCGGCGTCTCCGCCGGGAAGTTCCTAGGGTTTATGGTGACCCAAAGAGGAATTGAGGCCAACCCGAAGAAGGTCCAGGCCATCCTGGACATGGAGCAGCCCGCCTCCAAGAAGCAAGTGCAGCAACTAACCGGCCGAGTTGCGGCCCTTAGCCGTTTTATCTCCAGGTCGACGGACCGCTGCCGTCCCTTCTTCAAGGTGTTGAGGAAGATGAATGATTTTGCTTGGACCGAGGAATGCCAGCAGGCCTTCGAAGAACTGAAGAAGACGCTTGCGTCGCCACCGTTGCTGTCCAGGCCCGAGGAGGGAGAAGAGCTTATCCTCTACTTGGCGGTTACCCCGGAGGCCGTCAGCTCAGTCTTGGTCCGAACCGACGACCAGGGGCTCCAGCGGCCGGTGTACTATACCAGCAAGCTTCTCCGTGATGCGGAGCTCAGGTATTCTTGGCCCGAGAAACTTGTTTTTGCGCTAATAGTGTCTGCCCAGCGTCTCAGGCCCTATTTCCAAGCGCACCCCATCGCCGTCTTGACGGATCAACCGCTGAAAGCGGTGCTCAGCCGACCCGATACTTCGGGACGATTGGCCAAGTGGGCACTGAAACTCAGCGAGTTCGACATTACATACAGGCCAAGGTCGGCCATGAAGGCACAGGTGCTGGCCGATTTCTTGGTCGAGTGTGCAGGCTTGGGCAAGGAGCCCGAGGAAGGCCCCCCGGCCCAGCCGATGGAGGTTGGCGCCGATGAGCCCGGAGAGGATGCCTGGATCCTCCATGTAGACGGAGCCTCAAACTCCGGCGGGAGCAGAGCTGGGCTCATCCTTGCCAACGGCGACGGGGTCGTCGCCGAATGCGCACTTCGTTTCCAATTCCCCGCAACGAATAACCAGGCGGAATACGAGGCACTTCTTGCCGGACTGAGAGTCTCCCGCGAGCTGGGCGTGACCAACCTAAAAGCTTTCACTGATTCCCAGCTCGTGGCGGGACAGGTATCCGGGGAGTACGTCGCACACGACCCCCAAATGGCGAAATACTTGGAGCTCGTCAAGGCGGGCGCGTCCAAGTTCCGGCGCTTCAACATCTTCCATATCCCTCGCGGGGAGAACGCCCGCGCGGATGCTCTCTCTCGGCTGGCGACCCTGCCGGATTCGATGCTGGGACGCGCTCATGTGGAGCGTCTAGAGATCCCAAGCCTCGAAGCACCGGTGGAAGTCCATCAGGTCAGCCAGGAGCCCAGCTGGATGGACAAGTACGTTGCGTACATCACCAGCGGCACCCTGCCGGAGGACCGAGAGGCGGCTCGCCTCATCAGGAAGAAAGCCGTGCGGTTCGTCCTGATGGACGGGCAGTTGTATCGAAGATCCTACTCCTACCCCCTCCTCAAGTGCGTAGGACCCGCAGAAGCCAAGCTTGTGCTCCAGGAGATTCACGAAGGCATCTGCGGGAACCACGTGGGGGGCAGGGCATTGGCGTACAAGGCCCTCCGTCAGGGCTACTTCTGGGAAACAATGAAGGAAGACGCCGCCGACTTCGTGAAGAAGTGCGACCGGTGCCAGCATCACGCCACGGTGCAGCGGCAACCCTCCAACCCAATCTCCTAGCTCTCAGCCCCCTGGCCGTTTGCCCAGTGGGGGATGGACCTCCTCGGCCCATTCCCGTCGGCGTCTGGCCAGCGGAAGTTCTTGATAGTGGCTATCGACTACTTCACGAAGTGGGTCGAGGCCGAACCCTTGGCGAGGATCACCGAAGCAAACGTCGCCAAGTTCTTCTGGAAGTCCATCGTCTGCCGCTTCGGCCTCCCCCACACCGTGGTCACCGACAACGGACGCCAGTTCGACTGCCGAGAATTCGAAGAATTCTGCAGCGACCTCGGCATCAGGCATCGCTTTACCTCGGTGGCGCACCCTCAGACCAACGGGGAGGCCGAAGTCACGAACAGGACCATTCTTCAGGGCCTCCGCACGCGGCTGGACTAGGCCAAGGGCAGGTGGGCCGACGAGCTTCCCAGCATCCTCTGGGCATACCACACCACCCCAAGGACGGCTACCGACGAAACCCCATTCAACCTCATCTTCGGAGCCGAGGCAGTCATCCCGATCGAGCTCAGCCTACCCACGCTGCGCGTGGAGCAATATGACGAGACAGAAAACCCAGCCAAGATGATGCTCAACCTTGACCTTCTCGAGGAAACGAGGGACAAGGCCCGAATCCGAATGGCGGCGTACAGGCAACGTGTAGCCAGATATTACAACTCCCGAGTGCGGCCGAAGGTTTTTCATCCCGGAGACTTGGTCCTCCGGCGCGCTGAAGCCTCCCAGCCACGGGAATGCGGCAAGCTATCACCCAACTGGGAAGGCCCATATCGGGTGGCAGAAGCCCTCCCTCATGGAGCATATTACTTGGAAGAATTGGGAGGTGCCAGGTTCCCCCGGACGTGGAACTCCTCGAACCTAAGGATGTACTATCAGTGATGTAAGGCTCCCTGTTCCTGTAACAAAGTTTCCCCACTTCAAACACTCCCTTCTCATTTCGACAAGAAGGCCTACGGCATCGGGTTCAGACCGCAGATCCTGGGCTTCGGCCTGGAAGGTGGCGCCGAACCCAGTTCGCCCACGCAAGCCCGGAGAACAGCTCAGCAAGCCGCGCAAGGCTTGAGAAAGCCTACGGCATCGAGCTCAGTCCGGAGATCCTGGGCTTCGGCCTGGAAGGTGGCGCCGAACCCAGTTCGCCCACGCAAGCCCGGAGAACAGCTCAACAAGCCGCGCAAGGCTTGAGAAAGCCTGTGGCATCGAGCTCAGTCCGGAGATCCTGGGCTTTGGCCTGGAAGGTGGCGCCGAACCCAGTTCGCCCATGCAAGCCCGGAGAACAGCTCAGCAAGCCGCGCAAGGCTTGAGAAAGCCTGCGGCATCGAGCTCAGTTCAGAGATCCTGGGCTTCGGCCTGGAAGGTGGCGCCGAACCCAGTTCGCCCACGCAAGCCCGGAGAACAGCTCAGTAAGCCATGCAAGGCTTGAGAAAGCCTGCGGCATCGAGCTCAGTCCGGAGATCCTGGGCTTCGGCCTGGAAGGTGGCGCCGAACCCAGTTCGCCCACGCGAGCCCGGAGAATAGCTCAGCAAGCCGCGCAAGGCTTGAGAAAGCCTGCGGCATCGAGCTCAGTCCGGAGATCCTGGGCTTCGGCCTGGAAGGTGGCGCCGAACCCAGTTCGCCCACGCGAGCCCGGAGAATAGCTCAGCAAGCCGCGCAAGGCTTGAGAAAGCCTGCGGCATCGAGCTCAGTCCGGAGATCCTGGGCTTCGGCCTGGAAGGTGGCGCCGAACCCAGTTCGCCCAAGCGAGCCCGGAGAACAGCTCAGCAAGCCGCGCAAGGCTTGAGAAAGCCTGCGGCATCGAGCTCAGTCCGGAGATCCTGGGCTTCGGCCTGGAAGGTGGCGCTGAACCCAGTTCGCCCATGCGAGCCCGGAGAATAGCTCAGTAAGCTGCGCAAGGCTTGAGAAAGCCTGCGGCATCGAGCTCAGTCCGGAGATCCTGGGCTTCGGCCTGGAAGGTGGCGACGAACCCAGTTCGCCCACGCAAGCCCGGAGAACAGCTCAGCAAGCCATGCAAGGCTTGAGAAAGCCTGCGGCATCGAGCTCAGTCCGGAGATCCTGGGCTTCGGCCTGGAAGGCAGTGCAGAAACCATGTTGCCTGCGCAAGCATGAAGGCAACCCGAGGATGGGCCCGCTTAAGGATTACTCTGCAGCCGCGCGATCCGGCAGGCCCCAACCTTCGATTTGAGCAATGGAAGGACCAGGCCTGCAACTGCTTCAAGTGTTCCATACCAACATCTCAGAAAGAAAGAAAAAGAAAGGCGAGATGGAATGAAAGAACTCAAGCGTTTGGTAAGTTAGGATTTTCATTGATATGAGTAGCCAGTACAAGCTGGGAGTCCCGACAGGCCGGGACTCCCCAAAGGAGAAGAAAAACAAAAACAACAACGACAGCAGAAAAAAGAAAAGGCAATCAAGAAGAAGTCGCTGGGTTCACTGTGGCGCGGGGTCGGAGCCCTCTGACGGGGGCGCGGGTGCTGCGTCCTCGACTTCTACGACGGCCGGCTCCTGAGGCTGCTCCGGAGCCGCAGCATCGCTGGTCGACGGCGCCGCAGGAGTCGCTTCGGCCGTGCCGGAGGCCCTGCTCTCGCCTCCTGGCCTCCTGCCACCGATCACTACCCCGCTCAGATCCAGCTGGGGGAAGAAGGCCCCCACCTTCTCCCGGCACATCCGGAACCCCTTCAAGAAGGAGTCCACGGTGGCCTCCCGGACCTCCGACGTGTATTCGTCGGAAGCCCGAAATTTTGGGACGGCCTCTTGCGCCTCCTGCTTGGCAGCCTCCAGGAGCCCGTTGACGTACGCGCTCCGGTCCTTCGCCGCGGCCGTGTCTCGCCGGGCCTCCTCCAACTGGCGCTCCAGCCACTGGGAGTGGGCCTGCAGGCGAGCCTTCTCCGCCGCCTCCTCCTCCGTGCTGCGCTGGTTGGAGGTCCGCTCCTCCGACAAGGAGGCCTCCAGCTCCTTGTTCCGCTCCTCGGAACGCGCTAGGTCGGACTGGAGGGCTTGTTTATCGGCTCGCAGTTTGGCCCCCTTCTCCATCAGGTCTTTGACGTCGGCCGCGAGCTTGCCGAGTCTCAGCTCTCTCTCGGAGTCCCTTTTGGCGTTCCCTACGAGGAAGTTCCTCAGTAGGAGAACGTCGTTCCCGATCTGCAACGACAAAAGCAAAACAGGTCAGAAGAAAATAAGCTAAGCCTCAAAAGAAAAGAAGGGGAAGGAAGAAGCTCGGACTTACCGTGAAGAGCTGCGGGAGGATCCCGAGCAGCGCATCTGCGTAATCCCGGTCGCCCCGAGCTCGGCGGTCACGGGCGGTGGAGGCGTACTCCATGATCTTCTCCGCGAGCCCTTTGTCGAGGATGACCGAGTCTCGCTGAGTGATCACCGGTGCCGGGGGCATCAGGCCGGCTCCTGCGATGGCCGCCCCCTCAGCTGGGGCCACGGTCGACGGGCCGGCGGTGGCCGCGGGCTGCGCCGTCGAGGTGGCAGCGACGACGGGCCCGGCGCTGGGCGGAGCAGCAGTCGGTGGAGCCCTCTCGGCAGCGGCGCCACCAGGTCGCGCGGCCGGGGTATCAGTGGCCCCGCCCTGTGGTAGCCTGGGCGGGGGAACGACAACAATCGGGCTGGGCACGGTCGCCGTCACGACCTCCCGGCTCGTCTCTGTGCGAGCCCTCTTCGCCGCGGGCTCGTCCACCTCAACAACATCCCGCTGGGCCGCGCCCTCCAAGAGGTTCTCCAGTGAAAATTTCATCCCTGCGAAACAAAGAAACAGGAAGTCAGCTGGCTCGGTTATGAAGAGAAAGGGGGGCAGAGGTCAAAGTGGGGCCGAATCTCACCGGTCTCGCGGATGGGACTGATCCCGGCCTCAAAAAGATTCTGCTCAGAGAGCAAAACCTCGAGTGCCGGGACCACGTCGCTCAGGAGCTGGGAATAGGACTCCTGGTCCGCCGACTCGACCCGGGAATTTCGGTTCGGGGTCCGGTCCGGTTCACTCCAGGCCCAGTCGACGTCTTCGACTGAGGCAAAGAAAAACCAGCTCTTCTAGCCCTTGACCGAGGAAGGGAGGTCGAACCGGAGACACCTGGGCCAGGGCGAAATGTACCACCAGCCATCATCGGTGGAGCACTTCTTCAGGGTGAACATGGCCCTGAAGAGAGAGAAACGGGCAACGAACCTGTGGAAGTGACAGAAAACAATAAAGGAGAAGATGACCCGGATGGCATTAGGAGCCAGCTGGGCCGGGACAAGCCGGAAGTGGCTGAGGAAGGAAAGAAAGAAGGGATGCAGAGGAAACCGAAGACCCCCAAGGAGGAAGTCTTCGTACAAGGCTATGCGGCCAGGGCCACTCATGGTGACGCGCTCCCCGGACCGCGGAACAAACAAGCGAACTGACCCCGGAATGCCGTAGGCATCCCGGAGCAGAGAAAGATCGCCTTCGGTCATGGTAGAAGCATGACCGGAGGGACCGGCGGGAAGAGAAGGCGGAGCAGGAAGAGAAGGCGGAGCAGGAAGAGAACGGAGGGGCACGACAGGTGCAACCGGAGGGGACCGGATCCCCTTGGGGATGCCAATGGTGACACCCCCGGGTTGCAGACGCCGGCGGACCTCCTCCGGGATCGTCTCCTTATCTGAGGAGGAAGAAGATGGAGTCCTCGGCCGGGATGGACCGGCCTTGTCCGGATTGGAAGAGACATGGCGACGGCGCGCCATGGAAAAGAAAAGGACAAAAAGATCAGAAAGAAGAGAAACGAGAAAGAAGGAGGGGGACCAGAGGAGAAGAAGGAAGCACTCACCGAAAATACACCAGACGAGCGCGAGCAACAGGAGTTGTTAGCCTGCAGCAAACCGCCCACGAAGCAAGGGAAAAGGCCTCGTTCTGGAAAGTCCCCTCCCTTTCAAACTCAGCCGACAGCGGCCGTACCCGTCATTCTGATTCAGGCCACTGGATGATCGCCACGTGGGCGCACGCCCGACACCGACGCCTCGTTAGCAGAGTAACGGCCTCTGCCTCGAAGCGACGCATTAATTACGGGCGAGTGGACGACGCGTGGCGGCTCCCCATAGGTTTTCAGCTGCATCGAGCCACGATGACGAGGATCGTGGCAATTATGAGGCAAGATCTTCGCCTCTCCATGTCATGTCCGCATTTAATCTCGACGTTCCGTTCTACGACGCCCCGACGGAACGGCGGGCTGGGGGGCAACTGTTACAGCCGTGACAGTGACGTGGCCAGGCTCAGGTACCACCGAATGCGATCGAGCCACGTGTAAGTTTCCCCGGCCGAGTCAGCGCCACGTCTTCAAAGCCAGGATCAGCAAGACTATACCGCCGACGACTGTCTAAGGCAAACTGCCCTCGCCGAGGTCGAGCTC
The DNA here is from genome assembly GCA_021397845.1 of Areca catechu. Classification (NCBI taxonomy): domain Eukaryota; kingdom Viridiplantae; phylum Streptophyta; class Magnoliopsida; order Arecales; family Arecaceae; genus Areca; species Areca catechu. The sequence continues at coordinate 40,814,729 of CM038053.1, read as the reverse complement.
GGCTCGGAGTTCCTCTGGCACCCCACGGGCGCCCGGACCCGGAGGGGTCCGCCTAAGTGAGGTCGGCCGAGGTCAGGCGACCTCCTGCCACCTCGCCAGGTGTCCGCCCAGGAGGGGTCCACCTAAGCCGAGGTCGGCCGGCCCTTCGCCCTTCGCCAGGTGGCCACCCGGAGACGGGCCCACCTCGGTCGAAGCCAGGCGACCTCCTGCCACCTCGCCAGGTGTCCACCCAGGAGGGGTCCACTTAAGCCAAGGTCGGCTAATCCTTCGCCCTTCGCCAGGTGGCCACCTGGAGACGGGCCCACCTCGGTCGAAGCCAGGAGACCTCCTGCCACCTCGCCAGGTGTCCACCCAGGAGGGGTCCACCTAAGCCGAGGTCGGCCGATCCCTCGCCCTTCGCCAGTTGGCCCCCGGAGACGGGTCCAACTCAGCCGAGGTCAGATCGCTCGTACGGAGAAGGCCCCAGGGAGAGAGACGGGCCCCGAGGCCATCCCTCGGGCCGTACGAATCCCAGACGGTGCCCCGTACGGAGGGCGGCGGCACGCGGAACATCACTTGCATCGGCCCGACAGGTCCCGCAGCCGAGAGACCCGATCCTGACGGAACATGCCCCATAGATGGATGGCGCCCACGCTTGGGGAAGAAAGCGCTCTCGCTGGGCCCGAGGCCTGACCGGCCGCCTTGCCAGCGCCGCCCTCCCCTTTTTCTCTTCTGTCTTTGCCTTTTCCTTGCTGGGCCCAGCCGACGAGGTCGGAAAACCGCCTGGCCCCCTTCACCAAAAATGGAAGAAGAGAAAAGGACGGGGAGGGGAGTCTCCAAGGAGGAAGAAACAAGCGCACGACGAAAGGGGATAAAGTGGGAGGAATCCGGGAACGACAAGGTAAGCCAACTAGCCTGGGGACAAGGAGGAAGCACCGGCAGAAGGCCTTGCTCCGAGAGAGAAACCAGAGATCCCGAGAGGGGAACACTAGGCGTGAGCTCGGCAAGGAGGCCCAGCCGAGGTTCCGGTCCCCGGAGCATTTCCTTCACCAGTTAACTCTCTAAGTCTGGAACCCTTTCGAGGGTCCGGCTGGAGAGTCTGTTCCTTCTCGTCGTCTACTGACTTGACCGTCGGAGCTCCCTCGCCGGGATCCCCGGCCAGGGTCTCCTAACCCCTTTGTTGCAGGTTCTCTGCGGGAAGGGAGGCTCCCTCGCCAGGCGGTCAGGAAGGATCGGCGGATCCGTGGCACGGGCGCGGCGGCGAGAGTGGCAACATATATATATATATATATATATATATATATATATATATATATATATATATATATATATATATATATATATATATATATATTGAGTAAACGTTGACTAGGCGTCGATCATTTTAACGACAGGCGTTGTTGGCCGTAAACAGCTATCTAAAGAGAGAAGAATACATTGAGGTTCCAATATGAATATAGTATCGAGGTCATTTTTTATAGGTTCTTTCAAAGAGAATGATACCTACAACCATCTAATGAAGATAGTGGATGAACACTTGAATAAATGGATTATTTCAAAAATAAATAAAAGATCAATTTATCAGCATAAAATCTTATCTGATAATAGGATAAGAATAGAAGAAAAAATTATGTCAATAGCGGACGACTACACGGTTATACCAATCATCTCTCAAGATCTAGTCAAAATCCTCAGGTCTAAGTATGAGTTCATCCATATAGGCATGATCTAGGTAGCAGCCAAATCCTTAATTAAAAGAGAACTTGATACAGCCATTCTTCTCTGTCTAAGAGATGGCCAGCTAACCCGGTTCCATGACTCTTGGTTAGGGATGATAGAGTCAAGCGTATGAAAGTCCTATTTACTTTAATTGTAATACGGACCTGACCCTAAAATTTAAGGACCAAAATATTTTTAAAGCCTTAAAACTTGATGTTAAACTTCACGGGTTTAACATCATGCCAGGATCCTATCCTGTAATAGTTATTTTCAAAATCTGCTACAAGATAACCAATGATCTGGATCACATCCGTGTGATCAATAAAAGAACCTTTAGAAGTACAACCTATTTTAAAACCAACCCTCTAAAAGGGAACACATATATTCCAAAGACATTAATTTGGAACCAAATCTTCCTTCCAGAAAATTGGCTCCTAGAAAAAGCTGTTCCAGCCCTTAGGCAAGCACCAAGCAATGTTGAATCCATCACTACACATCCAAAAGAAGATGTAGAGATAAAATTCAACAGGAACATTCACAGAACCTATAGCCATAAGTATCCGTCAACCTTTCAAGTCTCAAAACCACCCAGATTTAGCTATTCTAGTCTAGCAACCAAATGTAGAGAAGTAGATAATGAACCAAGGGTTCCTCAAACTGTTTACAATAATCAAACGTCATCCTCAATTTCTCCAATATTTTTATAAATTATAGACATAAAAGACTCTGGAATCTGTATGATATACAAAGATTTATAATAGACAAATAAAAGTTAAGAAAAGACTTCTATTCATAAAAAAATGCAGAAAAAAGAATATGAACTTTTGATAATTTTAGCAAAAATAAAGAGAAGAGATTTTAAAGAAATACTATCAAACATTAAAAATCCTAAGAACAAATGTAAACTTCTTTGTCTGGTTTGATTACCATATGAAGGAAAATCCAAAATAAGTAAATATGCTTGCAGGAAAATCTGTAATTTCTTGGCAAGATGGAAAGGATAAAATAATTGAAAAAAATCACCCTCAATAAGAAATTAAGAAAAAAAAATACAAGTTATAGCGTCACTTTTCAAAATCAAGTCTGATCCTATGGAAACACCAAATGGCAGGGACCTTAAGGACATAGTAGAACAAAATAATTTTACAAATCAAAATCTAAAAACAATAGGAGACCAATTGACCAGGATTGAAGAACCGGTAAAAGAAGAAAAACAAAATAAAATGCAAAGAAAAAACTCTGGTTTTTACTCCACATGAAATTCCAAAGAAATTAATTTTCCAATTAAAAGAAAGCAATATGATAACTGAAATCAATAAAAGACTAGAAAAAATGGAACTCTTAACCACCACTATGTTAGACACCCCAAATAGAGCTCTACCATCAACATCAATGGTCCATAGAGGCAGAAATATTTCTGTCTTAGCCTAAGACCCGAAAACCTCCAACAATGAGGATTCTATTGAAATTAGCTCTGGTTGTAGCAGTGATTCAGAAATCCTAGATGCCCAAAACAATGACAAGAATTTGGAAATTAACAAAATTCAGACTTGGGTTCTACCCACAAAACTACTCTACCATAATCCTACCCTTCCTGATATGGCTTTATAAGAAAAACCATCAATTAAGCAAAACCATTATTCAGCAAATACCATCTATAAATGGAACATAGATGGTCAAACTAAATATCAAACCCTCAAAACCCTTCAAGAAATGGCCATGATAGCTATGGCTTACTGAACAAAATCCAATATTACTGATCAAGCAATTGCCCAAACTTTGGTAGCCGGTTTCACTGGCCAACTAAAAGGTTGGTGGGATCACTACCTTGATGAAATTGATAGGAACAATATTCTCTTCACCTATAGAAGGAATGAAGAATGTGTGATTGTTAAAGATGAAATGGATGAATCGATATAGGATTCGGTATCAACCCTCATATTTGTAATCGCAAAATACTTCTTAGGTAATCCATCAAATCTGAAAGATAGAAGTTTTGAGATTTTAGCCAATCTTAGATGCAAGAAGTTGCAAGACTTCAGGTGGTACAAATGTGTCTTTCTTACCAAAGTAATGACTAGGAATGATTGCCAACAGTCATTTTGGAAAGAGAAGTTCATTGCTGGACTCTCTCAAGTCTTTGCAAAAAAGATCAAATTAAAAATCAGAAAACAAAATAATAATACAACACCCTATGATAGACTTACTTATGGAGATTTGATCATTATTATCAATTCTGAAGGCTTAAATCTCTGTAATGATCTAAGACTAAAGCAAGAATTAAAAAAGGAACAACTAACCAGCGGGAGGGAGCTAGGAAACTTCTATGAACAATTTGGTTATAATCCCTTAATCAAAAGAAAGTTTTCTAAATCAAAATCTTGTCATAATTGTACCCAAAAAAACAATCATACAAATTTATAAAACACAAACAAGCTATAAACAAACCTATAAAGAAAGAAAGAAAGACCTTTCAAATAGAAAACAAACAAGTAAACCAACAAATCAAATAACTTGCTTTATGTGGCAAAGTTGGACACTATGCCGGATATTGCAAATTAAAAAGAAAGATAAATGAAATACAAATTGATAAAGAAGATCTATAAATTTTTTTCAAGATTCAATTAGAAAAACTATTGCTTGAATCTGACATTGAATCTTCTTTAGAAGAGTTTGAAAAAGATGATTTGCCATCTTCAAGTATAAACATGATAACAAAGGAACAAAATTTGCTGCTAGACTTCATAGATAAAATCAATAAACCAGAACTCAAAAAGGACTATCTTTTTAAATTAAAAGAAATCCTAAGTGAGAACCAATCATCTATGCGTCAAACTTATAATTTGAATGATATTTTCAATAAATTTAGTCATCAAAAATAAAAATCAATAACACTATAAGACTTACAATATGAAGTAAACCAAATGAAAATGGAAATAAATCAGATCAAAAATTAGATAAAATAATTAGAAAAATAAGAAGACTCTGATTCAAAACTAGAATAAGATCCTTAAAATCAAGATTTTTTAGAATTAATCTTAAACTTAACCGTATAAAATTGGTATGTTAAAGTAATAATCATAATAGATAAATTCAAGTTGGAAACCATTGCTCTAATTGACTCAGGTTCAGACTTAAACTATATACAAGAAGGTTTGATCTCCATAAAGTACTTTGAAAAAACTAAAGAAAAATTAAGCACTACAAGTGGTTCAAAATTAATAATAAAATACAAGCTTTCTGAAACAAAAATTCATTTTGCAGACCAATACTTTGTCATCTAATTTATTTTGATAAGAAACCTAAATAGATCAGTCATTCTAAGGACTCATTTTCTCAATTTGATAAAACCCTTCACTATAAATGATAAAGGAATTACCACAAAGGCCGTAGGACAAGAATTAAAAATTAAATTTGTAACAAGAGAATTTATCAAAATCCTAAATACACTAAATGAAGTAACAAGAAGAACAAAACATAGAATTTTAAAAGAAAAAATAAGTTATAAAAGGATTGAAGAACAATTAAAAAATCCTGTAATATACAAAAGATAAAAACTTTAAAAATCTAATTCAAGAATCTGCATGTTCGGACCTACCTAGTGCTTTCTGGAATAGGAAGAAACATGCGGTAACTCTTCCTTATGAAAATTATTTCAATGAAAGAAAATACCTACAAAAGCCAAACTAATTCAAATGAACCAAAAATGTTAGAATATTACAAGCAAAAAATCAATGACCTTGTTAAAAAAAATTAATCAGGCCAAGTCAATTCCCTTGGAGTTGTGTTGCTTTCTATATTTAAAAGAATGTAGAATTAGAAAGAGAAGCTCCAATGCTCGTAATCAATTACAAGCCACTCAATCAAGCTTTAAGATGGATCGGATATCCTTTACCAAATAAGAAAGATTTGCTAAACAGAACGATCGAAGAAAAAATCTTTTCAATGTTCGATCTAAAATCTGGTTTTTGATAAATTCAAATCTATGAGCATGATAGGTACAAAACTATATTTACAGTTTTCTTTGGACAGTATGAATGGAATGTGATATCTTTTGGACTTAAGAATGCTCCTTCTGAATCTTAAAAAATCATGAATGATATTTTTATTCCATACTTAAAATTTATTATTGTTTACATTGATGATGTCTTAGTATTCTCTGAATCATTAGAGCAACATTTCAAACACCTCAAGACCCTTCTGAATATAGTAATTAGAAATGGTTTGGTTCTTTCTCAATCAAAAATAAATTTATTCTAGGCAAAAGTTAGGTTCCTAGGTCATGATCTAAACCAAGGAACAATTAGACCCATGAGTAGGTTTATAGAGTTTGTTGATAAATTTTCTGATACAATCCTAGACAAAAAATAATGACAAAAGTTTTTAGATAGTCTCAATTATGTTTCAGACCATATTAAAAATCTCAAAATTATAGCAAAACCTCTTTGTCAAACAAATCAAAACTCAAGTTAGGAGTCTTTTATATCTCTATTTACCAAATCCTAAGACTCCCAAAATCGTTGAAACTGATGCCTTTAAATTAGGCTTCAAAGGTATTCTCAAACAAAAGAAAGATGAAATAGAATAATTAATTTAATTTACTTCTAGTAGTTGGAATGATATTCAACAAAAGTATTTTACTATCCAAAATGAAGTTTTAGCAATTGTTTTATGCATTTCAAAGTTTCAAAGGATTTACTTAATCAAAAATTTTTACTTCGAATTTATTGCAAAGCAGGAAAATTTATTTTGAAAAAAGATATTAAAAATCTAGCTTCAAAATATATATTTGATAAATGGCAAACTTTATTATCAGTCTTCTAATTTGATATTGATACATCAAAGGCCAAGAGAATTCATTGTCTAATTTTTTGTCTCATGAGTTTTTTGCAGGGCTCTAAATTTCATGGCTCCTAAGAAACCTTTGATCCAAAAATACACGATTCAAAAACAAACCAAAGCCTTTTATGCTCAAATGTTTGAACCCAAAACTATTGTGATCCCATCACAATCTCAAAGTTTCCAATCTCCAAAATCCCAACTTGCTTTACCAAAACTATCATGGTATGATATTGTAACCCAAGAAGAATACGAGGAAAAAACCCAAGAAAAATACCAAAGCTTCCCACTTTCCACCAAATAAATGGTTGAATTGGCCAAGGCAAATCCAGCACTCATGAGCCTAGAAATTTTTCAAAAAGCAATTGCTGAGACTAAAACTCAGTAATAAGCAATTTCAAAATAAAAATAAAAATTGATAATTGAGATTTTTGACTCATTACTACTTCAAACATCTCAAATAAAAGTTGGAATTTTGATCCAACTCCTTTTTAAAAAATACCATCCAAAAATCATCATATTTTGAAAAGCCTATTTTCCAATCCATTCTAACTATAGAAGATGAATACATGGATAATGATCCATGAAAAATAGTTTCAAAATATTTCCAGAAAACTGGCATTTTATACTCAAAGATCCTTTGAAAATATACATTTTCTATGAATTTATTCTAGTGGATATTGATGTGGCAAGACCGCTGACGTGGGTAGCTGACGAGCGCCACGTTAAAGGAGACCGCCACGGCGGGCGCCAAGACGATGCCTCAGTTCGGGGCACTTCGCCGAGCTGAGTCGAGTTTCCCCTAGGACAGCAAGTCGAGCTCAGTCCTCCGCCAGGTCGAGCTCGTGAGCTCGATGCCTAGGTCAGAGCCGTCCTCCGCCCTCCAGAGCAAGACCCTCGGAGGTTAGTGCCCTGCGATCGAGGTCGAGCCAAGAGCTCGCCCGCCGATGTGGAGCCTCTCCAAGCGTGCGCCCTCTGGACCGGGTTCGTCCTCCACCCTCCAGAGCGAGACCCTCGGAGGTTAGTGCCCTGCGATCGAGGTCAAACCAAGAGCTCGCCTACCGATGTGGAGCCTCTCCGAGCGCGCGCCCTCTAGACCGGGTCCGTCCTCCACCCTCTAGAGCGAGACCGTCGGAGGTTAGTACCCTACGGTCGAGGTCGAGCCAAGAGCTCGCCCATCGATGTGGAGCCTCTCCGAGTACGCGCCCTCTGGACCGGGTCCGTCCTCCGCCCTCCAGAGCGAGACCCTCGGAGGTTAGTGCCCTGCGGTCGAGGTCGAACCAAGAGCTCGCCCGCTGATATGGAGCCTCTCCGAGCATGCGCCATCTGGGCCAGGCCTGCACTCTTTCCTTCTCCACCAAGGCGATCGTACGAGCTCGAAGCGCCCAGACCGGAGCAGAGCCTGCTGTCTTAAGACATTGGCGAGCCGCCCGAGGACCATGAAATGACGTCCCCCATGCCGCCATAACTACTTGTCCAGCCGTACTTCCAGGGGATGGGCCATCCAGAGAGCACGCACCCCTAGGGTGGTGGCCCCCAGATCGAGACTCTGCCGGACTTCCCAAAATTGGGCAACCAGAGAGGATGTCAGAAGGAATGGAAGCTTCCCCTACCACCTATCAGGAAAGGCATCCCGTCCACGACACGGAATCTTGCCCCATGAACCTACCAACCCAGTGAGGATCCCGAGGCAGGCTCCCAACGGCCAGTTTTCAACTACAAAGAATGATCGGCACCCCTGGAAGGGGGGAGGTAACAAAAAAACAACAAAACAACAACAAAAAATACAAGTGCAAGCTCAACCGAGAGAGCAGAGCGCCACCACCAACACCACGGTAGAAGGAAAGTCACCAGGAAACAAGGAGAAGCAGAGTAACAGGGAACCCCTCTGTCCCCGCTATCACTCTCGCCCTGCTGCTTTTCTCCTTCACCGACACACCTGTTCATTCCTCCTAGTGCGGAGTCCATCAAGAGGGGCCCGACCAGGAGGATCTATTCCCCTGGATCGTCACTGACTTGACCGTCGGAGTGCCCCCGTCAGAAACCTCGACCCGGGTCACTAACCCCTGTTTCGCAGGTCTATGAGCAGAGGACCGGTAGGCAGCGAGAGGAGCGCACTCCGGCACGGCAGCTACGAGAATCACATGGGAGGGAGGACACTGGCTTACAAAGCTCTCCGCCAGGGGTACTTTTGGGAGACTATGAGGGAAGACGCAGCCAACTTCATCAAGAGGTGTGACAAATGCCAGTGCCACGCCAACATCCAGCACCAGCCGGCGGTGCCGATCTCCCAGCTCTCAGCCCCTTGGCCCTTCGCCCAGTGGGGAATGGACATCTTGGGGCCGTTCCCCCCAGCATCAGGGCAGTGAAAGTTCCTGCTAATGGTGATCGACTACTTTACCAAGTGGGTCGAGGCAGAGCCGCTAGCTCGGATCGCGGAAGCCAATGTTCGCTAGTTCTTTTGAAAGTCAATCATCTACCGCTTCGGGCTCTCCCATTACGTCATCACCGACAATGGGCGACAGTTTGATAACCACGAGTTCGAAGGATTCTGTGCAGCCCACGGCGTCCAACATCGGTTCACCTCAGTAGCTTACCCCCAAACAAACGGGGAGGCTGAGGTGACCAACTGGACCATCCTGCAAAGGCTCTGAACCAGGCTGGATCAAGCTAAGGGCCTGTGGACAGAAAAGCTCCCTAGCATCCTGTGGGCCTACCACCCGATGCCCAGGACAGCGACCAATGAAATGCCCTTCAGCCTCATCTTCGGTGCTGAAGCAGTCATCCCCATCGAGCTCGGCGTGCTTACGTTGCAGGTGTAGCAGTATAATGAAGCACGTAACTCGACGCACCTCCTGCTCAACCTGGATCTCCTTGAAGAAGCAAGGGACAAAGCCCACCTACGGATGGCAGCCTACCGACAAAGGGTGGCCCGGTACTACAACGCCCGCGTCCGGACAAAAGCTTTCAAGCCCGAAGACCTGGTGCTGTGGTGGGCGGAAGCGTCTCAGCCTAGGGAGTATGGCAAGCTTTTCTCGAACTGGGAGGGCCCTACAAAGTGGCTGAAGCCCTCTCGCAAGGGGCCTACTACCTCGAAGATCTCGACGGCGTCAGGTTCCCCAGAACATGGAATGCCTGCAACTTGCGGAAATACTATCAATAATGTAAGGTTTTCCAACAATGAATAATAATGGTTTTTCCCGTGCAAGTGTCTGTTTGTCTTGTAGGAGAATGCCAATAGCATCCCCGAGCCCAGCTCTAGGATGACAAAGGGGTCAAGGAGCCACGCTACTCTCGATCGATGATGCCCTCGGGCCCAGCTCCAAGACGTCGAAGAACCATCAAGCCATGTAGCTCTCAACTCAAGGCATCCCCGAGCCCAGCTCCAGGACATCGCAGAAACATCGAGCCACATAGCTCTCAACTCAAGGCATCCCCGAGCCCAGGTCTAGGATGTTGAAGAACCATCGAGCCATGTAGCTCTCAACTCAAGGCATCCCCGAGCCCAGGTCTAGGATATTGAAGAACCATCGAGCCATGTAGCTCTCAACTCAAGGCATCCCCGAGCCCAGCTCCAGGACGTCGAAGAACCATCGAGCCACGTAGCTCGAGCCTAGCTCTAGGACGTCAAAGAACCATCGAGCCATGTAGCTCTCAACTCAAGGCATCCCCGAGCCCGGCTCCAGGATGTCGAAGAACCATCGAGCCACGTATCTCTCAACTCAAGGCATCCCCAAGCCCAGCTCCAGGATATCGAAGAACCATCGAGCCACGTAGCTCTCAACTCAAGGCATCCCCGAGCCCAGCTCCAGAACGTCGAAGAACCATCGAGCCATGTAGCTCTCAACTCAAGGCATCCCCGAGCCCAGCTCCAGAACATCGAAGAACCATCGAGCCACGTAGCTCTCAACTCAAGGCATCCCCAAGCCCAGCTCCAGGACGTCGAAGGACCATCGAGCCAAGCAGCTCTCCATCTCAAACATCTCCGAGCCTAGCTCCGAGATGCCAAGAGATCACGGGGCCACGCAGCTCCCGTCAACACCTTGAGCCTAGCTCCAAGGCGCTAAAGCCCTGAGCCAAGATATCAGGCAATCCCTGGGCCCGAGCCTAGCTCTACGTCCAGGAAGGCCTCGAGCTTAGCTCCAAGGCAATCAAGACCGGTATCCCCCTACCCTAATCTCCCCACTCGAAAAGAAAATGAGAGGGGAAGGAAAGAAAGGGAATAAAGGGGGAAGCCCGGCAGCCCCTTCTCTGATCTCCCCACTCGAAAAGAAGATGAGAGGGGAAGGAAAGAAAGAGAACAAAATGGGGGTCCAGCCAGCATCCTCTCCTTTGATCTCCCCATACTAAAAAAAAAAATGAGATAAAAATGAATGAAAAGAAAAATGAAAGATGGATGAAAAATGAATGAGAGAAGAGTGGGGAAGGAAAGAGAGAGGGAGAACAAGAAGAAAATACAACATCATTGAAGCTACCACTTTCAGCAGCTCTCAGCAACCATCATCCCCGAGCTAAGCTCTAGGACACCTTCTCAAGACCGGAGCTTAGATCTCCGACCAAGGGAACTTCGAGCCAAGCAGCTCTCAGCAACCACTATCCTTGAGCCCAGCTCCAGGACACCTTCTCAAGACCAGAGCTTAGATCTCCGGTCGAGGGAACTTCGAGCCAGGCGGCTCTCAGCAACCATCATCCCCAAGCCCAGCTCCAGGACACCTTCTCAAGACCGGAGCTCAGATCTCCAGCCAAGGGAACTTCGAGCCAAGCATCTCTTAGTAACCACTATCCCCGAGCCCAGCTCCAGGACACCTTCTCAAGACCGAAGCTCAGATCTCCAGCCGAGGGAACTTCGAGCCAGGTGGCTCTCAGCAACCATCATCCCCAAGCCTAGCTCCAGGACACCTTCTCAAGACCGGAGCTCAGATCTCCGGCCAAGAAAACTTCGAGCCAAGCAGCTCTCAGCAACCACCATCCCCGAGCCCAGCTCCGGGACACCAGCTCGAGACCGGAGCTCAGATCTCCGGCCTAGAGACCATCGAGCTTAGCAGCTCTCAGGTACACCCTACCTGATCTCCCCATACATTAAAAAAAAAATGAAAGTGGAAAGGGAGTGAAGGAGGGGAGGAGCCAAGTAAGAAAGACAATTGCAAGAAAATTCGCACTTCATTAATCAAGCATCAAGTACAAGTACCCTATGGGCCCCCAACATGCCGAGTGGCCTTGCTAAATACAAAGGAAGAAACAAAAATGGCTATCCGCTAGCCGGGTCTCTGGGCCGGGAGTCTCCATCAGCAGGGGCTTCTGACTACGCGACCTCAGACTCGGCTGGCGCGACCTCCTCAATGCCCGCCTCCAGATCTGAAGTACCGGGGTAGTCAACGTAGCCACGGCCTTCAGTCGAGACGAACCCCTCGACCAGGTGGTGCAGGTACATGAAGCCTTTGAAGAAGGGGTTCGATGCCGTCTGCTGGATTTCGATGAGGAACTCCTCCGAGGCCCTGTACCTTTCCACCGCCTCCGCGGCTTCATTCTTTGCTGCAGCCACCTCGTGCCTGGCATCCGCAACCGACTTGGCTACCTCATCCGCTGCCCTCTGAGCCATAACTGACTTCTCCTCTTCTGCCGTCAGTCGAGCTTGGAGAGTTTGGGCAGTCCGTTTCTGCCGGGCCGCCTTGGCCATGACCATGTCCAACCTCTGCTCGGAGTCGGCAAGCTCCTTAGCCTTCTTCCTCGACTCTCCCTGCTCGTGGTCAAGTTGCTCCTAGGGCTCCTTTGCTCATCCCTCAGAGTTGGCGAGCTGCCTCTTGAGGTCCTTGAGCTGCCGGTCAAGCGCTTCCTCGGAGTCGGCCTTCCCCTTCAGATCGGTCTTCAACGATGCGATCTCGGCCATCTGCTGCTGTGCAGACTGCTCCCAATTTCGGTAGTAGCTCCTAATGAAGAGGGCCTCAACACCCATCTGCAGTGCATGAAAGGTCCAAAAAAAAGAAAAAAAAAAAAAAAAAGAGAAGAAGGAAGGGAGAGAGGACGGAGCTGGTCACCGTGTACAGATGGGAAAAAATGCTGTCGATCAAGAGTCCAACTGGCAGCCCGTCCATGTTCTCCCGGTCGCACCGTTGGATGGAGAAGTCCATCATTTGGTAGGCCAGTGCACGGTTGTCGGCCAAGGAGCTCTCCGGCCCCAGCTTGAATGGGAGGCGACACCTCGCCTCGTCCCTCCTGCTCTCCCGAGGGGTAGATGCGCCCGCCACTCCAGCGGCAGGACTCCCAAAGATCGGCTGAGGACCCGACACCGTCATGACCAGAAAATTGTCAACTTCGGTCGTCACCGGACCCGGAGAGCGGAGCGGAACAGCAGCAGCAGCATCGGTCCGGACGACCACTGTGGGCTCCGGGATAGGGGGTTCCGCCTGCGGCTCTGTCTGTCACACAGGGGCTCCCACAACCCCCTTTCCTTTCGAGGTAGCCGGCATAACAGGTGCAGACACCAGCACGCCCTCAACCCGGGCCCGCCTCAAAGGGGGCTCGGCCACCACCCCGGTGGGCGGCCTCTTCCTGGAGATCGGCGACGGCTCGCCCTTCGGAAGATTCAACCTTGCACACAGGAACTAGGGAAGTCAACCCAAAATGGAGAAAAGAGAAGCTGCATGCAGAGGAAAGAGCTGAACTTACTTGGCCCCACCGATGAGTTGACCCTGGCGTCGAGAAGATTCTGCTCTGATAGCAGGACCTCCAAGGAAGGGATCTGAGTGGTACAAAGCTGATCGTAGTCATCTTGGTCGGTAGCTTCGACCGCAGAGATCCGATTTGGGGATCAGTCCGACTCGCTCTAGGCCCAGTCGGCCCCCTCGACATCTGCAAAGAAAAACTTGCTCTTCCATCCCTTGATGGAAGAGGGAAGCTCGAACTTGATGCCCTTCGAGCGAGAAGACAAAGACCACCACCCATCCTCGGTCGGATGGCATTTCAGGATGAAGAATGCCCTGAACAGGGAGAACCGGGCAACGAACCCGTGGATGTGGCAGAGCACAATGAAAGAAAAGATCACCCTGATGGCGTTCGGCACCAACTGGGTGGGGACCAGGCGGTAATTGCTTAGAACAGACAAAAAGAAAGGATGGAAAGGGAATTGAAGACCCCCGGAGAAGGTCCCCTCATAGAAAGCGAGATGCCCGGGTCCACTGGATGTGACCCGTTCCCCGGGGCGGGGAACCATGAGTCGAACGGAAGATGGGATCCCATAGGCATCCTGGATGGCCTCCAGCTCTGTGGCAGAGATCGTCGAAGCAACCCCGCCCGGACCTGTTGACCGGACCGACTTGGGGGCTGGTTCAAGCAAAAGAGGTGGACCGACAGGAAGAAAAGGAATGACCTCCAGCTCCCCAATGAATACCGGAGGGGCAGGAAGGGCTGGTCTCACACTAATCCTAAATTGCTCCCCCTCTGACTCCTCGTCGGAGGAGGAGAGCACCACCCTTTGGGCGAAAGACTCAGGACGAGACATGCTGAATTGAGAGGGAAGGAGCCTACCCCAGAAGGAGAAAAAGAAGGAAGATGAAGCTGGTCTATAGCCCTAGAGAAGGAAAGAACAGATGCAGATCATGGAGGAAGAAAGGCCAGGACGCAGCAATGAGCACGAAGGATTTGAAAGGAAGGGACTTTTGGGTGAGAAATTTTTCTTTTCACTTTGAAAAGGCCCATCAAATCTGCACTGTTGAGACCCCCTCGCCAACGGATCTACACCACGTGCTACCCATCGACGAAAAAGGAATCCCAGCCGCTCAGAATTCTGTGCCAGCATTAACTGCTCCTCGGACGTGGCCACGCGTCTTCCCTACACTAGCTTGCGGGGCCATCCTTCGAAGCTCCAGCGACCGTGCCATCATTGCGCCGGATTTTCGTCCCTCCATGTTAGCATTACAATTACTCCCTTCGCCCCGAGCGCCATGCACTAACGAGCCTTGGGAGTGGGGGGCAAATGATGTGGCAAGACCGCTGACATGGGTAGCTGACGAGCACCACGTTAAAGGAGACCGCTACGACGGGCGCCAAGGCGACGCCTCAGTTCGGGGTACTTCGCCGAGCTGAGTCGAGTTACCCCCAGGACAGCAAGTCGAGCTCAGTCCTCTGCCAGGTCGAGCTCATGAGCTCGACGCCTAGGTTAGAGCCATCCTCCACCCTCCAGAGCGAGACTCTCGGAGGTTAGTGCCGTGCGGTCGAGGTCGAGCCAAGAGCTCACCCACCGATGTGGAGCCTCTCCGAGCGCACGCCTTCTGGACTGGGTCCGTCCTTCGCCCTCCAGAGCGAGACCCTTAGAGGTTAGTGCCCTGCGGTCGAGGTCGAACCAAGAGCTTACCCGCCGATGTGCAGCCTCTCCGAGCGCGCGCCCTCTGGACCGGGTCCGTCCTCCGCCCTCCAGAGCGAGACCCTCGAAGGTTAGTGCCTTACGATCGAGGTCGAGCCAAGAGCTCGCCCGCCAATGTGGAGCCTCTTCGAGCGCGCGCCCTCTGGACTGGGTCCGTCCTCTGCCCTCCAGAGCGAGACCCTCAGAGGTTAGTGCCTTGCGATCGAGGTCGAGCCAAGAGCTAACCCACCGATGTGGAGCCTCTCCGAGCGCGCGCCCTCTGGACCGGGCCCGCACTCTTCCCTTCTCCACCAAGGTGACCGCACGAGCTCGGAGTGCCTAGACCGGAGCAGACCCTGCTGTCCCAGGACACCAGCGAGCCGCCCGAGGACCATGGAATGGCGCCCCCCATGCTGCCATAACTACCTATCCGGTCGTACTTCCAGGGGATGGGCCATCCAGAGAGCACGCACCCCTAGGACGGCGGCTCCCGGATCGAGACTCTGCCAGACTTCTCGAAATGGGGTAACCAGAGATGATGTCAGAATGAATGGAAGCTTCCCCTACCACCTGTCAGGAAAGGCGTCCCGTCCACTGCATGGAATCTTGCCCCATGTGCCTGCCAACCCAGCGAGGATCCCGAGGCAGGCTCCCAATGGCCAATTTTCAACTACAAAGAACGATTGGCACCCCCAGAAGGGGGGAGGTAACAAAAAAACAACAAAACAACAACAAAAAACATAAGCGCAAGCTCAACCGAGAGAGCAGAGCGCCACCACCAACACCACGGTAGAGGTAAGGTCGCCGAGAAACAAGGAGAAGTGGAGTAACAAGGAACCCCTCTGTCCCCGCTATCACTCTCCCCATGCTGAATTTCTCCTTCACCGACACACCTGTTCACTCCTCCTAGTGCGGAGTCCATCAAGAGGGGCCCGACCAGGAGGATCTGTTCTCCTGGATCGTCACTGACTTGACCGTCGGAGTGCCCCAGCCGGAAACCCCAGCTCGGGTCACTAACCCCTGTTTCGCAGGTCCAGGAGCAGAGGACCGACAGGCAGCGAGAGGAGCGCACTCCGGTGCAGCAGCTACGTGCCACGATGGTCTTGACAGCAATAGATATAGACTCAATCGCTATCAAGCATTATAAAGATCGGGCTGATCCATCCATTATTATCCATTCAACAATCCAGATTTTGTAAGTTTTATTTTCATCTGCATGGGGAGACAATCCAAACACTTTCAAAAAATTATCCCATAAACACAATCCCCAATACTTCAATTACTAGGATTACAGGAATGCATGGTACCATGCATTCCTCTTCCAAAATACCCACCATAGGCACTCTTGGTTATTTACTTCAAATCCAATACCAAGTTTCACTTTCCATACTTGTTCTCGGATTGGTGGCACCATTATGGGCCAACCCTCAAAATCTTATCCCAAACAGTCAATGAGGGATACCTTATTTATCAGCAAAAAATATTACTACCAGATAGAGAAAAGAAATTTTCTCTTCTTATCAATTTCTTTGCTTAATTTTTTCTGACATGGATTTCATGCTGGGAGTACTCTATTATCAATATCCCAAGTTTTCAGCTAACATTGGCCAAGAAGTTCAAGACAAAATGGTGGCAAGAATTCAATTCAAAAAAGGCCACTAAGCCCAAGGTGTTATAGTGGTTCAACAAAATTCGTAATTATCAGTTAGGATAGAACCCTCTACTTTAAGATTCCTTACCTAGAGATCCTTTACCAGCCTAGATTAGCAGCAATAAGACAAAAGCAGAATACAAAAAAATTTTGCTAGAAACCTTGGCAGAATTTAAAAATAAAGAAAAAAAGATCAAAATAATAGCACTTTTTCCTCCAATCAAACACCCAATAATGAAGAAGACTATTTCAAGATCCTAAAAAGCACAGATCCCAAAGCAGCCCTAATAATTCTCTAAAGCAAAGAGCAATCGCACTCACAATGGCTATTGACAAGATTCCTCACTAAAGCAAAAAGATAGTACCATTCAAACAAACTCTGAAGCAATTCCCTCCTTTTCAAAAAGCAAAATATCAAAAACAATACCTTTTGGTCAAATCACTAACAAAAGCAGCACCAGACAGTACCCTCCTATCAAATCTAAACATCAAGGATAGTACCCTCTGGTCAAATTAATCAATAGGACAGTATCGGACAATACTCTCCTGCAAAGATGCTGTACCACAAAGTAGCCAATGGCAGTACCTGTCAGACAAGCACTCTGATCAAGACATTGGAATCCTCACGGACTTCAGCTGATTTTCAAATTTGATTTCAGATTTCAAACAACTCTCAACTTCCGTGAAGCCAGCACCTTTATAAGAAGAAGCAAGAATTAAAGAAGGTAGAATAGAAAACCCATCACTTAAGCTCTTCTAAAAACCTCTTCAAAAACCCTTCCCTTGTAAACCCAAATATCCAATATCCAAGTTTATAAAAAATCCTTTGGGATTCCTGGGGATCTCAAATTTGTATCAAAATCCCAATCCTTTTGGGGCCAAGTGTTTTTCAAAAGGTAAGAAGCAAATGAAGCTTAGGCCACTGTATCTTTAAAAAATCTTCAATGAAATTTATATTCTTCAAAAAGAGATTCTGATTTCCATTTCTTTTTGCAGCTCTCTTACTTGGGAGTTGCATCAATGTATCTTTAATAGCTTAATGCTACAATAATTTATATTTCAAACTTCTTAGCAAAGTAGTCAAAAAGGATCATAGTAACAGCCACCTTTGGGACCTCCTTTAGGTTGGTTTGGGGCCGTCCTGTTATAAAAAATTATAGTGGAAGGGATGAACGAAGAACTACTAATAAGTAAAATAATATTTATTTGAATAGATATTCATCTACAATCTTATTCTTGGTTTCTATGATTATTCAATATTTATGTTTAACATATTCTTTAGGAATTTATACTTTAATTCGTGATTCAATCCATTGCATTATTTATTTAGTTTGAATGGGTAATAATAGATGGATCAGCCTAGTCTTTGTAATGCTTGATAGCGATTGAGTCTGTATTTACCGGTATAAATTTATAGAAAATGTGTGTTTTCAAAGGGTCGTTGGATGGAAAATGCTAATTTTATGGAAATATTTTTGAAACTATTTTCTATGGATCATTATCCATGTATTCATCTTCTATAGTTAGAATTGATTGGAAAATAGGCTTTTCAAAATATGATAATTTTTTGGGTGATATTTTTTGAAGAGAACTTGGGTCAGAAATTCAAAGAAAATTTCTTTTGTCTATCTAGTAGTAATATTTTTTGTTGATAGATAAGGTATCCCTCGTTAACTGTTTGGGATAAG
Organism: Areca catechu; assembly: GCA_021397845.1. Lineage (NCBI taxonomy): Eukaryota > Viridiplantae > Streptophyta > Magnoliopsida > Arecales > Arecaceae > Areca > Areca catechu. The sequence continues at coordinate 40,796,515 of CM038053.1, read as the reverse complement.
ATTTTGAGAGTTGGTCGATAATAGCGCCGCCAATCTAAGAACCAATATGGAAAGTAGAACTTGATATTGGTTTTGAAGTAAAATAACCAAGAGTGTTTGTGGTGGGTGTTTTAAAAGAGGAAAGGTAGAAAAATAACCAAGAGTGCCTGTAACAAGAATCTATAATATATATATATATATTGGATGGGAAGTTACCCTTCTCTTTTAAAAATATTTTTTTGGTTCAGAAAACCTACGTGAATAAGATTGCAAATGGATCAGATTGCCCATGATCCGACCCAACCTGTTTAAATATAATCCAACCCATTTTTAAGGATCTATGGATGGTCTTAAAATTAGACCCATTCCATTTTCTAGGTCAAATCTGGGTTTACTGAATTTGGACCCGACCCAACTCGAATCTGCTAATATTGTTAGAATCAAATATATTTGAATCTTTAAATTATAATTTAAAACTTGTATGGAACTTAATTTTCAAATAAAGATAGAGTAATAATCATTTTTATATCTTAATTTATTTTGAAAATAATATTATTTATTACTTATTTTTCAAATAAAGATAGAGTAATAATCATTTTTATATCTTAATTTATTTTGAAAATAATATTATTTATTATCTATTTTGTGGTTAATAATAGTTGGTTATGTAATAATTAAAATATAGTTAATCTAGATCATATCTAGATCCAAACTTTTAGATTAGAATTAGCTTATTTAGGATTCGATTTAATCCGAATAACCCGTTGGGTCGAAAACTTTGATAGTGGACCTGACCCGACCTGATTTTCTAATGGATTTGATCTGGGTCTAATATTAGGACCCGATCAAAGAATTAAGTTGGGTCAAGGTCACTCATGACCCGGTCCAAGCCGATCCATTTTCATCCCTATATATAAATCACTTGGATAAAAAATTTTAAGAAACATTTGGTGATCCAAATAGGATCACCATGGTGATTGAGGATCATTGGTGATCCAAATCCTGGGATGATATGATTCATGATAATCTAAGATCATTGTATTTGATTGATCATGGTGCAATGATTAAAGATCTCCAAGTATGTACAAGTAATTTGTTTGGTATATTATAGGAATAGAAAATCACACATTATATAAAAAATATCCTTGACAAAGCCATTTAACAAACTTAAATAAATATAAAATAAGAAATGGAAAACCTTTTATTTTACAAAAAAAAACCAATTTCATGTTTCTTCCTTTCTATAAAAAAACAATAAATGATCAATTACGAAAGATAACAAGAAAACCTAAGATTAGATCTTTCCTTACCTCACGTAAAAAAATCTTTGTGACCAAAAAAAGATAATACTTCTCCTACTCTTCTCTTTATTGATTTCTTCAAACACCTAATTTTCTCTTTTTCCATGGGCTTTCCTCTTTCTAATCAAGAAAGAGGATGACAGAAGAGATTTCTCCTCTTCCATGGATGTGACACCCCAACAACCAATAAAAATATCACAATGTAAAAAATTATCATGGTAAAAAAAATAGTTTTTTCTTTCATGAGATCTACAATTACAAGGGATATTTTGGTTAACATATTAATCTAAGATCACTATCTAATATGATAATCGAAAACCCATCTTCCCACTTTGATCATTATATTGGATAGTGATTTAAAAAATGGGATGATCCAAGATCACTGCTATGTAGAATTACTATGATGCAATCAAACAAGGTGATTCTATCACCTTTACACGGTTCACACTTGATCTTGGAATCATCACCCGATACCAAAATGCCTTCTTATAGAAATTAGCATATGTAAAATTTAATACATATGATAAATTTACTAAATTCAAAACTCAAATTTGAATTAAAGAATTTTATGGTATGTTATTAACATACCATAAATTTTCTTAATTCAAAATTTAATTTTTAATTTTAATTTTAAATTATTGTTGTAATCTTTCTTTATTTCTCTCCCATCTTTTTTTAGTTAAATCCACATTCAAATTTTGAATTTGAATTGGTGTTGAAATACTTTTTTATATTTTTCTTGTATATACCGCTTAAATTTAAATTTTGAATTTGAATTAATACTAAAATATTTTCTTTATTTTCATTCATATTCAAATTTTGAATTTGAATTGGTGCCAAAATATTTTTCTTATTTTTATCTTGTACATGCTATATATATTCAATACATGTTCAAGAAAATTCCAAGAAAAGTCAAGTGGGATTTTTATTCATCTTATTGTATTTCCTTCATGGTATTAGAGTCATAACTTGGCATCATTGTCTTTCTTGTATAAATTTAATTCTTCTTCTCATATCAAAAATTCTTATCCCAACTGTTGTCGCCTAGACCGTTGTGGCCTGTAGCTCCAGTGCAGCATCGGGCATCGCCCTCCTCGTCCGAGAATCTTGCATGCATGCCGGGCCCTGCAAAAGAAAAAGAGACCCGACCGGGAATTTTGGTGGGGGCACTCCGACAATCAAGTCAGCAGGCGATCCAGGGGAAGAGATCCTCCTTTGTGGATCCTGGTGAGGTCTCCATATTCGAAGGTTGTTTTGTAGAGAAAAAAAAGTGAGAGAGTGGGAAAGGAGTGTTGGCAGAGAAAGAGAGCCCGAGTAGGGTTGGCTGTGTCTGTGGGATTTTTTCGACGAATTTCTCGGTAGCCTCAAAGCGTCTCGTCTGGTTTTCTCTCCCCTTCTGTGTGACGATGGTTACCTCACTTATCCCTTGCTTGCTTGTGGCTTGCCCTTCTATTCTGTGACTTGTGTGTTTCATCTTTTTTTTGTCCCTTCGGTCGAAAGCCCCTTTTTATTTGTTATAGAGAGGTGGTGTTGCCCCTTGAGCTTGCTTCCCAGATGTTCCCTGTTCGGGGGAGTCCCGAGGGTTGACACTTGGTAGCGTTCAGGAACTGCGCGTGAACTCCCCTTTCTCCTGTCAGGGTAGGGAGTTATATCACTAGCTCTGACATTTTGGTTGGTCACCATGTTTTGGAAAGATTGGCAAAGCATTGGTATGCGGATGGCCGTCCTAGGGTTTGAATCCTCTGGCGTGACCTTCTTCTTGTGGGTGATGCAGACAGTAGGTGGAGGGGCGCTGTGCTTCGAATGGGGCATCCCTTCTCGATCGGTGTAAACCGGGGCCTGAGGGGATCCTGGTGCTTCGACGATGTGCCTCCCTTTATAGGCCTCAGGCGGCGGGCCGCCGCCTGCCAGTTGTACCATCTCACGATGGGGTTTTGATGAAGATAACCCTCTTTCCTGCCATGATTTGAATCTCTGTCATCCTCCCTCCTCCAACCAGTGGTAGTATGAGTTCGACCTCGGCCGGGAGCTGACCTCGACAGGGAGGCTTACTTCGGCTCCTTGCTTGGGTGCCATGCTTAGGTGGCACCTCCACGTGTCAGCTGACAACTGACATCCAGATGGACTCCATGTCAGTAGATATAGCCGTATCAGTTGCCCCCCACTCTCGAGCCTGGAAGACGGCACGGCGCTCGGGACATGGAGAGTAATGATTGTGTTGACATGGATTGGAACGTCTCTTGCATTTTCAACATCTCTGCATGCCTGTGCTTCGCAGACCATGCCTCGCATTGATGGGGGTTCCGTGGTGCTTGGCTTTTTGATGGGGTCATAAATGCTTCTCATGGGTCGATACGAATCTTCTAGGAACGAAGCGTTCGAGTCGCCCGATGCCAGTACGTAGCATCTTCTGGCTGGCCTCGCAATTAATAAGGCAGTACCTTCAATCGGTATGAGGGAGCAGTAGAATTTGCTCTAGAGAAGCCATCCCTCGCCTTTTTAAGGATAGGTAGACAGGCCTTTGCATGGTCTCCTCCTTTCTCCAGTGCTATTTTTCTTTTACTCTTCTTTCCTGGCTTGTGCCAAGGGAGGTCTTTTGGTGAGCTTCAGGTCTCTGAATGAAGGGTCGAGGGGTCGCATGATGTTTCTCTAGGAACGTCTAGCTGGCATCCTAGCTAGGGCATTCTGATCGGAGAAGAAGTCCGCTGAGCTCGAAATCCCCGTGAAGGAGGAGGAAGTGGAGAGGCCCTGGAGGGCAGAGAAGGTGGTTGCCCGTGTGATGGGAGTAGCCTACTTGTGAACCTCCTGGATATGCTTGGTCATGCAATTGAATGGGGGGATGGCCATGGTTGCAGTCGCTGTGGAGAAGGTCGTGGTTTCCACGACGCTACTGAGAGTGGCCTAACGAGGAGCGGCCACAGCTGATCTTGGAATCACCAGATCGGTGAGATCCAAGGAGGGCAGTGCGATCGAGGGGGATGCATCACCGTACTCCTTCCTCAGGTGTTCACTTGAGGTAGGGCACCTGCATCCTCAGGTGGTGGAGCCGATGCCGGGCTCTAGAGACCTGGCGGACTCCTGGGGAGGACGGTGCGCTAGAGGCAGACGTGTCATTATTCTCCTTCCCAGCAAGCTCAGTGAGGGAGGGACTGGCATACCTCCAACTACTTCTGGAAGTAGGACCCATAACCAGGGAGGATTCCTCCTTATCTATAATTTAGATCTCCGGGAGGCTTCATGACCTGTCAGGAACCTCCGTAGGATGTAAGAGGCTTTTGATCAATGAAGGCTTTTGTTTTGGCCATTGTGCACTTCTTCTTCTTCTTATTCTCTCCTTTTCTTCTCTTCTTCCTTCTCTTCTTTTCTCTGCTTGAGCTACTCCAAAGGAGGCCCGCCAGTGGCCATGAAGGGCTTGCTTTCATGACTTGGTTAAGGGTCCTTCAGGATTTGGAACCGAGTGTCAGGCCGCAGCTGCACCCTCCATGGATGTGCACTTTGGGAGAGCTAGCCCAACGGAAGAACTCAAGAGAAAATTTGGCTTCTGCTGGAGTCTCGACCTGGGGAGAGCCAACCCAACAGAAAGTGGAGTCCGGCTTCGGCTGGAGTCTCCACCTGGGGGAGCCAACCCAGCAGAAGGACTTGGAGAGGAATTTGGCTTCTGCTAGAGTCTCGACCTGGGGAAAGCCAGCCTAGCAGAAGGACTTGGAGAGGAATCTGGCTTCTGCTGGAGTCTCGACCTGGGGGGAGCTAGCCCAACAGAAGGATTGGTGAGGAACTTGGCTTCTGTTGGAGTCTCGACCTGGGAGGAGCCAGCCCAACAGAAGGTGGAGTCCGACTTTGGCTGGAGTCTCGACCTGGGGGGAGCCAACCCAGCGGAAGGACTAGAGGAGGAACTTGGCTTCTGTTGGAGTCTCGACCTGGGGGGAGCCAGCCCAGCAGAAGGATTCGACGAGGAACTTGGCTTTTGCTAGAGTCTCGACCTGGGGGGAGTCAGCCTAGTAGAAGGATTCGGCGAGGAACTTGGCTTCTACTGGAGTCTCGACCTGGAGAGAGCTAGACCAGCAGAAGGATTCGATGAGAAACTTGGCTTCTACTGGAGTCTCGACCTGGGAGGAGCCAGCCCAGCAGAAGGACTTGATGGGACATAGCTTATGGTTGCAATCTCTACCGACTGGATCCGAGTGGGACTCGATGATGTCACTTCTTCATTTTCCTCCTACTCCCAAGTCTTGACAAAATGTCATGCTCAAGGCTAAGGAGGTAAATGCGGAAGTGACATGGAAAGGTTGGGATATGGTGCCATTGAATGCCATGATTGCCGCCACTTCGCACACCATGCCTTGAAGCCAGTATGGGGGTGCCATATCAGTGGATCCGAGGAAGCATAATGGTGGATGTACGACCCGAGACTATTTTTGTTGCATCGAGGCATCGCCTTTGGCCGATGTTGCCATGTGGTGGCCATCCAATAGCGGGAGTGCTGAAAGGACATACGACTATAGTCTGGCCACTTTGAAAAGAGGGTAAGCTTTCCCCTAATCACCCCTTATGAAACTTTCTCGCTCGCCATCGAACCAGAGCTTCTTCCTTCTCCCAGCTATCTTTTCCTCCAACAACCAGGTTAGTCTTCCTTGGTCTTCTCCTTCTTCTTCGGTTAGGCCGAGTTTTCTTGGAGGGTTCCTAGGCCTTCTTTTTCTATATACTTCTGATGTGACTGGATCGATGACATGGGGTGGGGAGACTGACGTGGAGCCCTCACCTGATGCCACGAGAGATTCCCATCTTGAGCCCCTTTGCTGGGCTGAGCTCCTCGAGAGCAATGGGGCCGCCCGTCAAAGCCAGGCTTCGTCCTCCGCCAGGTCGGTCCCCGCCAGGTCTGGACGCCTAGGTCGGAGCCGAGCCCAAGCCCCACTTGAGGCAGACCCCTCGAGGTCGGGCCCCATGGTCCGGAGTCGAGCTGGGCGGCCCAAGCCTCCGCCGTGTGGAGCCCCTTCGAGGTCAGGTTCCCTGGGCTGGGCGGCACCTCGCCCACCTCTGCCAGCTCGAGCTCGCTTGAAGCTGGGCCCCATTGGCCCGGAGTTGAGCCCGGCCCTCCTCCACACAGTCGAACCGCCTCGAAGCGGGTTCACTGGAGGTGGGCCCCACCTCTCCAGCTCAGTCCCCAACTCCAATCGATGCACCAACCATCAAGGGAGCAGCACCTCCCTTCCGAGGACAATGGCGGGCCTCTCGAGGATTGTACAATAGCACCCGCCACGCTGCCATTAATACCCACGGCCGTCATTTGCACCAGAAAGAAAGAGAACTCACATCAGGGCACCATGCCCTCCACCGACCTACCGTACGACTAGGAAAAGATCCAACCGGAGAGCACGAATCCCAAGAATGGCTGCCTGTCAACCGAGACCCTGCTAGGCTTCTAGGAGAACGGCAGACAGAAGGAATGTCAGAAGCGTATAGAAGCTTCCCCAGCTACCTGATGGAAGGGGCATCCCGTCTACGACATGATACCTCGTTGCACATGTCTGACAGCACGGGGAGGTCCCGAGGCAAGCCAAAGTAAAAGACCCCACCAGAGTAAGTGAAAAGGAGGTAACCAAAGCAAACACAAGGGGAGAGAGGCCAAAAAATAGGAGGGACGACCACCTTGGCCACCACCTCTCCCAGCTCATACTCATTCTCACTCTCATTTTTTCATACACACTACACTCACTCCTCCTAGCATGGAGCTCATCCAGAGGGGCTCGACCAGGAGGATCTGCTCTCTTGGACCATCACTGACTTAACTGTTGGAGTGCCCCCGCCGGAATCCCTGGCCCGGGTCACTGACGTTGTGTGTTGCAGGTCCCGAGGCTCCGAAGACATCCCTAGCAGGCGGGCGCGTGACCCTCGACACCATCAGCAGCTACGGGCCATGACGATCCGGGCGGCAATAGATTGGCATGCCAGGTAGGGGGCGGAACGACTCTTGATCTAGTTCAGGCTCCGCCCAGATAGTTTGTCATGAGGATGGTGACCACTCGGGCGAGGGGAGCCTCTCCTAGCCGTGCAGAATCATCCCCTTCCCACGGGAACCCACACGGTCCGGAGTTGGAGCCACCAACCCCAGTTCAACCACCTCCCTTGGAGTTCCAGTTGACCACACTTGCTCAGCAGATGCACACTCTCACTGTAGTAGTGCGCCAGCTCCAACATCAGCATCGGTCCCTGGCTACACCCCAGCAGCTAGAGACCCCCGCAACCCACACCGCAGCTCCCCGCGACAGCCTGCGTTCCTTCCATGGGAGGCCTTCGCAGCCGCGGGCCATTACAGACCCTCAGGGTAGTCGCCAAGTCCCAATGAAGTGATGACGGGCTGGGTCCACTGACGAAGAAAGTTGCTCACCGCACCTTGACCGGGGGCATCTAAACCCTACTAGGGCAGGAAGGGCAAAGCCCCTCATCATGGACGCCACACACCCGCGTCACCTTCCTCGCCCCTCTCAGCAGAGGGGTCGACGGATGAAGCCATCAAGCGCATGGCGGAGAAGCACCTGGAAGAGCATGATCGTAAGCTGGCAGAGTTATCCCATCGATTTGCTAACTTGCCCGGCTCTGTTAGCGAGCCAGTGGGCTATGATGTCCGCCCTCCATTCTCCCAGGAGATCCAAGCGGAGCCGATTCCCCGTCGGTTCCGCATGCCACAGGTGGATCCTTACGACGGGACCACCGACCCCTCTGCCGAGGATAGATCAGTTGGTGGACGCCACCTCAGGGCACTGGCTGCTCTCCTTCATGGATGCATTCTTCGAGTACAATCAGATCCGGATGCACCCGGGAGACGAGGAGCACACTGCCTTCATTATCCATCGAGAGACATACTGCTACAGGATGATATCCTTTGGCCTGAAGAATGCTGGAGCCACGTACCAACATTTGGTCAACAAGGTCTTTAAGGACCATATTGGCCGGAACGTGCAAGTGTACGTGGATGACATGCTTGTTATAAGCAAGTCGAGCTCGAACCACATCGCCGACCTCATCGAAGCCTTTCATAGTCTCTGGAAGCACCAAATGAAGCTCAACCCAGCGAAGTGCGCCTTCGGGGTGGCAACCGAAAAATTCCTAGGCTTCATGGTCACCCAGAGAGGCATCGAAGCAAATCCAAAGAAGGTCCAGGCGATCCTTGACATGGAGCACCCGACATCCAAGAATCAAGTTCAACGTCTGACGGGGAGGATAGCAGCCTTAAGCTGGTTCATCTCGAGGTCGGCTGATCGCTGCCTCCCTTTTTTCAAGGCATTGCGCAAGATGCATGACTTCACTTGGACCTAAGAATGCAAGACGGCCTTCAAAGAGTTGAAGGAGTTCCTAGCTTCTCCACCTCTACTATCCAGACCAGAAGAAGGGGAAGAGCCCCTACCATACCTGGCGGTGTTGCCTGGGGCCGTCAGCTCGGTCCTCGTCCATATAGATCAGAGCGGATCTCAAAAGTCGGTGTACTACACCAGCAAAATCCTCCGCGACGCTGAAATCAGGTATACCCGCTCCAAAAAACTTATTTGTGCACTAATCATGTCTGTTAAGCACATCAGGCCCTATTTCCAAGTGCATCCCATTGTGGTTGTGACTGATCAGCCGCTGAGGACCATGCTAAGCCATCCCGAGACTTCTGGGAGGCTGGCTAAATGGTCCCTGATGCTGAGTGAGTTCGACATCGCGTACCGGCCGAGGTCATCGCAGAAGGCCCAAGTCCTAGCCGACTTCATGGTTGAATGTACAAGGCCCCCGGGGGAACCATAGTGGACAGTCCCGATGAGCCAAGCTGAGCCCAGACCCTAGGAGGATCCTTGGATCCTCCACGTGGACGGTGCCTCCAATTCTTGCGGGAGCGGAGCAGGCCTCATCCTCACCAATTCTGACAGAGTGGTGATGGAGTGCGCTCTCCGCTTCAAGTTCCCGCCACAAACAACCAGGCGGAGCATGAAGCACTCCTCGCGAGCCTAAAGGTGTCCCGTGAACTGGGCGTACAAAGCCTAAAAGTTTTCACTGACTCCCAACTGGTTGTCGGACAAGTCTCCGGAGAGTACGAAGCCTGAGATCCCTAGATGGTGAAGTATCTGGAAAAGGTTGGTTCGAGCACGGCAGACTTACATTACTTCCACATTTTCCACATCCCTCGTGGAGAAAATGCTCGTGCGGATGCACTGGCGAGGCTCGCAACCCTACCGGACTCATCCCTGGGGCGCGCCTACATCGAGTATCTCGAGAATCCAAGCTACGAAAGCTCAGAGGAGGTGCAACAAGTAGCCCACGAGCCGAGCGGGATGGACATGTACGTCAAGTACATCCACGACGGCCTCTTACCAGAGGACCGCAAAGAAGTCGGCCTCGTCAGAAGGAAGGCCACCCATTTTGTTTTAATGGACGGTCACCTCTACCGCCAGTCTTATTCCTACCCACTCTTGAAGTGTCTCAGACCCACGAAGGCTTCCTTCATGCTCTGGGAGATACACGAGGGCCTCTATGGGAATCATGTAGGGGGGAGGACTCTGGCATATAAGGCTCTTCTCCAGGGATACTTTTGGAAAACAATGAGAGAAGATGCGGCCGACTTCGTCAAGAAGTGTGACAAATGCCAACGCCATTCCCACGTACAGTGCTTACCGGCCACACCGATCTCCCAATTGTCATCCCCTTGGTCGTTTGCACAGTGGGGGATGGACATCCTGGGACCGTTCCCCACCGCAACAGGGCAGCGAAAGTTCCTGCTAGTGGCGATCGACTATTTCACCAAGTGGGTCAAGGCGGAGCCGCTAGCTCAAATTACAGAAGCCAATGTTTGATAATTCTTTTGGAAGTCTGTCATTTGTCGCTTCGGACTCCCCAATTGTGTCATCACCGATAACGGGAGACAGTTCAACAACTGGGAGTTCGAAGGATTCTACGCCGAACACGGGATCCAACACCATTTCACCTCGGTTGCTCATCCCCAGACTAATGGTGAAGCCGAGGTGACCAACCGAACCATCCTTCAAGGACTCCGCACCAGGTTGGATCAAGAGAAGGGCAGATGGGTAGAAGAACTTCCAAGCATCCTGTGGGCCTACCACACAACACCCTGGACGGCAACGGGCGAAACACCCTTCAACCTCGTCTTTGGATTTGAAGCAATGATCCCAATCGAGCTCGGCGTGCCCACACTCCAGGTGCAGCGGTATGACGAGGTACAAAACTCAGCACACCTCCTGCTCAATCTCGACCTTCTCGAAGAGACGAGGGACAAAGCCCAGCTTTGGATGGCGGCATACCGGCAACGGGTTGCCCGATATTACAATGTGCAGGTGAAACCGAAGATTTTTTGACCTGGTGACCTCATGCTGCACCGGGCAGAAGCGTCCCATCCCCGGGAGTGCAGCAAGCTCTCGCTGAACTGGGAAGGCCCTTATAAAGTGCTGAGGCCCTCTCACAGGGGGCCTACTATCTCGAGGACCTGGATGGTGCCAGATTCCCCCAAACATGGAATGCTTGTAATCTGAGGAGATACTACCAGTGATGTAAGTCCTTCCTCTGCCAGAAATAAAGACTTTCTTTTACACAATGGTTTATTTGCCTTGCAGGAATGTTAATGCCCTCGAGCCTAGCTCCTCAGCATCCAAGCCCGGAGAAGAGTCCTCCGGCATAAAGACCTGAGAAGCCCTCAGGCACTCAAGCCTCGAGCCTAGATCCTCGGCATCCAAGCCCGGAGAAGAGTCCTCCAGCACAAAGACCTGAGAAGCCCTCAGGCACTCAAGCCTCGAGCCTAGCTCCTCGGCATCCAAGCTCGGAGAAGAGTCCTTCGGCACAAAGACCTGAGAAGCCCTCAGGCACGCACGTCTCCGAGCCCAGCTCCAAGATGCCGTCTCCTGAGGCACATCCTCAGGCAACCAAGTTCCGGAGTCCTGCTCTCCGGTCAGCATATCTCCGAGCCCAGCTCCAAGATGCCATCTCCTGAGGCACATCCTCAGGCAACCAAGTTTCGAAGCCTAGCTCTCCGGTCAGCACGTCTCCGAGCCCAGCTCCAAGATGCCATCTCCTGAGGCACGCCCTCAGGCAACCAAGTTCCGGACCCAGCTCTCCGATCAGCATGTCTTCGAGCCCAGCTCCAAGATGTCATCTCCTGAGCCACGTCCTCAGGCAACCAAGTTCCGGAGCCCAGCTCTCCGGTCAGCACGTCTCTGAGCCAAGCTCCAGGACACCAGCCCAAGACTGGAGCTCAGATCTCTGGCCAAGGGATCTTTGAACCACGCAGCTCTCAGTCATCAATATCCCTGAGCCCAGCTCCAGGACAACAGCCCAAGATCAGAGCTCAGATCTCCGGCCAAGGGACCTTCGAGCCACGCAGCTCTCTGGTCAGCACGTCTCCGAGCCTAGCTCTAAGACACCACCTCCTGAGCCCCGTGCTCAGGCAACCAAGTTCCGGAGCCCAACTCTCCGGTCAGCACATCTCCGAGCCCAGCTCCAAGATGCCATCTCCTGAGGCACGCCCTCAGGAAACCAAGTTCCAGAGCCCAGCTCTTCGATCAGCACATCTTTGAGCCCAGCTCCAAGATGCCATCTCCTGAGGAACATCCTCAAGCAACCAAGTTTTGGAGCCCTGCTCTCTGGTCAGCATGTCTCCGAGCCCGGCTCCAAGATGCCATCTCCTGAGGCACGTCCTCAGGCAACCAAGTTTTGGAGCCCAGCTCTCCGGTCAGCACGTCTCCGAGCCCAGCTCCAAGACACCACCTCCTGAGCCCCGTCCTCAGGCAACCAAGTTCCGGAGCCCAGCTCTCCGGTCAGCACGTCTCCGAGCCCAGCTCTAAAATGCCATCTCTTGAGCCACGTCCTCAGGCAACCAAGTTCCGGAGCCTAGCTCTCCAATCAGCACGTCTCCGAGCCCAGCTCTAAAACGCCATCTCTTGAGCCACGTCCTCAGGCAACCAAGTTCCGGAGCCTAGCTCTCCAGTCAGCACATCTCCGAGCCCAGCTCCAGGACACCAGCCTAAGATCGAAGCTCAGATCTCGGCCAAGGGACTTTTGAGCCACGCAGCTCTCAGTCATCAATGTCCCTGAGCCCAGCTCCAGGATAACAGCCCAACCGGAGCTCAGATCTCCAGCCAAGGGACCTTCGAGCCACGCAGCTCTCCGGCCAGCACGTCTTTGAGCCCAGCTCCGAGACAGCGTTTCCTGAGCTCAACCTTCGACGATCAAGCCTCGAGCCTAGCTCCAAGGCATTCAAGATTTGAGAGACCCTCAGGCACTCAAATCCAAAGCCGACATTCTCCGGCACCGAAGTCTCGAGCCCGGTGCTGAGATGATAAAGCTCAAGCCCGTATAAGATGGAGCTTTCCTCCCCAATCTCCCTGCACTGAAAGAAAAGAAAAGAAAAGAAAGGAGAAGAGAGGAAAGAGAAGACATTTATATCACAATGAGGGGAAAGAACCATGTCGGCTGAATGATTTTTTATTAATTGAAAAGAAACATACTAGATCATCTTCCAGGCCTTGACAGGCCAGGTAGCCCGGCTCGAAAAACAAACAAAGATGACAAAAAGAAAGAAAAAATTATTACAGAAGTCCTATTCTATTGGGCCGGCTCCTTCCTTGGGCGGTGCACGACCGGGACTTCTCCTTCTTCCATCTCCGGTCCAGGGTCGCGCTCCTGAGCAGAGTCCATCGAAAGGGCCGGTTCAGCTACTGCTACCGAGGGGACCGGCTCGGCTGCCTTCTCTTGTGGCGCTGGCTCGATCGTCGCCACAACCAAGGCTGGCTTAACTATCTCCGGGGCCACCTGTGGGAGAGACTCAGCTGGAGCAGCTCCTTGCCCTGCTGCAGCAATCGCTGGAGCCGGAGCCTTCTTGCCTAGAGCCCGAAGCATGGCCAGTCACTCCTCGGAAAGGATCCCCTACAGCTGCTGGCGGTAGTAGGTAAACCCCTTGGCGAAGGAGTCCGTTGTCGCCTCCTTGAAGTCCTTTATGTACTTGGCGGTGGCCTTGAAGGTGGCCATCGCATCGGCAGCCTCCTTCCTCATGGCCTCCTCTCGCTGCCTTGCTTCCTCCAGCTACTTCTTGGTATGCTCAAGCTGTCGGATCGCTACTGCCATTCCCTTCTCGACGGTCTCGGCAGAGCGGTCGGTGGCGGTAACCCTCTCCTCCGTGGCCGCTGCCCTCTTCTCGGCAGAGGTGGCCCTATCCCTCGCAGCCTCCGCCTCAGCTTGGAGCTCCTTTAGCCGGGTCCTCTTTGACTCGAGCTCTCCCTCGAGCTCCTTCATGGCCCAGGTGGCGTCGGCAATCTCGGCCTGGAGGCCCTTAGCCTTCAGGTTAGCCTCTCGGACCTCGGCATCCTTCCGACCCAACTCAGCCTTCAGGGACTTGAGCTCCGCCTATCGCTCCTTGTCCCTTTTTGCCCAGTTGCGGTAGTAATCCCTGATGATGATCAGCTCTCTGCCTTACTGCATTAAAGAAAGCATGTTTGCTACAGTGCTGAGAAAGGTCGGAGGACATCAAGACAAGGGAAGAAGGACTTACGACATACAAGTTGGCGAAAGACGAGCTGACGATGTTGCCCAAGAGTCGCCCGCTCCCTTCTCGCCTGTCACAGGACTTGACCGAGAAGTCCATCATCCACTCAGCAAGACCCGGATCCTTCATCAGGGAGACGTTGGGCACAGCTGAAAAGGAACCCGGGGATAGTCCCTGTCCTGCTTTCCTGCTGACTCAGATCCCTCGATGGTGGGAGGCCTGTTCAGTGCCGGTTGCGAGCTCGGTGTCGCCTCGATCCGCACTTGGGGCACCGGCCTCGCTTCTCTTGGTCCCCCGTCCTCCTCGATGTCGACGATCTCCGGAGGAGGGGCTTCTACCCTGGCGGTGGCAGCGGTCGACTTGGCATGGACGACCACCTCGGGCTCAGGCACCGAGACCAGCTCACGCTGCCTTGAAGGCTTGTGGGCAGGCTCAGCCACCCTCTTCCACCTTCGCTCTGAGATCAGTGCATCCGGCCCGGCCTGCACCGGCCTCGCACCTTCATCGGCCCGAGCCATCTTCGGAGTGGGCTCGCCTGCCTCGGCTGCCTGCTCTCGTTCCTCGAAAAATGAGAGCAGCTCATCCATGGAGAACTTCATCTCTGCACCACAGAAGACATAATCAAATTCAGGCCCACACACAAAAAAAAAAGAAAAGAGAGAGCTGAAAAAAAGAAAAAAGAAAAAAGAAGAGGGTGGCCAGGTCGAACTCACCCGACTCCTGCGCCGAACCGACCCCGGTCTCGCGGAGATTCTGCTCTGACAACAAGACCTCAAGAGGGGGGATCTCAGCCGATCTGAGCAGCTCATACAGGTCATGGTCGGCTGCTTCGATGGAGTTCCTATTTGGAGACCGATCTGGGTCGCTCCAAACCCAGTCAATCCCCTCTACCGAAGCAAAGAGATATCTACTCTTCCATCCCTTGATGGAAGAGGGGAGCTCGAATCTGATGCCCCAAGGGCGCGAAGAAAGGGACCACCACCCCTCCTCGATGGGATGGCATTTCATGTTAAAAAAAGCCCTGAACAAGGAGAAACGGGCAACAATCTCGTGGAAGTGGCACAGGATGATGAAGCAGAAGATCGTCCTGATAGCATTGGGGACCAACTGGGCTGGGACAAGTCGGTAGTTAGCCAAGAAGAAATAAAGAAGGGATGGACAGGAAAGTGAAGGCCCCCGGCGAAGACCTCATCATAGAAAGAGATCCGCTGAGGGCCATTGGATGTGACCTACTTAGGGCCACTGGATGTGACCCGCTGAGGGCCACTGGATGTGGCTCGGGACGAGGAACGAAGAGGTGGATGGACTCAAGGATGTTGTAAGCACCCCGGATGGCCACAAGGGCCTCGGCGGTGATCATCGAAGTGATCCCTCCGGGACCTGTCGATCGAGAAGGTTCGGGAGTAGGAGGAGGAGCAGGAAGAAAAGCTTGACATGGTGGAGGAGAAGACCCAGGTTCCCTAATGGCTATAGGACCGTGAAAAGGTGTCCTACTAAATTCATAATGTGCCGCCTCCCTCTCCTCATCGGAGGAAGGAGTCCTCAACCGGGAAGGTCCGGCCTCGGCCTGGCAAGAAGGACAGAAGTTCGCACCGAAGCGATCCATGGAAGAAGAAGAAGATGGTGAAGGAAAACCTACAACGACCCCTAGTCGATGAGAAGGAAGAAGAAGAAGAGGGAGCTAACTTGCTAGGGTCCTTGGAGAATGATGATGGCCTGAGAGAGAGAGGGAGAAGACTGTTGTACGACGTCGGGCACGAAAAGTTCGAAAGAAAGTAAGTCTTGAAAGACTTACCCTTCTTCTCGAGGCAACCTGCGCCCGACCGTACCATTATGGCTCCTCCAAGAGACTGGCCACGTGTCACCGATCAACGGGGCCAATGCCCCCATCCGACCGTGGTTGCTCTGACTTCCGTGTCCGCCATAACTGCTTTCTAGATGTGGCCGCATGGCACCCCCGCACAGGCTAGAAGGAACACTGAGCGAGACGCCGTCGATATCGATCATCATTGCACCAGATTTCTCCACTTTTCCATGTCAGCACCACGATTACTCCCTTCGCCCCGAGTGCTGCGCACCAATGGGCATCGGGAGTGGGGGGCAAATGATGTGACCGGATCGCTGACGTGGCGCGGGGAGACTGACGTGGAGCCCTCACCTGACGCCATGAGAGATTCCCATCTTGAGCCCCTTCATTGGGCTGAGCCCCCAAGAGCAATGGGCTCGACTCCGGACCACGGGGCCCGACCTCGAGGGGTCTGCCTCTGGTGGGGCTTGGGCTCAGCTCCGGCATAGGCATCTCGACCTGGCAAGGACCGACCTGGCGAAGGACGAAGCCCAGCTTTGACAGGCTCCACCTCTGCCAGCTCGAGCTTGCTTGAAGCTGGGCCCCATTAGCCCGGGTCGAGCTCGGCCCTCCTCCGCACAGCCGAACCACCTCGAAGCAGGTCCACTAGAGGCGGGCCCCACCTCTCCAGCTCGGTCCCCAGCTCCAATCGAGGCACCAACCACTAAGGGAGCATCACCTCCCTTCCGAGACAATGGCGGGCCTCCCGAGGATTGTACGACAGCACCCGCCACGCCGCCATTAATACCCATGGCCGTCATTTGCATCAGAAAGAAAGAGAACTCACATCAAGGCACCATGCCCTCCACTGACCTACCATACGACCAGGGAAAAGACCAAACCGGAGAGCATGAGTCCCAAGAATGGTGGCCCGCCAACCGAGGCTCCGCCAGGCTTCCAGGAGAAAGGCAAATAGAAGAAATGTCAGAAGCGTATAGAAGCTTCCCCAGCTACCTGACGGAAGGGGCATCCCGTCTATGACACGATACCCCGTTGCACACGTCTGACAGCACGGAAAGGTCCCGAGGTAAGCCAAAGTAAAAGACCCCGCCAGAGTAAGCAAAAAGGAGGTAACCAAAGCAAACACAAGGGGATAGAGGCCAAAAAACAGGAGGGACGACCACCTCGGCCACCACCTCTCCCAGCTCATACTCATTCTCACTCTCATTTTTCTATACACACTACACTCACTCCTCCTAGCATGGAGCTCATCCAAAGGGGCTCGACCAGGAGGACTGTTTCCCTGGACCATCACTGACTTGACCGTCAGAGCACCCCCACCGGAATCCCCGGCCCGGGTCACTGACGTTATGTGTTGCAGGTCCTGAGGCTCCGGAGATATCCCTAGCAGGCGGGCGCGTGACCCTCGACGCCATCAGTAGCTATGGGCCACGATGATCTGGGCGGCAACAACTTCTTTCTTTCTTTGATCTTGGATGGCTCCGTTCGATCAAAACCATCGTTCTTCTCGGAACCCCAATAAGGCAGGGCCCTCTCGATAGAGGACTCCATCTTCTGACGAGGAGGAGGAGGTTCCCCTCGTCATCCGTTGGAACCTTCGCCCGACCGGAGTGGTCATTGGTGGGCCCAGGGCTCCTCCTGTTCCTTCTGTTTCTTCCACTCCTATTGCTTCTTCCCGGTCTTCCCGTCTGACCGGGCCTTCTGGCATCGCTTCGACGATGACCAAGGAGGATCTCTTTCCTTAGCAACTATCATCTTGTTCTGGCCTAGCTAGCCCCAACGCCATTAGGGTTATTAACCGTTTCATTATTTTTTGCCACTTTCATGGGATCGTCGCTCGTTTCTCTCTGTTCAGGGCTTTCTTTATCTTGAAATGCCACCCTACTGAGGATGGGTGGTGGTTGTTTCTCCTCGTCTGAAGGGAATAAAGTTTGAGCACCCCTCTTCCATCAAAGGATGAAAGAGTAAATTCTTCTTCACCTCCATCAGAGGGGTGGACTGGCTCTGGAGTGATATAGACCTGACCCCAAATCGGAACTCCCAGATCAAGGCCTCTGATCGAGAAATATATGACCTGCTCATTTTCGATCAGATCACCTCCCTTGAGGTTTTGCTGTCAAAGCAGAACCTGTTCAACATCGGGATCAGCCCAATCTGGGAGTTAGGTGAGTCCATAGGGATATCTCTTCTTCCACAAGTCTTTTTTGGTCTGTTGTTGACCTTTTTCTTTTTCTTCTTACAGGCATAAAGTTCTCGATGGAGGAGCTTCTAGAGTTAACCCAGAAGAGAGGCCTATCATCCGGGCCCGACGAGGCTCCTTCAAAGAGGGCCTGTGTTGAGCCTAGCTAAGGGGCGGGGCCTACTTCGATCCTTGGCCCTGCAGGGCGAGCGATCGAGCCGTCTCCTGGGTCTTCGAGGTAATGAGCCCAGCTTCTGGCCTGGGAACCTGACACGGGTGCATAGGCCAGGCCGGCTACTACCGTTGCGGTCCAGCCTCCCATAATCATCGAGGTGGACGGGGAGGGAGAAAGGGTGGCGGAGCAACCGCCGGCGATGCCACCACCCGTGGCGATGAACTCCCCCCACTGGATGAGGGGCCTTTGGAGGCAGTTCCCCTGGATGTGGCGGCGCCCCCATTACCGAGGTGGGTCGTCATCTAGAGGGAAATACCTGGGATGAAATCGAACTCATCGATCACCCAGGATCTTGCGCTCGCGGAGCGCATGATAGAGTTCATGATCTAGTCACGTGACCGCTGCGAGAGGGGAGGTAGGAAGCTGGCAAAGGCCCTTCTTGGCACCCTTCCCCTCCTCTTCATGGTAGTCATCTTCTTTTTTGTTGCTTTAGTCTGGTTGCCATAGCTAACACCTTTGATGATACAGATCGGGACCGACATTCTTCTCATCCATGACTACTGCACCCGGTGGGAGAAGAGAGATGCCCAGTGGGAGTAGGAAAGGATGTCGCTAGCGGCTGAGGCTCAAGAACAAACTGATAGGGCCTGAGCCTTGGAGGAGAAGGACAAGGTCCTCCAAGCCAGGGTGGTCGATGCCGAAAATCGGGCTAGGGACCTCAAAGTGTCCTTGGTCCAAGAAAAGGATCATGCTTCCCACGGGGTAGAGGAGCTCAAAGCAGAAGCTGCCCGGGTGGAAGGGCTGAGGAGTGGCCTCCAAGTGTAGCTGGAGGCAATGCAAGCTCAGCTATCAGTAGCCAAGGAGAGAGCTGCTGGAGCGGTGGCCCTAATGGAGGCTACCAAGAAGGAGGCCGCTGAGGCAGTGCCCATGTTCATGGCCTCGGCAATATTTTTTGATGAAGTTCGGGAGGTGGCCACCGATTCCTTCGTCAAAGGATTCGGGGTGTATAGATCTCTCTGGTGGCTTAGCTCTTTTCAGAGCTGAATCTGGATGAGGTCATGGTCCCGGGCGGCCTTGGTGGAAGCTCAGGAGGAGTTGCAACTCCTACTACCATGGCTGAGGTGGAGCTTGCTCCTGCCACTGAGGAAGTCCTACCAACGGGAGCTACAGAGTCCCAAGAGGGTGCTGGCATGCCTACCGGTCGTCCTAGGAAGGAGTTTGTAGAGGGATAGGCTCCGATTTGCTTCCTAAATCTTCCTTTTTGTTCTAGGACCGCCCGGCCTGTCGGGAGTCCATTGATGATGTAACTTCTTCATGCAACATCAATCAAGTCTTTTTTCCTTCACTGAGTTTTTGTTTTATGGTTACTTCAAACCTCTTTGGTAGCTGATTGTCTTGGAAACTCTTCCATTGAGCCAAGAGCTGGCGGATGGCTTGAAGGGGGGCCTGAGCGACCTTGGGAGATCGTTAAGCTGGGAAGCTTGACTGGAGGGGTCTCGAGATTGTCTTCACTGGCTCTGAGTCCGATTGATGGAGTGTGGGCCTCTAGGAGACCCCAGCTTTGCCGTCACTGGACTGGGGGTCTAGTGGATTGGATGCGAGGCTTCAAAAGTTTCCCGACTTTAGATGTCTAGCTGTGAGTTAGGTGATAGATGGTAGAACTTCTGGGGTGTCCTATTGATATCTTCGGATTGTGAGGATGGTAATAGGTGCGGGACTTCAGAAGTTTCCCGGCTTGAGGTGCCGAGCTGTGAGTCAGGCGGCATATGATGAAACTTCTGGGGTATCCTGTTGACATCTCCAAACTACGAGGATGGCAAAGGTGCAGGGCTTCAGGAGTTTTCTGGCTTGAGGTGCTGAGTTGTGAGTCAAGTGGCAGATGGCGGAACTTCTGGGGTGTCCCGCTAACATCTCCGGACTATGAAGATGGCAGTAGGAGCGGGGCTTCAGGAGTTTTCTTGCTTGAGGTGCCGAGCTGTGAGTCAGGCAGCAGACGGCGAAACTTCTAGAGTGTCCCGTTGACATCTCCGGATTGTGAGCACGGTGATAGATGTAGGGCTTCAGGAGCTTCCCAGCTGTGGTGCGGGTGCGGTGGCTCCTGGCTTGAGTGCAGGGTGTTATGGCTCCTGGCTTTGGTGCAGGGCTTCAGGAGTTTCTCATCTTTGGTGTGGGGTGCTGTGGCTCCCAGCTTTGGTGCGGGGCATCGGAGGTTCCCGACTTTAGTACGGGGCTTCAGGAGTTTCCTGGATTTAGTGCGGGCACTATGGCTCCCGGTTTTAGTGTGGGGCTTCAGGAGTTTCTTGGTTTTGGTGTAGGGCTTGAAGAGTTTCCGGCTTTGATGCGGGGCATCGAAGGTTCTCGGATTTAGTGCAGGGTGCCATGGCTTCCAACTTTGGTACGGGGCACTATGGCTCCCGGCTTTGGTACGGGGCTTCAAAAGTTTCCCGGCTTGAAGTGGCACGGATGCTGAATCGTGAATTTAGTGGTGGACAACGAGATTGCCGAGATATCTCGTGGATATATTCAGACTATTAGCATGGTAGATGCTAAGCTGTGAGTCTCGTGGTAGATGGCGGGACTTCATTCAGTCACCGCGTACATCTTTGACTGTGAGCATGGCAGGAGCTAAACTGAGAGTTAGGTAGTAGACAATGGGGGCCTTTTGGAGTCTCCGCAGATATCTTCAGACTATTAGCATAGTAATTGCCAAACTATGAGCCTTGCAATAGCTGGCGGGACTTTGTTCAGTCATCGCGAACATCTTCAGACTGTGAGCATGGCAAAATCTGAACTAAGAGTCAAGCGATAGATGGCGAGACCCTTAGGGCTTTTTAGCTGGCATCCCTAGCCCGTGGGCTCAGCAGCAGGTGTGGAGCTTCAGGAGTTTCCTAGCTTGGATCGCCAGGCTTGGGGTCAGGCGATGATTTTCTTGCAAGGTAAAGACAACGTTGCATGGAAAGGAATCTTCTATTAAAAAGAGGGAGCCTTATGTTGTTGGTGGTGTGTCACTAGACTCTCGTCGTTCTGGGTATGCATGGACTGGGCACCGCCAAGTTCGGCAAGGTGATAGGCTCCAAGGGGAAGGATCTCGACTACTCCATTGGGACCTTCCCATTCTGGGGGGAGTTTATCCCCAAACATGCCATACCCACGGGCTTCTCGATGGGCCGATTATTGATCGTAGGGATGGAAGGAAAAGCCATAAGTGCCTGAGGTTCCTCTGAGGTCTTGCCCCCCGCGAACATTTTGAGGTTGCCCATTCTTATCAGATCTTTGATTTCTTTTTAGAGATGGCGGCATTCCTTGGTGTTGTGGCTGTGGTCGCGGTAGAAATGGCTGTATCTTGTCTTGTCACGGCCACCGAATAGTCCCAGTGGGGGAGGGCGATGCAGGTAGTGCTCACCCTCGATCTTCAAGAGAATCTTCGAACCTTGGGGTGAGGAGAGGAGTATATACTTCTTTCGAAGTGGGACTGCTCTTCGGCTTGGGCGTCGCTCGGGGATTTGGGCTTGGTCTGGGCTTGCATGCCCCTCGGGCTTTTCCCGGGGCTCGTTTCTCTAAAGGCTTTCATCCAGCTTTCTCCTGGTGCGGTCCGCCTTCTCAGCGTGAATATACTTGTGGATGCATAGGAGGAGGTCAGAGTGCATCTTCAGCGGCTTCTTGTCCAGGAAGTAGGTCAGGCGAGAAGTCCGGAGCCCTCTCTTCAGCGCCAACATGGCGATGGGCTCATCTAGATCGTAGATCTTTAGTGCGGCAATCTTGAAGCAATCCACAAGGTCCTACAAGGACTCGCGATCTCGCTGCTTGATGGAGAAAAGACTATCGACTTCTCACGGCACCTTCTGGCAAGCATAGAAGTGTGCCACAAACTTTCTTTCCAGCTCCGCGTAGGAACTGATGCTCTCGAATTTGAGGCAAGTGATCCAGATTCAAGTGGCCTTCCGAAGGGTAGCGGGAAAGGCTAAGCAATGGAGGGCGTCTGTTGCTCCCTAGACTCTCATGAGAGCCTTGTAGCTCTCCAGGTGATCCAGGGGGTTGGTGGTCCCATCGTAGAGATCCACCTTGGACATGCAGAGCTGACTCGAGATTGGCCCCTCTTGGATCTCTCGGGAGAAATGCGGTCTGGCGTTATGGCCCGCTAGCTCACAGGAGGAGCCTTGCATGTTGGCAAACTGGCAGGACAGTTCCATCAGCCTATGCTCTTGTTCTTCCAGGTGATTCTCTGCCATGCGCCTGATAGCCTCATCGATGGAACCTTCCGCTGAGGCTACTGGAAAGGACAGAGGTGACTGCTGAGGAAGGTCATGATGGGGGCCTTGCTCTGGTAGCGTTTATGGCACCTGAGGGCGGCGCGCTTCAAGACTGGGGACTGGTTCTCTCGATCAACCGACCCACTCCTCTGTCGCTTTGCTGGGGTCTAGAGGCTACCCGGGGATCAGTCATGCTTTGTGGTCACGGTGGCCTGCTTTAGAAGGAGTGCAAGTTACCGTGGGGTCTAGCAGCTAGGGCTGCAGAGGTCTTTGGCTATTGCTCGATAGCCAGAAGCCGGTGCTGATGCTACAGCTGCTGCATGGCCATGTTCAGAGTTTACATTTATTGGGCGAGCGCGGCGAGCTGAGCATCCACCGGGAGTGGTTGCGACAGAGCGGGGAGCTCCCTTCCAGGCTGCGTGGGCCTCTGTGAGAAGGAGGGCCTACCACATGGCTGGGGAGGCTACTCGTGTGCATGTCACCACCATGCCTCAAGTGGAGTTGCTTTTGTGGTGGGAGGATTGGTTTGACTGACGTTTCTGCATCCTGCCCCCCTACCTGGCATGCCAATCTGTTGCCGCCTGACCATTATGGCCTGTACCTCCGGTGTGGCATCGAGCATTGCCCTCCTCGTCCAGGAATCCTGCATGGGTGCCGGGCCCTGCAAAGGAAAAAGAGATCTAGGCCGGGGATTCCGGCGGGGGCACTCTGATGATCAAGTCAGTGAGCGATCCATGAAAATAGATCATCCTCGGTGGATCCCGGTGAGGTCTCCATGTTTGGAGGTTGTTTTGTAGAGAAAAGAAGTGAGAGAGTGGGAAAGGAGCATCAGCGAAGAAGGAGAGCCTGAGTAGGGTTGGCTGTGTCCGTGGATTCTTCCGACGAATTTTTGGTAGCCTCAAAGCATCTCGTCTGGTTTTCTCTCCCCTTCTATGTGCCAATGGTTACCTCGCTTGCCCCTTGCTTGCTTGTGGCTTGCCCTTCTATTCTGTAAATTGTGTGTTTCGTCTTTTTTTTTATCCCTTCGGTCGGAGGTCCCTTTTGTTTGTTATAGAGAGACAGTGTTGCCCCTTGAGCTTGCTTCCCAAATGTTCCCTGTTCGGGAGAGTCCTGAGGGTTGACACCTGGTAGCGTTTGGGAACTGTGTGAGCTTCCCTTTCTCCCTTCGGGGTAGGGAGTTATGTCACTGGCTTTGACATTCTGGTTGGTTGCCATGTTTTAGGAAGCTTGGCAGAGCATTGGTATGCGGGCGATCGCCCCAGGGTTTGAATCCTCTGACGCGACCTTCTTATTATGGGTGATGTAGATGGTAGGTGGAGGGGCATCGTGCCTCGAATGGGGCATCCCTTCCCGATCGGTGTAAATTAGAGCTTGAGGGGACCCTAGTGCTCCGGCGAGGCACCTCCCTCTGTAGTCCTCAGGTGGTGGGCCGCCACCTGCCAGTTGTACCATCCCAGCGGTGGGGTTTTGATGAAGACAACCCTCTTTCCCGCCATGATTTGAATCTCTGTAGTCCTCCTTCCTCCAGCCGGTGGTAGTATGAGTTCGACCTCGGTCAAAAGCTGATCTTGGCAGGGGGGCTTACTTCGGCTCCTTGCTCGGGCACCATTCTTAGATGGCATCTCCACCTGTCTGCTGACAGCCAACGTCTAGATGGACTCCACGTCAGTGGATACAGCCATATCACCAACAATGTTAGCAATACTACATTCTTCATCTAAACTCAAATCTTCTACTACCTTCCCTTTTATCTCCAATATCTCAAATTTAATCCCAATCAAGCTTAATGGCAATAACTATCTCTTTTGGAAGTCTACGTTTGAATCAATTCTATGGGGACATAAAGCTTATGTCTTTCATTGATATTGGCTTTCACCACCTTCTCCAATGCATCTAACCTATGCTTCATGGTATGAATGTGGCCAGATGCTCCTTTCTTGGATCAATGCTATACTATTTGAATCGTCTCTTCCTTATATAATTGGAGTCACCTCAGCTAAGCAAACTTGAGATGCTCTGTCTCGCCGCTTTGCCTCCCTTGCTCCTTTTATAATGATTATGAAATGGCAACTTCATCACATTAAAAAGGAATCATCCTCTATGCAAGATTATCTTCATCAATTTAAAGTACTTGCAGACAAACTAGTTGCATGTGAATTGCTAGTAAGTGATGATGATTTGCTTATCTGTATCCTCAATAGATTTCCTCCATCTTATCTTTTATTCTCTTCTTCGATTAGAGTTCATGTTTGCACATGTCCTCCTTCTTTTGAAGAACTCTATACTATGAGGAAATTAGTTTCATGAAAGAGGCCTCCATTCAGTCTACTACCGCATTTATTGTTTCAAGATCTTCTAAAATGTTCAATCTAGACCATGGTTTTACTCACCATCAAAATAATCCCCAATCATATCCTCCCCTCTGGTCGACACCCTAATCATTCTTCAAGTGATGGCATCTGATCATTGTCATAGGTGGTCAAAAATAATTTACCAACTTAACTCTATAGCTAGGATGAGTCGAGATCATATCCTTAGGGACCTTAGGACTAAGTTATGATTTAGAAAAGAAAAGAAAAGTAGTTGTTGTTATGTAAAAATAAAAGTGAGCAAGAAATAAACTACTCCTAAGGTGAAGCAAGATGGGAATGAGTGTTTCAGGAGAGGAAGAGTGATTGTGCTGTGCTGAATTGCATTTCTCTTGTAATTGATTTTAGAGATTTACCTGTCTTCCCTTGGCACACCCCGTACCTGTGGCAGATCATGACGCGTCTTTGGTAGGCACTAGGTATCCAACTCTTCTTCCCTTGGCATACCCCATATCCATAATGGATCACGGCACATCTCCGAAAAGCAAGAACTATCCCTAACCTCAATCTAACAATAAAGCATAATTAACGGTGAATAAAAGAGACCAAATATGCACAGAAAGAAAAGTATACTCTTTTATTACAGAACGAGAAGTACCAAAGACTTAGAACCAGCTCTTCCCTCCCGCATATCAACACTAACTCATTTTAAGTAGATCCTCTCCTATCCCTATGCACAGGCTCTAAGGGACTCCATGAAGTTGGAAGAGAGTGTAGATTGGGAGCCAGTGCCAATGCAGTGGAAGTAGGAACCAAAGCTAGTGCAGTGGAAGTGGTCACCAGTCAGGGGTCAGAAAGATGATAGAGCAGAGAAGGGAGAAAAGAGGAATAGAAGTAGAATAGCATAGGAATAAAAATGGAATAGATGGAATAGAAATGGAATAGGAGTGGAATAAGGAGAATAGAGGAGGAATAGGGGGAACAGGGAAATAGCAGTGGAATGGGAGAAGAGGCTCTTAGCCTCGATGCCTCCTTCCTGACCCTTGGATTCCCTTTTATTGTCTTCATTGCAACAAATTTAGTTCCACCGTTCCAACAATCAAAATATATCCGTTCCACTGTTGCAACGATCTCAACCTTCGAACTGCTCCAATAACTTCCGTTCTGGATCCAACTAAACTCCAACCAGCTTAGTTATGTTCCAATTGAATCTATTCAACTATGTTTACTGAACTGCTCCAACTGCATCCATTCCAACTACATCCAACGATCGACCGAATTTCAGTTGAGCTCCAACGATCTCTTTTGAGATTTAAGAACTCGAATCAACCAATAGCCGGGAAGATGATGGGGAAGAAGACCAGCTGCAGCTCAGTTTAATTGGGAACGACCATCGAGCAGCAAGTTGGTGATGAGTGTCTCAGGTGCAGGATCGACCGAGAGAATGGCAGCGGGTAAGAAGAGGGTCTGGCGAGGAGGGAGTAGCAATGGCTTGGGATCATGGATTCTGGCCTCCTCAGTGGCGAGGGGAGAGCACGGTAGCTTCTTCGACCGGCAATGGGAGTCTCAGGTGGTTTGGTGGCATGAAAAACATGGGAGACAGTGAAGATGAAGAAGAGGGCTGTTGGTTAGTTTCCAACCATTTTCCGACCAAGGGGAGTCTCGTCGGCCAGCGATGGAGGCGTCGGGGCTTGGGCGGAGATGAAGGCATCTCTTTAACGAATTTCAGCATAAACTGAGCACTGCGGTCCATGGCCTGTTCCATAGACCACAGCCATCGCAGATCACGGTCCACAGAACATGCAGTAGACGAGAGGCCGGTCCATGGTGGACGGCTGCTCTAATTTCATGCAATCCTAGCTAATTCCTTCAAAAATCAATTCCTAGCCCATTTTAAATCTGATTTGAGTGCTATTTGCACCGTTGGACTTCTAAAATTGAGCTCTTTACATTGACGATATTTTTTCCTGCAAATGATATATAAAAGCATCAATTTTAAAGGAATAAAGATAATTTAATTATTAAATTAATACTTTTGTATAACGTAGTTATTAGCATCCTCCCCTTTTCTAATAAGCATTTTCATTTCTTTTCTTCACAGTCAACTTGTCCAACTTGTCAAATCTATACTGGCATTGGATATATTACCATTGACTACTATCATCACATGAACTATGCATATCAAGGTCACCATTCTCTAGAGAAACTTTCAGCTATAACTATTGTTCCCTCACTCACTAATGATAATACGTAGGATTTTGACATTTGAACTACTCACCATATCACCACCGATCTTAATAAATTCTCCATTTCATCAAAATATTGTGGTTTTGATAGTGTCCAAGTTAGCAATAGACAAGATTTGTCAATCTAAATAAAGATCATGTCTCTCTTCCCTTCCCTTTCCTTCCCTTTCCTTTCGTTCCTTTCCCTCCCCTCTCCTTAATGAGGCATATCCAAACAAAGCCTAAGAGAATCTTGAAGGTTAATCTCCTTCTATCAATTTAGTTTTTCAACAAAACATTGTTTTTTGTTCCTAAGACAAGGTCTTCTCGAGTGTTTCATCAAGAGATTTCCTCTTAAACCCAAATGCTCTATCAATTCAATTCTATGAGTGATTAATAATAGCATATTGAGTCCCCAACACCAGTAAGGGTGTTTGCATCACTAAACAACAGATATCTTTTTTTCTCTGCTAAGCTAACAAGCCAAACTTGTGTAAAAAAGGCAGTGTAATTTATCTGTTGTTTGGTTGTCTTTAAAGCTCCCATGATGGCTAGTTGAGGGCCTTTTGGAAATTCTTTTTGAGGTTTTGAGCCTACAAATAGGCCCCATCCAAAATTTCTAGCACTCCCTTTCCTATATTTCTCTATTTTAAAAACTTCTAAGATTCTTTCTCTTTCCTACCTTTTCCACTTTAAAATTTTTGGACTGAAGATAGGTTGATCGGCATCCATTCGGGATCATGCCACTGACAGGCATTGAAGTTTTGGCTTCCGAATTGTACCTTGAAGAGAGCATGTGGTCCAATCATTCTTCGCACAAGAAGAGAACCAAATCTCCTTTAGAATAGTATATCTATCTACCTTACAGGCCAGACTTTCTAACTTTATTCTATTGTATTTGAATTATTTTATTACACCAAGATTATTTTGCCACACACACCATAAAAAATATATTTTTAAATATTTTTAAAATTACATAAATATATATATATATTATACATCATAAATAACAGTCTAAAGGACATTTGGTATAGTTTATAGTGTATGTATATAAATATAATTATTTGTACTTAATTATACTTTACTGAACTTACATTTTTATTTAAAAAAAATATATTTTTGTTATTTATAGTATAATATTTATTTCTTTTGTATTGTGCAAAATTAATTGAAGATCTCCATCAAAATTGTATTGCAGCATGCAAATTAATATTTAAAAGACTATACAAACAAATTAATCAATACTTTTAGGATTTAGAGATAAATAACTTAATTAAAAATCTTAACGAACCATAGGTCTGATCATATTAGTGATCATTTTAACAAAATTTTAATTCTCAAAAAAATATAGGAGACATTTTTAGAAACACAAAAAAATGTTTAAATTATTTGAACAAATTTATAACAAAATTATTTTTATTTTTCAGATCTTTCTCTCTAAACCTGACTTGAACCCAATGACAATCCTTAGGGATGACATCATTAGTCTTAAACCCAAAAATTTGATGGATCTCATTTTAGGAGGTGGCAAAGTCAAATGAAGTTTTGGCTAACTACCTTAAAACTCTTATCAGTGATTGATCAGTCAGTCTGTTCCTCTAGTTCAACCACACCAACTATCCCAAAAGAGGATTATCTATGTAAAGGTAGAATCCTTAGTACCTGTCTGACTCACTTTACGATATTCACTTGTTGGTTAAGAGTGTGAAGGAATTGTGGGATACCCGTGAGTCTGAGTATGGCCTTGATGATGTTAGGGTTGAATGATTTAACATTGCATCATCCCTTAGATTTAATATGGTAGAAGACAAACCCATCAATGACCAGCTTCACCAATTCTAAGAGTACCTTAGAAAACTTCAAGCTAATGGAGATAAATTCTCTGAAAGATTTAAGGACTC
Organism: Areca catechu; assembly: GCA_021397845.1. Classification (NCBI taxonomy): domain Eukaryota; kingdom Viridiplantae; phylum Streptophyta; class Magnoliopsida; order Arecales; family Arecaceae; genus Areca; species Areca catechu. The sequence continues at coordinate 40,767,869 of CM038053.1, read as the reverse complement.
TAGCCTTCTAGATAAAATGCCTCCCTCTTAGAATGGCTTTATCAAAAGTCATCTCCAAAAGCAAGAAGAGCTGACCCTAGCCCAACTTCTAAACTCAATCAGGATAGAAGACCAACATAGGTCTAAAACCTAGTAAACTAGATTTTGAGTATTCAAGCTAACCTAACCCAACAATACCAGATCGATAACAATACTGAACCAAAATCAAAACCTAGATTTCAACCAAACCACCAATATCAGTCAAACCAACCCAACCATCCTAATCCAAACAAGTTCAAATCCAAAGGTAAAACCTTTAAAACAATAATACTAGATCCAACAAGCCTGCCAAGGACCAGATAAAACGTTCTATTTTATATGCAGGAGGACAAACCATCTTGCAAGAGATTGCTTTCATTGGAAGAAGGAGCCTCTTCGCAACCTTCTGCTTCCTCCGGATCCCAGCTCATGTAGTTGAAGGTCCAGAGACTCCATCTTTAAGTCAGTAAGCTTGAACTCTAAATTAATATTATTTCTTCCAACCTTGATTGGTGGTTGGATTCAGGAGCTAATGTTCATATGTATTTTGATTACTCCTAGTTTATTACTTTTCAGGACTCAAGTGGAGGAGGTAACCATAGGTGTTGACCCCTAAAGTGATTTTGATGATAACAAAATTGGAGCATACATTTTGTTATCTAACAACTCTTCCAATGGTTGATAAGTTTTTGTAGGATAACTACATTGACATACTTTCTAAACCCTACAATCTTTATTGCTTTGTGTGAGTTGTAAGTGTTTAGAATCTTGTAAAGAAGAACCCAACAAAAAATTTCTTACTTAAATCAAAGATAAAGGGTTACTTCTAGTAGTTTTCAAGCATCAATTTTTCTTGATTTTATTGTAAGAAGACCTTGAAGAAGTCTTCAAAGCATGGGACAGAATTCTGGAAAATTGAATTTGATCTGGCTGAAGAACCATTCTCGAGCCGACTGGATGGAAGAACCAGTCGACTCTGGTACCGGCACAAGAAAGAAGTTCTCTAACACAGATCCAGCCGACTGGCACCAAGGCCCAGCCGACTCGTCCAGAACATAGTTGAGAACGTTCTGAGAATCTCATGGATCCGAGCCGACTGGATTTCAGCCTAGCCGATTCGTCCAGAGTGAACCATTTTCTCAACTATGGAACCCAGCCGACTGGTGTTCAACCTAGCAGACCCGAACTTGATCCAAGCCGACTCGAAGATTGTCCAAGCTGATTGGAATGATGGGGTCACCTCCAACGGCTAGTTCCAGTTTTCTATTTTTTGAATTCCAAAAGTGCTCAAACGGTAACCTGTCACTTTTCAACGGTCTACAACGTTCAAAATCAAGGAAAGGCAGTTGAAGTCTCTATAAATGAGGTATAAGAACATCTTTGGAGAGACTAATAAGTTAATGAACAGTTATTGAATATTTATTGAAGTTAGAAGAGAGAGCACTTGAGCTTTGAAGTGAGCCTTCAAGCCTTCACCAACTCCTACCAGAAGCTTGAATCATCTTTTAAGGAAAGCAAGGAAGCCATTGAAGTGCATTGAAGAGCATTCAACTAAGCTTCACTCGAGCTGCATTGGCAACCACCAGACAACTGAGTTTGTCATTATTATTGCTTTTTCTATTCTACTCTTAGAATATTTGGATTGTTGGTGAGCCCAGTATAAAAATCAAGTAGGTTTCTTTGGTGAGCCTTTTCAAACCAAAGTTAGAGGTTCTAGGTGAGCCTGTGAAAACCTAGAGTGGGTTTCTTTGGTGAGCCCGGTTTAAAAATCAAAGTGTAGAGGTTGGGATTGTGAGCTTGTAAAATAATCCGACTGTATTCCGGTTTGGGGGATATAGTGGAAATCCCGAGTGGTGAACTTGGATAGTGGACGTAGGAGCTGGGTTGCTCCGAACCACTATAAACTTGTCTTGTTTGTGTTGCGCTTATTTTACTTTTCTGCTTCTGCACTTACTTTCTGATTAACACAGCACTCAACCACTAAAAGGAATTACTTGTGTACATACTTGCAAAATTTTGTAATTTTCAATTTACCCCCCTCTTGGAAAAAGCCACTTGGGCAATAACTGGTATCAGAGTAGTGTCTCTGATTACTTGAGTAAAGATTGATGGCTCATCCCATAAGTACATCCTTGGCCGAAGGCCAGTCAACAAATAGATCTCCACTATTCACAGCCACTAATTATTCCTATTGGAAAGTACGAATGAAAATTTACATTCAAGCTGTAGATTTTCAATTATGGAAAGTCATCTTAAAAGGGCCACACATTTCCACGATCAAAGTTGATGGAATGGACATCCCTAAGGCTGAAGAGGACTGGGATGATCATGACATGAAGATGGGAGAATTGAATGCCAAAGCAATGAATTTATTATATTGTGCTTTGGATGCTAATGAGTTCAACAGAATTTTCACTTGGTCTTCAGCAAAGAAAATCTGGGGCAAACTTGAAGTGATCCATGAGGGAACTTCCAAGTGAAAACCTCAAAGATAAATCTTTTGGTTCACAATTATGAATTATTTAAAATGGAACATTCTGAAATAATTTCTGCCATGTTCTCTAGATTTACAGATATTATTAATGGTTTGAAGAGTCTTGGCAGGGTATACTCCAATGCTGATCTATTCTAAGATACTCCATTCTCTACCTGACAAGTGGGATCCCAAAGTGACTACAATCCAGGAGGCTAAAGATCTCAACACACTTCTACTAGATGAACTATTGGGATCACTCATCATCCACGAGATAACTATGCAGCACAGAATTGAAGATGAACAGAAGAAAGAAAACAATAGCCTTTAGAGCTACTTCCGAATCAAAGAGGGATGATGAAGAATCTGAAGAAGAAAGCACCTCCTCCAATGATGACCTAGAAGATGATGATATCGCTATGGTTGTGAGGAGATTCAGAAAATTTATGGGAAGAAAGAAAGGAAGATACAACCAGAAATTTCATAGGAAGGATTATGGAAATAAAAAAAAAAGATAGAGAGAAAGATAAAGAAGTAGTCCCCACATGCTATGAATGCAAGAAGCCGGGGCACATACATCCAGACTGTCCTCTATTAAAGAAATCCTTCAGACAGAAAAGAAGGAAAAAGTCATGGTTGCCACATGGTCCGATAGTGAAGAATCATCTTCATCTGAAGAAGAAGAGACCACCAAGACTGCGAATCTATGTTTAATGGATCTCGAAGATGAGATAACATCCCCTAACAATTGCACTGAATTCATATTTGATGAATTAAATCTGCTTTTCATGATTTATTATCTGAATTTAAGAAAGCTAGAGTAAAGATAAAATCATTAAAAAATTGAATGACTATTTACTCAAACAAAAAGATGAAATTTCATAAAAGAACCTTTTATTACAAAAAGAACTGCATGATTTTTTTGAACGAGTTGAAAAGCTGAAAAATGAAATCTTTTATGTGAGAGGAAAACAGTGATTTACTTGCTAAAAATAATGAACTAAAAAAGGAGGTTACAAATCTCAAGCCTTTAGTTGAAAAACTTACTTTGTCTTCAAATAAGCTTGAGTTAATTTTAAAAGAATAATGAATTTCAGGAAACAAAACTGGAATTGGTTTTAAAACTTCTTTTATGAATGGAATTTCAGCAATTATTTTTGTGAAATCTAAAATACCTGTTCAAAACGTTTTATCTCAAAAAGTTTTGGCCACACTAAAAACTGTTTCAACTTCAAAGTCTTTATTGTATGTTCCTAAGAACTTGAGCAAAATGCATATATTTCAAAAAGTTCAAAATCTGCATCAACTGCATCAACTTTTAGAACTTCAAATTCTGTTTCTATTAAAAACTCTAAAGTTGTATGCTATGTTTGTAAAAGAGTAGGACATAAAGCTTTTGAATGCAATAATTCTAGAAATGTCCTTAAGAATGCAAGAAAGATTTGGGTTTCCAAAGGAACCGCCTCTGCTGACCTGCAAGGATCTAAGGTAGCTTTGGTACCTAAAAGAATTCATTGACTGTTTTACAAAAATGTCTTGCAGCCCAAAGATTGAAGAAAAGGTGGTACTTAGATAATGGCTGCTCAAGACATATGACGGGTTACAAGGACCAATTTATCATCCTTGAAATGAAAGGAGGAATGGTCACCTTTGGAGACAATGGCAAAGGAAGAATAATCGGTATTGGTAAGATCAAAATAACTTCCTTCACTTTTATTGAAAATGTTTTGCTAGTGGACAAGTTGAAGCATATTCTCTTAAGTATAAGTCAATTGTGTGATAAAGGCTTCAAGGTTGTCTTTGAATTTTCTATGTGTATAGTAACTAACTCTTTAGATTCTAGCAATAAGTTCATTGGACATAGACTTGGAAATATCTATATGGTAGATCTTAATGATCTTGCCATGTCAAGTAGCTCTAGTCTAGTTGCAATGAATGCTAAGACTAAAGAGTCGGGTTTACTGTGGCATAGACAATTAGGTCATACTAGCATGCATACTATTGCCAAATTGATTTCTAAAGATCTTGTTAGAGGCATGCCTAAGTTTAAAGTTGATTTAAATCATGTTTGTGATGCATGTCAAATGGTAAACAAACTAGGGGGAGTTTTAAATCAAAGAATATAGTTTCTACAACAAGACTACTCGAACTACTTCACATGGATCTTTTCGGACCTACTAGGACCACAAGCTTAGGAGGTATGAAATATGCTCTTGTGATAGTAGATGATTTTTCAAGATTTACTTGGATTTTGTTTATTGCTTCAAAAGATGAAACTTTTCATGTTTTCAGAAAATTCCATAAAAAATTTCAAATCAAAAGAACTTATCTTTGATTTCAATTAGAAGTGATCATGGAACTAAATTTGAAAATCAATTTTTTGAAGATTATTGTATTGAATTTGGCATTGATCACAACTTCTCCGCTCCTAGAACACCTCAACAAAATGGTGTTGTAGAGAGAAAAATCGGACATTGGAATAAATGGCTCGCACAATGTTGTGCGAAGCCAATCTTCCAAAGTACTTTTGGGCAGAAGCGGTGAACACTGCATGCTATATTTTAAACTGTGTTTTGATCCGTCCTATTTTAAAGAAAATCTCGTATGAGCTTTGGAATGATAGAAATCCCAATATTAGTTATTTTCATGTGTTTGGATGCAAATGCTTTGTGCATAATAATGGAAAAGATAATTTAGGAAAATTTGATTCTAAAGCTGATGATGCAATTTTTCTAGGTTATTCGTTACATAGCAAAGCATATCGGGTTTTTAATAAAGGACTCTTATTGTTGAAGAGTCTGTTCATGTTGTATGAAACTAACCCTATACCTTCTAGACAAGAAGAGTGCATAGATAATGATGCAGGTACATTGCAAAAAGGAATGGATGACTTGAACATTCAAAATAAAGACACTCAAGATGGAGAAGAAACGGTAAGTAAGGATCACACCGATCTACCAAGGGACTGGAGGTATGTTACATCTCACCCTAAAGAATTAATAATAGGAGATCCTTCACATGGTGTTAGGACTAGGTCTGCATATAAGGATGCACATGATTACCTAACCTTTGTATCATAAATAGAACCCCATAGCTTTGAAGAAGCTGAGACTGACCCAAATTGGATGATAGCAATGCATGAATAATTAAACCAGTTTGAAAGGAATAAGGTATGCACACTTGTAGATAGACCTGCTAACCATCTAATAATAGGAACCAAATGGGTCTATAGGAATAAATTAGATGAGCAAGGAAACATTATAAAGAACAAAGCTAGATTAGTGGCTAAGCGATATAACCAAGAAGAAGGTATTGATTTTGATGAAACTTATGTACCCGTAGCAAGACTAGAAGCCATTAGATTACTACTTGCATTTGCTTGCTACATGAATTTTAAATTTTTCAAATGGATGTGAAAAGTGCATTTCTTAATGGTTTTATCTCTGAACAAGTTTTTGTGGAACAACCACCAAGTTTTGAAAATCATACTTTTCTAAACCATGTATTTAATTAAACAAAGCATTGTATGGTTTGAAACAAGCACCAAGAGCCTGGTATGATAGACTTAGAACTTTCTTAATGAAAATATTTTTCAAGAGGAAATGTAGACAAAATCTTGTTTATCAAAAGAAGAATAATGACATCTTAGTTGTACAAATATATGTTGATGATATCATTTTTGGTGCAACTAACAAATCTCTATGTAAAGAATTTGCTAAGCTTATGCAGGAAGAATTTGAAATGAGCTTAATGGGCAAACTGAACTACTTCCTTGGACTTCAAGTAAAACAAACAAAGGAAGGCATCTTCATCAACCAAGCCAAATACATCAAGGAAATCATCAAAAAGTTTGGTATGGAGAGTAAAATCAATGAGCACACCCATGAGCCCAGCTTGCAGATTGGACAAAGATGAAAATGGATCCAATGTTGACCAAAAGCTATATAGAGGTATGATCGGATCCTTATTGTATTTGACTGCAAGTAGACCTGACATATTATATAGTGTATGTGTATGTGATAGATTTCAATCATCACCAAAAGAAACACATATGCTTGCTATTAAAAGAATAATTAAATATTTGAAAGGAACAAGTAATTTAGGAATTTGGTATTCTAAACATTCTACTCTGAATTTGATTGGATTCTTTGATGCTGATTATGCTGGTCATAAAATAGATAGAAAAAGTACTAGTGGTACATGCCAATTTCTAGGGTTGAATTTAATTTCATGGCACTGTAAGAAGCAAAACTCCGTAGCCTTGTTCACAGCTGAGGCTGAGTACGTGGATGCTGGTAGTTGTTGTGCTCAAGTGTTATAGATTAAACAACACAAGAGAAGACTTTGGTGTATTACAATCTAAAATTCCAATTAAATGTGATAACATAAGTGCTACAAATTTGACAAAGAATCCAATTCAACACTCTAGAACCAAGCACATTGAAATTAGACATCATTTTATTAGAGATCATGTTTCAAATGGTAATATAGTGCTTGATTTTGTTCCTACTGAAGAACAATTAGCTGACATATTTACTAAGCCACTTAATCAAGATAGATTTGAATTAATTAGGAGTGAATTAGGACTTTGTGATCCTTTCTAAATTCTCTAATCTAATTCCTTCAAATTTAAGAAAACTTTATCTAGAGAACCTCCTGATTTCATTCTATATCATAGAGCCTTAATTCCTTTGAAATTCTCTTCAAAATTTCTCTGATGTATGATCAAAATTTCCAAAACTCTAATTTCTCTGTTCGAGTCGACTGGCTCTTAAGCTGAGTCGACTAGATTTTTTGAGAGTTTTGAGCGAGTTCTGGCCTAGCCAGCTCGAGCTTTTTCGAGTCGACTAGATTCTCTGATTGTTTTAGGAGAGCTCTAGGCGAGCCAACTCGAGCCTTTTTAGGGCTATTCGAGTCGACTGGAATTTCTTGCCTAAATATTTTTTTTTGGGTTATAACCCTTCTCTAACGGTTCATTCCTCTCCTAATCAACTCCAAAGACTTCTATCTCCCTTCCAAGCACTCCAATCTCTCAGTTTTCCATCTTTCCTAGCAATGGCTCCCAAGCGTGCTACCTGGAAACACTCCATTAGGACTGCTCCGTCTGTTGAAAGGGAAAGAAGGACTAAAAGGCGTCAAGAAGAGCCGACCGCCACCGTTCATAGTGAGGAACTTGTGGATGAAGCCGCAAGGGATGCTCCAACCATTTCAAGTCAAGTCCCTTCGATGTCTACACGACCGGTAACCTCCGGCCGTCGCATTAACTTTGAGTTTATTAAAGGGATTAGGTTAAAAAACAGAGATTTGATTGAAGATCAAGGATGGAGAAAGTTTTGCTCCTTGAATGAAAACATGACTTACCCCTCTCTTTTTAGAAGTTTATGACAATCTGAGATTGGGAAGACACATCATGTTTAATCTACTGTTAAAGAAAAAGAATTATTGTCAATGAAGAATTTCTACATAATTTACTGGACTTACCTTCAGATGGAGTAAAATTCCTAGTGATTGACAATAGAGAAAAGGTTTTAAGAACAATCTTAAACAGAGAAGATGTTAGTGGAATTGGAATAGTGTTTGCTAATACCCTATCTCTAGAAATGAGGTTGCTACATAATTTTATCTGCAAAATATTCTTGCAAAGAACAGGAAGATTTGATTGGGTGAGTGAAAAAGACTTATGCCTTATGGAACACATATTGGAGAAGACTCCTGTAAATCTATCCTACACTGTAATTATGTAAATGAAGGAGACATTTAGAAAGGCCAAGTCATGCTTATCCCATGGAATGATGCTAACCCTACTGTTTAAGTCTCAAAGAGTGAGTTTGGAGGGTGAAGATGGAGTTGAACTGCACCATACAGATGTTTACACCTCCAAATCACTGGAGAGAATGGGTTACTTCCAAGTTAAAGGAGTTTGGAGGAAGAAAGGAACAAATGTCAAGGCAATAAGCAGCTCTAGCAGTGAAGAAGAAGAAGAAGAGAATGTAAAAACGGTTGGAACTTCTTCTGCACCTGTACCTGAGCTTGAGTCTCATATTTCTGAGCTTGCTACTACTTTAAAGGAGGCTAGAGCACCTTCTCCTGTTTTTGATATGCCTGCACCCGAGTTTGATTTGCCTGCAACTGATATTCCTCTGCCATACTACCCTCCTGCAGCATCACATCCTCCAATCATTCAAAATCAGATTGAAGAACAGATGAAAAGTTTGACTAATACTTTGACAGGAACAAGAACTTCTCTTTTTGGTGATCTGAAAAGGTCAGTGGATAGTAGACTGGATAAGCTAGAAGAACATATTACAAATCTACAAGAAAAGGTTGAAGCAATAGAAGCTTCAAGATCGGCACCTCAAATAGAACTTCAACCAATCCTAGATTGTATCTCTTCTAGTTCTGAAGCAATATTGAAATCTGTGATGATGCAACTTTGAATGAATACAGGACTGAACTGAATGAAGCCAATGCACATTAGGAATAATTGCAGAAACTAAACAGATGGCAGATGACTAGAGGAATTGGAATTATCAGATCAGAGCTTGGAAGACTTAGAGGATCTGCTGAAGCATTTGCCAATATCCAAGCTTCTGAGCTTATATCAATGCAAAAGGAAATCGATAAGATGAAGGAGGCAGTGAACAAGGTACCAGCAGGCCTCAAGGATATGGAACAATAGCTAGGAGCAATCTGGATGGAGATGGTTTCTATCTGTGGCACTGTTAGATCCTTGGAGGTCATTGCTAGGACCAGACCCTTGTATGATCCTCCTCCTATTTCCACTAGGGCTCATACTACTTCTCACCACCCTAGAGCACCTCCACCTCATGCATCCTCTAATAGACCACCTAGACTTGCTTCTTGGTACGGTGCTAGTACACCTATCAATGTACCTAAGGAAGAATCAGATAGTGAATAGGTCTTTAGTATGGTCTTTAGCATTTTCTATACTTTTTGGAAGCCTTTTGAAGCTTATGTAATGCTTGATGTACTAAATTTTTTGATAGAAATGCAATTAATATCTTTTTTGGATATTATTGTGTACTTGTTTTATCCTGTTAACATTTTTTTAATAGAATTCTTTTTAAATTGAGAAAGTGAAATTATCTCAAACAAATCTTGATACATTCTCAATCTATTTAAAAATCTGACCTTAATTGTTTAACCTTTTTGATTTGATGACAAAAGGGGGAGAACTATTATATAATAGAGTGCATGAAAGAAGAAACTTAATGAATTGGATTAGAACTGCTAAAGTTAATTAGACAGGGGGAGCTTAATGAGTTTTGCATACCTTTTTCTGCTAAATGTTCAATTGAATGATAAGGGGGATAAATTTAGAGAAATTTCATATTGACTAGAATTTTTATAAAAAGGGAGATATACATGTTTAATTTATATGCTTAATTTTCTTCAATGATTACTATGATGCTCTCTACTTATTACATCTAACTGTCAATTCTTAATGCTGCTTGATACATACAAGCACTTATTCTCTAACTCTTACATTTTATAAATTGGCTTTGTGTATAACTGTATAGCATATATTGATACACATTTGAGAATATAGTTGATATTATTATTCGTCAAACAAGTGTAAATGCTTACTATGATATACATCTACTTGTGAATAGAATAGATTCTTTTCATGCCCAGTATTTCGTCATCATCAAAAAGGGAGAGATTGTTGACCCTTAAAGTGATTTTGATGATAACAAAACATTGGAGCATACATTTAGTTGTCTAACAACTCTTCCAATGGTTGACAAGTTTTTGTAGGATAACTACATTGACATACTTTCTAGACCCTACAATCTTAATTGCTTTGTGTTGAGTTGTAAGTGTTTAGAATCTTGTAAAGAAGAACCCAACAAAAATTTCCTACTTAAATCAAAGATAAAGGGTTACTTCTAGTAGTTTTCAAGCTTCAATTTTTCTTGATTTTATTGTAAGAAGATCTTGAAGAAGTATTCAAAGCATGGGACAAGAGTTCTGGAAAATTGAATTTGATCTGGCTGAAGAACCATTCTCGAGCTGACTGGATGAGGAACCAGCCGACTCTGGCACTAGCACAAGAAAGAAGTTCTCTGGCACACAGATCCAGCCGACTGGCACCAAGGTCCAGCCGACTCGTCCAGAACATGGTTGAGAACATTCTGAGAATCTCAGGGATCCAAGCCGACGGATTTCAGCCTAGCCGACTCGTCCAGAGTGAACCATTTTCTCAACTGTGGAACTCAACTGATTGGTGTTCAACCCAGCCGACTGGTGTTCAACCCAGCCGACCCGAACTTGATCCAAGCCGACTCGAAGATTGTCCGAGCCGACTGGAATGACGGGGTCACCTCCAACGGCTAGCTCCAGTTTTTTTTTTTGAATTCCAAAAGTGCTCCAACGGTAACCTGTCACTTTCCAACGGTCTACAACGTTCAAAATTAAGGGAAGGCAGTTGAAGTCTCTATAAATGAGGTACGAGAACATCTTTGGAGAGACTAATGAGTTAATGAACAGTTATTGAATATTTATTGAAGTAAGAAGAGAGAGCACTTGAGCTTTGAAGTGAGCCTTCAAGCCTTCACCAACTCTTACCAGAAGCTTGAAGCATCTTTTAAGGAAAGCAAGGAAGCCATTGAAGTGCATTGAAGAGCATTCAACTGAGCTTCACTCGAGCTGCATTGGCAACCACCAGACAACTGAGTTTGTCATTATTATTGCTTTTTCTATTCTACTCTTAAAATATTTGGATTGTTGGTGAGCCCGAGTATAAAAACCAGTAGGTTTCTTTGGTGAGCCTTTTCAAACCAAAGTGTAGAGGTTCTAGGTGAGCCTGTGAAAACCTAGAGTGGGTTCTTTGGTGAGTCCGGTTTAAAAACTAAAGTGTAGAGGTTGGGATTGTGAGCTTGTAAAATAATCTGACTGTATTCCGGTTTGGAGGATATAGTGGAAATCCCAAGTGGTGAACTTGGGTAGTGGACATAGGAGCTGGGTTGCTCCGAACCACTATAAACTTGTCTTGTTTGTGTTGTGCTTGTTTTACTTTTCAGCTTCTGCACTTACTCTCTGATTAACACAGCACTCAACCATTAAAAGGAATTACTTGTGCACATACTTGCAAAAAATTTTAATTCCCAATTCACCCCCCCTCTTGGGAAAAGCCACCTAGGCAACAATAGGGAACAACATAAATGCCAGGATCGTGGGACAAGGTTGAGTCAACCTGAAGATGACATCAGGAAAAGTTCTCACCCTGACGAATGTACTATATATTCCAGATCTTAGGAAGAACCTCATTAGCGGGTCTCAGCTAGTTCAGAGGGGATACAAAATTATCTTTGATTGTAATAAAGTTGTAATAACTAAGAATAATATTTTCATAGGAAAAGGATATGTAAGTGAAGCTTATTCAAATTAAATGTAATAATTATTTATTAATAAAGCTGAGAATCAAATTTATTTTGTTAATAAGTCTAAACAAAATTTGTGGCATGATAGGTTAGGTCATGTACATTTGAAAAGGTTAAACACATGATAGAATTAAAACTAATTTCTAAATCAAACTTAAATTCATCTAAATGCGAAACATGTGTTGAGTCTAAACAACCAAGAAAATCATTCAAATTAGTTAATTTTTTTTTTCAATCTTGGAGTCAATACATAGTGATGTATGTGACTCTACTAAGACTGCAACCCATAGTGCAATAGGTACATAGAATTTTTATAGATGATTTTTCTAGATATTGTTACTATTATCTAATTAAATCTAAAAATAAAACCTTTAACAAATTTAAGATTTATAAGAGTGAAGTAGAAAATCAACAAGAAAGGAAGATTAAAATTCTTAGGTCTGATAGAAGAGGGAGTGTATCTCGAATAATTTTTTTTAGTTCTGTTAAGAACATGGTATAATTCATCAAGTGACTGCTCCTTTCTCTCCACAGTCCAATAATGTAGCTGAGCAAAAAAATCATATCCTTATGAATACGGTAAATACTATGCTTATTAGTTCTAGCTTATCCAAGAACTTGTGAGGAGAAGCTCCTCTATATTCTTACTTCATCCTAAATAGGATACCTATTAAGGATAGTGGTGCAGAAACCAAGGCCAGAATTTAATGACAGGTCGAACCCACATCCCTGTGGATCACCTGTGAATGAAGCCCTAAGCCCAATTCCAGATCATTTGTAAATAGTTATCTTGAATTTTGTTATTTAGCTTAGTTAGGTTTAGCTCTAAACTCCAAAATTGAGTCTTTGTAAAAACTCATGGATCCAAAATGAGTCTGTAAAAAAATTTTAATTTCAATTGGATCATAAATTCTGTTATAGTTAGTCCTTTTTACCAACTTTAATTAGGATTTTGTACTTGCAATCCTAATTAAGTATGGTATGGTTTAATTATGAGTCATATGCCTTTAGATCAAATTGGGTTCCAATTGATCAAGTTGGGCTTGAAATTAGTTACAATTGAGTCTTTGTAATTAATTAGTTGGTTGAGTCTTGTAATTATTAATTGAGTTCTATAATATAAAAGGGGATCCAAGTCAAAACCCATGTGATCCATGTGCTAGCTCAAGTCAAGCCATGTGCCAACTACCTCTTGGCGCCCCACCTTCATATACACCACATCATCATGTTTGGATGCCCATGCCACATGCATCAAGTTTGAACAAATCACACGACATGTTTTGGACATCACTTGCCACATCATCAATCTACATCACTTGCCACCTCATCGAGACAACTTCACATGCCATATCACTTACCTTGGTCGACCACATGAAGAGATCGATACTTGTTTTTTTAAGATGAGTAAAGCATAAGGAGTCCAAGCCATATGATGCCCATCCCTCCTCATTTTGTCGCCAAATCCAAAGAAGCAGTCGGCCAAGAATTTTTTTTTCAAGGGACGCCCATCCAGAAGAGGTTCAAGGGAATTTCTTGCTTCAAGAGTCCAAGCCAATCAAGTTCTAAGTAATCAAGAAATCCAGGACTCAAGAGTACCACATGAATTCAAGATTGGAAGCCAGGATTGTCGCCCATACATTCAAGTTGATGCCAATTTGAGAGGAGTAAAATAGAAAGACTCATATTTCTTATCTCCTTTTATTTTACATTTAAGAGGAGTATTTATCATCTTGGCCACCCATCTCATCTTCTATGTTGTCGCCCACTTTGAGAAAGCAATCCCAAGTTGTCGCCCAAGCTGGAAGAAGCCCAAGGAGATCTCAAAGACTAGAGTCCAAGACACCAGAAGCAAGGATTGAAGGAGTTGTTGCCCAAAGGAAACAAATGCAAGACTTTGTAACCCATACAACTCATGTTGGTGGTCTATAAATACCACCATTAATCCCTCTTGTAAAACAATTATTATTCATCAAATATAGTAGACATTCTGTCAAATTTCTTTTGTTGTGTGCATTGTGGGGTGTGAGGCCCTTCCTTTGTTCTTCGAAGCATCGCGGGTTATGAGGCCCTACATATCCAACAATCAGAAAACCCTAGCTGTCATCTTCCAACTCTTTCCTTTCTCCTTTTCCATCTTCCTTTTCTTTCTACAACCATCTAATTTGAGTTTCTTTTGAGTGATTGCAGGTGATCGAGGATTCGAAGTCAGGATGTTCTTGCCTTGGAACCAACATCGCGGAAGTTCGAAGCCCGAAGGTCGACCTTCTTGAAGCTCTGCCGCAAGTTCCTTGAGAGTCCAATCGAATCCACAATCAGAGCGCATAAGGTCATCATTTGTAAATTCAAACCATCCCAAACTTTTATTTTTCTGGTCCTTTGAGAAGTAGGACCCTAGTTTACGGTGGTTTCTAGCCACCAAATCCTGTTTCCTAGTTTTACTTGTTATCTACTTTGCGGGTTACAATTAGTTGACTAGTTTTGCTTGATTGTTTACTTTGAATCTTTAAATATGAAAATCCTAAAAAAAATGATCTCTGTCAATCACTGTTAATTAGTTTAATAATCAATAGATTAGTTTTTACATATTGTCCCACATCATCTTTGGTATCAGAGCGAAGTTTAAACTAAGATTTAACTTTTTAGTTATGAAATTTTTGCATACCTAGAACTAGATTGAAATTAAACTGCATAAAAATCATCCTAAAAAAATATTAAAAAATTATTAATAATTTTTTGTTAATCCTCTATTATTTTCTATCCAATCGTAGAAAAAAAATTATTGCATAGTTTTTTTGGTGGAAGGAAATCACGCCTCTTGAGCCGGTATACGCAAGTATACTGTCACGACCCATAGAAATAATGAGCTATAGTCGGACGTGATATCTTGAGATCGGAAATCTAAAATTAATTAGATCTAAAAATTATTGAAGAAAAAAATTAATTTATTTTTGCTTTTTTTAATTCTAGCTTTATTGCATATTAGGGTTTCATATCGTGAAATTGCATTATACTTAACCTAATCTTAAGGGAACTTGACTATCTCAGATCAGGGCAGGATCTCATCACCTATCTTGGGTCCATAACAACCACCTTTGCATCGAGCCTAACCCTAATTAAAATCAATTAGAAACCTAAAGCAGATTAGGGACACCAACAGGTTGGGTTCCAAGTATTGTGTGAAAGCTAGTGTACCCAATCCTTTGGTTATCTCTTAAATATGGTGTCTAAGGCTATAGGTCTAGAGGCAAATGCCCTAAACGGTCTCACGGTTTTAATTTGGACCTTGCAAGAGTAGGGGGAGCCTCCCACGACCCCACCTCTTACTTGGCCAGTGGATAGGGTAATTGCTGAATTGGTTGTAAATTGAGCTGACCCATTTTACTTAAGCTCTAGGTCTAGAAAACCCTAGCTCGAGTTCCGTGTGATTGCATTACGTGGCAACTGGGTCAGGTACACCCTATCAGCATACTCAAATCCAACCCAATCCTATCATGGATCCTAATATTGATACTTTGTTGAGATCTATAATGGAGGAAGTTAGGCAACTCAGTACTAGGTTTGACCAGATAGGAGACTGTAGAGGAACCCTAGAAAGAACCCCTGTGACCCGTACTAAGCCTAAACTTGAGACCCCACACCTTATCCCATTCCTAGAACCCAATCCTAGGATAGCCCCTCGCCATGACCCAACTGGGATCTTAATTCGAAGAGACCCAATTATTTTTCATAGACTAGGATGAGAGAGCCACTAGGAACTTTAGGATAGAAGCACCTAAATTTGGTGGTGATCTTGATCTTGAGGATTATATTGATTGGGAACAAGGTATGGATCAATATTTTGAGAGGGATTTAATGTCTGAGGAAAGAAAGTTTAAGATTGCTAAGCTTAAGTTAGTACACCAGGCTAGAACTTACTGGGATGATATTGAAAGAATGATTAGACGAAGAAAAGACATACCCATAACTACCTGGGATGACATGAAACTTAAACTTAGGGAAAAGTACCTACCCATATCATATGAACTTAGTTCCTATGCACCCAGATCCTTTGAACCCAGCTCCTACAAACCTAGATCCATGACCCATAGATCTAAGTCCATATCTTATGAACCTATGGAACCCATAATCCCTAGGTATCAATCTAGTGCTAGTCAGGTTTCCCTATTGGCCAGAACCCATTAGGATTAGTGCTCCTATCAAAAATCAAGATCTAGTCAAATCCACCCGAGTCAACCCATTTCTCAGTAGAGTCAACCCAATTCTCACTCGAGCCGACTCAACCTATTCTATTCTAAGCCGACCCACCCCTACTAGCCTAGATCCTAGCCAATTTTTTTTTAACCGACCTACTCCTACCACCCCATTGGTTCACCAGGATGACATTGAAGTGGAAGTGTATGAGGCTAAGGTGAACTTAGTGGATGAGTATGAGGGAGAATTGGAGATACCTATGGCTGACCTAGAATTAGCTGACCCTGACCCTACCCAGATTGAAGCTATACTAGAAGGACCCTTAGGAGAAGAGAACCATGAGGAGTCTAACCCTACTGCTAGGACCTTACTTGAGAAAACACTAGAAGAGAGTCGAGCCACAGAGCTTAGTCCTGAAGTAATCAGTGAGGACTTGATTTTTCCAAACCAGCAACCTCAGGAAGAATTCACTCCATCAGTCTCCATTGAAGATCTTTTTTCCAGAAATCATTGACTCATCCTTCCATAAGGCTGACCTTTATTTACCTGTTGATGTAACTCAAAGTCTAAACCTTAAGGTCAACCATTAACCTAGGACTATTCCATGAGCCCTTTCTTATTTCTTATCCCACCAGGCTAGCCCGAATCCAGTCTTATTTCCTACCCTGGCCTGAAGTTTCCACTCTTTCTAGAGCCATTCGATTATATTTTGTTGAAATTAGTAGGTTGCATAAGTTCTTTAAGCACATTTAATTTGCATCCTATTTTTGGAAAACACTATAGCATTTATTAGGAATTCATGCCAAATTGTTATCAACATGTCATACATTAACCAAGGGTAATTCTAAGAAAAGACTCAAAGAATTCAATAAAGGAGACTTTGTCATGGTCAGGCTATGACCTGAATGATTCCCACTTGGAACCATGAAGAAGTTACATGTCTATAGTAGTGGACCATATAAAGTAATTAGAAAAATTGGACCTAATACCTACATGCTTGAGTTACCACCTGAACTAGGCATTAGTTCTACTTTCAATGTTTCAGACCTTATAGAGTATAGGAAGCCAATGTTGATTTCTAGTGAGCCTTTTGGAACTAATCCAATCCTTAAGAGTGAACCAATCCATGTGTGTCCACCTGCCATACTACCAGCCCGGATAGACAGGATCGAGTGGATCTGGATGACAAGATTATCGCTACTCGAAGTAAAGACTATCAGCGATATCTGGTTCGTTGGCAAGATCCGAGACTGACGATTCTTGGATCACCAGAGAGGACTTGCAAAGAATTGACCCAGACTTACTATAGCACAATCATAGCAAAGTTGACCCATACTCGACAGGATCGAGTTCCTCCCATCCGGGGAGAATTGGTGTGGATACCAGGACCAGAAAAAAATGACAGGTCGAATGCACATCCCTGTAGATCACCTATGAATGAAGCCTTAAGTCCAAATCCCAGATCATTTGTAAATAGTTATCTTGAATTTTGTTATTTTAGCTTAGTTGGGTTTAGCCCTAAATCCCAAAATTGAGTCCCTGTAAAAATTCCTGAACCCAAAATTGAGTCTGTAAAAAAATTCTAATTTTAATTGGATCATAAATTCTGTTATAATGGTCCAGTGTTAGTTATCCCTTTTTACCAACTTTAATTAGGATTTTGTATTTGCAAGCCTAATTAAGTATGGTATGGTTTAATTATGAGTTAGTATGCCTTTAGATCAAATTGGGTTCCAATTGATCAAGTTGGCTTGAAATTAATTACAACTAAGTCTTTGTAATTAATTAGTTGGTTGAGTCTTGTAATTATTAATTGAGTCCTATAATACAAGAGGCGATCGAAGTCAAAACCCATGTGACTCCATGTGCTGTCAAGTCAAGCCATGTGCCAACTACCTCTCGGCGCCCCACCTTCATATACACCACACCATCATGTTTGGATGCCCATGCCACATGCATAAAGTTTGGACAAATCACATGATATGTTTTGGACATCACTTGCCACATCATCAGTCTACATCACTTGCCATCTCATCTGGACAACTTCACATGGCATGTCACTTACCTTGGTCGGCCACATGAAGAGATCGACACTTGTTTTTTAAGATGAGTAAAGCAGGAGTCCAAGCCATACGACGCCCATCCCTCCTCATATTTGTCGCCAAATCTAAAGAAGCAGTCGGCCAAGAATTTTTTTTTTCCAAGGGATGCCCATCCAGAAGAGGTTCAAGGGAATTTCTTGCTCCAAGAGTTTAAGCCAATCAAGTTCTAAGCAATCAAGAAATCAAGACTCAAGAGTACCACATGATTCAAGATTGGAAGCTAGGATTGTCGCCCATACATTAAAGTTGACGCCAATTTGAAAGGAGTAAAATCGAAAGACTCATATTTCTTATCTCCTTTTGTCATACATTTAAGAGGAATATTATCATCTTGGCCGCCCATCTCATCTTCTATGTTGTCACCCACTTTGAGAAAGCAATGCCAAGTTGTCACCCAAGCTGGAAGAAGCCCAAGGAGCTCAAAGACTAGAATCCAAGACACTATAAGCAAGGATTCAAGGAGTTGTTGCCTAAGAAAAACCAATGCAAGACTTTGTAACCCATACAATTCATCTTGATGGTCTATAAATACCACCATTAATCCCTTTGGTAAATACAATTATTATTCATTAATATAGAAGCATTTTGTCAAGTTTTCTTTATTGTGTGCATTGCAGGGTGTGAGGCCCTTCCTTTGTTCTTCGGAGCATCGCGGGGTGTGAGGCCCTACATATCCAATAATCATAAAACCCTAGTCACCATCTTCCAACTCTCTTTCCTTCCTCCTTTTTCATCTTCCTTTTCTTTCTACAACCATAATTTGAGTTTCTTTTGAGTGATTGCAGGTGATCGAGGATTTGAAGTTAGGATATTCTTGCCTTGGAACCAACATCGCAAAAGTTCGAAGCCCGAAGGTCGACCTTCTTGAAGCCCTGCCACAAGTTCCTTGAGAGTCCAGTCGAATCCACAATCAGAGCACATAAGGTCATTGTTGGTCAATTCAAAACATCCCAAACTCTTTATTTTTGATCCTTTGAGAAGTAGGACCCTAGTTTATGGTGGTTTCTTAGCCACCAAATCCTGTTTCCTAGTTTACTTATTAGATCTACTTTGTGGGTTACAACTAGTTGACTAGTTTTGCTTGATTGTTTACTTTGAATCTTTAAATATGAAAATCCTAAAAAAAACTGATCTCTGTTAATCACTGTTAATTAGTTTAATAATCAGTAGATAATTTTTGCATATTGTCCAGCATCAGATAGTGGCAGGACTTCTTATAAACTTTTGAAAGAAAGGACTGCTAACCTAGATTTTCTCAAAGTGTTGGGATGTCTAGCTAAGGTTAATATCCTTAAACCCAAAAAGAGAAACTAGGATCTAAGATCATAGATGCTGTATTTATAGGCTTTGTCTAAAATGGTAATGCCTATAGATTCTTGGTAATAAAATCAGATATTAGTGATATAGTTGACAACTCAATCTTAAAAGCTAGAGATGCCTCTTTCTTTGAGGATATATTTTTTTTAAGACTAAAATTTTTAGACCCCTAAAATATGAACCATCTTCCTCTATAGCTATAGAACCGGAATTAGAAACTGAATCTGAATTAAGAAGAAGCAAAAGAAAATAGTTGAAAAGGATTTAGAAAATTCTTCTTTACATCTTAGTA
This sequence comes from Areca catechu, assembly GCA_021397845.1. Taxonomy (NCBI): domain Eukaryota; kingdom Viridiplantae; phylum Streptophyta; class Magnoliopsida; order Arecales; family Arecaceae; genus Areca; species Areca catechu. Next base: position 40,748,072 of record CM038053.1, on the reverse strand, counting down.
GAGGGTGAACATTCTATGTCTGATGAGGTGATGTCATCAGAATCATCATATTGGAAGGAAGCCATAAATAGTAAAATTCAATCAATTTTAGAAAATAAAACTTAGATTTTAACTAATTTATCTCGAGGAAACAAACTTATAAGAACAAAATAATTTTTAAAAGAAAATTAAGGCTAGATGGAATAATAAAAAGATATAAAGCTAGGTTAGTAGTAAAAGAATTTAATCAAAGAAAGACATAGATTACTTTGACATCTATGCTCTTGTAGCGAGAATAACTATCTTAAGAACTTTAATAGCTTTAACCTTAATTCATAAATTAATAATCCATCAAATAAATATAAAAACTTTATTCTTAAATGAAGAATTAGAAGAAAAAAAAAATATAAACTAATCTCAAGGATTTGAAGTAAAAGGACAAGAACATAAAGTATGCAGACTAATCAAATCTCTTTATGATTTAAAACAAGCTCCTAGACAATGAAATATTAAGTTTGACAAACATCTTAAAAAATAGTTTTAAAAATAATGAATATGATAAATGTGTATATTATAAAAGATAGAATATTGATTTTATAATACTATGCTTATATGTAGATGATATACTATTATTTAAAATATCAATAAAAATAATTCAAGAAACTAAAGCTATTTATCAAATAATTTTTATATATAAGACTTAGGATAAGCTGATGTAATCTTAGAAATGAAGCTTGAAAGAGTAGATAATGGAATAGCAATATGCCTAGCATACTCAATAGAGAAAATGCTTAAGAATCTGAATATTTGATTTAATTCCTATCTCTACCCTCTATGAATATAGCTCGCACTTAATTAAAATTTAGGAGAACCTGTTAATCATTAGGATACTCTCAAAGGATAGGATCCCTATTATATATCTCAAATAGAACCCGTCTAGATATAACTTATACAGTAGGAAGACTAAGTAGGTATACTACCAATCGTAGTAAAAAAAAATGATAAGCTTTATAAAGAGTCTTTAGATATCTTAAGGGAATCTTAGATTACTCTCTAGTATACTCTGGTTATCCAGAAGTACTTGAGGGTTATAGTGATGCCAATTGGATAACATATACTTAAATATTAAATCCACCACTGGATATCTCTTCTTATTAGGAGGAGCTACAGTATCTTGGAACTCTTGCAAATAAATAATAATTATTATAAACATATTGGAATCTAAATTAACAATTCTTGACACTACATGTACTGAAGCCAATAGCTAAAATATTTATAATGATATATAAATTCTTTCACCAAAAATCTCTAATTTTTTTTTTAAATTATGATTGTAGAGCTCTAATTGATCTATTAAATCAACAGACAACTAATAAAAAGATGAATAATATATCTTGATCAGGTATAAAATTGTAAGAAATAAAATAAAAGAAGTGATATCACTACAATTTATCTGATCAAAAAATAATATGGTAAATTATTTAACCAAAGGCCTTTCGAAGGCTACGATATCCGAGACATCGAGAGGGTGGGGCTTAAGTTCATATATTAGTCACCAGAGTGGACCCCTATCATTATGACACCCCATGGTTAAGGTTCAAAGGAAAACGATCTCTGAGGTGATGTCTGGGAGCACCGATTTAGAGTCTGTCTCCATCTCATCCCTATGATGTAGTGTTATATTATAATGGTTGGTTGAGCATAGCTCTTAATAGATCCAAGGCTATGAGTTCAGCGAGAAATGATTTTGTTGTACGTACCCTTGGAGGATCTACCTTAGTAAGAGTAGTCGTGAGATCGCGACTATGGAAACAGGATAAATCCCTAGTAACTCTTATAAAAATCAAGGCAAGCGCATAGCCTAGATAACGCTACCCTGCATTATGATCAGCTCATCTTAATATTATGTGTATTTATACTAAATACAAGTTCAAACCTAGAAGGTACTTGCATTAAGCATAGTAAAAGTTCAAATTTTTAAATTACTTACTGAGTTTAATAATATTAAACTTTTATTTATTTATTTACTTATTTATTTATTTTATGGAAGATTATCGATGTTACGATGTTACAAAACAAAAAAAACACTCCCCCCCCGTCATGCAACAGGCGCACGTGGATCGCGCACCCATGCATTTTCTATTTTTTTACCATTTTATTTATTCATTTATTTATTAACTTTTTCTCTTTTAATTATTTAATTAATTTTGTAACTCCATAATGCTGTTGAGGGTCTTTTGAAAATTTTCTCCCGATTTTGAGCCTATAAATAGGCCTCTATCCTAGCCCTACAGAGCATCCAAAATTTTTAGCTCTCCCTCTTCTATATTTCTCTATTCTATAAATTTATAAGATTCTTTCTCTTCCTAATCTTTCTACTTTAAATTTTTTTGGACCGAAGACGGGCTGATCGGTATCTATTCGAATCATGCCACCAATGAACGTTAGAGTTTTGGCTTCTGATTTGTACCTTGGAAGAGGGCGTATGGCTAATTATTCATTATACGAGAAGAGGACCAAATCTCCTTTAGGATAGTGAATTTATCCACCTCCCAGCCAGACTTCCTAACTTTATTTTATTATATTTGAATTATTTTATTATACCAAGATTATTCTACCACACATGCTACAAAAAAATTATTTTCAAATATTTTAAAATTACATAAATACATATATATATATATATATATATATATAATATATATAATATATTCTATACATCACAAATAACAACAATGCAATGAGGTACTACAAAGCATACCACAGTAGCTGGATGAAGAGTTTGGCTTCAGCACCAGCCCCTCTTTACCATGAATATTATGGATGAACCGATTCTCTCAAGGTTCAAAATGCCATTGTTAGAGTCCTACGATCGAACTTTAGATCTCGTTGATTATTTAGAAAATTTAAAGCTATTATGCTCTTTTACGGAGCTATTGATGGCATCCTTTACCAAGCTTTTCCCTCCATCTTGTGGAACATGGCCCATATTGGTACTTGAGCATTGGAGCTGGCTCAATTAGCTCTTTTAAATAGCTTGGCCAATCTTTCACAATGCACTTGTCACCAGTTGAAGACAGTGCCATGGCTCTAATTCTCTGTCAGCATCAAAGAGCACGAAGGAGAGCAGCTTCTAGAATATATTAGCCATTTTATGCACTATTCTTGAAGTTAAAAATTTAGATTAGTTGGTGGCCATGACTGCACTGAAAGGAAGGCAAAAGACGAATGCCTTCTTTCTTCTACTCAAAACGAGGTATCCTAAGACTTTTCTGAAATATTGGCCAGAGTGGAGAAGTATGCAAATGTAAAAGAGAAATGGCCCGTTATGGGGAACCCCTTACTAACAAGCTCCACGAGAGGAAGAAAATAGTAGTCGGGTAAAGGGTGAAAATGATATTGACATTGGAAATTGAGGAGGCATGATCTTGTACTCCATCCTGAAACCAAACATGGACTTCAGCTTAGAATCGCCAATCCTGATCTCCACTGGAAATCACCACTCTTGGTCTCCACCATGGAGGTATACAAACTACACTCCACTTACATACCCAGGCATATATATTAATGAAATCAGATCTCAAGAAGATCTACCAAGACCGAGGAGGATGTTTGCCCTGCCTCATAGATGAGATCAAGGAAAGTAGTATCAATATCACTTGAGGTGGAATTGAGGTGCTTAAAGATGAAATTGAGGTGCCCAACAAACGTGGAAGGCTAAGAGGAATGTAGAGCAGCGGCACCCCCTATGCTAGAAATGAATCGCCTCAGCTAGAAAGCCTCTTAAAGAATAGGCATGCAGCGAGAAGGAGTTCATATGATCTATAGGGGGCACTTTAGTCACCTGTCGTCCTGAGTCTAATAGAGGTGGACAAGGAGCTTGAAAGAGGTAGAGAGTCGAGGACGAGATAATTACCTTTTCTCTGAGGCCAACCTCTACGCTGTACACTAACCATCTGATTCCCTTGTAATCACTTTAAATATTACAAATTATGAATAACAAATCATTTTTAATTGATAATAAAAACTCAATATATTTTATTTTATGATGTCTTATCAAAGTGGGGTTATATTGAGACCAATTGGAGAAGTTTAACTCTCCCTTGATCAGATTCTCTAAAGTATCGTGCCGTTGTTACAAGCCGTGACAGTGACGTGGCCAGGCTCAGGTATCGCCGAATGCGAGCGAGCCACGTGTAAGTTTCCCTCCAGAGTCAGCGCCACGTCCTCAAGGCTAGGGTCGGCAAGACCGCACCGCCCGACGACTGTCTGAAGCAAAACCGCTCCCGCCGAGGTCGAGCTCGGCACGGAGTCCCTCTACCGATCATTGGCGCCCCGGCCCCGGAGGGGTCCGCCGAGTGAGGTCGGCCGAGGTCGGCTGACCCTTCGCCTTTCGCCAGTGGCCACCCTGAGACGGTTCCACCTCGGGCCGAAGCCAGGCGACCTCCCCCACCATCGCCAGGTGTCCACCCAGGAGGGGTCCACCTGAGCTGAGGTCGCTGACCCTTCGCCTTTCGCCAGGTGGCCACCCGGAGACGGTCCACCTCGGCCGAAGCCAGGCGACCTCCTGCCACCTCGCCAGGTGTCCACCCAGGAGGGGTCCACCTAACCGATGTCGGCGATCCCTCGCCCCTCGCTCGCCAGTTGCCCCCCGGAGACAGGTCCAACTCAGCCGAGGTCAGACCGCTCGTACGGAAGGCCCCCGGGGAAAGAGACAGGTCCCGAGGCCATCCCTCGGGCCGTACCGACCCCACGGCGTCCCGTACGGAGGACGGCGGCACGCGGACGCACTTGCATTGGCCCGACAGGTCCCGCAGTCGAGAGAACCCGATCCTGACGGAACAGGCCCCGTAAACGGATGGCGCCCACGCTCGGGGAAAAGAGCACTCTCACGAGCCCGAGGAGGCCTGACGACCGGCCGCTCTGCCAGCGCGCCCTCCCTCTTTTCTCTTCTGTCTTTGCCTTCTCCCTGCTGGGCCCGGCGGACGAGGTCGGAAAGCCGCCTGGCCTCCTTCACGAAAAGGGAAAAGAAAGGAAGACAGGGGAGAGGAGTTTTCGAGGAGGAAAAGGACAAGCGCACGACGGAGGGAGATAAAGAGGGAAGAATCTGGGGACAGCAAGGTAAGCCAACTAGCCTGGGGACAAGGAGGAAGCACCGGCACAAGGCCTCGCTCCGAGAGAGAAACCAGAGATCCCGAGAGGGGAATACTGGACGTGAGCTCGGCAAGTAGGCCCAGCCGAGATTCCGGTCCCCGGAGCGTTCCCTCACCAGTTAACTCTCCAAATCTGGAACCCTTTCGAGGGCCCGGAGGGGAGAGCCTGTTCCTTCTCGTCGTCTACTGACTTGATCATCGGAGCTCCCCTCGCGGGATCCCCGGCCAGGGTCCTCTAACTCTTTGTTGCAGGTTCTCCGCAGGAAGGGAGGCTCCCTCGCCAGGCGGTCAGGAAGGATCGGCTGATCCGCGGCCGGGCGCGGCGACGAGAGCGGCAACAGATTGGCGCGCCAGGAAGGGGGGCAGGACACTAACCCCTAGTGGGAACCAGCTTTCTGCAGGTGTCACGCTCTCCAGCAATGGTGGTCACCCGTGGTCGCGAGGCGTCCACCAGCCGTGTGGGAGAAGCCCACTCCCCTCCAGGGGGCCACACCCCCGAAGGGAGCTTCCGGCTCCCCTCCTCTTCCGCAGTAGCCTACCCCGGTGGACGGATCCCTTGCGGCCATCGTCCAGCAGCTGCAGACCTTGACCTCAGCGGTCCGACAGCTTCAGCATCAGCAACGATCCCTGGCCACTCAGCCGCAGCCAGGGACTCCCGCGGCCCGAGCCGCGGGACAGCGTGGGAGCCTGCGCTCAATCCAGGGCAGGCCGTCCCATCCGCGGGCCACCTCCAACCCGAGGGAGCCGCCAAGCTCCCCCGAAGAGAAACTATTCCGGTTCGGAGGATCACGAGAGTCGATCCCGGCCGATGGGGCCGAAACAGCGCATCGCAGCAAGCGACGCCGGGGCCAGACCTCGCGCCGAGACCGATCGGCGCCCCCTTCACCTGCAGTCTCGGTGGAAGACTCCACCGATGAAGCCATCAGGCGCCAGGCGAGAGGCGCCTAGAAGAGCACGAGCGCAAGTTGGCGGAGTTCGCCGACGGTTCGCCGACCTGCATAACTCGTCAGCTGACCTGGCGGGCTACGACTCCCGCCCCCCTTTCTCTGAAGAAATCCAGGTGGAACCGATCCCGAAACGGTTCCGCATGCCACAGGTGGACCCCTACGACGGGACCACCGACCCCCTGGACCATTTGGAGAGCTATAAAGCTCTCATGAGGGTCCAGGGCGCCACCGATGCCCTTCTGTGCATCGCCTTCCCAGCAACCCTTCGGAGGCCGCTCGAGTCTGGTTCACCCGCCTCGAGCCCGGATCCATTTGCTCCTTCCAGCAGTTGGAAGGAAAGTTCGTGGCGCACTTCGACGCTTGTCGAAAGGTGCCAAGGGAGGTGGACAGCCTCTTCTCCATCCGCCAGCAGGACCAGGAGCTGCTCCGAGACTACATCACCCGGTTTAAGACCGCAGCCCTGGAGATCTACAGCTTGGACGAGCCCGTCGCTATGCTGGCTTTGAAGCGCGGGCTCAAGACGTCCCGCCTGACCTATTCCCTGGACAAGAAGCCGCCCAGGACGTATTCCGAGCTCCTCCTCCACGCCCACAAGTACATCCGAGCGGAGGAGGCTGACCGCACCCGTCGAGAGCTGGACGGGAAGATTCCGAAGAAGTCAGTTCCGAGGGACGCCCGGGAGCTCGGAGGCCCGGGCCATCCGCCGACCTTCGCCCGAATCCAAGGCCGAGGGCCGAGTCTACCCCGAGCGGAGGTACACCCCTCTCCTCGCACCTCGAGCGAAAATCCTCATGGAAATCGAGGGCGAGCGCTACCTCCGCCGACCTCCACCTCAGAACCGAGAGCCGCCCGAGACAAATCAAAGTACTGCCAGTTCCACCGCGAGCACGGACACGACACGGAGGAGTGCCGCCATTTGAAGCGGGAGATCAAGGAGCTGATCGGGAGGGGTTACCTCAGGAAGTTCGTCAAGAACGAGGCCCCCTCTGAAAAGCAGCCGCTCGCGGCCTTACCGCCTGTCCCTGCGATCGACAACCACCCAACGGAGAAGCCCGTGGGCATGATCTCACGCGGGTCGGCCGAGCGAGAGAAGAGAGCCCGGGAAGTCCCGGAGAATGTAATCCCTCCCAAGGGAGGGGATCTAATGACAATGTAAACAATGATGCCGTGGTGGTCGAGATGACCATCGCGAAGCACCCTGTACATCGAATCATGGTGGATAGTGGAAGCTCGGCCGACGTACTTTTTACGATGCTTTCTCTCGGATGAACTTGTCTCCCGATCAGCTGAAACCAGTGCACATCCCACTGGTAGGTTTTACAGGGGACTCCGTGGGAGTCGAAGGAGAGATCACTCTCCCGGTCACCGCCAGATCCCACCTCGGTAGGCGACCATCATGATAACATTCACTGTCGTCAAGCTCCCTTCGCCTTACAACGCCATTCTCGGGCGTCCCGGGCTCAACCAACTGGACGCCACCATCTCCACGAGGAGGCTGCTGGTGCAGTTCCCCGCGCCTTTCGGGCTCGGGGAAATGAAGGGGACGATCCAGCCGGTCCCGCTCTGCCTCCAGACAGTCCCAGGCACCAGGAGCGCAGAGCTCGCCCACGATATCGAGGATCTCGACCTGAGAGAGAAGGAACCCAGGGGAGGGCCCGTAGAGCGCCTGCTAACCTTTCCCCTCCGTTCGGACCCCTGAAGACGGTGCAAGTCGGGGCCCAGCTCCCCGAGGAGGAGCGAACCCGCCTGCTGGAGTTCCTCCGTGCCAACACTGACGTGTTCGCCTGGTCGGTGGCCGACATGCCGGGTATCCCGCCCGAGATTATCATGCACAGCCTGAACGTGGACCCAGGTTGCCGCCCGGTCCGCCAGAAGAAGAGAAGCTTTGCCATGGAGAGCAGAAGGCGATCAACGAGGAGGTAGAAAAGCTCCTCGCCGCCGGTTTCGTCCGAGAAGTCCAATACCCCAGCTAGTTAGCAAACGTGGTCATGGTAAAGAAGAGTAGTGGTAAGTGGAGGATCTGTGTGGACTACACCGATCTCAATCGAGCTTGCCCAAAGGATAGCTTCCCTCTGCCGAAGATCGACCAGCTGGTCGACACCACCTCGGGGCATCATCTCCTGTCATTCATGGACGCCTTTTCCGGATACAACCAGATCCGGATGAACCCGGAGGACGAAGAGCGCACTGCCTTCATAACTGACCGCAGGACTTTCTGTTACAGGATGATGCCATTCGGCCTCAAGAATGCGGGGGCGACGTACCAACGTCTGGTCAATAAAGTCTTCAAAGACCAGATAGGCCGCAACATGCAGGTGTACGTGGACGACATGCTAGTAATGAGCAAACTTGATTCGGACCACGTGGCCGACCTGACGGAGACGTTCGGCAACCTCCGGCGCCACCAGATGAAGCTGAACCCGGCGAAGTGCGCCTTCGGGTCTCCGCCGGGAAGTTCCTAGGGGTTATGGTGACCCAAAGAGGAATCGAGGCCAACCCGGAGAAGGTCCAGGCCATCCTGGACATGGAGCAGCCAGCCTCGAAGAAGCAAGTGCAGCAACTGACCGGCGGGTTGCGGCCCTTAGCCATTTTATTTCCAGGTCGGCGGACCGCTACCGTCCCTTCTTCAAGGTGCTGAGGAAGATGAATGGTTTCACTTGGACCGAGGAGTGCCAGCAGGCCTTCGAGGAGTTGAAGAAGACGCTCGCGTCGCCACCTTGCTGTCCAGGCCCGAGGAGGGAGAGGAGCTTACCCTCTACTTGGCGGTTACCCCGGAGGCCGTCAGCTCTGTCTTGGTCCGAACCGACGACCACGGGCTCCAGCGGCCGGTGTACTATACCAGCAAACTCTCTGGGACGCGGAGCTCAGGTATTCCCGGCCCGAGAAACTCGTTTTTGCGCTAATAGTGTCTGCCCAGCATCTCAGGCCCTATTTCCAAGCGCATCCCATCGCCGTCTTGACGGATCAACTGCTGAAAGCGGTGCTCAGCCGACCCGATACCTCGGGGCGATTGGCCAAGTGGGCACTGAAACTCAGCGAGTTCGACATTACATACCGACCGAGGTCGGCAATGAAGGCACAGGTGCTGGCCGATTTCTTGGTCGAGTGCGCAGGCTTGGGCAAGGAGCCCGAGGAGGACCCCCCGGCCCGGCCAATGGAGGTCAGCACCGATGAGCCCGGAGAGGACGCCTGGATCCTCCATGTGGACGGAGCCTCAAACTCGGGGCGTGAGCTGGGCTCATCCTTGCCAACGGCGACGGGGTCGTCGCCGAGTGTGCGCTCCGTTTCCAGTTCCCGCGACAAATAACCAGCGGAATACGAGGCACTTCTCGCCGGACTGAGAGTCTCCCGCGAGCTGGGCGTGACCAACCTCAGAGCCTTCACTGACTCCCAGCTCGTGGCGGGGCAGGTATCCGGGGAGTACGTCGCACACGACCCCCAGATGGCGAAGTATTTGGAGCTCGTCAAGGCGGGCGCGTCCAAGTTCCGGCGCTTCAACATCTTCCATATCCCCCGCGGGAGAGAACGCCCGCGCGGATGCCCTCTCTCGGCTGGCGACCCTGCCGGACACGATGCTGGGACGCGCTCATGTGGAGCGACTTGAGGTCCCAAGCCTCGAAGCACCGGTGGAGGTCCATCAGGTCAGCCAGGAGCCCGGCTGGATGGACAAGTACGCTGCGTACATCACCAGCGGCACCCTGCCGGAGGACCGAGACGCAGCTCGCCTCATCAGGAAGAAGGCCGTGCGGTTTGTCTGATGGACGGGCAGCTGTATCGAAGGTCCTACTCTTATCCCCTCCTCAAGTGCATTGGACCCACAGAAGCCAAGCTTGTGCTCCAGGAGATTCACGAAGGCATCTGCGGGAACCACGTGGGGGCAGGGCATTGGCGTACAAGGCCCTTCGTCAAGGCTACTTCTGGGAGACGATGAAGGAAGACGCCGCCGACTTCGTGAAGAAATGCGACCGGTGTCAGCGTCACGCCACGGTGCAGCGGCAACCCTCCAACCCGATCTCTCAGCTCTCAGCCCCCTGGCCGTTCGCCCAGTGGGGGATGGACCTCCTGGGCCCATTCCCACGGCGTCCGGCCAGCGGAAGTTCTTGATAGTGGCTATCGACTACTTCACAAAGTGGGTCGAGGCCGAGCCCTTGGCAAGAATCACCGAGGCAAACGTCGCCAAGTTCTTCTGGAAGTCCATCGTCTGCCGCTTCGGCCTCCCCCACACCGTGGTCACCGACAACGGACGCCAGTTCGATTGTCGGGAGTTCGAAGATTTCTGCAGCGACCTCGGCATCAAGCATCGCTTCACTTCGGTGGCGCACCCCCAGACCAACGGGGAAGCCGAAGTCACGAACAGGACCATTCTTCAGGGCCTCCGCACGCGGCTAGACCAAGCCAAGGGCAGGTGGGCCGACGAGCTTCCCAGCGTTCTTTGGGCATACCACACCACCCCAAGGACGGCTACCGACGAAACTCCATTCAACCTCGTCTTCGGGGCCGAGGCAGTCATCCCGATCGAATCAGCATACCCACGCTGCGCGTGGAGCAATACGACGAGACAGAAAAACCCCAGGCCAGGATGATGCTCAACCTAGACCTCTCGAAGAAACGAGGGACAAGGCCCGAATCCGAATGGCGGCATACCGGCAACGTGTAGCCAAATATTACAACTCCCGAGTGCGGCCGAAGGTTTTTCGTCCCGGGACTTGGTCCTCCGACGCGCAGAAGCCTCCCAGCCACGGGAATGCGGCAAGCTTTCACCCAACTGGGAAGGCCCTTATCGGGTGGCAGAAGCCCTCCCTCATGGAGCATGTTACTTGGAAGAATTGGGAGGTGCCAGGTTCCCCCGGACATGGAACCCTCGAACTTGAGAATGTACTACCAGTGATGTAAGGCTCCCAGTTTCTGTAACAAAGCTTCCCCACTTCAAACACTCTCTCTAACTTCAACAAGAAGGCCTGCGGCATCGAACTCAGTCCGGAAGATCCTGGGCTTCGGCCTGGAAGGTGGCGCCGAACCTAGTTCGCCCACGCAAGCCCGGAGCACAGCTCAGCAAGCCGCGCAAGGTTTGAGAAAGCCTGTGGCATCGAGCTCAGTCCGGAAGATCCTGGGCTTCGGCCTGGAAGGTGGCGCCGAACCCAGTTCGCCCACGCAAGCCCGGAGCACAGCTCAGCAAGCCGCGCAAGGTTTGAGAAAGCCTGCGGCATCGAGCTCAGTCCGGAAGATCCTGGGCTTCGGCCTGGAAGGTGGCGCCGAACCCAGTTCGCCCACGCAAGCCGGAGCACAGCTCAGCAAGCCGCGCAAGGTTTGAGAAAGCCTGCGGCATCGAGCTCAGTCCGGAAGATCCTGGGCTTCGGCCTGGAAAGTGGCGCCGAACCTAAATCGCCCACGCAAGCCCGGAGCACAGCTCAGCAAGCCGCGCAAGGTTTGGGAAAGCCAGCGGCATTGAGCTCAGTCCGGAGATCCGGGTTTCGGCCGGAAGATGGTGCAGAAACTGTGTTGTTCGCGCAAGCATGAAGGCAGCCCAAAGTCAGACCCGCTTAAGGTTTGCCCTGCCGCGACACGACTCTGCAGACCCGTCCTTCGATTTAGTATAGAAGGACCAGGCCTGCAGTTATCTCAGGTGTTCCAGACCGACATCTCAGAAAGAAAAGAAGAGAAAAGTGAGACAACGATGGACAAGGTTTCGGTAAAACTTGGGTCTTCATTAAACACAAGCAGTCAGTACAAGCTGGGAGCCCCGACAGGCCGGGACTCCCCAAAAAAGAAGAAGAAAAAGAGAAAGGCAAAAACTACAAGCAGTGCCGGATCACTGGGGTGCGGGTCGGTGCCGTCCGCCGGAGGCGCGGGCGCCACTTCTTCAACTTCACAGTGGCCGGCTCCTGGGGTTGTGCCGGGGCCGCGGCGTCGCTGGTCGAAGGCGCTGCAGGTGTCGCCTGGGAAGCGCGGGAACCTGCTCTCGCCCCCGGCTTCCTGCCGCCGACGACGACCCCGCTCAGGTCCAGCTGGGGGAAGAAGGCCCCCACCTTCTCCCGGCACATCCGGAACCCCTTCAGGAAGGAGTCCACGGCGGCCTCCCGGACTTCCGACGTGAACTCGTCGGAGGCCCGGAACTTGGGGATGGCCTCCTGCGCTTCCCGCTTGGCCGCCTCCTCCAGGGCCCGTTGATGTAGGAGCTCCGGTCCTTCGCCACGGCCACCTCTCGCCGGGCCTCCTCCAGCTGGCGCTCCAGCCATTGGGAGTGGGCCTGCAGGCGGGCCTTCTCCGCCACCTCCTCCTCAGTCCGGCGCTGGTTGGAGGTCCGCTCCTCCGACAAGGAGGCCTCCAGTTCTTGTTCCGCTCCTTGGAACGTGTCAGGTCGGACTGGAGGGCTTGCTTCTCGGCTCGCAGCTCGGCCCCCTTCTCCATCAGGTCCTTCACGTCGGCCGAGCTTGCCGAGCTTCAGCTCCCAATCGGAGTCCCGCTTGGCGTTCCCTACGAGGTAATTCCTCAGTAGGAGGACGTCGTTCTCGATCTGCAGAGGCAAAAACAATGCATGTCAGTGTAGAGGCAGAAAGCCTCGAATTGAAAGCAAAGAGGAAGGGAAAGCTCAGACTTACCGTAAAAAGCTGCGGAAGGATGCCGAGCAGTGCGTCCGCATAGTCTCGGCCGCCCCGAGCTCGGCGGTCCCGGGCGGTGGAGGCGTACTCCATCATCCTCTCCGCCAGTCCTCTATCGAGGATGACCGAGTCTCGGTGGGAGATCACCGGCGCCGGACCCTTCGGGCCGACCCCTGCGGCAGCTGCCCCCTCAGCCGGAGCCGCAACCGACGGGCCGGCGGTCGCCACTGGCGGTGCCGTCGGGCTGGCAGCAAGGACGGGCCCGGCGATGGCGGAGCGGCGGGCGCTGGAGCTCTCTCTGCAACGCCGCCAGGTCGCATGGCCGAAGTGCCAGGGGTGCCGCCCTGAGGTGGCCTGGGCGGGGAAATGGCAGTAGCTGGGCCGGGCACGGTCGTCGCCACGACCTCCCGGCTCGTCTCTGTACGAGCCCTCTTCGCTACAGGCTCATCTACATCCACGACTTCCCGCTGGGCCGCCCCCTCCAGGAGGTTCTCCAGAGAAACTTCATCCCTGCAAAATGAAAAAGACAGAAGGTCAGACAGCTCGATCTTAAAGAAAGAGGGGGGGGCAGAAATTAATGCGGGGCCCAAATCTCACCGGTCTCACGGATGGGACTGATGCCGGCCTCAAAAAGATTCTGCTCAGAGAGCAGAACCTCGAGCACCGGGACCACGTCACTCAGGAGCTGGGTGTAAGACTCCTGGTCCGCAGACTCGACTCGGGAATTCCGGTTCGGCGACCGATCCGGTTCACTCCAGGCCCAGTCGACGTCGTCGACCGAGGCAAAGAAAAACCGGCTCTTCCATCCCTGACCGAGGAAGGGAGGTCGAACCGGAGACACCTAGGCCGGGGCAAAATGTACCACCAGCCGTCATCGGTGGAGCACTTCTTCAGGGTGAACAAGGCTGAAGAGAGAAAAACGGGCAACAAACCCATGGAAGTGGCAGAAAACGATGAAGGAGAAGATGACCCGGATGGCATTAGGAGCCAGCTGGGCCGGGACGAGCCGAAAGTGGCTGAGGAAGGAAAGAAAGAAAGGGTGCAGAGGAAAATGAAGACCCCCGAGGAGGAAGTCTTCGTAGAAGGCAATGCGGCCGGGGCCACTCATGGTGACACGCTCCCGGATCGCGGAACAAACAGACGGACAGACCCCGGGATGCCATAGGCATCCCGGAGCAGAGAAAGGTCGCCTTCGGTCATGGTAGAAGCATGACCGGAGGGACCGGCGGGAAGAGATGGCGGAGCAAGAGAAGAGAAGGCAAGGCGGGAAGTGAGCGGAGGGGCACGGCAGGCGCGCAACCGGAGGGGACCGGATCCCCCTGGGGATGCCAATAGTGACACCCCGGGTTGCAAGCGCCGGCGGACCTCCTCTGGAATTACCTCCTCATCGAGGAGGAAGAAGATGGAGTCCTCGACCGGGATGGATCGGCCTCGTCCGGATTGGAAGAGACATGGCGACGGCGCGCCATGGAGAAGGAAAGGACAAAGAAATTAGATAAGAAATGAGAAAGAAGGAGGGGGGGCTAGAGAAGGAGAAGAAGGCACTCACCAAAAATGCACAGACGGGCGCGAGCAGCAGAAGTTGTTAGCCTGCAGCAAACCGCCCACGAAGCAAGGGAAAAGGCCTCGTTCTGGAAAGTCCCCTCCCTTTCAAACTCAGCCGGCAACAGCCGTACCCATCATTCCGCCTCAGACCATTGGATGGTCGCCACGTGGGCACATGCCCGACACCGACGCCTCGTTAGCAGAGTAACGGCCTCTGCCCCGAAGCGACGCATTGATTACGGGCAAGTGGACGACGCGTGGCGACTCCCATAGGTCTTCAGCCGCATCGAGCCACGACGAGTGAGGATCGTGGCAATTATGATGCAAGATCTTCGCCTCCCCACGTCATGTCCGCATTAAATCCCGACGTTCCGTTGTACGATACCCGACGGAACGGCGGGCTGGGGGCAACTGTTACAGCCGTGACAGTGATGTGGCCAGGCTCAGGTATCGCCGAATGCGAGCGAGCCACGTGTAAGTTTTCCTGCCAGAGTCAGCGCCACGTCCTCAAGGCTAGGGTCGGCAAAACCGCACCGCCCGACGACTGTCTGAAGCAAACCGCTCCCGCCGAGGTCGAGCTCGGCACGGAGTCCCTCTACCGACTCATTGGCGCCCGGGCCCGGAGGGGTCCGCCCGAGTGAGGTCGGCTGACCCTTCGCCTTTCGCCAGGTGGCCACCCTGAGACGGGTCCACCTCGGCCGAAGCCAGGCGACCTCCCGCCACCTCGCCAGGTGTCCACCCAGGAGGGGTCCACCTGAGCTGAGGTCGGCTGACCCTTCGCCTTTCGCCAGGTGGCCACCGGAGACGGGTCCACCTCGGCCGAAGCCAGGCGACCTCCTGCCACCTCGCCAGGTGTCCACCCAGGAGGGGTCCACCTAAGCCGAGGTCGGCCGACCTCGCCCCTCGCCAGTTGGCCCCCGGAGACAGGTCCAACTCAGCCGAGGTCAGACCGCTCGTACGGAGAGGCCCCGGGGAAAGAGACAGGTCCCGAGGCCATCCTCGGGCCGTACCGACCCCAGACGGCGTCCCGTACGGAGGACGGCGGCACGCGGAACGTCACTTGCATTGGCCCGACAGGTCCCGCAGTCGAGAGACCCGATCCTGACGGAACAGGCCCCGTAAACGGATGGGCCCACGCTCGGGGAAAAGAGCACTCTCACGGAGCCCGAGGCCTGACGACCGGCCGCTCTGCCAGCGCCGCCCTCCCTTTTTTTCTCTTCTGTCTTTGCCTTCTCCCTGCTGGGCCCGGCGGACGAGGTCGGAAAGCCGCCTGGCCTCCTTCACCGAAAAGGGAAAAGAAAGGAAGACAGGGGAGAGGAGTTTTTCGAGGAGGAAAAGGACAAGCGCACGACGGAGGGAGATAAAGAGGGAAGAATCTGGGGACTGCAAGGTAAGCCAACTAGCCTGGGGACAAGGAGGAAGCACCGGCACAAGGCCTCGCTCCGAGGGAGAAACCAGAGATCCCGAGAGGGGAATACTGGACGTGAGCTCGGCAAGTAGGCCCAGCCGAGATTCCGGTCCCCGGAGCGTTCCCTTCACCAGTTAACTCTCCAAATCTGGGACCCTTTCGAGGGCCCGGAGGGGAGAGCCTGTTCCTTCTCGTCGTCTACTGACTTGATCGTCGGAGCTCCCTCGCCGGGATCCCCGGCCAGGGTCCTCTAACCCCTTTGTTGCAGGTTCTCCGCAGGAAGGGAGGCTCCCTCGCCAGGCGGTCAGGAAGGATCGGCTGATCCGCGGCACGGGCGCGGCGACGAGAGCGGGCAACACCCGTCAAAGGTGTTATCTGGTTGCCCTAGTAGCAAGTCGAGCCCTTAGACAAAAAAACTTCCATATTAGCTTTCTGGTTGTGAAATTTTCTTGGTATATAAAGCCATACTAGATTGGCTAGCCTAAATGCCCTCCAAGCCGTCGTGTCAACCCATCATCTACTTGTTAAATCCCTGCATCCCATGGAGTTGGCAAGGTGAGGGGGAACCTAGTGTTGGCCAAAAAGTTATATGACGACTTTGTAAAAAGTAAGATAGCACAGGTTCCCCACAGGAGGAATTTAATGTAAGGGATTAAATAGAAGTTATGTGATATTACGGTCAATCAAATAGAAATAAAAATCTCAAAAAAATTATAAATAACATAGTTATCAATCACTTACCGGAGTTAGCTAATTTCTATTCTCTTGTGCAAAAATTCTTTGAACCTCTTATATTCTAATAATTTTGATAATTATATATGTAAACTTTTATGATCCAATAAAATAGATGGGCATAAAAAGTGTTGCCATTATTATTATTCTTTTACATATATTTTCACCTTTATTATTTTCATTATATCTGTCATTTCATGAGGATGACAACTATTCATAAATTTGTAAATGATGGTTGATTTATAATGCAAAATATACTTAATCTTGTCAATTAGCACCCTTTTTTTTTCCCCATGATACGAAAACTGATTTAGCGGTAATTAAATCCACCTTGGCTGACTAAAGTTTTATTCATAAATATTTAATATTTTTTTTTCTAAATACCATGAATATTTAGTTATTTATATAACATGCGAAACAATTGTAAATATTTTGAATTCAATATAATTGAGTGTATAATATTAGTCTCCATGAGTACAATATGTTAACCAGTAGGACACATAAAAAGGCACTCAAAATAAATAATTGGCATTGGAAATATATATTTGGCTCCGCGTGCTCTTAGTGTATGTATCCTGAAAGATTTTTAGAGTGACAGAGCCATCGTGGAAGGAGATTCCAAGCCCCTAATATTCCAGATAAACGGTCATGATTCTTCTCAACATCCAGTTTTGAAATATAAGGATTCTTTGTGTTAACGATGTCTAATTTCTTTCGTCACCATATCATGCAAGAAGCAAACCAAGTTACTGGGTTTCTTACAAACTATGCAAGAGCAAAGCACCGTAAAGTAATTTAGAATGATATATATATATATATATATATTTTTTTTTGGGCAGATCTGTCTTTTTAATTAGAACAGATTTTTAGAGAGTTGTTTTCATGAAGTTTATAATGGAGTTCCTTCATTTTTTTTTTCTTTGTTACCAATATATATATTTTGCAATCGGTGTAATGGTCGGCTTAAATTTTAAAATAATAATAATAATAATAATAAAATTTTAGATATTTTTTTTAAAAAATTTTAAATAATTTTTTTATTTTTTTAAAATAATATAATTATCATTACTGTAATAGTACGATTAGTTAAAGCACGGCTCTTGCTCTTATGAATAACTTACCGTTCGAATCGAACACCCGTATAACGGATCGAGAGGGAGCTGCACCGGGTATTATCTGAAAAAAAATAATTATGATTATATATCCTCATCAGACGGTCGGCTACGTCTTGCACGCGGTGCCTCTCGCTTCTTCTCGTTATTAAGTCGATGTTCTCAAATCCGTGATTGCTTCCCCTCTCGCTTGCTTGGAAAGGAGAAACCCTCTTTGTAGTTGGACGAGATGGAGCCGCCCAAACAAAGGAGAAAATTAGCAGGAGAACACCATCGCCGATCCCTAATTCTTCCATTTACCAGATCCTCCACATCCCTCCAAACCAATTTCGATTCCACCGATAATGAAGAAGAGAAAAAAAGAAAAAGAAGAAGAAGAAGAAGAAGAGCAGAGGAACTGGTCGTCTCTCACCGACTCCTTGCTCCACTCCGTCCTCCGCCGCCTCGACACCCTCGAGGACTTCTTCGCCTTCCGCGGCGTCTGCCAGGGCTGGCGCTCCCTCTCCGCCCCCTCCTCCGCATCCCTCGCCCCCCAACCCCCTCTCATCATCCTCGCCCGCTGCCCCAGCTACACCGAAGCCTTCTACGACATCTCCCACCGCCGCCTCTACAGTCTCCCCCTCCCTGGAGCCTCTCCCGCTTCACCATAGGCTATTCCCACGGCTTCCTCATCACCACCACCACCAGCCACCTCTCCCCAAGCTCCTCCTCTGGAACCTCTTCACCGACGCCAAAATCCGCCTCCCCAAAACCCCCGAGCCCTTTGACCGCGTCATCCTCTCCTCCAACCCCTCCTCCCTGGCTGCCTCGCTATATTGTTCTCGAGATCAGGCTCTACTGTCCAGTACTGCCACGTCGGCGACCATCTCTGGAAAATAAGCTGCCGGAATTCGCTGCGAGCAGGCATTATCGATTGGTCGGTCGTCGAAGACATGATCTTCTTTAAGGGGAAGCTATATGCTCTCACCGGTGCCGAGCGGCTGGTGAAAGTCGAGCTCTTTCCGCTGCCGAAATCGACCCTGCTGGGAGCTGAAACCGGGGCGGTGGCGAAGAGAGGGTACGGCAAGAGGTGGCTTGCTGAGTGTGGCGGCGAGCTGCTGATGGTTTATGTGAGTGTGGACATGCAAATGTTCGATGTTTATCACTGGGACTTTGGAAGAGGTCGGTGGGTGGAGATGTCCGGTCTGGGTGGAAAGGCATTGTTCATGGGGTCCAGAGGTTTTGCTGCATCTATCGAGCCTGCGTGCTCGGAAGTCCGGGAGAACTGCATCTATTATGCGGGGAATTGGAAGGACCGGTGGTTCGTGTTCTCTTTGGAGGATAGGTCCCTTAAGGTTGTTGTGCCTGCTGTTTCATGTGGCTTGCTTTGGGGTCGGACTTCGCTGCCACCTGTTTGGGTTTTCCCAAGCCTTTGCTGACTGATTTATGCAGCTTGGTGCGGTATCTTGGCAGAATAATGGGGAGAAAGAAAATTCATTGAAGTTCTAGTTACAGATTAAATATTTACTTAATGGATTGCTCTCTGTTGTTTTACATATGGTAAGTTGTAATTCACCATGATTATCTTGTTACGTGGAAATCTTCTTTCTATATGATTCATATATTTTTACAAGTCGGCTTCTTCTGCATGCTATGCGATATTTCTTATTGTATTTAATTAAATTAATAAACTTCATGCGAAGATGCACTATGAGACGAAGCATGTTCAATTGCTATCTGAAATTTTATATTAAGTTATTTCTGTGCCCGTTTTCCTTGTCCAACAAGTTAGTAGAGTTTCACTTGGTACTCTTTACTGGTTTGAAGGACCGTGTAAACGTTAAACGTGGTCTCTGCAAGGTGGTTTGTGTGTGCACGCAACATTGCAGGTAAGTAAGATTCGACCTTATGAGTTTCTCGAGTATTGTAAACCATTGTTGCATGGACATGGTCTGTGGAGTTGGGAATTCAAGTTCTGAAAAGACTGGCTCGGCAAAGATAGTTATTTATGCTGGTATGATTTTATTTTTCTCCTCTCTGTGTGATCATGCTTTTCTTCTTTGAGCCTATTGCAACTATTTATTTCTGTTATGTCACAGAGCTTCACCATATTTGCTCTTTTGGTAGGTATAATCAGTTATGAACTTATGATCTTGCAATTGTTATGCATGCTTTAACATGGCGTGAAAGGGTGACATGCCAACTCATTTATGTTATGAAGGGTCACAAGATCCTTTTTTTTAAATTTAGGTTAGCCTAAACTGTTTAAACCTGATGAACTACCAAGATAGTTTACTGGCTTCCAGGTTGGCTGATCATTCAATATTTGTAGATTATAGTAGTCTAAAAAATATATGGTGGTTCCTATTTTCTTGTTGTCTTAATTTGACAGATTTTAAGCATTAAAATCGTCATATTCAAAAACTGCTGAAGTTCTTATCATGAGCAGATCAAAAGCTGATATAAAGGATGCAGAAGCTCCAAAGCAAAGGAATAGAGGATTCAAAGATCATTGATTGGCTTGGAAACCAATTTCTTGACTCTTGAACACATGGTTCGGGAAAAATGCTGATACAAAGTGCAAAATTGTTAGATTCTAGACAGTAAGATGAGGCAATTGCGGAAAAGTATATGTGCCATCAAGAACTCATTGGAGTATGCTTTAGCTTAGGGGTCAACCTTGGTGATCTACTGCAGGCCCTCTTTCATTGCATTATAACAGAATATGTCTCAAGAATGATCTTCTGGTGTGAAAGTGATGTTTCAAGTTTTGCAGTCAGTCAGGTAGTAGTTTAAATTTATGTTCAATGCCTTTTAAACCCTGACATTCTTGGTTATGATTATTATGAAGCATGTCCTATCAAAAATCATTCTTTACACTGCTTAGCTTGATATAGCTATCCTTTTGTTATAATATATTAACTCAATCTAATTTCAGTTTCACATTAGTCGTAGATGCATCTTTTTGTAATTTTTTAGGATTTTCCACTGCTCGAAAAGATAGTTCGATCAAAAGTATATAACAAAGGGCAAGAACTTTGTTCAGAAATTGAAGAAATCATCTGTTGGAGAGTGGCATTGAAGTCTACAAGGAAATGGACAAACAAATTATGAGTCCACATGTAGAAATTCATTTGAGGCACTTGCTAGGATAGATTTTAAAATGCTAATTCCGTTTGCAATAACAAATACGAATTTAATTTTAGGTACAAGACTCAAGGGAAAAAGGTGGATCAATGAGAATGAAGTATCATATTTTTCAGTGAGTGCTTTCTATACTATCAAAAATCTGGACAAGACAATTTCTTAAAGGTGGAAATACTTGGGAAAGTATAAGATTTGATGGTAGAAAAAGAGATTTGAGTTTTCCATCGAAGGTATGATGTTTCAATGTTTTTTTCTCCCTATCGTTATCATGTTTTATTATAATAGGTGTATCAAGATTTTAGAGATTTTGATGAAGTTTGTACTGTCTTTAACTGCATAACTGGTTATGTTCATTTCATCACGTAGTAGCTAATCTTCTAGGTGTTGTATAGCTCCTGTGTTGCCAAAGTTGCATTTTTGCATTGGCCTAGTAATTGGTGGCAACATATGAAAATGCTTCAAATTGAAAACTAGTTTCAAAATATTATCAAACTTACTTTTATTCATAAATCCAATATATAGACAAGTTAAGATGTTTGTTGGCTATTGTCACAATCTTTTCTAAGATGTTGATGATTTCATTACTACTTAAATGGAAGGAGCAAAGGAAGTCAGAGGATGTTTTAGCCATGTAATGGACATAGCACTAGTATTTGGCACATGCTATGCAAGTAAAATGAATCAAGGGATGTATAATATTTGTTGTCAAAACGAAGAGGAAGGGAGCTCCAACTGTGCACCATAATTCATTTATAATGACAAAAGCTATACTGCTAGTTTAAATTGCAAATGCATAGAAGGATTCTAATCCTATGAGTCATTTGATGGAGTGAAATAGCTTGTACCGTGCCATGCTTCTTCTATTCTAAAGTCAACTTTGTAAAGTTGCTTGAATTCCATGTACTACTGTTAAGATAATGCTCTCAAAATACTTTAATAGGTGAATCTCTTATCCATGTTATGCTGATGATTGCTTTCCCATGAATACATTGGTTAAATGTGTTTAGATGAAACATGGTACATTAATTCAAAAAAGAAAAGAAAGAAAATTTCAGATAGCCTCAATTATGCTAATATCAATATTAGTAGAATAACTATCATTAAGAAATTGTATAGAAAGGGGATTGGAAACTTAAAAGTGTGAATTAGGAGTGAGAGCAAAAAATAAGAAATTTGGGATCATCTGCATTGCATGTTTTGCTCCACCCGGCTGGTGCCTGTTTGGATGGGTGAAATGCCATCCATCTCATACATGGATGGCTCACCCATCTTTTAGATGGATGGCTCATGTATCTCATAGCTAGACTGCTGTCACCCATCTCTTAGCCTATTGTGTATGGCATGCCACTTGTGTTGGGCATGCCCTTGTAGTGGGCAACAAGTCTCCATGTTTGAGATGGGAGACTTGTTGCCCATCCAGAGATGCACCAAACTTTGTGGTGCAAAACATGCACAGGAGAGGATCAAAACTTAAAATAACATTATGGAGTTGGGTAGTATTAAAATCAATGGTTCAAACTACATAAATAAGTGGTGTACAAGCAAGTTGTACCCAATTTGGCTCATCTGAATGATGAACTAATTTTAGATTAAGCTCAAACTGAGATTAGGAAACATAGCTTAAATCCAGGCCACCTTGAGCGTTGTGCATTAGTCTTGGAATGCAAATCGATTCGATTGACCTTGCTCCAGCCATCTATAGCTTGCCTCAAGAATCTGCTGATAAGGGAGAGAAGAGAGGAATGGGCCTGAACTCCAAGGGAAGGCCACACGAGTGAGGTGACTGGAGAAGGTGTTATGGATGACTACATCGTGGTAAAGAGGGTTCAGTTTGGAGGAGGTGCGGTGAGGGAAGAGGTGGGAAGAAGGGATTGGCAATGGGAAAAACTTCCTGGACATCAAGCTTGGCCATTAGAAGTGGCATATTAGGGACATCGAGGCACTAGCTCTCGAAGTTGCCATTGTTTGGTGGAGAGAGAACTCCAAGGAAAGGCCCCATGCATGAGGTGACTAGAGAAGGTGGCACAGATGACTACCAGTAAAAGTGAAATTAGATTGTGCAAAAAGCTACCCTAATCATATGTTTTAAAGATCCATTATTCAACAAGTTGTTCCACAAGGACAGTAAAAAAATGTTTAGTGTCTAATTTACAGTAGGCTATATGAATTTGAGAACCTATATTATTTATCTTCATCTAGATATTTTAAAACATATGGAATCCGAATATTGATTTTAGATGCTTCTACCTAGCCCATGGCCACATCTTCTTTTTGCCCTCCCTAGTCAAGACTCATATGGCTGCATCATCTTCTTTACTTTGCCAACATCACTATCCTATTTGCTGGCTATGGCTTCTGCTCCACCTTCATCACCAACCATACTAACATCCATCTCCTTTCTGCCACCCTTGTGCACCACCCCATACACCTCCTGCCCTTCCCCTCCACCAAGGATGGCCTTCCCTGGGGAGCAAAAACACTACCCCTCCTTGCTTCTTTTTCCCACACCCATACTGTGGGGCTCCTTCATGACCCCACACACTCTTCTTAGGATGTCTGCGAGTCCTACTGCAATTTTCCCAATGATGATGCCATGGCCCACACATGAATATTTTGGAGCATCATCTTGGAAAGACACATTCTTTGTTATATTCCTGGACATTTTGGTCCAGGAGGGACTGAATTGAAAAGAGAAAAAAAAAAATCAATCCTACATTTTCTTGCAAAATTAATTATTAAGCAATTTATTTTACAATCTAACTTTATTTTCTTTTGTCTTTCTAAGGGCTAAATTGCTCGGCATGATGCACCCAACTGTCTTCTCACCCAAAATGCCTACGAACCCTCATCCAAACTCTTGCCACCAACCAATCTTCATCCTTTCCTTTCCTCTTGCTATCTCCATTGCTTCCACCCGTCCTCTCGGACCCTCTTCTGGTTGCAATGCAGCACCGGCAGTGGCGAGGGGAAGGAGGAGCAGCAGCCCTAGTGTGCCAAGGACATGCTGTCAAGCATGGTCAACGATCTAGTGGAGGAGCTCTTGAGGACATAAAGGAGAACCAGGCCCCTTTGGACAGATTTGAGGAGGCATTGCGGAGGGTGACTAGGGGGGGGAGGTGCTTGCCCACATCAAGAGACAAGAAGTTGAAGCCTGCATGCCAATGAGTATGTCTGCCAGCACGAGAATAGGGAGTCGGAGGTGAGCTTCGGCTCGCATGTTTTGTATTTGATTTTTTGCTGAAACCAAGAACTTAGTTATAGGAGGGCATTAAACAATGATATGAAACCAAGAAAAGTATTTCATGCTGGTGGCATGGCAGCCTGGCGCTGGCACAATGCTTGACACACATTGGCATGACATGTTAGGTACTAGAGTGCAGCTGATAGCATGTCATTGTTGCATCTGATAAGACATTGGCAAGGTGTGCATCATGCCGTGCCGATTAATACTTAAATCTATGAGTGAAAAACAAGCTTCCAGTTTTTCCTTTGACAATTTTTTTTAGCACTCACTTGCATCCAGTTGAAAAAAATAAAAGAACAGAACCCCACTATTTCATATATAATCTATGACTGTAAGGAAGGACCTGCTGGCTCAGTGTCTAACCCTCTTGCATGAAGTCCTTTTTCTTGGAAATGTAGGGATTAGGCATGGGGACTTCTCAGGTTCCTTGCTGTCACAGTATTGGCCATTGAATTATGCTAGCTTAGAACAGGGTTCTAGAAATTTTGTTGAAAATCATGTAGAATATGTTTTGGATGAAAGTGTGTTTTGACATGCCTTAGCGAGCATATACAAAACCTAAAACATCTTGTTTAGTTGCTTTTGATAAAAGAACTTATTTGGTTGCCCAATCTGGAAAGAACTGACATAACTGTTCAAAATTAGTTTTATAAGATAACTTTTCTCCCTGTTGTTTTGTAAAACTTTCTTCATGTAAAATCAGGTTTCCTAATGATTTGGTTTAGTGAACTTTAAGACAACCAAACAACAGATAAATTACACTGCCCTTTTTACACAAGTTTGGCTTGTTAGCTTCAACAGAGAAAAAAGGATATCTGTTGTTGAGTGATGCGAACACCCTTACTGGTGTTGGGGACTCAATATACTATTATTAATCACTCATAGAATTGAAATGATAGAGCATCTGTTTAAGAGGAAATCTCTTGATGAAACACTGGAGAAGACCTTGTCCAGGAACAGAAAAAAATGTTTTGTTGAAAAACTGAATTGACAGAAGGAGATTAACCTTCAAAATTCTCTTAAGTCATCTAGAATTTACAATAATGATTCTTGATCAATACATGTGGGGAATCATTATGGTCCATCTAAGCCCTATAAAATAACACTATAAAAAGCAAATTTAAGAACATCCCAAGACCATGGAACATATTGAAACCTTATTACATGGCTGATGTGTGTTGGTTTTTATAAAAGTGTCACAGTATTAAAAGTTTGACTAATGCCACAAACACATCTGAGTTGAAATTTCATGTCTTACACATCTCCCCTATATATAAAATTTGGTGGCTACATTTATGATATCACTTGGAGGACAAGCCATTGCTCCATTATGGCCTCGGGATTTGAAATGTGGAAGCAACCTTTCTGCATAGGGTTATGCTATGGTGAGCATTTTTGCACATGCAAACATGATTTTTTACCATTGCATCGCATTGCATTGGAATTGGAATTGACAACAATTCCAATGCAATCCAATGATGGAAAGCCACTTTCTCATATGCGAACGGGCTTTCCGAAGTCCAACCCTTCTGCATATAGGGTAAGGTTATGTATATTTGACCCTCCCCAAATCTATAATGAGTGTTGTTCCCTGGGCTGCCCTTTATTTATGATATTGCTTTCCTCCATTCAAGATTGCAGAATTACAAAGGGACGTACTAGAAGCAGGTGAAAGAAGTTCAATCCTCTCCATCATCTGGCATTGCTGAAAGCAATGGAGATGTTTTACCTGAAGATATTGATAAAGTGAAATTGGAGCTACCTTAGAAGCTGCATCACTTTCATCCATAGTTTGCATGCTTTCTAGTTTGCCCATTCTTTATATCAATCAACCGGTTTGTCTAAAGTTGTATGGCAACTGTTTTTATTGGTTGCGCTTTATTTGGAGTTACCTTCCTTTCCATTACACAATAAGAAGGGATCTGGACAATGTTCAATTGAAAAGAGGGGAACCTGCAGCTTTTGTTTTTGTAAAGGTATCAATCTCGGTGCATTCCGATGTTCAGGCCTTTAATTGCTTGTCAATGTTTTGCCTTTCAACTGTGTAATGCATGCTGAGAGTCCAAGCTTAACTTTGTTTCTTGAATTTACAGGCCCTTCTGCACTAGAGGCTAGGAAGCCTTTGGAACTAGCAGTGATGGCTTCATATCATTTATGGGGCAGTTTATATGTTAGAAAATATTATTTTTCTTTGTACTGCCATTGCCCTTGATTTTTGTTTCAATTTGAGGCTTTTTAAAGTCCTTTCCTATAAAGAAAATAGGCCTAGCCAGCAATTGAGCACAGGATTATCTTCGAGGTTGCATCCTACTTTTCAGATGAAGTAGACCTTCCATTCTCCACTTCAGAACATCATGTGTACAGCTCTATTTTTCTGGATAGTTGACAAAGTTAGCCGCTAACCTCTCTGAGTTACACATAATTTTTAATACAGCTTGCATGTGAGTAGATTACAAATGTAAGATTTGCCCATAAGGTCCACGACGGAGTTAATATATCCAGCTCATAGACTAAGACTTGTGGTTAGAGTAGGCCCAAAAGTGGCATCTGTTGGCTGTAAGTTGGGGTGGAATTAAAGCTTTTCTCAAACAGGTCCCTTGTGTAAATGACTGCTGGTTTAAATTTATTTAGCAAGATCCGGCCAAGGATGATCAAAAGAATTTGAGGTTTAATCCAAATTCATTAAGTGGCCTCACTTGTCAGTTCCATTTTAATCAGCTGAATTAAAGTGATGGGCATGCAGTAGGGGTGATTACATAATGTTATAAGAATCCTTGCCTGTCAGGTTCAGAACTTGCTTTTCATTTCTTTGGAATGTCCTCCAAATACATACTTCCTACCAACAGGATGGTTAAGCTTAAGGACTCTTGCATTGTCCAAGACTACTTCATATCTAATTGGGTCAAAAGGTTGGGTTGTGTTAAATTTTATTATTTGTTTTATCAATCGACTAAAATTTTCACATCGAATGATATCTACAGCTCCACTAGCACAGATCATAGAGAACAAGAATGGATTGAAATAGAAAATTGTATCTGAAACATGAAATGCCTCTCAAGAATCCAGTTCACGCAAGGCTAAACATGCAAGTTATCATTTACAAGTCACATAAATGATGAGAGTCACCAAAATTATTAACAGCAGTAACTTGCTTTAAATTGAGGATCAGAAGCCTGGTCATATATTTCTATCCAATTCCAGATTACTTTTATTCAGATTGATGGAGCAATATTCAAGCAGGATTTTCGGTAGCAAATGGGCAATCCATAGCCATGGAAATTTTCATAATTTCAGTTCTAAGAAATTATTTTACACCCCATTTTTTGAATTACTGACATCACGTTTGTAGAATCTTAGGTCTCCTACCTATATATATTGTCAAAATTAAATGACAAAATTGTAGCTATAGAACCTTGTTGAGCTGTGGAGCTAAGCTCATATCCAGAGAAGTCCAGAAGAAAGCAAAAAAAAAAAGAGGAAAGTTTGGCCTGCCAGACTGGGCCTAGCCCAACCCATGCACACGGCGCAGGCCCACGCGGGCAAGCACGAAGCCCAGGCCTAGGCGGTGCATGGCGCGTGCGGGCTTGGCCCAGCGCGCGCGCCCAGCTCCAGGCGATCATGAGCAAAGATGGTTTCCCAGCTGTTTCACGCGACTCACGTGTGGTCCACGGGGCGCGCACGATCAGAGCTGTCCGATCAAGCCCGTCCGATCGCTTGATCGGACAGCTGAGGTTGATTCCGATGGAGATCAGGCGTAATCAGAGGAGTTTGATTCTGATTTTGATGCGATATGCGGTGTTGATCTCAGATCCAACGACCTGGAAAGTTTTTTGATTATTTTTGAGCTTCTGAGATGCATTTTTTGATGCGGTTCAATTGGGTCTTCGTTCCCTTTTCAATAGGGGTAGCAAAGAGCCGCTGAGAAGAATGCTAGAGAGCAATAGAGAGTCAAAAAAGAGCCAGAGAGGTGATTTTGCAATCCAGAAGAGTAGTCCAAGGGTTTTCCAAGAGAGAAAATAAGGGGAAGAGAGAGAAAGATAGAGGGAAGGCAAGGGTTTCTCCTGTATTGTTTTGTTCTTTGTTCTTTCTTCTTATTAGGTTAGGTTTGCATCCAGTGAAGGTTTTTTTATTGTAATAACTTCCTGTATCCTTCTTCATAATGGAGATTTGATCCTGTGCGGCCGTGGACATAGGAGCAAGAGGATCCAAACCACGTAATCCCTGTATGTGCTTGTGCTTGTATTTTTATTTATCTTTCATGCTTTCTTTTTCATTTCTTCTATGAACTTTTTCGGCATCTCACTATGCACGACATCCTAACAACTGGTATCAAAGCACCGGGTTCGAGTGGGAGAGATGGCATGAGATGAAGGAAAAGTCAAGATTGATAGGTTTGATGGAAAAGATTTCGGATTCTGGAAGATATAGATCGAGGACTATCTGTACCAGAAAAAGCTTCACCTATCACTGCTGGAGAAGAAACCTACCGAGATGTCACAAGCAGACTGGGATTTGCTGGACCGCTAGGCTTTGGGAGTCATCCATCTGACGTTGGCTAGGAACATCGCATTCAACATCTTGGAGGAGAAATGATAGCTGGATTGATGTAGGCACTATCTAACATATACGAAAAACCTTCGGCCTCTAATAAGGTTTATCTCATACATCGTTTGTTCAACTTAAAGATGAGCGAAGGTACATCCATAACCGATCATATCAATAAATTTAATTTGATCACTAGTTAGTTGAGTTCAGTTGACATTAGCTTCGAGGATGAAGTCCGTGCCCTGATCCTATTATCTTCTTTGGTCGAGAACTGGGGTGCAACTATGATAGTGGTGAGTAGTTCGTAAGGCTTAAGCAAGCTGAAGTTTGAAGAGGTCCGAAACCTAATTCTCAGTAAAGACATCAGGAGGAAAGAAACTAAAGGGAGCTCTGGTTCTGCCTTGGTCACTCAAGAAGGCATAGGAAGAACTACACAACGTAGCAAAGGCCGTGGGAGATCCAAGTCCAAGTAAAGGAGCCAGTCAAGATCGAAGGGTGATGGCTGTTGGCACTGTAGCAAGAAGGGATACATCAGAAAGATCTATTAGGCAAGGAAGGACAAGAGGCAGAATGAAGAGTTAGTTAATGTAGCGATCGAGATAATGAAGATGTATTGATTCTCAGCATGAACAGTTTGATGGAGTCTTGGATCCTGGACTCCGGAGCTTCGTTTCACTCTACCGCACAAAAAGAGTCGATGCACAACTACATCGCTAGAGACTTTAGAAAGGTCTATCTTGCAGACGAAGAGCTTTTGGATATTATGAAAAATGGTGATGTACACATCAAGATGCTAGATCAATTAGTTTGAAAGCTCAAGAATATCAGACATGTCCCAAGATTAAGAAAAAACTTGATATCAGTCGGGCATCTGGATTCAGAGAGGTACATTACAACTTTCGTTGATGACTCTCGGAAGATCACCAAAGATGCGATGGTGATAGCATAAGGAAGCAAGTTGGGTACCCTATATATGACTAATAACACCAGAGATGTAGTGGCACTGGCACAGGCAGGTTCGGAGTTGTGGCATTACAGGCTGGGTCACATGAGTGAGAAAGGAATGCAAGTACTGCTGAAGAAGGACAAGCTACCAGGTTTGAAGATGACAGATATTGGTTTCTGCGAGATTATGTTCTTGGAAAGTAAAAGAGAGTCAGCTTCTCCAAGATTGGTAGGGCACCAAGATCAAGAAAGCTAGAGCTTGTGCATACCGACATGTAGGGTCCTTTCCCGGTTGCATCCTTTGGAACTTCATGATACTATGTGACCTTCATCGACGACTACACCAGAAAGGTATGGGTTATTTCTTATAGAATAAATTTGATGTATTTGATACTTTTAGGAAGTAAAAAGTCTGGTGGAGAATGAGTTTGGACATAAGATAAAGTACTTGAGATTAGATAATAGAGGCGAGTACGATAGCACTGAGTTCAAGGAGTTCTACGCAACTAATGGGATCAAGATGGAGAAGACAGTTTCAAGCATGCCACAGTAGAACGGGATAGCTGAGCGCGCGAACAGGACCATGAACGAGAGAACCAGGAGCATGAGGCTCCATGTTGGAATGCCCAAGATATTTTGGGCTAAGGCAGTTAGCACTACTACCTATCTGATCAACAAGAGTCCCTCAGTCCTTGAGTATAAGCTACCAAAAGAAGAGTGGACAGGAAAGTTAGCAAGCTTATCTCACCTAAAGGTCTTCAGCTGTATCTCCTATGTACATATTAATGCAGAGAAGAGAGACAAGCTTGATGCAAAGTCAGAGAGGTGCTTCTTCATTGGGTATGGCACTGATGAGTTCGGTTACAAGCTCTGGAGTGAGAAGGACAGGAAGATCATTAAGAGCAAGAATATGATGTGTCAATGAAAGAAGCCTGTATGTTGACTCCACTAATTGATTTTGATGATAAGCAAAACAGTTAAGTATAATTTGAGGATTAATGATTTGCTTTAAGTGGTTTTCATTGAAAGGATGCTCACAAAAATTGAAAAAGCCCAATTATGTTGAAGAACCAAGTTTGAATGGAATGATTGCACAAAACAAGACTTGGACACTCAAAGAAATGGTTGAATGAATGATTAAGGCAAATGGAAACATGTTCCAGCACAAGTTCAGTATTTCTGTACCTTTTTTGATGATGTGTCGACTCAAGGTGTCGATACATGACATGATGTATCGACACATGAAGATGGTGTGTCGACTAGGCCGGTACGCAGCAAAATTTCAAATGGCACAGATGATGTGTCGACACATGGATCTTATGTGTCGACTCAAGGTGTCAACACATGGATCACACATCGCCTGAGAATTTCAAGCCACAGAACTTGCAGAAGTTGAAGGAACAGTTGATGTGTCGACACACGGACTTTATATGTCGACTCAATGTATTGACTCAACTGAGAATGTGTCGACTCAGCTGATCTTTTCAGAGAATCTGAATGGAACATTTTGAACTTGTGTCGACTTAAGAAGAACATGTGTCGACCTAATGTGTCGACACATGAAGAAAAAGTGTCGACACATGGAGTTCTGACAATAGTAACGGCTAGTTTTTTCAAACGCAGAACTTTCCCAAATGCCCTCCAATGGCTAGTTTTTTAAGTATAATGGCTAGTTTTGGTTTTGGGGGCTTGGGAAGGTATATAAAGGCTCTAAATCAAATCAAGAAGACAAGTATTGAATATCCTTAAAGAGTTAAAGAGAAAAGAAGAGAGAAGAGCCTTAACTCCTATTCATTCAAAGCTCAACCACTCTCAAGCAAAGGGAAGCCCTCTAAGCATTCAAAGCTATCAAGTGCATTGAAGATCATTTAATCTTGGGCATTCAAAAGGCTTCAACAAGAGCAAAGCAACACTACACTGAGCTACATCGACTTATTTGCTTTTTTATTGAAAGCTTACATTGGTTCTTTATTTCTCCATCTTATATCTTGTAAAGGTTATTGGTTAGCCTATTAGAAAACCAAGTAAGGTTTTGGTAAGCCTTGAAAACCAATTAGGTTGGTGGTTAGCCCGCAAAAACACTAAGGTTCTTGGTTAGCCTGGAAAACTAAGGGAGGTTTTTGGTTAGCCTTGTGAAAACCAATAAGTTTCTTGGTTAAACCGTAAAACCAAGTGAGATTGTAACTTGTGAGCCTTGTGAAAACAAGTCGGGTTTTGATTAGTGAGCCCGGAAAATGAATCGGCTGTAATCATTGGATTATAGTAAATTTTAAGGGGATCTTGGGGAGTGGATGTAGGTGCATTGTTGGCACCGATCCACTGTAGATTGTTGTGTTTGTGATTGCTTGTTCTCTCCCTCCTTGCTCTTTACATTTCGCTTATTGCTTTTAATTTCCACTGCACTTTTACATTAGAGCATTGCACTTTATTTTTAGTACTTGTTGAATTGAATTGCATATCTTGTATTGTGAAGTTTGCTACTTGTTTTATCAAGCTTAGCTTTAAATTTTTTTAGAGACCCAATTCACCCCCCCTCTTGGGTTGCTCTCTGGGCAACAAGTGGTATCAGAGCCTTGTTCTCAGTTTATAGGCTTTACCGCCTTAAGTAAAGATCTATGGCAACCCCAATTGGTACTAGTGTAGTTGAGGGACAAGCCTCAAACAGACCTCCATTTTTCAATAGTGTAAATTACACTTATTGAAAAACTAGGATGAGAATTATATGCATTCTATAGATTATAATTTGTGGAAAGTAGTTGATAAGGGTCCTCATGCTCCTTTGATGGTGGTTAATGGTGTTTCCATCCCAAAACTTGAAGAGGATTGGGATGAAAATGACATTAAACAATCCAAGATCAATGCTAAGGCAATGAATCTCTTGTATTGTGCATTAGATCCTAATAAGTTCAATAGGATATCTACATGCATGTCCGCCAAAGAAATATGGGACACACTTGAGGTTACCCATGAGGGTACCGATCAAGTGAAGAACACTAAGGTCAATATGTTAGTGCACACATATGAGATGTTCGGATAGAACCAAATGAATCTATTATTGATATGTATACATGTTTTACAAATATTGTAAATGCTATGAGGAGTCTTGGTAAAGACATATAATGCTGATCTTGTGAATAAAATTCTTAGGTCACTACGACGTCGTGGGATCCAAAAGTGACCACAATTCAAGAGGCAAAAGATGTAGATAAGCTTCCACTCGAGCAGCTAGTAGGATCGTTCATGACCTATGAGCTCAACTTGAAATAAAAATAAATGGACTTGGATAAAAAGAAGAAGGGGATCGTTTTTAAATCAAATGTTCAAGAAGAATCTTCGATTGGTGAGTCTGATGATGATGAAGAAGAGAAGGTGAATAAGCCCTCCTTGCCCGAAAACTTAGAAGATTCATGAAGAGGAGGAAATTTCCCTACAAGAAGAAATTTCAATCTAAGGAAAAGGGAAAGGAAAAAGAAAAAAGAGAAAGAAAAGGAAAAGGAGAAGAAAGTACCTATATGCTTCGAGTGCAAGAAGCCCAGACACTATAAATTTGATTGTCCTCTTCTCAAGAAATCAAGAAAGAAACTAAGGAAGAAAGCAATGATGACTACATGGAGTGATAGTGAATACTCCAGTTCAGAAGAAGAGCAGACTGAAATTGCAAATCTCTGCTTCATGGCACATCAGGGTAACGAAAAGGTATGTTCCGACTCTGAAGTTGATTTTACTTTTGATGAACTTAGAAATGCTTTCTTTTGAAGAATTGGTGCATGATTATAAGTTAGTATTATCTGAAAATAAGAAATTAAAAAAGCATGCTAATAGTTTCTCATTAGAAAATAATTCTTTACTTAATGATGTTAGCTCTTTGAAAACTAAGCTAGATATTTTGGAAAATAAAAATAATGCTTTAGCTATGGAAAATGAAGTTTTTAAAAGACCTAAACATGTTGTTTCTAACAATGATCTTTTAAAGAAAAACAAGGATTTGGAACTTGAAAATGAAAAATACAAAAATGAACTTGAGAAAATCAAACCTCTTGTTGATAAGTTCACCTTTAGTTCAGAAAGCTGAATTTACTTTTAAATAATCAAAGAGCAGTTTTCAACAAGGCAGGTTAGGATATAAACATCAAAAGCAACAAAAATATTTCAAAAGCTTTTTTGTACCTGCATCATCTAGTATTACTTGTTTTACTTGTAAAAGATTAGGTATAAATCATATCAATGCAGTTTTAGAAAAATCATGTCTTTTGGTAAAGTGTGGGTTCCAAAAGGAACCATTTTGAATGCTAACCGAAAGGACCCAAGTTAGCTTGGGTACCTAAATAAAGCTTGATCTTATTTCAGGTGTGTCTTGCAACCAAGAAAAATAAACGAATTTAGTATCTTGATAGTGGTTGCTCAAGGCACATGACTGGAGATGTGAAGCAATTCACTTCTCTTGAAGCTTGAATGGAGGGAGTGTGACCTTCGGTGATAATGGTAAAGGTAAAATCATTGAATTGGTAAGGTTCACATAACTCCTTTTAATAGTATTAGTAATGTACTTCTAGTAGATGGTTTAAAGCATAATCTCTTAAGTATTAGTCAGTTTTGTAATAAAGGTTTTCAAGTAGTTTTTAAATCATCATATTGCATGATTTCTAGTCCAGATTTAAATGGAGTACAATTCATTGAAAAAAGGCATGGAAATATTTATCTTATAGATCTTGATGATCTATCTTTATCTAATGGAGAATGCCTTGTTGCAATGAATTCTACCAAAGAAGAGACTAGTTGGTTATAGTATAGAAGGTTAGGGCATGCTAGTATCTACATTATTTCAAAACTTTGCAAAAAGAATTTAGTTAGAGATTTACCGAAAATCAGTTTTGAAAAAGATAGAATTTGCTAAGCATGTCAATTTGGAAAACAAGTCAAAACTTCTTTTAAACCAAAAGGATTTTTAACTACTAGTAGACCACTTGAACTACTCCATATGGATCTCTTTGGACCTACTAGAACATCAAGTCTAGGAGGCAAGCGATATGGATTAGTTATTATGGATGATTTTATGAGATTTACTTTGATTTTCTTTTTAGCACAAAAAGATGAATCATTTTTCATATTCATAAAGTTTTATAGAAAAGTTTCAAACGAGAAAGGTGTTTCAGTCGTTTGTATCCATAGTGATCATGGAACCGAATTTGAAAATCAAGATTTCGAAAACTTTTATAATGAAAAAGGGATAGAACACAATTTCTCTGCATCTAGGATACTTCAGCAGAATGGGATAGTAGAAAGGAAAAATCGTACTTTAGAAGAAATCGCACGTACTATGCTTTGTGAAAATAATTTGCCAAGATATTTTTGGGCTGAAGCTATAAATACAACTTGCTATGTTTTGAATCGAGTTTTGATACGCCCTATTTTAAAGAAAACTCCATATGAGCTTTGGAACCAAAGAAAACCAACTTTGAAATATTTTCAAGTTTTTGGTTGTAAATGCTTTATTTGAATAATGGAAAAGATCATCTAGGGAAGTTCGATGCCAAGTCTGATGAAGGTATCTTCTTAGGATACTCTACATCAAGCAGGACATACAGAATATTTAACAAATGAACTTTAGTTGTAGAAGAGTCAGTACATGTTGTATTTGAGGAATCTGCTAACAAATCCTCAAGAAAAGAGGATATATCTGATGATTGTGCAAGTGCTGTGACAAACTTCAGAAGCTGACATTGGTGATCAAGCTCAACCAAATGAAGAAAATCAGGACAAGGTGAGAAAAAAGATGACACTCCAGTGCATCATGATCTACCTAAGGAGTGGAGGTATGCTTATGGACACTCTAAGGAATTAATCTTAGGTGATCCATCTAAAGGGATAAGAACTCAAGCTTCTATTAGAAATGAATGTGATTACATAGCCTTTGTATCTCAAGTAGAACCTAAATGTTTTAAAGAGCTGAAAAAGACTTTAATTGGATCAATGCTATGCAAGAAGAACTAATACAATTTGACAGAAATAATGTTTGGACACTTGTAGAAAGATCATCTAATTTTCAATTATTGGCACTAAATGGGTATTTAGAAATAAATTAGATGAAAATGGTTTTATCATTAGAAATAAAGCTAGGCTAGTTGCTAAAGGCTACAATCAGGAGGAAGGGATTGACTTTGATGAAACTTTTGCTCCTGTTACTAGACTGAAGCAATTAGACTATTGTTAGCTTTTGCATATTTTATGAACTTCAAATTATTTCAAATGGATGTTAAAAGTGCTTTCTTAAATAGTTTTATAAATGAAAAAGTTTTTGTTGAACAACCACCCAGATTTGAAAGTCATGCACATCCTGATCATGTTTTCAAATTGGACAAAGCACTTTATGGATTAAAGCAAGCACCTAGAGCATGGTATGAAAGGTTAAGCAAATTTCTTATTGAAAATGAATTTTCTAGAGAAAATGTTGATAAAACACTATTTTTGAAAAGGAAAGATATTATTTATTGGTAGTATAAATATATGTTGATGATATCATTTTCGGTGCTACTAATGAAATTCTTTGTCAAGAGTTTGCTAAGCTTATGCAGGGTGAGTTCAAGATGAGCATGATGGGAGAACTCAACTTCTTTCTCGGACTCTAGATCAAGCAAACTTCATATGGTATTTCATCAACCAAGCTAAGTACACAAGAGAAATTATTAAAAGTTTGGAATGGAGACTACTAAGTCAATAGGTACGCCTATGAGCCCTCATGTAAACTAGATAAAGATGAAAATGATAAATCTATGGATCAGAAATTACATAGACGCATGATAGGCTCTTTACTGTATCTTACTGCCAGTAGACCAGATATTATATTCAGTGTTTGTATGTGTGCTAGATATCAGTCTAAACCTAAGGAATCACATCTTATGGCTATTAAGCGCATTATTAGATATCTGTCTAGTATTATTAGTATTGGTTTATGGTATGCTAGAAATTCTTTGCTGAATTGATTGGATATTCTGATGCAGACTTTGCTAGTTGTAGATTAGATAGAAAGAGTACTAGTGAAACTTTCCAATTTCTTGGGGTTAACTTAATCTCATGGTTTAGCAAGAAACAAACTTCAGTTGCGCTATCCACAGCTAAGGCTGAGTATATTGCAGCAGGAAGTTGTTATGCTCAAATCTTGTGGATTAAGCAACACCTTGAAGACTTGGAATCAAGTTGGCTAGAACTCCCATTAAATGTGATAATACCAATGCTATTTGCCTGACTAAAAATCCTGTTCAACACTCTAGGAGCAAGCACATTGAAATTAGGCATCACTTATAGAGATCATGTTGAAAACAATGATATTTTGTTTGAATTATATGTACTGAATTTCAATTAGCTGATATTTTAACTAAACCTCTCTTGGAAGATCGATTCTGTATGATTAGAAGAGGGCTCGGGATCATCAATCCATTTGATTAATCTTTACTCCAAATTGACTCAAATTAGATCTATTCAACCTTATTTTTGATGAATTGTGATTAATCATTGATGACTTGACTCCGAAAACCTATTATTTCAATTGATTTTGATCAGTCTGTGAAATTCTTATTTTTCAGTTTTTAAGTCGATGTATCGACACATCATGTGTCGACAACAAAATGTGTTGACACATGCATGAGTCGACACATGCCCGACGGGAAACTGAGATTTTAAGGATTTTCGAACTATTTTTTCCCAAAATTCATTCTCCTTCGAGCCGACACCTCGATTCCAGGTATCCATCTTGTTCATCCTCTCAACTCTTTGCTTTTACCCGCCATTTTCTCGGATTTGAAGGTTCGGTGGTCGTTTTTGTTGGATTTCCTTCTAGTTTTAGCTCCTAAATCCTAGGCACTGCCTATTTCCACCAAAAACCTTGCCCAACCTTGATTGTTGATAATGGATCCTTGCAAACAAGTCATTCGCCGATCGCGTCAGTCACAGCATGAAGAAGAGCGAAGAACGAAGGCATGACATGAGTCTAGGGCTCCAGATCCACCAGCACGATAGTTATTTGCACCTTCTAGTCGGATG
Organism: Areca catechu; assembly: GCA_021397845.1. Lineage (NCBI taxonomy): Eukaryota > Viridiplantae > Streptophyta > Magnoliopsida > Arecales > Arecaceae > Areca > Areca catechu. The sequence continues at coordinate 40,710,700 of CM038053.1, read as the reverse complement.
AGCTCTAAGACAGTGGTTGGAGGATGCCGAGTGGACTTCTCTTTCTTAGACCAGCAGCATTTTCGGATAGGAGAGTGGATCGACATGCTGGTTTGCATCTTTCTGTTCGCTCAGCGAGAGATACTATCCCAAGCTGATAAGAGAGTTCTACGGATCACTTGCCCGCAGATCAGATGGTTGGATTGCTCAGGTCAGAGGATGGGATATTTCTATTTCAGCAGAGATTCTGAGCAGGGTATGGGATATACCCATGACTGGATCAGTTATTGACAATATGTTGGATAGAGTTAGTGGGATCGGTGTATTTTAAGTCTGATATCTTACTAGAGGGAGCCATTATTCCTGCTTCGAGACTGTCTGCAGAGATGAGATTGCTACATCATATAGTTGCCGGATTCTTCTGTGAAGACGGTCGATTTGACTACATTGCCGAGCGAGAGCTGCTTGTGATGGTCTCCCGATTCAGCGGACACTGATTTGTCTTCCTGTTCTGATGATCCATCAGATTACTGAGACGGTGTCTAGTCAGTAGCTCTGCTTGCCGTATGGCATGGGTTGATAGTACTATTCAGAGAGTGTGGAGTTAGCTTCCAGGATGAGCCCTATCGTACTTTGATCCATACCGATGTATATGACATCAGGTCATGCATCGCATGGTTATCATTTAGCCGAGTCGTCCGAGGTCAGTGGACATGGAGGACATCAAGACAGGCCGAGGATGTAGCTGACATTGATGAGGACACAGCAGAGGAGGAGCGGATTCTGTCAGGTGAGGCTGGACCGAGCAAGACATAGCCTGAGATGGCAGCACAGCCAGCTCAGTCGATCCTTCTACATCTGCTGGTGTGGGCACCAGGCTCAGGAAGAGGCTTCAGCTAATGCCAAGTTCTTATGGATAGAAGACTAGAAATTTAAGTCTATGAGTCATGTATTTATTTTATTTGAATAATGAGTCCTGTTTTATTTTAATTTGGGTCCAATTAGAGTTAAATTGGCTTTGTATTGAGTCGGGTTCAAGATCTACTTGCATTGGGCATCAATTAAGCAAGAATGAGTGCAACCAACTTCACCAACTACTTGGAGCACCACATCATCAAAACACCATGCCACCTTGGAAGACAAGTCATGCCAACTTGGAGGATAAATCATGCCACATCACCAAGACACATCAACCATGAATTTTCAAATTTGAATGAAGCTCCACTTTATGGGTGCCCACCTTGTAATTAGGAGATTAAATTAAATGGGCCACTCCTATCTTCATGGAACACCCCTGATTTTCTCCATGAAAAGTGTTGCATTTTGAATTGAAAAGGAGCTTAGGTTTATAAAAGCTCCTAGAACTCTCTTGTAATGGGGATGATGAATGAAATGAAATTTTTTTTCTAAGAAAGCTTTCTTCCTTTGCTAGCCAAAGACCCTGAGAGAAGGTAGGTGTGAGACCTAGGATATTAACCAAACAAGCTACTAGTCCCTTTTCCAATCCATTCGGCCACCTTGAAGAATCCTCTTCAAGCCTCTCCAATTTCAGCCTTCCCATCTTCCAAAAGAGGTCATATAATGGAGTTCTCCACGCCAACAATTGAAGATGATTCATGCAAATGACGCCAAAGGAGATCTACTTAAAGCCAAATCTAAGCCATTTCTTCCATTCCTAATTTCCTCTTCCATTCTCCATTCTTCCACCTAAATCTTTTAATTTTACTATGATCTATGCAGGATCCCCGGGTCCCTAGTTTTCAAGGTGAAGGTCTACTGTGCCAAGGAATCATAAACAAGGTGCCTTTAGATCTATAGTAACTATTGCTATTCTAGTACTTCAATTGAGTGTCCCTTTTCTGAATTTCAGATTATTAATAGCCGGATAGCCATCTTTATAAAATTCTTTCAGATCTGAAATAGGAAAGTAGGCTAGCCTAACCTGTGTGGTTTCCTAACCACGAAGATCCCTTCTTAATTACTTGAGAGAATTCTTTTCTAGTCTAGTTCTTTTCTTATGTTCCTTTCATATAATTCTATTTCTTTTACGTAGAATAACTACATGTTTTCTATTTCATTTTCATTTAGTCCATCTAATTCTTCAAATGCACATTCGATACATGTCCCCCATCATTTTGGTATCAGAGCATGGTAGGTTAGGGTTACTTTTGAATTTGTGCATTTAGGTAGGTTGCTGAAATTTTCTGCATGCATAGCATTCATACATGCTACTTAGTTATTTTTTAAAACCCAATTAGATCTAAAATTCACGCCTCCTGAGGGTGTACACCAGTACACTGTCACGACCCATGGGAATAATGCCCCTGGACGGACGTGAATTTTTAGGTTGAAGTTGAAGTTTGTATGTAAATGCCTTTGTTGTTTAAATCTGCTTGTGTATATTCTGAATGAGCTGACTGAGATTTGCATAAAAGTCTGAATGAAAGTAGTAATTTTTTATTGAAATAATTTTTTCTACTCCATAAAGTCAGTTATCATCACGTAAAATTTCATCTTCAGAAAAAAATTACAAAAAAATAAAAATTCTCGCATCCCATCACTATCACTGAAATCCTTGGTTCAGTCCTATTTTTTTTATCTAGATTTCAGTATCTGCTCAGCATAGTATAAAATTATTTTTAAATTTCCTTTCGTATGGCATATCATCTAGAAGTTATCAATCTTCTGTGATTTTTTTAAATTTTTGAATCTGTTACATTGCACTTTTCCATCACTTGAGAACTGCAACACACTAATTCTGCACCTGAAATTTGGATCCATATGTTTGTTGCATTCATTCATGGTAAACAAAATTAAGGGCATCAAATGACATAGGTCAGGATTTCATTACCTGTCCCTAGCCCAAAAATCATCAACTTGCATAACGAGCCCAACCCTAATTAAAAGGATTAGACATTAATTTCTCTAGCGAGCTAGGGACACCCACAAGGTCGGGTCGAGTCAAGTGTCAAGCAACTTTGACACCCTTGTGTGTGCTTGTATCTGGTGTCTAGGCAAGTGGTTCAGGGACTAGAGCCTGAAGGAAAGTGGGTTGGTTCGCTACCTGGCCAATTTCAAATTGGTAATCTAAGGCAAGCAAAGAGGAACCTCCACTAACCTTACACTTACCTGGCCAGGTGCCAAGTTACTACAAACCGGATTGTCAATTGACCTTATATTGATTTGTACTCTAGGTCTAGCAAAACCCTAGTCCGAGTTGAGTCCGTGTGCATGGCAACTAGATCAGGAGCACCTTATCAGCAAACCCAAGCCAATCTAGTGTAACCATGGAACAAAACTTTGAGAGTCTAATGAAATCCTGAATGCCAAATGACCAGGTTGAAACCAAAACTTACAGATCAATTAGCCCATACCAATCAAAACTTGACTGATCAGATAACCCACATCACTGCTAGACTTGATCGAATAGAAGCTCATACCCCTGGAGGAAATCATGAAGTCCAAATGAGTTAGAGCTGAATTCGAGTTTGAGACACCCGTCAACCCTAGAAGAACTCGTCATCAAGACCATTTCTTCGAGCCAAATCCTAGGAGGCCCAATCCTGATCGAGTCCATGACCCAAATCCTAGGATAGCACACCATGATCCAGTCTATGAGCCAAACTAGCAGACACAATCAGGATCAGACAGACCGTGATGAGCGAGCCCTTAGGAGTATTAGATTGGAAGCACCAACATTCGATGGAAATCTGGATCCTAAGGTTTACATAGATTGTGGGAGGGAGAGATGGATCAGTACTTTGATTGGTATGACATGACAGAGGAGAGAAAAAATTCAAGTTCGCGAAGCTTAGGTTAATTCGTCAGGCTAGGCCTATACTGGGGAAATGTCGAGAGGTCATTAGGCAAAGAGGTGATGTTCCCATAGTAACCTGGAGGGCAATGAACTTAGGCTTAGAGAGAAGTACCTTCCTATGTCCTACCACCAGAGACTTCTAGACCATGGCAGAGATTGACCCAGGGAACCAAGAGTGTAGCCGAATACATTGCCAAATTTGATGAATTTGTAATGAGATGCAATGTAGATGAGTCTGAGTCAGTTACTTGTCGAGATTTAGGGCAGGATTGAGAGAAGAGATCCAGAAAAGGTTATTTCTGAGAGAAGTCCATGACTTAGAGCTAGCTACCAGGTAGCACGAGATGTGAGAGATTTCATAGGGGACCATTTTATCGCCAAACCCGAACCCCCTAGAACTAGTGCACCTAGTCACAGCCAGGAACAAATCAGATGCGACTAGTCGACCCAACCCTAGCACCCCTATGACCCATAGAGATGATAGGGGTAAAGCACAGAAGTCAGAGGACTCCAAATTCTAATGTGGCTTGCTATAGATGTCATAAGTTAGGCCATTACGCTAGCAATGTCCAACTAGGGCCTTACACATAAGAAATAGAAGAAAGTGAGTCTGAACCAAAGAACCCCTAGGTGATAATGTCGAGGAAGTATATCAGGCTGAGGACAATTGGCTGAAGAGTATGAAGGAGACGAGGAACAAATAGAGCCTGATATGGTGGGAGTAGTTAGATGCATCCTTACCCAAAACGCGACACAGGAAGATTGGCGTAGGACTAACATCCTACAAACATTCATCAAGTTAGGGGTAAGTATGTAAAATAATCATAGATAGTGGGAGTTGTGTAAATGCCATATCCACTAGTGCTGTCAAAACTTAGGCTTGTCCACAGTCCCCATCCGACTCCATATAAGGTTCTTGGATAGACTCCACTTCGATTCCTATCAAACATAGGTGCCTTGTCCAAACCAGTTACAGTCTATCAGGAGAAAGTGTGTGTGATGTCTTACCAATGGATCGTGAGCAGTATCATCCTAGGTCGACCCTGGTTTATTTGACCATGATGCGACCCTATACGGCCGATCAAATTCTTGCTCATTCATGCACCTGGAAGAAGTTTGTGATTAACCCAACACCACCTAAGGACACTGTTAAGAGAGGATCAAGCCACTAAAGGAAAAGAAAAAGGGAGTCAATTTGATCACTGAAAAGGAAATTGAGAAAGAACTCACTGAGGGTACACATGTTTGGATTTTAACCACTAAGGAAATTCAGGAGCCTTCCCAAAAAGAACGCCTCAGGAAGTGGCTAAAGTGTTAGAAGACTTTAAGGATGTATTTCCAGATGACCTACTGACCAGCTTCCACCACTTAGGGACATCCAGCCACGCCATTGACTTGGTACCAGGAGCCACCCTCCCCAACCTTGCACACTACAGGATGAACCCTACCGAACATTTAGAGTTACAAAGACAAGTAGGGGATCTCCTTAGGAAAGGATTATTAGAGAGAGTTTGAGTCCCTGTGCAGTACCAGCATTACTGACCCCTAAGAAAGATGGCACTTGGAGGATGGCGTTGATAGTCGTGCCTACTAGATCACAATGAAAATAGGGGTTCCCATACCCCGTTTGGATGACATGTTAGATATGATGGCCGGGCAACCATATTTTCAAAGATTGCCTTAAGAGTGGCATCATCAGGTTAGGATTAGACCAGGGGATGAGTGGAAGACTGCATTCAAGACCAGGAGGTCTTTTGAGTGGGTAGTAATGCCTTTCGGACTGGCCAATGCTCTAGTACCTTTATGCGGATTATGAATCAAGTCCTACGGTTATTTATAGGAAAGTTTGTCGTAGTTTACTTCGACGACATTCTTATATATAGCAGGACCAGAAGGACCATTTGGACCACTTGAATCAAGTCTGTTTAGCTCTTAGGGAAATAATCTCTTTGCAAACCTTAAGAAATGTGAATTTACCCAAAGAGTCATTTTTCTAGGTTTGTTGCACCACACTGACGGAGTTTCTGCTAACCTGAAAGATCAAATCAATTGTTGAGTGGCCAGTGCCAAAAAAATTTCATGAAGTACGAAGTTTTCATGGCCTAGCTACTTTTTATAGAAGATTCATTCGAGGGTTTAGTACCATAGTTGCGCCAATCACAGATTGCATTAGGAAAGGCCAATTTGAATGGACAAAAGCTGCTGATAGGGCTTTCCTAGATGTTAAGAAGAAAATGACACAAGCACCTATCTTAAGATTGCCTGATTTTTCCAAGGTTTTTGAGGTTGCTTGTGATGCATCTGGAGTTGGAATAGGTGGAGTTTTAAGCCAAGAGAGCCATCCCATAGCTTTCTTTAGTGAAAAATTAAATGAAGCCAAGCTTAAGTATTCCACCTATGATAAAGAGCTCTATGCGGTAGTGCAAGCTTTAAGGTATTGGAGGCACTATCTACTACCACATGAATTTGTCCTGTTTTCTGATCACGAGGCCCTTAGATTCCTTAGTTCCCAGAAAAAGCTGAATCCTAGGCATGCCAAGTGGGTCGAATACATCCAGGCCTACACGTTTGTCCTAAGACATCGTGCTGGAACTGAGAATAAGGTGGCCGATGCATTAAGTCGTAGAGCCCTGCTTCTGAACTCGATTAGCACTGAAGTCGTTGGATTTGAAAGACTTACGGATGAGTATGATAATTGTCCAGACTTTAGTAAAGTTTACCAAGCTCTGAAATTAGGACCATCTAGTGACCACAGTGAGTACACCCTTTTAGATGATTATCTATTTAAGGAAAACAAGCTTTGTGTTCCGAAGACTTCCTTGAGAGATTTTCTAATTTGGGAAACCCATGCTGGAGGTTTGGCTGGCCATTTTGGAAGAAACAAGACCATATTGATAATTGAGGAGAAATTTTACTGGCCAGGCCTCAAGAGACAAGTAGCCAATATTGTTGCCCGATGTAGGACATGTGCGGTTGCCAAACATCAGAGACAAAACACCGGGTTATACACTCCTTTACCTGTGCCGGATTGTCCATGGCAGGATCTTAGCATGGACTTCGTTTTAGGACTGCCCAAGACCCTTAGAAAACATGATTCAATCTTTGTAGTGGTCGACAGATTTTCGAAAATGGCCCATTTTATACCCTGTTCCCAAACTTTTGATGCCTCCAGGGTAGCCAAGCTTTTTCTTGATCAAGTAGTCAAGTTACATGGGTTACCTAAAACCATTGTTTCAGATAGGGATGTCCGTTTCACAAGCTATTTTTGGAAAACTCTTTGGCACCTACTAGGAACAAAACTAAAATTCTCAACTGCTTACCACCCTCAGACTGATGGACAAACTGAAGTTGTAAATAGAAGTCTAGGGAACTTATTAAGGTGCCTTGTTGGAGAGAATCTGGGAAATTGGGATTTACTTTTACCTCGTGCTGAGTTCGCATACAACAGCTCGGTCAATAGGTCTACTGGTAGAAGTCCCTTTGAGATTGTCCATGGTTACAGACCTAGGAGACCTATCGACCTTATCCCATTACCCACACACGCACGTGTATCTGAGTCTGCCGAGTCATATGCACAGCATCTTAAAGAATTACATAAGGAAATTAGTAAGAAAATTCAAATGAGTAATGAAGTTTATAAGCATGTGGCTGATTCACATAAACGGATAAAGGAATTTAATGAAGGGGACTCTGTCATGATAAAACTTAGACCTGAAAGGTTTCCACCGGGAACTATGAAGAAATTGCATGCCCGGGGAGCTGGACCTTTCAAAATAATTAAGAAAATAGGATCTAATGCATATGTATTAGAGTTACCACCTGATTATGGCATTAGCTCCACTTTTAATGTTTCTGATCTGAAAGAGTTTAAAGAACCGGCATTAATTCCGAGAGAGCCTTTTGAACTTCACCCTGCCTTTGAGAGTGAAACCCTACCTGAGTGTCCACCAGCAATTTCACTAGACCGGAGAGACAAGATTGAATGTATCTTAGATGACCAAGTGATTACTACTAGAAATAAGGGTTATCAGCGTTATCTGGTTCGTTGGCACGGTCGACCGGAATCTGAAGACTCCTGGATTACCCGAGAGGATCTACAACAAATTGACCCAGATATATTAGAAAAATACCACAGTCAAACCGATCCTTACTCGACAGGGTCGAGTTCCTCCCACCTGGGGAGAATTGGTGTGGGCACCAGGCTCAGGAAGAGGCTTCAGCTAATGCCAAGTTCTTTATGGATAGAAGACTAGAAATTTAAGTCTATGAGTCATGTATTTATTTTATTTGAATAATTGAGTCCTGTTTTATTTTAATTTGGGTCCAATTAGAGTTAAATTGGCTTTGTATTGAGTCGGGTTCAAGATCTACTTGCATTGGGCATCAATTAAGCAAGAATGAGTGCAACCAACTTCACCAACTACTTGGAGCACCACATCATCAAAACACCATGCCATCTTGGAAGACAAGTCATGCCAACTTGGAGGATAAATCATGCCACATCACCAAGACACATCAACCATGAATTTTCAAATTTGAATGAAGCTCCACTCTTTATGGGTGCCCACCTTGTAATTAGGAGATTTAAATTTAAATGGGCCACTCCTATCTTCATGGAACACCCCTTGATTTTCTCCATGAAAAGTGTTGCATTTTGAATTTGAAAAGGAGCTTAAGGTTTATAAAAGCTCCTAGAACTCTCTTGTAATGGGGATGATGAATGAAATGAAATTTTTTTTCTAAGAAAGCTTTCTTCCTTTGCTAGCCAAAGACCCTTGAGAGAAGGTAGGTGTGAGACCTAGGATACTTAACCAAACAAGCTACTAGTCCCTTTTCCAATCCCATTCGGCCACCCTTGAAGAATCCTCTTCAAGCCTCTCCAATTTCAGCCTTCCCATCTTCCAAAAGAGGTCATCTATAATGGAGTTCTCCACGCCAACAATTGAAGATGATTCATGCAAATGATGCCAAAGGAGATCTACTTAAAGCCAAATCTAAGCCATTTCTTCCATTCCTAATTTCCTCTTCCATTTCTCCATTCTTCCACCTAAATCTTTTAATTTTACTATGTATCTATGCAGGATCCCCGGGTCTCCTAGTTTTCAAGGTGAAGGTCTACTGTGCCAAGGAATCATAAACAAGGTGCCTTTAGATCTATAGTAACTCATTGCTATTCTTAGTACTTCAACTTGAGTGTCCCTTTTCTGAATTTCAGATTATTAATAGCCGGATAGCCATCTTTATAAAATTCTTTCAGATCTGAAATAGGAAAGTAGGCTAGCCCTAACCTGTGTGGTTTCCTAACCACGAAGATCCCTTCTTAATTACTTTGAGAGATTCTTTTCTAGTCTAGTTCTTTTCCTTATGTTCCTTTCATATAATTCTATTTCTTTTACGTAGAATAGCTACATGTTTATCTATTTCATTTTCATTTAGTCCATCTAATTCTTCAAATGCAACATTCGATACATGTCCCCCATCATCTGCCCAGCCATAGCCAGCACAGACGGAGACTCCTAGTGTTACAGATACTTTAGAGGATAGAGTCAGACACATTGAGATCGATGTTTTCATCATGAGACAGCGTCTTGACATGTTTATTGCTGATACGAGAGAAAGCCACATTAGTCTCAGTGATGGTATTTCGGCTATTCTCTCAGCACTGTCCAGATCTTCTACGAGTGCTCCTGCTACAGACATAGTTCCTGCTTTTGTTGATGTTCCTGCTCTAGCACCAGCTGATGACGTTGCTGATATTGATACTGGTGCTGAGACTACTATTGGAGATGGAGTTGGAGGTACTACTGTTGGAGATATTGATGGAGATACAGTGACTGACTTAGATTGGTTTGATATTGATGATCTTACATCAGAGCCAGTTGTGGAGGTGACGGATGATGTGGCTGTGAGACCTGTTGACCCATCATTCTCACCTGCTCCGATACCTGATTCATCTTCTCCTTCCAGATCGGATGATCACAGTCCAATTCAAGTTCCTATTCCTATTCTTAGTCCTGTTGTTGACCTACCTGACATAGATATTTCATTCATTGATTCTCCTGACATTCAGACACCTATCATCGAGACACCCTCACTTGATACACATATTATAGATACACCGATACCTTCCACAACTGATACTAATGTTCTTGATATGCCTGTATCATCAGCTGTTATACCTACTTTTGATAATCCTACCCTTCATACTTCATCAGTCACTCGAGAGCTTGGGTTTTATATACCCAGCTTGCAGCATCTCGATTCAGGCCCCACTTTTGATTGTACTCCTGCTCCAGCTGTTGCTGAGATGATTCGCCCGATCAGTTCAGTTCTTGCAGAGGACGTAGCTTCTATCTCTACTACTTCAGCTAGAGGTCGAACCTATATTCATCGCAGAGGACGTGGACGCCGTACCCCTCCTCAGCCGACCAGGACCAGACTTCGAGTTCTTCAACCACGATGGCCACGAGCTCGATCTTTTACTGATATCAGATCGATCGAGATCAGTTCATCTTCTGATGACTTGATGGATGAGGATTAGGACATTGATATATTTCTAGATAGTTTTATATTTCCAGATAGTTTACTTTCATGCTTACATGTATTTTTATCCTTGTTGTGTACTTGATGTACAAGTTCCTGACATATATGAAAAACCTTGTGTTTTCTCACTTCTATATCTTTGATGAACATGAATGATGTCTTGAATTGCTATTATACATTAAATGACTATGCTTTGTCTTGTTTATTCATTTCCTTTACTTCCTACCTTTTTAATGATAACAAAAAGGGGGAGTAGTTCATGATTTTAGTTAAGTATAAATGTGTTTACGTGTTTATTTCTCCAAACTAAAGGGGGAGTAAAACTTTTATACTTCGAAAACCTGAATTTATGAAAGGGGAGCTTCACCTTTTGTCAAAGTAATTTTGTTTCTCAAAACCCTTCTTTCAATATTTTTGAAAAGATTCTCACAAATTGTGTTATGAATCATTAATTCAGGGGGAGCTTTGTTAATTGCTGATGATGTGGCAGGATCGCTGACGTGGGAGAACCGACAGGCGCCACGTCAAGGGAAGACACCGCATCGGATGCCACATCAATTCTCCAGCCCGGACTCCACTGCCGAGCTGAGTTAAACTCCCTCGAGACAGCGAGCCGAGCTCCATCCTCCGCCAGGTCGGGCCCGCGAGCTCGGGATGCCTAGGCCAGAGCCGCGCTTTGCCCTCCTCCACCAAGACGACCCCAGAAGCTCAGGGCATCTAGGTCAGAGCAACCCTTGCCATTCCAGTTTGGTCCCAGCTCGGACGTGGGCCCCACCAGTCCAGAATATCGACGAACCGCCCGAGGACTGCACTGGAGTGCCTCCCAGGCCGTACTGACCGCCTGCAGCCACCGGTTACACTAGAAAGGGGAAAAGCATGCTGATCAAGACCCCACACTCCTTACCAACCACCTGGATCACCCAAGAGAGGAAGCGAATTGGGAGAATCGAATCCCGGGGGTGGTGGCTCGCCATTCGAGGTACTGCCATTTTTCCCAAAATGCGGTGACCAAGAGGAGTGTCAGAGTGCATGATAGCTCCCCTTATCATGAATCGGGAAAGGCTCCTCGGGACACCGCCGCATGCGCCTAACAGCCCGGTGGAGATCCCGAGACGAACGCCCAATGATAACCTAGTTGGAAACAAACTTAGAGGTAACACAACAACACCAACACACAGGAAAGACACAAGCCACAACACAGAAAAAAAGAAGAGAGTGCAAGCCCCACGAGGAAGAGGGGCATGGCACCACCAGCATCCCAGAGCAAGGTCGGGAAGAAGGGCCACACAGAGACTCCCTCTAACCAGGCCACACTTTCCCTGGCACACTTGCGACTCACATTTACACAACACACTCCTCCTCGTATGGAGTCTATCAAGAGGGGCTCGACTAGGAGGATCTGTTCCCCTGGATCGTCATTGACTTGACTGTTGGAGTGCCCTCGCCGGAAACCCCGGCCCGGGTCACTAACCCCTGTCTTGCAGGTCCAGGTCCGTCGGATGGCGAGGCAGCTGAGGAGGTGCACTCCGACCATGACAGCAGCTACAGGCCACGGCGATCTTGGCGGCAACAGATTGGTGCACCAGGTAGGGGGGATCAAGCCCTCCACCTCTTCGCAGATTGACACTTCATGGAAGAATGGTGGCGACACAAGCTCGAGAGGGCTCCACCAGCTGTGCAAGGGACTCCCCTTCCCAAGGGAACCCACATCATCTTGAGGTGGGGCCACCCGTTCCGGCAGTCCAACCACCTCCAGCCGAGAAGGCAACGAGCCGGCCCCTACCGACGGGTAGAGCCACTCACCAAACCCCGGCGGGCGGTACCCAGACCCCACCAAGGCAGAATGGGCAAGACCCCCCATCATGGGTGCCAGGCACCCACGTCATCATCTTCATCTCCTTCAGCGGAGGGGTCTGCTGACGAGGACATCAGGCGCGCAGCGGGAAGGCGTTTGGAGGAACATGAGCGCAAGCTAGCGAAGTTCTCCTACCGGGTTGCCAGTATGCAAGGCTCAACTAGCGAGCTAGCGGGCTACAATGCCTGCCACCATTAAAGCCCTTCACCAGTCGTGACAAGGCGAAGTACTGCCGCTTTCACCGCGATAACGGCCACGACACTGAGGAATGTCATAGTCTCAAGAGAAGCTATCCCAAAAGGTTTGCGGGGGGCAGACCTCAAGTGGAGCCCCAGGTGCTCATCGCTCTCCCGCTAGCTCCAACCATCAACAACCATTCTATCGAGAAGTTAGTGGGCGTAATCTCCTGAGGAGCTATGCGCGCGTCCAAGAGGACCTGGGGGGCAGGGGACCTACGATCGCGAACCACCCTGAAAAGAAAAAATAAAAAATAAATGAAAATACATCATGACCGATAACGAAAACTCTGTGGGCATGCTTCCTTACGACGCCCCCTCCAAGAGCACCGCTATGACGACTTTTGCGATCGACGGGCTCCCTACAGCCCACAACGTCATTTTGAGATTGACTTAGGCCCAACCTGCTCAACGCTGACTTTAACAAAACTCCCCGGGAATGAGCAGCCCCGACATTACAATGCCCGGGTTTGGCCCGGAGACCTGGTGTCATGCCGGGCAGAAGCGATCAGTCCCGGGAACGCGGTGAGCTCCCACCAAACTGGAAAGGTCCCTACAGGGCGGTCGAACCCCTCACAAGGGGCACATTATCTCGAAGATCTCGATGGCGTCAGGCTTTCCCGGATATGGAATGCCAGCAGTCTGCAAAGACGCCACCGATGATATAAGATTTCTTATCAATAATAATGATAACGACTTTTTTCTTGCACGAGTATCTATATATCTTGCAGGGAAGAAATGACGGCGCCCCTGAGCCTAGCTCTAGGATGTCAAGGGATCTTCGAGCCATGCCGCCCCCAATCTCAAGCATCCTCGAGCCCAGCTCCAGGATGTCAAGGGATCTTCGAGCTATGCCGCTCCCAATCTCAAGCGTCCCCGAGCCTAGCTCCAGGATGTCAAGGGATCATCAAGCCATGTCGCCCCCAATCTCAAGCATCCCCGAGCCCAGCTCCAGGACATCAAGGGATCATCGAGCCATGCCGCCCTCAATCTCAAGCATCCCCGAGCCCAGCTCTAGGATGTCAAGAGATTATCGAGCCATGCCATCCTCAATCTCAAGCATCCCCGAGCCCAGCTCCAGGATGTCAAGGGATCATCGAGCCATGCTGCCCTCAATCTCAAGTGTCCCCAAGCCCAGCTCTAGGACATCAAGAGATCGTCGAGCCATGCCGTCCTCAATCTCAAGTATCCCCGAGCCCAGCTCCAAGACGTCAAGGGATCGTCGAGCCATGCCGCCCTCAATCTCAAGCATCCCCGAGCCCAGCTCCAGGATGTCAAGGGATCGTCGAGCCATGCCACCCTCAATCTCAAGCATCCCCGAGCCCAGCTCTAGGACGTTAAAGGATCGTCGAGCCATGTCGCTCTCAATCTCAAGCATCCCCGAGCCCAGTTCCAGGATGTCAAGGGATCATCGAGCCATGTCGCTCTCAATCTCAAGCATCCCTGAGTCTAGCTCCAGGAAGTCAAGGGATCTTCGAGCCATGCCGCTCTCAATCACAAGCATCCCTAAGCCCAGCCTCAGGACGTCAAGGGATCATTGAGCCATGCCACTCTCAATCTCAAGCATCCCTGAGCCTAGCTCCAGGACATCAAGGGATCTTCGAGCCATGCTGCCCTCAATCTCAAACATCTCCGAGCCTAGCTCCGAGATGCCAAGGGATCTTGAAGCCAAGCAGCTCCTATCAACGCCTCGAGCCCAGTTCCAAGGCACCAAAGACCTGAGCCAAGCTCTCAGGCAACCCTTGGACCGGAGCCCAACTCTCCATCCAGGAAGGCCTCGAGCCTAGCTCCAAGGCAATCAAATCCTATGACTCTCTTCTCTGATCTCCCCACTCATCAAACAAAAAAAAAAAAAGAAGAAGAAGAAAGAAGAAAATAAGAGAGGGGAAGGAAAGAAAGAGAACGAGAGGGAAACATGATAATAAAACTATCCTTTCATAGCCCAAGACTGGAGCTCAGATATCCGGCCAAGGAACCTTCGAGCCACATAGCTCTCAGTCATTAACGTCCCCAAGCCTAGCTCTAGGATGCCAGCCCAAGACCGGAGCTCAGATCTCCGGCCAAGGGTCCTTCGAGCCATGTAGCTCTCAGTCATCAACGCCCCCGAGCCCAGCTCCAGGACGCCAGCCCAAGACTGGAGCTCAGATCTCCAGCCAAGGGACCTTCGAGCCACGTATCTCTCAGTCATCAACGTCCCCGAGCCCAGCTCCAGATGCCAGCCCAAGACCAGAGCTCAGATCTCTGGCCAAGGGATCTTCGAGCCACGTAGCTCTCAGTCATCAATGTCCCCGAGCCCAGCTCCAGGATGCCAACCCAAGACCGGAGCTCAGATCTCTAGCCAAGGGGCCTTCGAGCCACCTAGCTCTCAGTCAACAACACCTTCAAGCCCAGCAGCTTTCAAGTGTCATAACCTTGCGCCCAACTTGCCGACATTGAAGTCTAATAACTCAACCCCAGGCAAGGTGAGGCCCTCTTCTTTGATCTCCCCACTCACCAAAAAGAGAAAGAAAAAAGAAGAAAGGAGAATGAAAGAAAGAGAGAAAGAAGGGAAGAGCCATGCAAAAAATAGATGGCAAAGAAATTCAGGTTTCATTGATTAAATACAAGTTACAAGTATTTTGCGGGCCCCAGACATGCCAGGTGACCCTGACTAAATACAGAAGCAAAAATGCAAAATAAAAAAAGAAAAGGGCTACTCCGCGTTGGCTGGCCTCCCCGCTGAGCCCTGCGGCTGAGAGTTCCCGCCTTCAGGAACCTCCGGTTGGACGGCTCTAGTCTCGGATGGTTCAGCCTCGACTGGCGTCGGAGGCCCTGGGGCCACAGCTTCCTTAACAACCTCCTCGTCGGGCTTCGTGTCCGAGGTTGAAGGATATTTGAGACGGTTACGACTCTTCTCGGGAACAAGTGCCTCGACCCGGCCACGCAAAAACATGAAGCCCTTATAGAAGGAGTCCGACGCCATTTGGTGAATCTCGGCAACGAACTTCTCTGAAGCCCTGAACTTCACAATAGCATCCTCGGCGCCCTTCTTGGCCTCGGCAGCCCCTTTCCTCGCCTTAGCGACCTCTATCCTAGTGGCCTCCGCCGACTTGGCCGCCACCTCTGCCGCTTTCTCAGCTGCGGCCAGCTTCTCCTTCCCTGCTGCTAGCTTTGCTTGGGCAGCTCGGGAGGCCTCCTTGTGCAGATCAGCCTCGATATTGTACCAATTTAACTTCTTCTCGATGGTGGAGAGATCGTCGATGGCCTTCTTCGAGCGACTCCGCTCTAGGTCGCGGGCCTCTAGGAGTCTCTTCGCTCGCCCCTCGGTATCGGCAAGCTGCTTCTCCAGGTCCTTGACCTTCTGTTCAAGTACCCCATTCGCCCCGACCTTCTCTTTCAAGTCGATTTTCAGGGATTCAATCTCGGCCGCCTGTTACCGCTTGAGACACTCCCAGTTCTGATAACAATCCTTGATGAAGAGGGCCTCGGCACCGATCTGCACCATGAAAAGAGGTCAGTTAAAAAAAAAAAGGAAAGAGAAAGAAGAAAGGGATAGCTCACCGAGTAGAGCTGGGGAAAGATGGTGCTGATGACATCATCCAGCTGCTTTCCGGTCATTTCCTGCTGGTTGCATGTCTGGATCGAGAAGTCCATAATGCTTTCGACCAGTTCAGGGCTCCGAAGGAACGAACTTTTCAGCCCCATCTTGGAGGGGAGACGGCATCGTGCCTCCTCCCTTCTACCCTCTCCTGGAGTGGGTGGCCTTGCCCTGCTAGCTGCACGGCCCTGGGAGGCAGGCTGAGGGGTTGACACTAGCACGGGCGGTGCCTCGGTCGCGGTCTTGGCCGTGTCCCAGACCTCCTCGTCCCCGACCTCGACCACAGGTGGACTTGGAGGACTGCAAGACGCAGCGGCAGCAATTGCGGCCCTCGCCCGAGCCACTACTTCGGGCTCCGCTGCAGGGGCCACCCCCTGATGACCACATCACTCGGGGTTCTTCCAGGCCTCCTGCTATATTGGCCTCGATGCCGCGGAAGCCATCCTCTCCACTGGCTCAGGGGCAGCTCGAGTCGCCTCCAAGCTCGGACCAACTGGAGCAGCCGAGCTCGGACCAGCCACTGCGGTGGGGGCAGCCACAGGAGCGCTCTCGCCCTGGACCCGCCTTGATGGAGGCTCCCCAGCCAACCCAGTTGATGGCCTCTTTCGAGTGATTGCCAATAGATCACTCTCGGAGAAAATCATCCCTGCATGTAAGTCACACAACAGTCAGAATCCGTGGGAAGCAGTGCAAGAAATGCAAGAAAAAGAAAAAGGAAAGTTCAGGTCGAACTCACCTAACCCATTCATTAGGTCGACCCCAGAGTCGGTGAGATTTTACTCAGATAACAGGACCTCGAGAGGAGGAATCTGGGTGGTGCGGAGCTGCTCGTAGTCATCCCGGTCAGCCGCATCGACCACAAAATTTTGGTTAGGGGACTTGTCCGGATCGCTCCATACCCAGTCAACCCCCTTAACCTCAACAAAGAAAAATTTACTCTTCCATCCCCTGATGGAAGAGGGGAGCTCGAATCTAATGCCCTTCGGGTGGGAGGACAAGGACCACCACCCATCCTCAGTTGGATGGCCCTTCATGGTGAAGAAGGCCCTGAACAAGGAAAACTGGGCAACGAACCCATGGAGATGGCAGAGCACAATGAAAGAAAAGATAACCCAATGGTGTTTGGCACCAACTGTGTAGGGACCAAACGGTAGTTGTCCAAGACGGACAGGAAGAAAGGGTGTAAAAAAAATTGGAGACCCCCAGAGAAGGTCTCCTCATAAAAAGCAAGGCGTCCCGGGCCACTGGAAGTGACGCGTTCCCCCGGATGAGGGATCATGAGCCGAATAGAACTCGGGATGCCATAGACATCCCGAACGGTCCTTAGTTCCTCGGCAGTGATCATCGAGGCGACCCCGCCAGGACTTGTGGACTGGGCGGACTCAGAAACGGAAATAGAAGGAGGAGGGAGAGAAGGACCAGATCCTGGTTTCCTGATGAGTACTAGACCGGGAGAACACCTTCTACTGAACTCGAAGCGAGTTACATCCTCCTCCCCGCCAGAAGAAGAAGAAGATGCTGGCCTCCGCTCGGAAGGACCGGCCTCGTCCTGATCAATGAAGGGGTGGAATCCCGGGCCAAAGCGGGACATCCTTAAGAATAAGGGAAATGAAGAACTTGAAGTGAGGGACAGAAGAGTAGACTCAACTCGAAGAAGACCCTAGACCCGGAGGAAGAACCCTACTCTAGCAGGGGGTGAAAGAAGAAAAGACTAACCTGGTTCCTTAGAAAACCTGAGGCAACTGTGACGAAGAAGAAAGCTTGGGCGCAGCGACAGGCACGGAGAATTCAAAAGAATAGATGTTTCGGGTAAGGCCCTCCTTTCATTTTGAAATGACCCGATGGATTCGTACCGATCCGACCCTTCTGCCAACGGATCCATGCCACGTGCTGCCAATCAACGAAAACAACATCCCGGCCACTCTGAAATCTGTGCCAACATTAAATACTCCTTGGACGTGGCCACATGGCACCCTCGCACTGGTCTGCAGGGCCATCCCTCGAAGCGCCAGCAATCATGGCCATCATCGTGCCAGATTTTCACCTTTCTATGTTAGCACCACAATTACTCCCTTTGACTCGAGCGCCGCGCACTAACGAGCCTCGGGAGTGGGGGGAAAATGATGTGGTGGGATCGGTGATGTGGGGTAATCGACAGGCGCCATGTCAAGGGAAGATGCCATGTCGGATGCCGCGTCAATTCTCCAGCCCGGACTCCACTACCGAGCTGAGCTGAGCTCCTCGAGATAGCGAGCCAAGCTCCATCCTCCGTCAGGTCAGGCCCACGAGCTCGGGACACCTAGGCAGGAGCCGTGCTCTGCCCTCCAGAGCAAGACCCTCGGAGGTTTGAGCCCTGTGATCGAAGTCGAGCTTAGCACTCCTTCGCCACGTGGAGCCTCTCTGAGCGCAAGCCCTCTAGACCGGGCCTGTACTCTGCCCTTCAGAACAATACCCTCGGAGGTTTGAGCCTTGTAGTCAGAGTCGAGCTCAACACTCCTCCGCCACGTGGAGCCTCTCCGAGCACGAGCCCTCTGGACTGGGCCCGCACTCTGCCCTCCAGAGCGAGACACTCGGAGGTTTGAGCCCTGTGGTCAGAGTCGAGCTCAGCACTCCTCCGCCACATGGAGCCTCTCCGAGTGTGAGCCCTCTGGATCGGGCCCGCACTCTGCCCTCTAGAGCGAGACCCTCGGAGGTTTGAGCCCTGTGGTTGGAGTCGAGCTCAGCACTCCTCCACCACATGGAGCCTCTCCGAGATGAGCCCTCTAGATCGGGCCCGCACTCTGCCCTCCAAAGCGAGATCCTCAGAGGCTTGAGCCTTGTGGTCCGAGTCGAGCTCAGTACTCCTCCGCCACGTGGAGCCTCTCTGAGCACGAGCCCTCTGGACTGTGCCTGCATTTTGCCCTCCAGAGCGAGACCCTCAGAGATTTGAGCCTTGTGGTCGGAGTCGAGCTCAGCACTCCTCTGCCACGTGGAGCCTCTCCGAGCGCGAGCCCTCTGGACCGGGCCCGCACTCTGCCCTCTAGAGCGAGACCCTCGGAGGTTTGAGCCATGTGGTCGAAGTCGAGCTCAGCACTCCTCCGCCACGTGGAGCCTCTCCGAGTGCGAGCCCTTTGGACCAGGCCTGCACTCTGCCCTCCTCCACCAAGACGACCCCGCAAGCTCAGGGCATCTAGGTCGGAGCGACCCTTGCCATTCCAGTTTGGCCCCTGCTCGGACATGGGCCCTACCAGTCCAAAACACCGGCGAACCGCCCGAGGGCTGTACTGGAGCGCCTCCCAGACCGTACTGACCGCCTGCAGCCATCGGTTACACTAGAAAGGAGAGAAGCATGCTGATTGAGATACCACGCTCCTCACCAACCACCTAGATCGCCCAAGAGAGGAAGCCAACCGAAGGATTTGAATCTCGGGGGTGGCGGCCCGCCATTCGAGGTACTGTCAGGTTCCCTGGAATGAGGCGACCAAGAGGAGTGTCGGAGCGCATGATAGCTCCCCTTATCATAAATCGGGAAAGGCTCCTCCGGACACCGCCGCACGTGCTTGACAGCCCGGTGGAGATCCCGAGACGAATGCTCAACGGTAACCTAGTTGGCAACAAACTTAGAGGTAACACAACAACACCAACACACAAGAAAAACATAAGCCACAACACAGAAAAAAAAAGAAGAGAGTGCAAGCCCCACGAGGAAGAGGGGCATGGCACCACCAGCATCCTAGAGCAAGGTCGGGAAGAAGGGCCACACAGAGACTCCCTCTAACCAGGCCATACTTCCCCCGGCACACTTGCGACTCACATTTACACAACACACTCCTCCTCGTGTGGAGTCCATCAAGAGGGGCTCGACCAGGAGGATCTGTTCCCTTGGATCGTCACTGACTTGACCATCGGAGTGCCTCCACCGGAAACTCCGGCCTGGGTCACTAACCTCCTGTCTCGCAGGTCCAGGTCCGCCGGATGGCGAGGTAGCTGAGGAGGCGCGCTCTGACCATGATAGCAACTGCAGGCCATGGCGATCTTGGCGGCAACAGCTAAAATTTTCATTGTAAGAGTTTCATGATACATGTTCTTAATGCATTTAAATAAATATCAATGTTCTGACTAAGTTCTGATACTCTCTATCTTTGAAACAAGCTCAAATTCTATCACTCGTGTTTTGAATGATTATATCTTTAAGTAATGATTGATACTTAATGCTTTCAATATTGTGCATCTTGATCAATTCTCTTAAAGCTTCACTTTTAAAGCAATTTATACTTAAGGATTTTGTCATCATCAAAAATGGGAAGATTGTTGACTCCACTAATTGATTTTGATGATAAGCAAAACAGTTAAGCATAATTTGAGGACTAATGATTTGCTTTATGTGTATTTTTATTGAAAGGATGCTCACAAAATTTGAAGAAGCCTAATTGTGTTGAAGAACCAAGTTTGAATGGAATGATTGCACAAAACAAGACTTGGACACTCAAAGAAATGGTTGAATGGATGACTAAGGCAAATGGAAACATGTTCCAATACAAGTTCAGTAATTTTTGCATCTTTTTTGATGATGTATCGACTCAAGATGTCGACACATGACATAATGTGTCGACACATGAAGATGGTGTGTCGACTCAGGCCGGTACGCAGCAAAATTTCAAATGGCACAGATGATGTGTTGACACATGGACCTTATGTGTCGACTAAAGGTGTCAACACATGGATCAACACATCACCTGAGAATTTCAAGCCACAGAACTTGCAAAAGTTGAAGGAAAGTTGATGTGTCGACACACGAATTTTATGTGTCGACTCAACTGAGAATGTGTCGACTCAGCTGATTTTTCCAGAGAATCTGAATGGAACATTTTGAACTTGTGTCGGCTTAAGAAAAACATATGTCGACCTAATGTGTCGACACATGAAGAGGAAGTGTTAACACATGGAGTTCTGACAACAGTAACGGCTAGTTTTTTCAAGCACAGAACTCTCCCAAATGCCCTCCAATGGCTAGTTTTTCAAGTATAATGGCTAGATTTTGATTTTGGAGGCTTGGAAAGATATATAAAGGTTCCAAATCAAATCAAGAAGACAAGTATTGAATATCCTTAAAGAGTTTAAAGAGAAAAGAACAGAGAAGAGCCTTAACTCCTATTCATTCAAAGCTCAACCACTCTCAAGCAAAGGGAAGCCCTCCAAGCATTCAAAGCTATCAAGTGCATTGAAGATCATTCAATCTTGGATATTCAAAAGGCTTCAACAAGAGCAAAGCAACACTACATCGAGCTACATCGACTTATTTGCTTTTTTATTGAAAACTTACATTGGTTCTTTATTTCTCCATCTTATATCTTGTAAAGGTTATTGATTAGCCTATTGGAAAACCAAATAAGGTTTTTGGTAAGCCTTGAAAACCAAGTAGGTTGGTGGTTAGCCAGCAAAACCACTAAGATTCTTGGTTAGCCTGGAAAATCAAGGGAGATTTTTGGTTAGCCTTGTGAAAACCAATTAGGTTCTTGGTTAGCCTGTAAAACCAAGTGAGGTTATGACTTGTGAGCCTTGTGAAAACAAGTTTTGATTAGTGAGCTCGAAAAACTAATCGGTTGTAATCATTGGATTATAGTGAATTCCCAGGGGGATCTTGGGGAGTGGATGTAGGTGCATTGTTGGCACCGAACCACTATAGATTGTTGTATTTGTGATTGCTTATTCTCTCCCTCCTTGCTCTTTACATTTCGCTTATTGCTTTTAATTTCCGCTGCACTTTTATATTAGAGCATTGCACTTTATTTTTAGTACCTTGTTGAATTGAATTGCATATCTTGTCTTGTGAAGTTTGCTACTTGTTTTATTAAGCTTAGCTTTAAATTTTTTTTAGAGACCCAATTCACCCTCGCACTTGGGTTGCTCTCTGGGCAACACTATACAAGGACCAGAGTATTTCAGACAGAACATGATAAGCAGACAAGGAGAAAGAACAAGCAGAGTTAGAAGAGATCATGGAGGAGGACATTGCCAAGGGAGCAAGAGATCCCAAACCTAAGCCAGAGACACCTTAGCTAAGAAGATCCATAAGGATCCTGAAACAACGTATAAGATATTCATCCTCGTTGCATTACCTGTTGTTGACAGATGAAGGGAAGCCCGAGTGCTTTGATGAAGCTATGGAAAGCAAAGATTCGGTTAAGTGGAAGCTAGCGATGAAGGACGAGATGCAGTTCTTGATAAAGAATGAGACATGGAAGCTCAGCATACTATTGAAAGGAAAGAAAGTACTGCACAATAAGTAGGTCTACAAGATCAAGGAAGAGCACAATGACAACAAGAGATATAATGCAAGGTTAATTATGAAAGGCTTCCAACAAAAAGAAGATCTAGGTGGTGATGCCAATACTAGGAGGAGCACGATAGGGTACATGTACACCATTGGTAGGACAGCGATGAGTTGGGTCTCGCAGTTGCAGAAGATCGTGACTCTTTCTACCACCGAGATGGATATATTGATGAAGACAGTATTGTAGAGAAATTGGGGCTACGCATGGCCTCAATTGACCTCTGGAGCTAATTGATTAGAGGCGCCGCACATGATACTGACCTTTTTTTTTTTTTTCTTTGGAAGTTTACTTTTGATATTTCAGGTGGATGCATGATTGAGTGTTCTTGGCTCCAAGTGGGAGAATTGTTGAGCTGTGGAGCCAAGCCCACTTCCAGAGAAGCCCAGAAGTCTAGAAGAAAGCAAAAAAAAAGGAGAATTTTGGCCCGCCAAACTAGGCTCGGCCCAACCCACGCGCACGGCCCAAGCGCGCAGGCACGCGCGCGCGGGCGGGCACGCAGCCCACGCCCAGGTGGTGCATAGGTGCGCGTGTGGGCTTAGCCCAGCTTCAGGCGATCGTGCGTAGAGATGGTTTCCCAGCCATTTTACACGGCTCACGCGCAGTCCACGGGGCGCGCACGATCAGGGCCGTCTGATCGCTTGATCGAATGGCTGAGGTTGATTTCGATGGAGATCGAGCATGATCAAAGGAGTTTGATTCGGATTTTGATGCAATCTGAGACATTGATCTCAGATCTGATGGCCTGGAAAGTTTCTTGATTGTTTTTGAGCTTCTGAGATGCATTTTTGATGCGGTTCAACTGGGTCTTCGTTCCCTTTTCAACAGGGGCAGCGATAAACCGTCGAGAAGAATGCTAGAGAGCAATAGAGAGCCAGAGAGATGATTTTGCAACCAGAAGAGTTATTCAAGGATTTTTCAAGAGAGAAAATAAGGAGAAGAGAGAGAAAAAGGTAGAGGAAGGGTAAGGATTTCTCCTGTATTATTTTGTTCTTTCTTCCTTCTTCATGGTGGAGATTTGATACTGGGCGTGGATGTAGGAACAAAATATTTTGAACCATATAATTTTTATGTATTGTTTGTATTTATATTTATATTTATCTTTCAGATTTTTTTTTTTATAATTTTTTTTGATATTCTATTGTACACTGCATCCTAACGAACTCCAGTTTAGATGGTACAATCTTTGCCCTCTACACCAAACTGACATTTACTCTTTTTTTTTTTTTTGATAGAAAAAAGGGTACGGGGGTTTTACCCGGTGTAGCATCCCATTCTGACCCCAGCCCGCTAGATTTTTATTCGATATAAGTTATAATTTTTTTATATATTTTTTCATCTTCTAAAATTTGTTTGAATCAGTGAGTATGTCAGCCTAATCTTCCTAGAGTTTCTGCAGGCTTTTTTTTTTTTTTAATACATAAACTGAAGTTTGCTTCGTCCCTGTATGCCTAAATTCTCGGCTCCGTGAGCGGTGGCTCGGTCGGCCAGGACGCTCGGCTTTGACTTGGATCGGGACAACGTCGATCTGACCCTTTCTAGTTATTGGAGACTTTTTTTAGTTTCTATAATTTAGAACTTGTGTTGATAGCACCTTCCCCACGTCACAACATCAAAGAAAGGTCAATGTTAGACCGGTTGCAGAGGTGAGGTTGAGGCGACGTGGAATTGATTATTGGACCCGTTGGTATTATGGTGCGATTGAAATTATGTACTCATTTAATATTTAAATTTTTTTAAATAATATTTTTTTATTATATATTTATTAAATTAAAATATTTAATATATATTGGTCAAACTTGTATTATTGTACTTAGATGCAGCCGTACCAGGAATCACATGTTAAATCTATAATTTCAATTTAATTAATTTTAAATTTTAAAATAAAAATCTAAAAAATATATTAAATTAAAAAAATAAAAAGATAGCAGGTATAACGTATGGTTTCACTTAAGGTGAAGCCATATGCGGCACCTGCAGCTCCATTTTATTTTTGTACCTCTATTTTTGAAATAATTTTTTTAAAAAAAAATTAAAAAATTAAAAATTATATAAGTAAAATCATAAATTATCATCTTAATAATATTATAAAATAAATTTTATTATAATATATAATAAAAATATAAATATTATGATAAATATAATAAATATATTATAATATATAATTTTTTAAAAAAGTCAGTGCCAGGTCGATGATATCGATGCCTACTCGGTGATGTCGGTATGAGCTCAAGACACGACGGGCACCCAACTACCAGTGCTTCCAAGACTCAATCATGGTGATCAAACTGATGGCTAGACTGGCTATCAGATTGGTGGTCAGACTGGTGACCAGATCGGTGACTAGACTGGTGACCAAATCGGTGACTGGACTGGCAACTAGACCGACGATCGAACTGGCATCGACTTGGCAACCAGACTAGCTATCGGATTGGTGGCCGAATTGGTAACCGGACTAGTAGTCAGACTGGCACAGACCTGGCAACCGAACTAGCTATCAGACCGATGGCCAGATTGGTGACAGATTGATGACCGAACTGACATCGACTTGGTGGTCAGATTGGTTATCTGATCGGTGGTTAGACTAGCACCAGTTTGGTAGCCAGATTGGTGGTTGAATTGGCGGCCAGACTAGTAATCGGACTGGCAACCAGATCGACAATCAAACTAGTGGCCGGATCGATAGTCAGACTGGCGAACGGACTAGCATCGACCGACCGGACTGGCACCGACCTGGAGGTCGGATTGGTGACCAAGGTGCGACTGGTGAGTGCGGTGATGCCAATCCAGCCATTGATCTAGCCACCGGTTCGATGGCCAGTCTAGCTCCGGCCATCGGTCCGACCGCTAGTTCGACTATCGATATGACAACCAGTTCAGCTATCAGGTCGGTGACGGTTCGATCGCCGATCCGGCTGCCAGTTCGGCCATCAGTTTGATAGCTAGTTCGATCGCTGGTCCGGCTCATGATCCGATAACCAGTCTGGTTGCTAGGTCGGTGCCAGTTTGATCACTGGTCTGGCTACCAGTTCGGCCACCGATTTGATAACTAATCCGGTCACTAGGTCGGTGCCAGTCTAGTCACCGGTCTGGCTATCGGTTCGAATCCTAGTTCGATCACTAGGTCAG
Source organism: Areca catechu (assembly GCA_021397845.1). Lineage (NCBI taxonomy): Eukaryota > Viridiplantae > Streptophyta > Magnoliopsida > Arecales > Arecaceae > Areca > Areca catechu. The sequence continues at coordinate 40,685,253 of CM038053.1, read as the reverse complement.
TGTAGTCTAGTCGCTAGCTTGGTGCTAGTCCGGCCATCGGTCGTGCCACTAGTACGGCCACCAATCCGATCTCCAGTTCGATCACCATGCAGGTGCCAGTCCAGCCACTAGTCCGGTTGCAATCTGGTGCCAGTCTGATTCCATGATCAAGTATTGGGAGCACTGATTGTTGGGTGCCCGTCGTGTCCCGGGCTTGCACTGACATCGCCGAGCCGACACTGATATCGCCGACTTGGTACTAACTTTTTTTAAATATATATATATATATATATATATAATATATTATATTATTTATATTATTTATTATGTATTATAATAAATTTTATTTTATAATATTATTAAGATAATAACTTATAATTTTATTTATATATTTTTAATTTTATTTAATTTTTTTAATTTTTATCCAAAAAATAAAGATACAGGAATATAATGAAGCCGCGGTTCAATTTGCAGCTTCACTAAACCTGCGGCTTGTGATGCGGCTGCCACCTAAGCATGATAACAAAAGTTTGATGGTTATATTTCAAACAATTCTAATTTAATAAATATATATTAAAAAATATTATTTTTAAAAAAATCTACAATATTCTTCAGCAGAACGGGGATTCCTGTGATCGCACGGAGATAGATAGCAACGCCAATCCGCCAATCCTCTCTCTTTTTTCTTATAAAAAAAAAAAGAAAAAAAGAAGAAGATAATATTAGACAAGGCAATTTATGGTTCGAAGAAAAGGAAAAACGGCATTGGTGATTGGATGGTATCCAATCTGATTCAACGGTCCATTTTAAATAAGTTTAAATTTAATATAAACAAATTTAGATCATAAAAAAACCAAACAATCAAAATTTATTTATGAAATAAATAAAATTTATATTTAAGTCTTTGATTCATTTAATTTATTATAAATGATTCAATTATTGGACCGGATCATGATTCGATCCTCTTGATCTATGTATCCTATCCTATTTAATATATAATTCACTTAATTGATTTAACTTATTTATTTGATGCGTAAAATTTAATTTATTTAACTCATTTAATCTGATATGATCCGCTAATAAATAGGTTCTATTCATCAGATCGGATTGCCTATTTAATAACCTGCTGCTTTGTTTAGCGTTCGTCCAGTGCCCCTACTCCCCGGAATCTAGCAAAAATCCGTTCCAGTTGAAGGTTAGGCAATCTTGGTCAACCTGGACAAGGTCATAATTTATTTTTGGTCTAGTATATTGGGAAAAATGTATAGCTTTTGGCAGTAGAAAATGGAGGGATGCTTACGAGTTGTTTTTTTTTCCAATTCCTTTTTTTTTTTTTTTTTTTTTAAAAAAAAATTAATTTAATTTTTTAATTATTTTTATTTTTTATTAACCGGATCGTTCAAGGTACAATTCCTTGGGATCAATTGATCCCGTATCTACTAACATATATCAACTACTATTTATGAGCATCAAAACTAAATGAACTGAATTTAATCTAGCAGTCGAGACTAGAAATTATCTTTATACCAAGCCAAAAATAGATATACTTGATCAAACTTGGCTCGATTGGATTTTAACTCAATTAAACTTCAAATAATGTATTATGCATAAGATATATTGTTAGTTTAGGTTATGGCTATGGGATCTTAGATCCAATAACCACAATATTAGAATAATTTGAAGCTTGAATTTTCATTTAATTTCTTTAACCTGATATCTATTCAATTTCAAACTAAGCTTAATTTCAAGCTTAAACCAAGATTGAATCAAGCTTGTCTCAAGCTTTAATTGATTTCTAGCTCAATCAAGGCTTTCCAAGCTGATCAACTGGATTCTTGTTTGAGTTGTTCAAAATTCAGCTCAAATCAAGCTTGACATTTTGGTAAATAAATCAAGGTTTATCTTAAATTTCAAACATGAATGAATTTCTGATCGAGCTTGATCAGTCTCAAGTTTAATCAAATTTAGCTAGATTACACCCCCATGGGTGCCTTACCATTGATGACATAAAAGAAAAAAATAATAAATAAAAAACTTGATGCAGCATGCAAGGGTGGGTTGCATGGTTTAAATAATGATATTAATGGATCTTGACCAAATCTATTATAAATTTATATAATAGTTGCAAGGGCTGTTAATTGCCATGTCACATTTAGTTTGAAATAATGTAATAACAATGCATTTATTAGAATGACATTTTACTAGAAAATAATAAGCAATATTCAAAGAATAAAAAACATGTTGGAAATCAAGTCTAGTTCGAGCTTGGTCCATGCAAAAATTATAACATTGTAATAACTATTTGATGTAATAATTGCAACTTCATAAACTACTGAAAACTTCTCCAACTCTTTGTGATAGAACGGGAATTAGAAATGGAGACATGGGTGAAGTGATTTCTCCTTTCTCACCAGTCCCCGTCTTCTATCTATGAATCCAAAGGATTCTTTGATTGTGGGAAAAAAAAGTTTCCGTTTCAATTGTAAATACATTTCTGAAATAAATTTGTGCTACAATAAAGAAAACGATGCTTAAGAACACAACGGGAATTCCAAAGTATGTAAATCCTAGTCAAAGATAAGTCTTAGAAATATTGATCATGGACTTTCACAGGCTATATTATCAATTTTCCTTTAGGTTGGATATTTTGATTTCTTAAAAAAATAATGATGTTATTGTCCAAATCATTATTCATCGAAATAAATTAATTTTCTATAATTCTCAAAAGGTCAAAAATAAATTGTGAAAAAATATATTTTATGTAGAAAAAGCAATACATATGCTACAATATTGCTATTATTTTTGATAACATTGCAACCATCATAACATCAATCAAATATTTTTCTTTCATAAGAAAAGTTGAATACAACTATATTTTAAATACTTGTTATTAATATATACAATGTAACATGCCTCTTGGAAATGATTATACCAGCTGAGAGTGAAACCATAATGGATTGATGTGTTTAGCCCTAGGAGTCCAACAAAAAAAATTAGTTTAGTGCTTGCTATGAAAACATGTGAAGTTAACTATCAAGAAAGAAAGAAAGGAATATCCTTAAGTTATATGAAGTATCATCTCTTAAGACTTTCCCATTTTATCATTTTCCCTAGTCAAAAATGGAAGATGATTTTCTTCTTAATAGATTATTTTAAATTAAAATCTCAATAATATGGTAATGGAAAGTGGCTTGGCATTGCCACTCATCCTAGTGTTCTATTTGCAGTAGTGTTCGGACCTTCCCTTATTGTGACAATTGCTTTGGGTGTTGATAAAGTTATAGATCATATTTTGCTTGAATTCCCTGGGGGTATCGCATATAGATGCAGGAGTTAGATCATTGAACACATTCCTGCAGAGAAGGAAGATAGGATGTATCTTTCGCACAAAAGAAGGATTCATCTTCTTTCATGCGAATCCACCATTGAATCATCGATTGCATATATTTCAAAGTGTTCTAAACTTTGTTGTTCAATTGCCTGCATATATGATAATCCAATGATGGATTCATGCAAAGGAAGGTGAATTCTTCATTTATGCAAAAGATACAACCTCAAACATAGAAAAGGAATAGGAAAACAAATATATTCCAATAAGGTGATCTTAATTTGTTATATTGTACATTATATTTGAATGGCTTGGAAAGCCCCTACATGACTTTTATGAAGGCATCCATCGATCCAAGTTGCTGACTTCATCCACTCTACACCACCAAGGGATCTTTGACAACTTGGATTACTTAGGACTTTTATCTTGTAGTTAGTACACCTTGCCATGTGATCTAGTTCTTCTAAGATCCCTCTACTTTTCTAAAGTTTTTTTAAAATTTTTATTTTTTGAGATAGAATATTGTTATCAATGGTGAAGCATAAATAAATTGAATTTTTATTCATATAGGATCATAGTACATATAAAAAAGATATAGGCCTTAAGAAGGCAAGAAAGTAAAACTAGGAAGGAGACAAGTACAAACCTTAGGAAGGCAGAAAAGTAAGATTAAGAAAGGAAAAAAATATAGGAGATCATGTATATGAAGAATATGAAGATTTTTCAATACTCCCCTTCAAGATGTGGTGAAGATATCTTGTAGATCCATTTTACTAATAAGAAATGAAAAAGAAGATTCGCTTAGTCCTTTGTTAGGATATCTACCACTTGATTGGCTGAACGAATACAAAGAATACAAATCTATCTGCAGGTCATCTTTTTCTTGATGAAGTGGCGGTCAATTTTAATATGTTTGTATAATTATGTTGCATCGGATTATTCACAATTTCAATCGCTACCTTATTATCATAGTACACCATTATAGGAGACTTACTTAGAAGGCATAGCTCTTGGAATAATTTCTGTAGCCACAGAAACTCATATATTCCTTGAGCCATTGCTCTGTATTCAGCCTCTACAGTCAATCTGGCTATAATAGACTGCTTCTTACTTCTCCAAGTAACTAGATTACCATCAATAAATATGCAGTAACTAGTAGTGGATCGCCGATCATCCAGTGAACCTGCCTAGTCTGCATCAATAAATGCCTATATTCTTAGAAAGTCATGTCGAGAAAAAAATAGTTCCCATCCAGGATATATTTTTAGGTAACGTAATACCCGGTATACTGCCTTCATATATTGCTCTCGTGGGTCATGCATAAATTAGCTGATGACACTGACTGCAAAGGCAATATCCAGTTTGGTATGAGAAAGATAAATCAATCTCCCTACTAGTCATTGATATCTTCCACGATCAATAGAAGCTCCTCCATTTGTCATTAGTTTGTAATTCTGGTCAATAGAAGTATTAGCTGGCTTACGCCCCAACATCCCAGTCTCACTAAGAAGGTCAAGAGTATATTTTTGCTAAGTCAGAAAAATATCATGAGATGACCTAGAGACCTTAATATCCAAAAAATATCTCAACAATCCCAAGTTCTTAACCTCAAACTTGTAAGCCAGATTTTATTTAAGCCATGCAATCTCTCTGAGATCAATCCTTATGATAACTATATCGTCAATATATATTATTAAAATAGTTCTCTTTCCACTAGTATGCTTGTAAAATAGAGTATGATCAGCATTACTCTGTAAATATTGTATTTTGAGCACTACTCAGCAAAAGCGTTCAAACCAGGCACGGAGAGACTGCTTGAGGCTATAGAAAGAGCACCGTAATATGCACACCTTTCTTGCCATAGCTTTGATTGCAAATCCAGGAGAAATCTACATGTAAACCTTCTCCTGAAGATCTTCATGAAGGAATGCATTCTTCATATCTAGCTGATACAACTTCCAGCCATAGTTAGCAGCACACAAGATTAAGGTATGCACTAAGTTCATTTTTGTCATGAGAACAAAGGTCTCCTCATAATCGATGATGTATGTCTGTGTATATCCTTTTTCCATAAGACGAGCCTTGTACCTCTCAAGTTTGCCTTCGAGATTATACTTTACTGTATACACCCATTTACAATCTATTGGTTGCTTCTCGTTAGATAGAGTGACCATATCCCATATAAGGTTTTTTGACAAAGCATTCATCTCCTCCATCTATATTTAATTTGGATTTGCCATAGCCACCTTTCAATCAGTAGGAATGCTAAAAGATTCTAATGTAGCTACAAAGGATTTATAAGAAGGAGACAATGACTCATAAGATCATAGCTAGAAATATCATAGCGATAGCGAGAAGGAGAAACGATCAGGCGGGAACCCTTTGTTTAGCAATAGAAATATCTAAATCAGAGAAAATATGGTCGTTATCATTAATCATAGAGGAAAAGGACTCAAAAAGCCTGGATGGAACTATGCTCAAGATAGAAGCTCGGATAACTGGAGAATGCACAATAGCCTCACTTTGCTTTCCCTAAATACCATCTATATGTAGGTCGATCAGAAAATTTTGATTTTTATTTTTTTAGATTTTTTGTAATTTAAAATATTTATCAGAATCTCTTCATGACTTATTTCTATCTGTAGAATTTTTTCATGCCTGTTTTCTTTTGCCCTAGAAACTTCTACATCCTGTCTTTGCATTAGGGGTCTGATTTTTGGTCAATTTAGTAAACTTAGGAATTTTATTTTTCTTTGAAATTTGCATCACGTCATCTCTGTGGAGTTCTCTATTTTAATGAGATTTTTTTCAGATTTTACAGAACCATAAATTATGACAAAATTGGCATCCTAGAAACCCTAATAAAAAATCTATGTTTTCCTGCACCCAGTTAGAAACCTTAGGTTTTGCATCAACTAACTATTTTTGCTTTGCATGAAATTTGGTAGGAATCACCATCACACGTCATTCTCTATTCTATAAAATTTTCAAAATCTTTCTGCATTGAAATCTATGCTAACTTCTACTTCCAAATAAACCCTAATTTCTGTTCTAAATACTTGATCAAACCAAACCTAATCAACTTCCAAACCCTACCTCACCCGAGCCCTAATTTTGTTTGATAATTTAATCAACTTAAATCTAATTAGTCACTTCATAAAAGACACAAAATTATTTTTATTTTATGATTGTTATTAGTTTGCATTAGGGCTCATTGAGTGTCATTATTTCATTAAATCAATCTTAAGGATAATTTTACTTTATCAGATCAGGACAGGAGGTCATTACCTATCCTGGGCCCAAAATAACCTCCTTGTATTATCACCCAAGCCTTAACTAAAATCAATTAGTCACTTAATTTCTCTAGAGAGCTTAGGAACACCAACAGGTCGGGTCCGAATTATGTGGGTACACTAGTTTATTTAATTCATCTGCTATTACTGAAAACTGGTGTCTAAGGCTACAGGTCCAAAGGCAAATGCCCTAAGTGGACTGGTGGTTTTTAATTAGGACCCTGTCACAGGCAAGGGGAGCCTCCCACCACCCCATCTCTTACTTGGCCAGTGGAAGGATTAGCTGCTGAGTTAAGTGTAAGTTGAGTAAACCCATTCAATTTTGGCTCTAGATCTAGCGAGCTGTAGTACGTGTTAATCATCGTGTGCTTGACTGCATCATACCACCTTGCTTGAATGTTTGCATGTCCACTAGGTTAGGAAACCAATACAACCAGTCTAAACCCCAACCCAGCTCAACCATGGAACCGAGTCTAGAGACTTTCATGAAAACCCTGACTGAACGGCTTGACCAAATGAACACCCAATCCCAAAATCAGTTTGCCCAGATGAACCAGATAAATATCCGAACCCAAAATCAACTAGCCCAGATGAACCAGATGTGGACCCAAATGAATGCCCAATTGGCCACCCAGATAAACCAGATGACCCAAATGAATAATAGGTTTGATCAGATAATCCATGGGTCTGACCAGATAGGAGACCAATTAGGAAACCTAGAGAAAACCCCTAAAACCCAATGCCAAGAACCCTATCAGGAACCTAACCCTAGAAAAGCCCAATACCCTGACCCATACCCTGTGCCCTGCCTCCAAGTCGCCAGCCTCTTCATCTTCTTAGCCGGCCTTCATCAATCCCCTTCCTATCTTCTTCTTTCAGCGATCTAACCCTCTTCTTCCTTGTTTTCTAATACATGATAGATGATTTGCAGGTCCCTCAGAGTTCACAAATCTAAGGATTCCATCTGACTAGCTTTCGGGTCACCAGATTGAAAGCCATGAATCCGTAGGGTTGATAGCTTTATTTTCCAGGCTGCATCCATCGAGCGTAGAGTGAATTCTTCATGGATCGATCTTCAAATCTATGCTAGGTACACCCCCTAGACTCCTCTAGTAGCGGTATTGCAGAAGAGCTAGTCCTAACTATGGCTTCTTAGCCTTGGCGGTCCTGTTTCTTCACTTCTAGGATTTAATTCTGCATACCTATGCTTCAGATTTCTTATAGAATTTTTTACTTAATATCTTGGCTTGAAATTCAGGATATAAACTCCTAACTTAATGCCTAATACATGAAAAATAATTGGCATGCATGAATTATCCCACATCATTCACTTTTTTAGATAGATTTGCATTTTGCTGACCACGACCTCGACCACGACCATGGCCCTAATCTTTCTACTTAGATTGAGAGGGGTGATCATGTAATTTCTAGTAAGTAGCTTTGACATGACCAGGCTTGTGATAGTAATTACAAATAGTAGATAGCTTGCACCAGAATGAGGTAGCTGTTTAGTTGTGAGGGCAAAGCGAATGGCTCAGTAGAAGCAACTAGGCTGGTCCTTGTCTCCTGCAATATAGTAGAGAAGGCCTGACTCAAGCTTGGCATATCATCCTAAGCTTGGAGCTATACACGAACTAGCTCCTCTTCCAGGTACCTTTGGAATCAGTGCATATCTACAAAGCATTCTTGGTTGAAGGTACGGTAGTGGTCAGCTTCGACCCATAAATTTTTTAATTCTGTAGGATAATTTTTTTAACTGGCACTAGATCTCATATACCTGAGCTAGATTAGCCTTCTGAGAATACACTTAGACCACTGCCTCCCATATCTCATGTGCAGTCTCCAATAGCTACATGTTCCGTGAGACACTCGGGACCATAGTATTAAGTAGAAAAGCCATGACCACCAAGTTTTTCATGTCCCACTAAGCCACTCTTGGTACTCCATCAATAGACCATGGTGCTGTGCTAGTGAGATATCCCTCCAAATCATGGTTTTTGACAAGCAGCTAGGTATTTCTAGACCATGATGAATATATGGCTAGCCTATCGAGCTTGACAGCAACTTGGAGTGCATTAAGGGATGCACTCTCTCGTGAAGGTCCTCTGGTTGAGTTGCTTCCTAGATAGCCAATACCTAGGCTGCAAGCAATCTACTAATGAGGTTCTCCAGGTCTTGAGTGGTAACTGGATTAGTCATTCTGGACCCAGAACGTTGCCTTCTACAAGAGCCCACTAAGATTAAAAATACCCTTCACCAAGTTGTTCAAGAAATAGTTATGACAAGAGACAATCCACCCAAACCGCTCATATACTTTCTCTCATGTTGTTGTTGGTTTTGTTTTTTTTTATTTTGTTTGTTTGGGAAAATAGAATGACGGTTATCAAAGGGTTGGGGCAGGGATCCTGCAACCTGCTTCTCACTAGGAACTGCCTGGTGCACCTCTACTCCTATGTGGCTCCCATGATGGTGATCGCCACATAACTGTGTTGCTTCACCATCAAGCCCTTCATCCCAAGGAGCAAGCCTGCTAGAATCTGGCCTCTATCCAGCGAAGGAGTCCGGGCTCTATCTGTGGTAGTGGGGACGATGAGGAGAACATTGCCCCCAGGGCACTAGGATGGGGTGCTCGGTGGAGAGTAAGGCAACCAGGTCGAGAGGCGAGCAGGAGTGCGGTGATAGATGTGGCTATGACCATGTGTCATAATAGCTGGGCATAGACCAGCCACAGAGGAATGCCGGTGATCATGACATAGACTAGGTCGAGAGGCGAGCAGGAGTGCAGCGATGGATACTGCCATAGACAAGCTCAATCATGAAGGCGTCGAAACTGGATCAAGGTCTTCTAGAGGTGGGAGAATGAATTTGACGATGCTGATGCAGACACCAGAGAAGGAGAACGAGCTTAAACTAGGGTGGTGTGGTGGTGATGTAGATGGGATGGGTATGGGTATGGGTGTCGGAGATGGGTACGGTGGCTTAGAGGAGGGCTAGGCGATGGCGGCGGCAAGGTTTGGGCATTGTAGGAGATAGACACTTGAGGCGGCCTGGAGGGCACAGGTGGCATTCTTGTGGGCAGGGTGGTACCAGTCTGAAGGGCAAGGATGAGGGGGCTATGGCACTGGCGGTAGTGATGGGATCTTTATTCTCATTGCAGAAGGAGAGGTTGAGGATGGCGGTGATGCCATGCTCCTAGAGCTAGGGGTCAGGATGGGAGAGGGCAACAAGGGGGGGTGTCAGGGTTTGGAATGAGGGGGGCGGTGATGCGGTATGTGGAGGAGAAAACAAGGTTTTAAGAGGAGGGTTGAGAGATTTTGGACACTGACAAGGTTTTGGAAAAGAAGGGATATCCTATAGTGTCTGCCTCATATGATTTTTGTTAATGTTGGGAGAATTTCGGACATTGACAGGAGTTCTGAGGCTTTGGGATGAGGGTTTCTGGGAAGAAGATGATAGAAGGGAAGGAAAGAATTAGGGATTGATGGAAGGCTGTAATACCATGTTGTCAATGGTGAAGCGAACATGAATTAAATTTTTATTTAAGTAGGATCATAGTATATAAAGAAAAGGTACATGCCTTAAGAAGGAAAGAAGTTAAAACTAGGAAGAAGACAAGTACAAGCCTTAGGAAGGCATTAAAGTAAAACTAGAAAAGAAAAAAAGGTAGGAGATCATGTTATATGAAGAATATGAAGATTTTTCAATAAATATCAATGATAGTATTATAGAGGATGGTACATACTTTGTAATTAGAAGTCTCAAGTCATCCTTAACTATAGCGAGCGATTTTGAGTTATATGATTTTGATTGCTTTGTTGATCGAGCTGAGAGGAGCATGGAAAGATCTCATCTATGCCGCCACCATTTCGAGGGCACTCGGTATTATACTGGAAAGGCACTCAAGTGATCAACTAGATAACTAATCCGTCAATCTGGGTCGATGGCGCTTGTTGGGACAAGCTATATGACCCAACGCATAAAAGGCCAAATTAGGCCCAAGGAAGAAACAAAAGGCTAGATTAGGCCCAAAAACATATGAGACAATAAATAATCGACCAGTACATAAAGGCTGACCAGCATATAAAGGTCGATCAGTATATAAAGGCCGACCAACTTCAAGAAGAATGAAGTGGCAAGAAAATAGGTAGTTGTTCTACCAGAATAGCTGCCATCCATTATAACAAGCTCGGGTTAGTTCTCAATGAAATAATATCAAAACTAACTGCAAGAAGCCCTTTCAACTAAATTCTGTTAAGGCCAATGCCTATAAATACCGATAAGAGGGGACCTTTGGAGATAAGTAAGATCAACTAGTTGGAGTATTCTTTCATTTTTCTGCCCATCTTCTCTGAGATTCATATCTATTTACCCTAACTCTTGCTAACTTAAGCATTGGAGTGTCTCCCACCGAAAATTCTCTAGTAAGTGGGTTTGTTTTGCAGGACCGCGAGGAGCCTGATTGGGCAAACCAAAAAGGTGCTAAAAGGTCACTTTGGTTCAACCACAACAGATTGACGTTCCAGGTAAGGGATCTAAATTAAATCTTGAAAAGAATCTTGAAGAGAAAGATGGTAAAAGAAAGAGTATAGAACACTTCGACTGCAAGAGCCTGTCCACCATCCAAAAACAACGATCCACCAATGGATGATGAGGATGTCACCAAAATGGCAAGCATAGGGCGATAGCAATTAGATGTTCTTCTAAATAAAATGAAAGTCTTAACTGTTGCCATCCAAAACCTTCAAGAAGTAGTAATCAACAGACAACAACACCCGATCGCCTCCAGATGTAGCCACCAATCTCCTATACAGGAGGTCCAACATCCAGAACCAAGCCACAACTCCCGTCATCACCACTCCTAAAGTCGATGCTCTCCTATGCGACAAGACTCCCGACTCCACGGATATGGAGAAGACTGGCTTGGAGAAAAATGCCTGAGATCTTATTCCATTTCCTCTAATGAATCTACCCCAAGAAATATCCATAGGAGCCAGGTGTTGCTGCCTGGATTACCATGGCCTATAGCTCTAACGTGTCGTGGGCACGTCGGGCTCCTGTTGGATACTTGGTCCTCTACTCCGATCAACTCCTTGGTTGGTTGTCCTACAAAATAGAGGAGACCCGAGCTAGAAATTTTGACGGGGACACTTCGATGATTAAGTCAGTAGGATGATCTAGGAGAACAGAACCCCTATGACAAAGAGCTTGAGATCTCTCTACGTAGAGGGTTCAAAATGAGATCTAGCAAGTGAAAAGAATGAAGAGAAAATGGAAGGCAGAGAGTGGGGTGGATCTCTTGGGTAGTTCCTTGCATGATAGCTCGCTGTATCTTACCAATTGCCCCCCTTCCCACTCGGGGATTCTTTCTTCTGTTTTATATGAGATCGATGGCCCAGACCAGGTTTGGGGCTTCACTGAGATGTCCTTTTCTCGGTGCCCCCTTTGGAGAGGGTCTTTCCATTACCCGTGGTCTTCTCCCTGTCAGAATGGTCCTTTGAAGGAGATCATCCTATTGGGAGGCCCCCTGTGTGGCACAGACCTTGTCCCTCTGGTGGTGCAGTTCCCCGTGGAAGGGACGGGCATCGTGCTGCTGAGTCCTGAGCTACGGTGGAACATTTGTATTCTTGGAGGGACCGTTAGAGTATCGCAGGGCCTGTGACTTTAATGGAATACTTTTCTTGGAGGAGGTTTAGGTTTCGTGTTGCGAGGATTGAAGCCCTTGGCTGCATGGTCATCGATGTGGTGGCACGCTACAAGACTTGGGGCCTAGAAGAGCACACCTTGCACAGAGCATACGGGTGGCACATTGCAGAGCTTGAATTTATGGCAGGGCTTGCACCACCTCCCAGAGTTGTAGGTGGCCAGGAACCTCTTTACTGTGGTTTGAATTTTTATTGATCCTTCTTTCCTTTGCTGCTAGCGGGAACTCTGACCTTCGCAAGGTAAGGAGGAGCCTTGCTTCAGGAGCCCTGCCTCAGGAAGCATGAGCTCGACCTCGGTCGGAAGCTAGTCTTAGATGGAGGTTTCATCCCATGAGCATGACCCTGACCAGGAGCTAACCTCGATAGGAGGGCTTGCCTTGATAGCATGAGCACGACCTCGGCCGAGAGCTGGCCTCAGATGGAGGGCTCACCTTATGAGCACGATCCTGGCTGGTAGCTGACCTCGACAAGAGGGCTCATCTTGGTAGCATGAGCATGATCCCAGCCGGGAGCTGACCTCAAACAGAGAGCTCATCCTATGAGCATGACCCCGGCTAGGAGCTGACCTCGGTAGGAGGGCTAGCCTTGGTAGCATGAGCATGACCATGGTCGGGAGCTAGCCTTAGATAGAGGGCTTGCCCTATGAGCCAACCCTGGCTGGGAGTGGATCTTGGTAGGAGGGCTCGCCTTGGCAGCATGAGCATAATCCCAGCCGGGAGCTAGCCTCAAACGAAGGGCTCGTCCTATGAGCATGATTCTAGCCAGGAGCTGACCTTAACTAGAGGGCTCGCTTTGATAGCATGAGTACAACCCTGGCCGGGAGCTGGTCTCAAATGGAGGGCTCGCCTTATGAGCATGACCCCGATTAGGAGCTGACCTCGGTAGGAGGGTTCACCTTGGCTCTCTGTTTGGCCACCGTGTCTAGGTGATGGATCTCTTACCAGCGTGACCGCCAGCATGGGCTCCACATCAGCGAATGTGCCACATCAAATACCCCCCACTTCCAAGCCCAAAGAATGAAGTAGCGCTCGGGGCGAGAGGAGTAATGATCATGCTAACGTGGAGGGGTGCACCTCCTATGCCATCAATGCCTTGAGCACCGGCGCCCTAGAGTCAGCACTTCCAAGCCAATGGGGTGATGCCACGTCATCCCTCTTTAAAAGAGCCCATAATTGCCATCACTGGGTCCGAAGGAGTTGCCTCTGAATCAAAGCGCCACTCCCAATGGATCCTAACACATGGCATGCTCTGGCTGGCCCAGGACGAGATATGGTGCACGCCTTCGACAGGTATGAGGCGATGGGGGCTTTGGGCCATTTGAAAGGGACTTGTCCTTTTATTGCTTAAGGATTTTCAAGCGGCAAGGACAAGGCTTTTCTCTACAGAGTGATTTCTTCTCCCTTCATTTTCTTGATCAAGGTTGCGAGGTCTTAGCAAGTTAGACCCCTTCTTTCCCTCTCTTTATTTCTTCCTTCCTTTTGCTCTCTTCCTTTGGCCTGTGCTGGGGGAGAACCTTTGTTAGGTCCTCTAGGTCTCTATCTTTCTTTGCTTTCTTTCCCACCACTTCCGATGAGTCCTTCCGGTAGAGGGCACCACCACCAGGGTTTTTCTGATGGGGCAGGGCCATCTCAGCTGAGGCCTCCTTCCTCAGATAGCGAGGAGGAGGAAGTCCCAATCGCATCCCACAAGGGTTCCTGTAAGACGGGGATTATTATTAGACCCCTTGCAACTCCTCCTCCATTTGCTCCTTATGCTAGGGAGTCTGGCGATCCCACTGGCATTGATTCGGTGATCATCGGTGAGGATCTCCTCCACATCCAGAGGTCATTTGGAATTCCTGATTCCATCCATCTCTCTATTCTTGGACCGAAGGAACGGGTTACTTCCAGTGGCCTGGGCCAAATTGCCTTGTCCGAAGACTTCTTTTTTGGTGGTCTTTGTCTTCTTTTTCATGTGTTCTTCCTTTCCTTCCTCAGCAACTACTGCCTGGTTTTGGCCCAACTTGCCCCTAATGCCATCCAGACCATTTTTTGTTTTATTATTCTTTGTCACTTTCACGGGATTGTCGCCCATTTTCTCCTCTTCAGGGCTCTATTCACCCTAAAGCACCACCCATCCAATAGCGGATAGTGGTTCGTGTCCCCCTGCAACGGGGCCCTCAAGTTTGATCTACCTACCTCTATTAAGGGATGGAAGGATAGATTACTATTTTCCCTAGTTAAGGGAATGGACTAGGTCTAGAGTGATCCAAACCTTTTCCATCATCGACAGTCTACGATCGAGCTAGCCGATAAGGAAGTATTCGACCGGCTCATCTTCTCCGAGGCTCCAACCCTTTGGGATTTACTGACTGAGCAGAATCTTGTCGATGTTGGAGTTAGCCAGGCCCAGCCCCAGGGTAAGGCTTGATGTTGGGCTCTTTTCCCTTTCAATAGTGGACCCAATTCAAAGATGAGACTAACCGGTCCGTCTTGTCTTGCAGGTGTGAGATTCAGCTTTGAAGAACTCCTGGGGATGTCGAAGAAGAAGGCCCTTGCTGCGGGGCCAGAAGGAGAGCCTGAGAAGAAAGCCTGGGAGGAGCCAAGGTAGAGGCCTGGCAAAGAGTCGGAGAGGAGGAGGCCAGCCACATGCCAGCGGCACCTAGATCAGGGGCCCCGGTTCTAGCTTGGTAGCCCTAGTGCGAGGCCAGAATCATGGAGGGGGTCCCACCATTGACTCTGACGATCCCTCCGCACACTGAAGACCCACCACATCTAGAAGAGGTCGAGTTGGCAGGATCAATTACCACCGAAAAGCTGACTATGATGCTTGGAGTTGGAGCCACTAACTGGTTAATCGGTGCAGTGCCCTTGCCAGTAACCAATTCGGATCCCTCTCAGTCGTCTATGGCATCGAGCCAGATGGTTAGGAAGCTCTCCATCTTTTTCCCCCAGGATGCCAAGATAATCTATGATGAGAAGTTGGTGGAGGAAATTTTGAACTCCCTCGTCCAGTCATCGGATTGCTAGGGCAGGACTAGAAGGCCACTAGCAGAGCTCGCCACTGGGGTGTTCCCCCACCTCATGTTGGTAAGTCAACTCCAGATCCATTTTCTCTTTTACTTTGTCCCCCATAAGAGGTGCCAACTGTTGTCTTCTGCACAGGTGGTGGCCGACATCCAGCTCCTGTAGGACTCTTGCCGGGCGATACTGAGGCGTGTAGGGATGGCAATAGGCCAGGTTCGGGCCGGGTGCATAACTATCCAAACCCAAATCCAAATATTCAATACACTACCCAAACTAGGCCCAAACACTATCGGGACTGAATTTTTTTTACCCAAACCCATCTCAATTGGGTATCGGGTAATCGGGTTTACCTGGCCCGAACCTAACTAAGTCATATTAAATATTTTTTTATTTTTATCAACTTTAAAATCATCTATAATTTTATAAATTATACATATATTAAACAAATAAAATTTAACTACATTTTTAGTTTAACCGCATTTAATTTCATATTCAATCAAAATTTTGTTGAGTCTCGTGTCGTGTATCCAAGGCATCTGGAGTCAAGTTTTGGGTCTTTGTCATATTGGTCATGATGTAACTAGGGCTAGGAGTGAGTTCGGTAAGAGTCCTAGGTGATAGACTATGTTACAATGGTTATTGTTCAGTATGTCTGTTCAAGTTGACTCGATGGTTCTTCGAGTCGGCTCGATCATCCTTCGAGTCAGCTCGGATAGATTAGAGTCGACTTGGATGCACAGTCAAGAAAATTGATGTCTAGACAAGTCGGCTCAGATGGATTAGAGTCGACTCGGATGCATAGTCAGGAAATCTATTATCTGGACGAGTCGGCTTGGATGGATTTGAGTCGACTCGGATGACGGGTTTGCTATTTTGACGATGTGCCGGTTGGGAGTTGGTTCAAAGGGGCTAGGTTTGGTTTAACCTAGGTATATATATATATATTGTATGGCCTTAAGAGATGAGATGTTCAAGTCTTCCAAGAGGTCCTGTAAGCTATTCACACAGGAGATAATATAAACCCTTGTTTTTGTCCCTAAACTTCTTCTTAATCTTGATATATTCTTTGGTTGATCTTCTTTATCCCGATCTCCTAAGATTAGTGGTATAGAGTTCATGTCAGGCTTGTTGTTTCCGCTATAGTCTCTTCACGGTGCTTCATGTTTGAGACGGTGCAAGTGGTCTGGATAGGGTGATCTCATCCGGTGTGTCACGATAATTTGGTATCAGAGCCTGGGTTGCATGAAGGAAAGAAGATCACTGCTGGAATTTGGTGCATAACAATTTTTGATTGAAACATCAAGGTGAGTAGTTGGTGTTGTTGATTTGATAAAATATGTTGATATGGCATCTAACAGTATCATGGCAGACTTTGAAAAATTCGATGGCAAGGGAAACTTCACCCTTTGGCAGCAAAGGATGAAGGATTTACTCATACAGAATCGGATCTATAAGGTGTTAGTACGAGAGAAGCCAGAGAAGGTTAGTCTGGAAGAATGGGAGGAACTAGAAGAGATAGCTTTTAGCACAATCAGGATGTGCTTGGCTGATCAGGTTCTACCTGAGATCAGTGGAGAAACCATGGCGAAGGGTCTTTGGAGGAAGTAGGAGAACACATACTTGGGCAGGAATATGATGAACAAGTTATGGTTAAAGAAACAGCTATATAGTGATGCAGAACAAATGCTTTGATACCAAAATTGATGCAGAACAAAAGCTCTGATACCAAAAATGATGCAGAACAAAGAACAAAGAAGCGTATGCAGAAGTAAATTTAAGATTAATTCTTTTTTTTTTTTTTAATATTTCAGAAATTGACCTCGACTCAAAGTAAAGTAAACTAAGTTGATGGAAACTAGGTAAGGATTGAAAGCACAATTTAAAAGAAGCTAAGTTATCAGAGTAGCTTAGAAGTAACGGATCGCTGTGGGTTGAGAAACTCCCAGACCTAGGGTTTCGCTCTGAACTTTCAACAGGACAGAAATAAAGAGAAGAGATGGTTTACCAACCAGACAGTGATCTTCACAGGATTTAGGTGGAAGAACTCTCTCGAGCAGATTGTTGGATCTTCGGATTCGGCTATCTTCGTAATGGATCCTCCAATACTGGTCTCGTGGCTAGGTCGGCTTCTCCTGGACTCAAGATCGGGGAAGAAGAAAAACAAGTGATGGATTCAGAGACTCAGGGAAGGATTTACCAGGTCGAAGAACTTGAAGGCTGATGTCGCTGAGGTCCGGATTCTCTTGAAGGCTGATTCGACTCCCTCTGGAAAGAGCTTTGGATCTGAAGTATCCGGACTGTAGCTGGATGCTGGTGGTCGTCCTGGACTTGGAGAGAGAGGCCGTGGGAGGTGGGATAGGCTGGGGTTTGGTGGATTGAAGTGGATGGTGGGCGGCTAGGGTTATGGAGTAGAAGTGGCTAACCTAGGGTTTGGGTTTTGGAGATCTCACACCTCCTCAAGGTTCCTGGGGAACCCGGATTTACTCCCTCACGGAGCTCAACACCTGGATGCAAGTGCGGAAGAGAGAAAACACAAAGTTTGCTCACAAAAAAAAAAAATTTGGTTTCATTCATCTCATTTTTTAGAACTTATAAAGGGGTTTTAATTTATAGGACATTACAAGAGAGTAGGGTTTTACATCTTCCCATGTGGGACTAAAGGAGGGGATCTTCAAATTAGGATTGTAGGATCAATCCCTACTCATATGGCCGGCCAAATAATTCCAAAGATGATTGAGGCTTCAAAAAAGGAAAGTGGGTGGCGCCTCCTTGTCTTGACCTCCAAGAAAATTATTTTTTTCCTTCTATGCTTGGCCTTATCTGGAAATGTTTGGGCGCCTCTTAACCTTGCCCTCCAAGAGAAAATTTGTTTCCTTTTATATCTGGCTTTAGTTGGAATGACTAGGGCGCCTCCTAACCTTGCTCTTCAAGAGAAATCTCATTCCTTCCATGGCTCAACCCTTTTTGGATACCTCCTTTTCTTTCTCCCCAAGTTATGGCTCTTTCTAACTTTGTTTTGAGTATTTTTGGCAGGTAATGGGCGCCTCCTTGAAGTTCTCTCCAATAGAATTTCTTCCCTTTCATAGTTTGGTTCTTTTGGGAATGTCTTGGACCGCCCCCTTGATTTGTGGACCCCCTGGTGGAATTCTCCTCAATTTGCGCATGAGAGAAGGGAGCTGCTATCTGTGGTGTGGGGACCAAAGCCTGCTGGATGGAGATGTGGCGCCCCATGGACTCAGGCGTATGGCTGGGAGTGTGGCGCCCACTTGCTTGGCCTTGGAAGAAAATGTAACACCCCAGGTTGAAGCCCTAGTCCACTACTGAGTCAACATGACTCAACAAAATAAAAATGCAGGTAATATAGACTCAAGCTAAAATTGAGTTGATCAAGTCAACCCTTATTACAAGCCAAAAAATCCTAATTCTTCGGGCAAGGTTAATCAGAGATCCAGATGGAGCTCTGAAGTCTTCTTCTGAGTCTGGTGCCCGCACCATATAGCTTGCGCATGCCTGAGGAAGGAGATCTGATTGCTCATATCTAGAAATTCAATCAAGTGTGATCGGATGTTATGAGTCTTGATGTGAAGATAGATGAGGAGGATAAAGCTCTCATATTACTGTGTTCACTTCTAGTATCATATGACGGTCTCATTATAACTTTGGTGTATGGAAAGGATATATTAAACTTCGAAGAGGTGATTGTCTAATGAACAGCGGGAAAAGCTATGTAAAGGGAGTTCAAGTTTAGAGGTTCTTGCCATGAATGAAAGACAAGGAAGGCCAAGGGATAGGACTCGAGAAAATCAAAAGGTAGGTCCAAATCTCGAGGTAGTCAGCAGGGTTGGAGGTATTTTAAATGTCATCAGCTTGGTCATCTGAAAAGGAACTGTCCACTTCTGAAGAATGAGAAGGGGAAGGGCTTTTCCAAAGGAGATTTGACTAGTGGGAGTGGTAAATATTCATCTGAGGATAGTGATGGTGATTTACTGGTTGTATCAGATGGAGCCATGGAGTATGACAGTGAATGGACATTGGATTCAGCCTATTCTTTTCATTACACTTCACACAGGAATTGGTTTGCTTCTTATGCCAAAGCAAATGGTGGAAGTGTCAGTCTCGGGGATGATCACCTATCTAAGGTTGCTGGTGTTGGTACAATCAGGGTAAGAATGTATGATGGAGTCATATGGATGCTTACCAATGTCAAGCATGTGTCAGAGCTGAAGAAGAACCTGATTTCCCTAGGTTATTTGGAGAAGCAGGGGTATGCCTTTAGCTGTTCACCGAGTAGTGGATGCTTGAAGATAACCAAGGGTGCCTTGGTGGTGATGAGAGGAAGGAGACTGAGCAACAACCTTTATAGGATGGAAGGCTCAGTTGTAATAGATAGTGCGGAATCCTTGCTGCAGCACAAGAGGAGCGGTTTACCTACCAGCTATGGCACTATTGGATGGGTCACATGAGCGACCAAGGACTCATGGAACTCTCTAAGAAGGGTCTAATTCTAGCACTTAGGAAAGAGGGAGATGATCTATGTGAGCCTTGTATTTATGGCAAATAGCATAGAGTAATGTTTGCCAGGAGTACCAAGCTGAGTGAAGGAGTTTTGGAGTTAGTTCACTCGAACGTTTGGGGGCCAACACCTGTATCAGCCAGGGATGGAGCAAAATACTTTGTTACCTTCATCGATGACTTCTCCAGGAAGGTGTGGGTATATCTGATCAGGGAAAAATCAGAGGTATTTGCCCAATTCAAGGCCTGGAGAGCTGAAGTGGAAAAGGAAATAGGAAAACCAATTAAGTGCCTGCGGTCTGACAATGGAGGAGAGTACACAAGCTTTGAGTTTAGAAGCTACTGTGAGGAGAATGGAATTAAACGCCAATTCACAATGAAGATGACTCCCCAACAAAATGGTGTAGCTGAAAGAATGAACCGGACATTGACAGAGAAGGCCAGGAGCTTGAGACTGTAAGCATCACTGCCCAAGGTTTTTTGGGGTGATGCTATAACCTTTTCTTGTTTTCTTGCAAATAGGTCCCTAAGTAGAAGAATCGATGGAGGCATCCCAGAGGAGGTCTGGAGTGGGAAGAAGGTGGAGCTTGGTCACCTAAAAGTTTTCGGCACTCCAGCATATGCACTGGTGGAAGGAGCCGAAAGGAATAAATTGGATCCAAAGTCACGCAAACTGGTATTCATGGATACCCAAGGGGCGTGAAAGGATACCTACTGGTGGATCCTTACTCTTAGTGGTCCACAATCAGTAGGAATGTTATCTTCGATGAGAGGAGCCTTCTAAGGAAGCCCGGTGTTGCAACTAGAGTTGATAGGTCTATGGAGGATAACAGATCTCGATTTCTGCAGTCAGTAGATGAGCCATCAGTTTCAGCCTCAAAACTGGTTCACTTTGAGACGGTGAGTCGCAGTCACATTCCCACACATGTGGAGGATCAGCGAGGGGGGACTTCTGACTAGGAGGATGTGCAAGAGGAGCCAGAAAATTTAGATTTGCAAGATAATCTAAGAGATGTAGCACAACACAAGCCTAAGAGGAACATCTAGAAACTGGTGCGTTACGTCATTGATGAGACCATCTCATATGCTCTCATCTCTGCCAGTGGAGATCCAGAGACATTTGAGGAGGCCATGGATAGTTCATATGCGAGATCATGGATGCAAGCCATGATGGAGGAGATGGACTCTCTTCGGAAGAACAAGACATGGCAGCTGGTGGATCTACCAAGAGGGAGTCGACCCGTTGTCTCAAAATGGGTCTTTACAAAGGAGGGAAATTCAGAGCAAGGTGGAGTGAGGTACAAGGCTAGGTTGGTAGCCAAAGGGTACTCACAGAAAGAAGGCATTGACTACTCTGAGATCTTCTCTCCTGTTGTCAGGCATACGTCTATCAGGGTGCTGTTAAGCATTGTAGTAGCTCAGGATTTGGAGCTGGAGCAGATGGACGTGAAGACAGCATTTCTCCATGGACATCTTGAGGATTGGACTTTTGAGGTACAATTTTGATCCATGTGTGTATATAAAATCTCTGAAGGATTGATCCAAGGTATATCTACTCTTGTATGTAGATGACATGCTGATAGCATGCAAGAGTAAGAGGACAGTGCAGGATTTGAAGGCAAGTCTATCTCGGGAGTTTGAGATGAAGGACTTGGGGGCTGCACGGAAGATTTTCGGCATGGAGATTTTCATAGATCGAGCCAAGAAGTTGCTGCATTTATCTCAGGGAGGATACATTCGAAAGGTGCTAGAGAGGTTTGGAATGAAGGCGGCCAAACCAGCAGCGCTGCCACTTGAAGGACATTTTAGACTTTCGAAGAGTATGTCACCACAGACTGAGATGGAGGCTCAGGAAATGGAGAGGGTGCCTTATGCATCTGGCGTGGGAAGCCTAATGTACGCTATGGTGTGTTGTAGGCCAGATCTAGCCCATGCAGTGAGTCAGGTGAGCAGATTCATGGTGTAGCCTAGCAAGGAACATTGGCAAGCACTGAAGGGGATCTTCAGATACTTGGTGGGATCAGTTGGAGTAGGCATCTAGTACAGACAGTGTAGAGGTGTTGTGGAACACTCTAACATAGCCAAGGTTTCCAAGGGGCAGATGGAAGGCTTTGTGGATGCAGACTTTGGTGGAGATATGGATACCCGTCGTTCCATAATAGGTTTCATATTCAGCATGAATGGAGGACCTGTGTCTTGCAGGTCTTGTTTGCAACCTATAACGGTGTTATCCACCACTGAAGCATAATATATTGGCATCATGGAGGCAATAAAGGAGGCTTTATGGCTGAAGGGATTGGCTATGGAGATGGGCTGCAAACAGGAGGCTATCAAGGTATATTGTGATAGCCAGAGTGCATTGTTACTTGCACAGAATTTAGTGTATCATGCCAGGATAAAGCACATCAATATCAGATACCATCGGATTAGAGAGCTAGTGGAGGAAGGCGAGGTGGAGCTGGAAAAGGTTTATACCAAGGAGAATCCAGCTGATACACTGACGAAGGTTCTTCCAAGGGACAGCTTTCATAAGTGTATGGGACTGATGCGGTTGATAGACAAAATGGAGTTGATCGAAGCCTTGAAACACCAAGGTGGAGATTGTTGAGTCTCGTGTGGTGTATCCAAGGCATCTGGAGTCAAGTTTTTGGTCTTTGTCATATTGGTCATGATGTAACTAGGGCTAGGAGTGAGTCCGGTAAGAGTCCTAGGTGATAGACTGTGTTACAATAGTTATTGTTCGGTCTATCTGTTCGAGTCAGCTCGATGATTTTTCGAGTCGGCTCGATCATCCTTCGAGTCAACTCGGATGGATTAAAGTTGACTCGGATGCACGTCAGGAAATCTAATGTCTGGACGAGTCAGCTCGGATGGATTAGAGTCGACTCGGATGCGCAGTCAGGAAATATGTTGTCTGGACGAGTCGGCTCGGATGGATTTCAGTCGACTCGGATGATGGGTTTGCTATTTTGACGATGTGCCAGTTGGGAGTTGGTTCAAGGGGGCTAGGTTTGGTTTAACCTAGGTATATATATATTGTACGGCCTTGAGAGAGGAGAGGTTCAAGTCTTCCAAGAGGTCCTATAAGCTATTCACACAGGAGATAATATAAACCCTTGTTTTTCTCCCTAAACTTCTTCTTAATCTTGATATATTCTTTGGTTGATCTTCTTTATCCCGATCTCCTAAAATTAGTGGTATAGAGTTCATGTCAGGCTCGTTGTTTCCGCTATAGTCTCTTCACGGTGCTTCGTGTTTGAGATGGTGCAAGTGGTCCGGACAGGGTGATCTCATCCGGTGTATCACGATAAATTTATATTATGAAGTTGATAAACTATTAATTATGATCTTATTTTGAATTCACCCTGAATAGAATAGGATGAAAAAATTTTTCCAATATATATATATATAAGGATTAGGGCATGGGGTTCAGTATTTTAAAATTTAATAACTAATAATTATAATTAATAAATATATATTAATTATATTTATATATTTAAATATTAAAATAATTCAGGTTGGGTTTGGGTCAGGTGTATATCTACCCAGTCCCGACCCAAATCTAAAGTTAAGCATTCGTGTTTTATCCAAACCCGCCCCAAACCTAGTCAAAGCGTAACTACCCGGGCCAATTGGGTCGGGTTGGATTGGGTACCCATGGGTTTGGATTTTATTGCCATCCCTAGAGTCGTGAGGACTGCCTCCACTGAGAGAGGGATGAAGCCCAGGGTCAGGCCGCCTGGGCTCAAGAATTAGAAGGCCAGCTGACCAGCTCCCAAGTGAGGATGGTGGAGCTAGAGAAGAAGTCCACCCAGCTCGAGGTGGCCTTGAAGGAGGAGAGGGGGGAGAGCTCCTGTAGGGCCAAAAAGGTGGCATCCTTCAAGATGGAGGTGGCCCACCTGGAGGGGAGGGTGCAGATCCTCTAGGTGCGATTGGAGGAGTAAGCGACACGAGCCTCGATGGTGGTGGAGAAGGCTACGACGACCATAGCTCTGATGGAGATGGCTAAGAAGGAAGCTGCCGAGGTTATCCCCAAATTCATGGCATCCTAGGCCTTCAAGGATGAGGTCGTTGAAGCCATGCTGGACTTCTACTACCAGGGGTTCAGCAACTTCAGAAGCAAAGCCGTCTGCCTCTTCGGGTTGAAGGGGTTGGACAGCATCATGCCCTCACTTCCATTCCCCATACGATCAAGTGCGCCCACTGTCGAGGCAGAACCAAAGCCAAAGCCGAAGGTAGTTGAGGTTGAGGTCAAATCCGGAGTCGCCCAGGATGCCCCTCAACCAGCCAAATTCACTCACTGGCCAGGGAAGGAGCCGGCGATTGAAACGTAGGCCTTTTACTTTTTTCCTTTTATAACTTAGACTTTAGGAAGGCTTCCTGGCCTGTCGGGAATCTTCATAGGATGTAAAGAAAGTTTCATCAATGAAAACATTTTTTCTTTCTGACTAGTGCTTGCTCATTCACTTTCTCTCTCTTTTTTTTTGCTTGAAGTACTTCCAGAAAACCCCTCAAAGTGTGCAAGGGACTTATCTTCGCAGTGAGGGAATAGGCTAGCTCGACCGACAAACATAGCATGGTCTTTTTTTTTCCTTCCAACCCCTATGTGCGTACCTTTCCCAGGCCTTGGTTACTTTAGGTTGGCTCTAAGGCCTTAGGATCAGTATGAAGGTTTATGAGAACATTCCGCTCCTATTTCCCTAGTATTGAAATCATGCGAGCCTGGGTGCAAGACCCCTGGATCTTCTCGCCTTGCCAAGCTATGAGTCAAGCGATAGATGGTGGGATTTCAGGGGTCTCCCAGTTGACATCTCCAGACTGTGAGCGAGGCAGTAGATGCGGGGCTTCATAAATCTCCTGGATTGAAGGTGCCGAACTGTGAGTCAAGTGATAGATGGAAAAACTTTTAGGGTTTCTCGGCTGACATCTCTGAACTGTGAGTAAGGTAGTAGATGTGGGGCTTCGTAGGTCTTCTAGCTTGAAGGTGCCGAACTATGAGTCAAGCGATAGATGGTAAGATTTCAGGGATTTTTCGGTTGACATCTCTAGACTGTTAGTAAGGTAGTAAATGTGGGACTTCATAAGTTTCCCAGCTTGAGAGTGCGGGGCTTCGTAAGTTTTCCAGTTTGAGGTGCGGGACTTCCTAAGTTTTCTGGCTTCAGGTGCAGGGTTTTGTAAGTTTCCCAGCTTAAGATGCGAGGCTTCGTAAGTTTCCTGGCTTGAGATGCGGGGCTTCATATGTTTTTGGCTTGAGGTGCGGGGCTTCATAAGTTTTCTGGCTTGAGGTGCAGGGCTTTGTAAGTTTCTCAGCTTGAGGTACAGGGCTTTGTAAGTTTCTCGGCTTGAGGTACGGGGCTTTGTATATTTTCTAGCTTGAGATGCAAGGCTTTGTATGTTTCCCAGCTTGATCTGCCGGACTTGGAGTCAGACGGATATGTTCCTGCATAGGCGAAAGATAAGGTTACACTAAAAAGGAACTTTAATGATTGAGAAAAAGTCTTGCATCACTGGTAGTACATTTTTAAGTTGCTCGCATTCCATGTTCGCATGAATCAGGCACCATCGAGCTCGGCAAGGTAGTAGGTTCCACCTAGTAGAGCCTTGATCACCTTATAAGGGCCTTCCCAATTCGGGAAGAGTTTGCTGCATTCTTCCGGCTGGGACACCTCTGCTCACTTGAGGACTAGGTCGCCTGGATGGAATGCCTTAGGCCTCACGTGGGAATTGTAGTAGCACGCTACTCATTGCCGGTAGGCTGCCATCCAAAGTCAGGCTTTATCTCTCATTTCATCCAATAAATCTAGGTTAAGGAGGAGAGGGCTAGATTCTCAACTTCGTTATACTGCTCCACCCGTAGTGTGGATAGGCCAAGCTCTACCGGGATCATAGCTTCAATGCCGAAGACAAGGTTGAAGGGTATCTCGCAGGTGGCCGTATGGGGTGTAGTGCGGTAAGCCCAAAGCACACTGGGCAGTTCTTCGGCCTATCGACCCTTGGCTTCATCCAGCCTCATGTGGAGCCCTTGCAAGATGGTTCATTTAGTCACCTTGGCCTCCCCATTGGTCTGAGGATAAGCCATCGAGGTGAAACGATGATGGATATTGAGGTCAGCACAAAACTCCTCGAAAGCCTGATTGTTGAACTGCCATCTGTTGTCCATGATGATTGAGTGTGGGAGCCTGAACTGGTAGATGATGGACTTCCAGAAGAAGGATCTGATTTGGCCTCAGTGATCCGTGACAGAGGTTTGGCCTCGACCACTTGGTGAAGTAGCAATGGCCACAATGATGCAGAACGAAAGCTCTGATACCAAAAATGATGCGATGCGGAAGGAACTTAAGACTAATTCCTTTTTTTTATATATATATTTTCAAAAGTCGTCTTTGACTCAAAGGAAAGTTAAACTAAATTGAAAGAAACTATGTAATAATTGAAAGCACAATTTAAATAAAACTGGGTTATTTGAGTAGTTCAGAAGTAACGGATCGCTGGGGGTTGAGAAACTCCCAGACCTAGGATTTCGCTCTAAACTTTCAACAGGACAGAAATAAAGAGAAGAGATGGGTTACCGACCAGACAGTGATCTTCACAAAGTTTGGTGGAAGAACTCTCTCGAGCAGATTGTTGGATCCTCGGATTCGGATATCTTCGCAATGGATCCTCCAATACTGGTCCTGTGGCTGAGTCGGCTTCTCCTGAACTCAAGATCTGGGAAAGAAGAAGAACAAGTGATGGAATCAGATACTCAAGGAAGGACTTACCAGATTGAAGAACTTGAAAGCTGATGTTGCTGAAATCCAGATTCTCCTGGAGGCTGATCTGACTTCCTCTGGGAATTGCTCTGAATCTGAAGTATCCGGACTGGACCCGGATGCTGGGGTCGGCCTTGACTTGAAGAGAGTGGCCGTAAGAGGTGGGATAGGCTAGGGTTTGGTGGAAAGAACAGGATGATGGGCGGCTAGGGTTTGGGAGTGAAGTGGCTAACCTAGGGTTTGGGGTTTGGAGATCTCACACCTCCTCAAGGTTCCTGGGGAACCCGGATTTACTCCCTCACGGAGCTCAACACCTGGATGCAAGTGCAGAAGAGAGAAAACACAGAGTTTGCTCACACAAAAACATGAATTCATTCATCAGATTGCTTTAAAATTTACAAGAGGGGTTTAATTTATAGGACTTTACAAGAGAGTAGGGTTTTACATCTTCCCATGTGGGACTAATGGGGGGAATCTTCAAATTAGGTTTGTAGGATCAATTCCCACACATATGGCCGGCCAAAAGGTTCCAAAAAAGTTGATTGGAGGCTTTAAAAGGAAGGTAGGTGGCGCCTCCTAGCCTTGTTCTTCAAGAGAGAATTTCTTTCCTTCCATGGCTCAACTCTTTTGGACTCCTCCTTTTCTTTCTCCCTAAGTCATGGTTCTTCCCATCTTTGCTTTGGGTGTTTTTGGCATGGAATGGGCGCCCCCTTGAAGTACTCTCCAAGAAGAGTTTCTTTCTTTTCATAGCTAGTTTTATTTGGAATTACTTGGGCGCCTCCTAGTCTTCCTCCCCAAGCTTTCCTCTTTTCTTTTCATAGCTTGGCTCTTATGGAAACTCTTTGGCCGCCCCCTTGAATTGTGGATCCCAGATTGTCTTCTCCTTAAGTGGCGCATGAGAGAAGGGACCTGCTATCTTGTGGTGTGGGGACCAGAGCATACTGGATGGAGATGTGGCGCTCCCTGGACTCAGGCGTGTGGCTGGGAGTGTGGCGCCCACTTGCTTGGCCTTGGGAGAAAATGTGATACCCAGGTTGAAGTCCTAGACCACTACTGAGTCAACATGACTCAACAAAAATAAATTGCAGGGAATACAGACTCAAGCTAAAATTGAGTTGATCAAGTCAACCCTTATTACAAACCAGAAAACCCTAATTCTTTGGGCAAGGTCAATCAGAGATCCAGATGGAGCCCTGAAGTCTTCTTCTGAGTCTGGTGCCCGCACCAATTCTCCCAGGATGGGTGGAACTCGACCCTGTCGAGTATGGATCAAGTTGGCTCTGGTATCTCTCCAAGAGGTCTGGGTCCAATTCTTGTAATTCTTCTCAGGAGATCCAAGAGTCATCAGAATCTGGCCTTCCTTGCCAGCGGACCAGGTATCTTTGGTATCCTCGATTACGAGTAGAGATAACCTGATCATCCAGGATCTTTTCAATCTGCTCTTTCCTCACAGGCCAGTTTGTTGGTGGACACACGGAGTTGGGTTCACTCTCAAGAGCAGGATTAGGCTCAAAAGGCTCACTGGGAATCACAGCTGGCTCTCTATACTCTACTAGGTCTGTAATGTTGGAAGTGGAGCTAATGCCTAGTTCTGAAGGCAACTCGAGCACATAGGCATTGGATCCTACTCTCTTCACCACTCTAAATGGTCCAGCTCCTCTAGCATGTAACTTTCTAACGGTTCCAGGTGGAAACCATTCAGGCCTTAACCTAATCATTACATAGTCTCCCTCAACAAAAGTTTTGACTCGTCTTTGAGAAACAGCCAACTTCTTATCAGTTTCATTACTTAAATTTATTTTGGCATGAATTTCT
This sequence comes from Areca catechu, assembly GCA_021397845.1. Lineage (NCBI taxonomy): Eukaryota > Viridiplantae > Streptophyta > Magnoliopsida > Arecales > Arecaceae > Areca > Areca catechu. Next base: position 40,656,867 of record CM038053.1, on the reverse strand, counting down.
TTATGCAAGTCTTTTATATGCTGTGCAAATGCATCAAGAGACTTGTGTGTGTGGGCTAATAGTGAAATCAAATCAAGTGGTGTGTGAGGCTTGTATCCATGAACAATTTCAAAGGGACTCTAGCCTATAGACCTATTGATCGAAACATTGAATGCAATTTCAGCCCTGGACAAAATACAAATCCCAATTTATGGTGCTCTCAATCAAACCAAAATCTGAGCCAAAGCCTAGTAAAGGGTCAAGAAAAACTAAACTAGACTGACGACGCATTCCTAAAGAATGGACTTTATTCCAAAGGAACCCTAGGTCTAAACCTAACAAACTACGGCTCTCTAGGTTTGACCTTGGGTCGGAGGATGGCATGCAGAGCATGAAAACTTATCATGGATGCCTAGTAGGTGCCATAAGGTCTTCCAGAAGTAGGTGGCAAACCTAATAGGTTCTGACACATGGTTCACTCTAAAGACTTCGACAAAGTATACTTGGATGGTGTAAGAAGCATTGGAAGTCCTAGAGAAAGGGAGGAGATATGAGGTGGAGTCTCGAATTACCTGTTGACTAAAGGTGGTGACCTGAAGGTTTGAATGGTGATCTATGAGTGTCAACTGGTCATTCTTACGAAAGAAAAAGTTTGCTACTCCCAGGAATGGATCAAGAGATGGTTCGGGAAGTAGCCTAGGACATGTGATTGCAATAGTTAAGGTTTGTTCTCTAAGCAAATAATGATCCACTTCCTCAAGAACTGGATTAGAGAATGATTCATGGAAGGGCCTATGGATGATGACCTCAAGACTTGAAATTTGACCTATGGGTGCGGAAAGGTATACTCTATAGAAGGGTAGGTCAGTCATGCGAAGGAAGGGGTCTGGGGTCATAAGGAGGACTTCTACAGGACTGGGTGAATCAATCCGCTCAAGACAAGGATGTTCAATTGAGATTACGGGAGAGACCTTAGTGGCTGGGCATGGGACAAGGTCCAATTGTAAGAGGCTTGATTCAGTCATCCTAAGGAGAGGATCTACCATAGGGTGGGCAAACTTAAACAGTTCAGTGCAAAGATCTTCAATTGGTACTTGGGGAATGACTGTCATTAGAGGGTACGAACTGATAGCTCGGGCTAACACTATGAGTTCTTCCTGGGGGTATTTGACTAAAGGAACCTGGTTCTCACAAATCTCTTGAATTTCTAAACTAGGTCCTACCACTTGGTTGCTCTCCAAGGTCTCCTCAGGTAAGAACCAATAGTACCGATGTCACATTCTTCAAGTTCTTCCCCCTCATATTCATCAACTAGACTCAAGCCAGCATCATATACTTCCTCGATGCCATCTTCAATGGGTTTCAGGTCAGTGATAATCGGGTCAACTGATTCTAGGCTTGTCATACCTAACCTTTCTTCCTCATTGGTAGGCTTGGGTTCTCCCTCATTAATGTCATCCTTAGGATTCTTACCACTTAGCTGTGCACAAGCCAGTCCTATGCATGGGCACTGACTAGATTTATGGCCTCTTTCTCCACAAAACAAACATTCTTGCGATATAGGAACCTGGGTCACACTGGGTTTCAAGCTAGTAGAGACCTTACTTGGGCATGGGTGTGGATCTAAATGGTTTGATCTAGAAGACTTGGGTTGTTGAGTGACTGGTCTAGAATATTGTAAGGACCTCTCATAGACACGATCCATACTATAGATATCATGGTTAGGCTTCCTAAGGTTATGCTCGGGATCACGGTATAATGTCCTCCTAGGCTCCTGGCATGGGTGAGGTTGGGGCCTATTAAATTTTGGATCAGGGGTCCAATTTTGATGTCTACGTTTCTCAAGTACTTGGACTCGATCCCTAAACTGGGCAACAGTATCAGTCATATCCTGTCTCAATTTGTTCATACTTTTGGTAAGAGTTCTAATCATGGCCTCTAAATCAGGTTGGGTTTGACCAGGTTGGTAGGGTACTCCATTCCGGGTAGACATGATGATGCAAGCAAATACACAAAATGAGACTCAACTGAAACGACTACGGGCTAACTAGACCTAGAGCCCAAACTAGATGCCCAATCAGAGTGGCAAGCTAGCCTGTAGTAACTCGGGACTCAGCCAGGCAGGTGTAAGGGGAGTGATAGGTCCCTAAATGCCAATCCTAGACACCAATCAGAGATTGGCCAGGTAGGCGGACCAGCACACAAGCCCTTCAGGATAGAATCCTTGAACCACCATTCTAGACACTGAGTACAAAGCACACACAGAGTAACTAGACAAACTGACTCAACACTAGCCTAGACCCGACTTGTTGATGTCCCTAGCCCACTAGGGCAAATTAAGTCTAATAAATTTTAAAATTAGGCTTAGGATCGAATGAGTGGGTGATGGTTTTGGGCTAAGGAGAGGTTATCAACTCCTCCCATTATCTTAGATGCTCAAATGCCCTTAAGATGAATCAGGAGATGATCACTCAAAAATTGAATTACAGAAATATAGAAACAGAGTTGCAGTAATTTAACTCTCAGAAATTTCACGAAAACCAATAAATCACAAGAAAATTTTGTAAAATAGCTTCAATTATAATGGTTCCATCAAAATAAATAATATAATTTGGAGTTACCTGCAATGAGAAATAATTCCTGCAGCAAGGAAGTTACAGACTGAAAACAGGGTGCTTCCCCGTTTACAATTCCTGCTACGAAGTTGTAACCCAGCGGATCCCCTACACGCCCTAGGAACACCCCATGGAATGGGAAGAGGAGGTTTGCACCTCGCTTCGTTCCTAGGACCGGATGTCCTGGGGAGTCTACTTCGAGCAGACAAAGTAAAAAGGAGAGACACTCAAATAAGCACACAAGACAGAAACCCTAGACAGGGCTTTGATACCAAAATTGATGCAGAACGAAAGCTCTGATACCAAAAATGATGCAGAACGAAAGAGATGAATGATGCGATGCAGAAGGAACTTAAGACTAATTCCTTTTTTTTTTATATATTTTCAGAAGTCGGCTTTGACTCAAAGGAAAGTTAAACTAAATTGAAAGAAACTATGTAATAATTGAAAGCACAATTTAAATAAAACTGGGTTATTAGAGTAGTTCAAAAGTAACGGATCGCTGGGGGTTGAGAAACTCCCAGACCTAGGGTTTTGCTCTGAACTTTCAACAGGACAGAAATAAAGAGAAGAGATGGGTTACCGACCAGACAGTGATCTTCACAAAGTTTGGTGGAAGAACTCTCTCGAGCAGATTGTTGGATCATCGGATTCGGATATCTTCGCAATGGATCCTCCAATACTGGTCCTGTGGCTGAGTCGGCTTCTCCTGAACTCAAGATCTGGGAAAGAAGAAGAACAAGTGATGGAATCAGATACTCAAGGAAGGACTTACCAGATTGAAGAACTTGAAAGCTGATGTTGCTGAAATCCAGATTCTCCTGGAGGCTGATCTGACTTCCTCTGGGAATTGCTCTGAATCTGAAGTATCCGGACTGGACCCGGATGCTGGGGTCGGCCTTGACTTGAAGAGAGTGGCCGTGAGAGGTGGGATAGGCTAGGGTTTGGTGGAAAGAACAGGATGATGGGCGGCTAGGGTTTGGGAGTGAAGTGGCTAACCTAGGGTTTGGGGTTTGGAGATCTCACACCTCCTCAAGGTTCCTGGGGAACCCGGATTTACTCCCTCACGGAGCTCAACACCTGGATGCAAGTGCGGAAGAGAGAAAACACAGAGTTTGCTCACACAAAAATATGAATTCATTCATCAGATTGCTTTAAAATTTACAAGAGGGGTTTGATTTATAGGACTTTACAAGAGAGTAGGGTTTTACATCTTCCCATGTGGGACTAATGGGGGGAATCTTCAAATTAGGTTTGTAGGATCAATTCCCATACATATGGCCGGCCAAAAGGTTCCAAAAAAGTTGATTGGAGGCTTTAAAAGGAAGGTAGGTGGCGCCTCCTAGCCTTGTTCTTCAAGAGAGAATTTCTTTCCTTCCATGGCTCAACTCTTTTGGACTCCTCCTTTTCTTTCTCCCTAAGTCATGGTTCTACCCATCTTTGCTTTGGAAGTTTTTGGCATGGAATGGGCGCCCCCTTGAAGTACTCTCCAAGAAGAGTTTCTTTCTTTTCATAGCTAGTTTTATTTGGAATTACTTGGGCGCCTCCTAGTCTTCCTCCCCAAGCTTTGCTCTTTTCTTTTCATAGCTTGGCTCTTATGGAAACTCTTTGGCTGCCCCCTTGAATTGTGGATCCTAGATTGTCTTCTCCTTAAGTGGCGCATGAGAGAAGGGACCTGCTATCTTGTGGTGTGGGGACCAGAGCATACTGGATGGAGATGTGGCACCCCCTGGACTCAGGCGTGTGGCGCCCACTTGCTTGGCCTTGGGAGAAAATGTGATACCCAGGTTAAAGTCCTAGACCACTACTGAGTCAACATGACTCAACAAAAATAAATTGCAGGGAATACAGACTCAAGCTAAAATTGAGTTGATCAAGTCAACCCTTATTACAAACCAGAAAACCCTAATTCTTCGGGCAAGGTCAATCAGAGATCCAGATGGAGCCCTGAAGTCTTCTTCTGAGTCTGGTGCCCGCACCACACAATCAGGAACTTTCATTGATCAGACGTGATAGGGAAGGGACCTAAGATGTCCATTCCTCACTGGATGAACAGCCAAGAAGCTGATAGTTAGGATAGTGGAGCCACCGGCTGCTGCTAGATGTGGGCATGAAGTTGACATTGGTCACACTTCCTCATGAAGTCGGCAACGTCTTCTCACATGGTCTTCCTAAAGTATCCTTATTGGAGTGCCTTGTAAGCCAGGATCCTATCCCTCACATGGTTGCCACAGATGCCTTCGTATATTTCTTGGAGCACGTAGGCAGCTTTTGAGAGCTTCAAGCACTTCAGCAGGAGATAAGGGTAAGACCTCCGGTATAGCTACCCGTCCATCATCACATACCGCGCGGCCTTCTTCTTGAGGAGCCCAGCTTCCTTGCGATCCTCGGGTAGGGCATCGGTGGTGATATACTTGATGTAAGGGTCCATCTAGCTGGCTTCAGAGGTGACTTGCTCGACTTCTGCTATGGACTCGTAGCTGGGGGCCTCGAGGTACTTGATGAAGGTATGCCCTAGCAATGACTCTAGTAGGGTGGCTAGCCTGGAGAGGACATCAGCTCGGGCATTCTCCGTTCATGGAACGTGGGAAATGCTGAAGTACTGGAGGTTCACCGTCTATGAGTGTACCTTATCCAGGTACTTCGCCATCATGGAATCCTGAGCTTCATATTCATCGGAGACTTGGCTTACCATGAGCTGAGAGTCGGTGAAGACCTTCAACCTCCTGATGCCCAACTCATGGGACACCTTTAACCCCATGAGGAGCATCTCATAATCAGCTTGATTATTGGTCACCTTGAAGAGGAACCGCAGTGCACACTCCATAACGATCCCATCAAAGTTGGCGAGGATGAGGCCAGCTCCGCTCCCTCCGGCATTGGATGCTCCGTCGATAGAAGGATCCATGTCATCGCTTTCAGGGTCAGGTCCGACCCTGGCTTGGCTTGTCGATCTGCCACCCCTGGGGCCTTATATGCCCTAGTGCATTCCACCAGGAAATCAACTAGGACCTAGGCCTTTTGCATCGGACATGGGCAGCAGGTGATGTCGAACTCATTGAGCTTCATTGTCTACTTGGCCAGGTGCCTTGAAGTATCAGGGCAGCTTAGGATAGCCCTCAGAGGCTGATCACTTCAGGTGAGATCGCCAGGTATAAGAGGAGCTCTTCCCCAGGCTCTGGCCTGGATTGCAGTAGTGGGGAGGCGAGGATCTTCTTCAGCCCCTCAAATGCCTCCCGGCACTCTTCCATCCAAGTAAAGTTATTCATCTTCCGCAGCACCTTGAAGAATGGCTAGCAGTGCTCGACGGAACATGAGATAAAGTAGCTCAATGTCGTGATGTATCCAGTGAAGCACTGGACCTCCTTCTTGGAGATGGGGTATCTCATGTCAGTGATTGCTTGGATCTTCTCAGGATTAGTCTCTATTCCCCTTTGGGTGACCATGAACCCTAGAAACTTTCCTACCACGATGCTAAATGCATACTTGGTGGGGTTCAACTTCCTCTGATAGAGGCAGAGGTTGTCAAAGCCTTTGCTAGGTCAGTGATATGATCTGACTCTAGGCCGCTCATGATGAGCATATCCTCTATATAAACCTGCTTGTTGCAATCGATCTGGTCTTTGAAGACCTTGCTGACCAGATGTTGGTACGTGGCTCCTATATTATTGAGACTAAATGGTATCATCTTGTAATAGTACATACCTCTATTGGTCATAAATACTGTGTGCTCCTCGTCCTCTGGATGCACGTGGATTTGATTGTTTCTGGAGAATGCATCTATGAAGTTGAGAAACTTGTGGCTTGAGGTCACATAACCAGCTGGTCAATCTTGGAGATTGGGAAGCTATCCTTCAGGCATGCCCGATTGAGGTTGGTATAGTCTACACAGATTCTTCACTTTTTAGAAGCTTACCTAACCATCATCACATTAGCAAGCCAGTCAGGATACCGTACCTCATGGATGAAGTCTGCAGTGAGAAGCTTCTTAACTTCTTCATCGATCGCTTTCTGTCACTCAAAGATGAAGTTCCTTTTCTTCTGTCAGATTGGATGATAGTTGGGATTGACATTCAGCTTATGGGTGATCACTTATGGAGGGATGCCAGGTATATCAGCGGTGGTCCAGGTGAAGACATCCGTGTTGGCCTGTAGAAAACTGAGCAGACACCTGTACCATCCTTAAGGGATCCTCTTCCAAGGGGAAGGACAATAAGGGCTCAACTAGTCCGCCCTTTGGTTCTGGCTCCGCTAGATTTGGTTGGTCAATGATTGGACTCGGATCGGCTCCTCGCAGTCCCGGGATAGTCTACAGGCAGTGTTGGACTGGCTGGCATGACCCCCTTATCTTCCTAGTCTCCCAAGGGATAGGGAATTAAATGAGGAGATACTTTATGGAGATGGTTGCATCGAGCAAGTTGAGTCCAGGATGCCCCAAGATTGCATTGTTAGGTGAGGGAAGCCTCACTACAGTGAATGTTGTCAGCACAGTACTTTGCCGAGATAGGGTCTCGATAGTTATTAAGAGTATAATCTCTCTCTCAACTCCAACTGAATCTCTGATGAAGCCTACTAAGGATATGAATACCGATTTTATTTGGTCAGCAGATAAGTTCATCCTTGTAAAAGCATTGTAAAAAAGGATATTTGTAGAGCTTCTACTATCAACTATGATTCTCTTTACAAGATGCTTCGCTATCGTCATTTCCACGATGACAGCATCATTATTTGGGTTATGCATCTCGGTCAATCCTTGTCCCGTGCAGGGGAGTACATCATCACTCTCCTCTCTTCTCTTGGCCCTCTTCAAGGTTCTCCTTTCCCTTTAGGAGATCATTCTTATCGGCTTCTTAGTAGGCCGATTATCGATTGCGAGCGGATGGGGCTCTTCACTCCGGGTCACCAGAGGAGCTGCCCCATCCACGTACTTTCCAAGATAGCCGTGCTTGATCGGATCTTCTATCTCTCTCTTCAGGTGATGGCATTCCTCTGTATCATGACCGTGGTCCTAGTGGAAGCAGTAGTAGCGGGACTTGTCATGTCTGATGGATGACATCAGGGGGGAGGTCGATGCATGAAGTACTCGCCCTTGATCTCCATCAGGATTTTCGCTCTCGAGATGAGGAGTGGAGTGAACTTCTCTTCTTTGGTGGGGTCAACTCTGGGTCTCGACCCTGACCATGGGGCCGGTGCCATCTTCTGGACCTGGGGAGCAAACGCTTCCCCAATGACCTGCCTCTTCAGGGACTTCCCGTCCATCTTCCTCCTGGTATGGTCGGCCTCCTCCGCATGGATGTACTTGTGGGCTCAGTGGAGGAGCTCCGAGTAAGTATTTGGAGGCTTCTTATCGAGGGAGTAGGTGAAGCGGGAGGTCCATAGCCCTCTCTTCAAAGCCAGTATAGCGACTGGCTCATTGAGGTGGTAGATCTCCAGGGTGGTGGCCTTGAATCGGGACACATAGTTCCAAAGGGACTCTCGATCTTGCTAATGGATCGAGAAGAGTCTATCAGCCTCATGTGGTACTTTCTTGCATGCATCAAAGTACACCACGAACTTCTTCTCCAATTGAAAGGAGTCAATGCTTTCCGACTTGAGTCTGGAGAATCAGGCTTTTGCAGCCTTCCATAGGGTGATCGGGAAGGCGATGCAAAGAAAAACATCAGTAGCCCCCTGGATCCTCATGAAAGCCTTGTAGCTTTCTAGGTGGTCCAAGGGGTTGGTCATCCCATTGTAGGGATCAATCTGAGGCATACGAAACCGACTGGGGATCGGTTCCTCTTAAATTCTACGAGAGAAAGGGGGATGGGTGTCGTAACCCGCATGCTCACTAAGAGAGCCTTGGATCTCTACAAAATGACGTGATAGATCTGCCAGCTTGCGCTCTTGCTCTTCAAGGCACCTCTCCGCCTGGTGATGGATGGCCTCGTCAGTAGATCCTTCGATAGAGGCTGTCAGGGATGAAGGAGGTGAGGAGTGGGGGAACTCTCATCTAAATTTTTGGCCATGCCAGCATCACTGGTGGGAGTGCACACCATGGTCCGAGACTAGAGAGTGGTTCTTCCAGTCGGTCGGGCCATCATGCTACTTCTTTCCGGTCACTTGGTGGTCTCCTCTTGGGTGGGAGACCGCATGCAATGGCCCCTCCCAAAAGGATCGCAGGCTGGTATAGGGATCGATGGCATGGGCCACTGGCATTCTTGGCTGCCGCTGTGTTGCCAGGGACCCGTGTCTTTGATGAAGCTGGTGCACCACTGCAACCAGGGCATGGACCTACTGGGCCAGTGCGGTGATCTGTGGATCCATCGAAGGTGACGGTGGTAGGGAGGGGAGCTCCCCCTCAGGCTCTGTAGGTTGCCATGATGAGGGATGCCCCCTGCTCGACTGGCGGAAGCCTAGCATGCTTGTGTTGTCACCATGGAGCTGTGGGCTTTTGCAAATGTCTTGTTGGTAGTAGGGGACTTGCTGTTGGACTTCCCACAGTTGCTAGAGCTCCAGTGCTCGCCCCTTTCCTGGCATGCCAATCTGTTATTGCCTGGATCATCATGGCATGTAGCTTTGACGTGTTGTGGATGTGTCGGGCTCCTATTTTGGTACTTTATCCTTTGCCTCGATCAACTCCTTGGTTGGCTATCCTGCAAAATAGAGGAGACCTGGGCCAGAGATTCTGGCAGGGATACTTTGACGATCAAGTTAGTGGGATGATCTAGGAGAATAGAACTCCTATGATGAAGAGCTTGAGATCTCTCCGTGTAGAGGGTTCAAAATGAGATCTAGCAAGTGAAAAGAATGAAGAGAAAATGGAAGGCAGAGAGTGGGGTGGATCTCTTGGCTAGTTTTTTGCCCGCTAGCTCCCTGTATCTTACCATTTGCCTCCCTTCCCTCTCGAGGATTCTTTCTTCTATTTTATATGAGATCGATGGCCTAGACCAGGTCTGAAGGTTCACTGAGATGTCCTTTTCTGGTGCCCCCTTTGGAAAGGATCTTTTCGTTGCCCATAGTCTTCCTCCTGTCAGACCGGTCCTTTGGAGGAGATCCTCCTGTTGGGGGTATTCGCCGGTATGGCACAGACCTTGTCTCTCTGGTGGTGCAGTTCCCCGTGGGAGGGGTGGGCACCGTACCGCTGAGTCCTGAGCCATGGTAGGATGTTTCTATTTTAGGAGGGACCGTCGGAGTGTCGTAGGGCTTGTGGCCTTAATGGAATACTCCTCTTAAAAAAGGTTCAAGTTTCGTGTTGCGAGGGTTGAAGCCCCTAGCTGTACATTATCGACGTGGTGGCACACTACAAGACATGGGGCCTGGAGGAGCATACCTTGTGCAGAGCATGCGGGTGGTGCATTGCAGAGCTTGAATTTATGGCAGGGCGTGCACCACCTCCCAGAGTTTGCAGGTGGCCAGGAACCTCCTTGCTATGGTTTGAATTTCTATTGATCCTTCTCTCCTTTGCTGCTGGCAGGAACTCTAACCTTTGTAAGGTAAGGAGGAGCCTTGCTTCGGGAGTCTCGCCTTAGGAAGCATGAGCTTAACCACGGCCAGGAGCTGGCCTTAGACAGAGGGCTTGCCCCATGAGCATGACCCCAGCTAGGAGCTGATCTTGGTAGGAGGGTTCACCTTGATAGCATGAGTACGACCCTGGCCGAGAGCTGGCCTTAGATGAAGGGCTCACCTTATGAGCATTACCTCGACTGGGAGCTGATCTCAATAGGAGGGCTCACCTTGGTAGTATGAGCACGACCCCGGCCAGGAGCTGGCCTTAGATGGAGGTCTCGTCCTATGAGCATGACCCTGGCTAGGTGCTGACCTCAGCAGGAGGGCTTGCCTTGGTAGCATGAGCACGATCCTAATCGGGAGCTGGCCTCACACGGAGGGCTCGCCCTATGAGCACGACCCTGGTTGGGAGCTAACCTTGATAGGAGGGCTCGTCCTATGAGCACAACCCTGGCTGAGAGCTGACCTAGACAGGAGGGCTCGCCTTGGTAGCATGAGCACGACCCCGACCAGGAGCTGGCCTCAGATGGAGGGCTCGCCCTATGAGCATGACCCCGGTTGGGAGCTGACCTCGGTAGGAGTGCTCACCTTGGTAGCATGAGCACGATCATGGTAGAGAGTTGGCCTCAGATGGAGGGCTCGCCCTATGAGCACGACCCCGACCGGGAGCTGACCTCGGCAAGAGGGCTCGCCTTGGCTCTCTATTTGACCATCGTATCCAAGTGGTGGATCTCTTGCTAGAACGATCGCCAGCAGAGGCTCCACATCAATGAATGTGCCACATCTCCAGGAAATTCAATGGCAGGGCAACTTTAAGAAGAAATTTCACAAGCTGGGATTATAGGTCACCAAACATGATGACCAAATGAGAAATGATGAAAGGCTGATGGCCTACGACACACGACCACTCTTCTCCAAAAGAATCATGGAGAAAATCTCATCCCATTTCAAGGTGCCCCAATTGGAGCCTTATGATGGAACAACTGACTCACTTGATCATTTGGATAGCTTCAAGGCCCATATGATGATTCAGGGGGAAACTGACACCCTCGACTATCTTGCTTTCCCGGTAACACTCACGAAAGCCACAAGGATGTGGTATTTGAGTCTTCGAGCAAGTACCATCAATTCTTTTGAAAAACTAGAAAAATTATTTATGGCTTATTTCAAGACCAGTCGAAAGATGCCATGCAATTCAGATAGCCTCTTCTTCATCCAATAGCAGGAGGATGAAACTCTGAGAGATTATATGGCCCGCTTCAACTCCGCCACACTGGAAATCCTAGACCTCAACGAGTATGTCACTATGTCTGCCATGAAGAAAGAACTCTGATCATCTAGATTTACTTTTTCTCTAGACAAGAAGTTCCCCACCAACTATTCTGAATTACTGGGATACATATAGAAGTACATGCAAGCTGAAGAATAAGCTGCAAGTCAGTACCAAGCTGAAGGGAAGTTCCCCGATACCAATGATATTTCGACTCAGCGATGAAACCCAAAGTCGAAAAATCTAGTGGGCAAGTTCGACACTACACTCCTCTATCTCTCCCAAGGGAGAAGATATTAATGGAGAATGAAAAGGAGAGCTTCCTCTAAAGACTTTGGTCGATGCCAGCAACCCTAGCCTTGTGCAACAAGACCAAATATTACCAGTTCCATAAGGACCATGGACACACCACAAAAGAATGTATCTGGCTGAAGGGCGAGATCGAAGGCCTGATCAAACATGGATACTTCAAAAAGTGCATTCACAATCAAGATTGCCTAGCTGAGATGGCTGTCCCAAGACAAATCACTGACAGTATGGAACTTCCTAATCAACGACCCATCAACGGGATGGTCATCATGTTACATCACCGATCACACTACGAAGAAGACAACGCTCCAAAGAGATTTCGAACAAGCAACGTCATCAGCTTCTCTAACGATGACCGACAAGGGGTCCAAGTACCCCTTGATGATCCTGTTATAGTCTCTTCTATTATAGAAAACTATGATGTAAGAAAAATTCTGGTGGATAATGAAAGCTCAATTGAGGTCTTACTTTATGATGCTTTTCTCAAAATGAACTTATCAAGAGATAAATTACAAAGAACCTCAGCATCCCTTACTTGATTCGATGAAATCCGATAGGAGTCTTAGGGGAGATAACTCTTCCCATAACTCTCAAAATATAACCAAGGCAAAGAACACTTTCGATCACATTCATGGTTGTCTAGACATCCTCAACATATAATACCATTTTAGGATGACCTTCCTTAAACAAATCTTAAGCGATTATCTCCACTTACCATCTACTGGTATGATTCCCAACTAGGAATGGAGTTGGAGAAATAATGGGAGATCAACGGATAGCCCAACAATGCTTAATGACTCAAGACCAATAACCAATCGGCAAAATGATACTAGAGCAGATGGACCCACGAGATCGGACAGAAGATAGTGGAGAACTGGTCGAAATAACCATTCCCATACCTCTTATAAAAGATGATACAATTAAGGTCGTGCAGATTGGAAGTCTACTCGACAAAGACATGAAGACAAGACTGACCGACTTATTATAGAAGAATGTTGATATCTTTGCATGGTTAGCCATAATATGTTGGGGATCCCTCTCGCAGTCATTATTCATGAACTCAAAGTTGATCCTAGATATCGCCCGATTCGGTAGAAGAAAAGAAACTTTACTCTAGAAAGACATAGGGTTATCAATAAGGAGTAATCAAACTCCTTGATGCAGGGTTCATAAGAAAAGTTCATTACCCAGATTGGCTCGCCAATGTGATCATGATAAAAAAGGCAAACAACAAATGAAGAATCTGTATCAACTATACCAACCTCAACAAAGCTTATCCAAAAGATAGTTTTCCTCTATCCAAGATCGATTAGCTTGTCGATGCCACCACTGGACACAAGCTCCTAAGCTTTATGGATGCCTTCTTTAGCTATAAACAAATTTGGATGAATCCTGAAGATGAGGAGAAGATGGCCTTCATCACAGATAGGGGACTATACTGTTACAAGTAATGCCCTTTGGTTTAAAAAATGCTGGAGCTACATACCAGAGGCTGGTTAACAAGATCTTTGAGAGTCAGATCGGCAAGACCATAGTGGTGTATGTCGATGACATGATCATCAAGAGTATCCAAGCTAATGACCACATCAGGGATCTCTAGAAAACTTTTAACATACTACGAGGACATCAGATGAAATTGAATCCAACCAAATGTGTCTTTGGAGTCATATCGGGAAAATTTTTAGATTTTCTTGTCACCCATCGAGGAATTGAAGCTAATCCAGAAAAAATTCGAGCTATCCTTGATATGAGATATCCCTCCAAAAAGAAGGAAATCCAACAACTGACTGGATGGATCGCATCATTAAGCTGATTCATCTCTCGATCGGCTGAAAGATGCCTTCCTTTCTTTAAAGCTTTGTGACAATATAGAGGCTTCGAGTGGATGGAAAGTTGTTGACATGCCTTCAAGAAGTTGAAGAAATATTTGGTCAATCCGACCCTAGTCTCGAAACCTGAAGAAGGGGAGACTTTATATCTCTACCTTGCTACTTTAGATGAAGCTCTTAGCTAGGTGCTGGTCAGGAAGGGATCTGATGGCACTCATAAACCAATCTACTACATTAGCAAGGTACTTCATGATGCTAAGGTTAGATATCCAAAAACTCAAAAATTGGTGTATGCCTTAGCGACATCAGCGAAGCGCTTGAGTCTCTACTTTTAGTCTCACCCCGTCACCGTGCTGACGGACCAACTACTAAGAGCCATCTTGCAATGCCCTGACACCTTAGGTAGAATGGCCAAATGGGCTATTAAATTAGGGGAGCTCGATATCACATATCAACCCTGACCAGCGATGAAAGCCCAAGTATTGGCTGACTTCATCGTCGAGTACAGTTGGAGCAATAATGAAGAGGAGAGTCAGACACCTGTTGAAGGTGCTATAGATGACTCCAATTTTGCATGGATTCTCCATGTGGAGGGAGAATCTAACTCTTCTGGTTATGGAGCCGACCTAATCATAGCTAACCCCGATAGAGATGTCATGGAGTACGCTCTTCGTTTCTCTTTCAAGATGTCGAACAATCAAGCCAAATATGAAGCCCTTCTAGCAAGACTCAGAATCATCAAAGAGTTGGGTGTTCGAAAGTTGAAGGTATTCTCAGACTCCTAACTGGTGGTAAACCAAGTTAGAGATTTTGAAGCCTGAGATGCAACTATAGCAAAATACTTGAAAAGGTTCGAGACCTTATAACTCAATTCGATTCTCTTGACATCACTCATGTCCCCCGAATGGAGAATTTCCAAGCTGATTCATTATCCCATCTAGCCACAATGGCTCCCGACTTCCTAGGTCAAACCTTTATCGAATACTTGAAAATCCCTAGCATTTTGGTTGAAAGAGGAGAGGAGGTATACTAGATCAAACAAGAGCCAAGCTGGATGGACCTGATCACTAGATATATGATTGAGGGAACTCTGCTCGAAGACACCATTGAAGCCAAGTGGTTCCGATGGATGACCTCCCAAAACATTGTAATGAAGAGATCTCTTTATAAGAGTTCCTTCACGTAGCCTCTATTGAAGTGCCTGGGACCTTCGGACGTTGATTATGCCCTGAGGAAAGTGCATGAAAGCATATGTGGCAATCATCTAGGGGGTAAGCTCTGGATTGCAAAATTATATGCTAGGGATATTACTGGTTGACCATCTAGAAGGATGTAGCCGACTTCGTGCGAGATTCGACCAATACCAAAGGTACACCAATATTCAAAGGTGTCCAGCCAGTTAGTTGACCCAGCTAATTGCCCCTTGGCCATTCGCTTAATGGAGAGTGAATATCCTTGGTCCTTTTCTTCCAGCCTCCGGATAATGAAAGTTCATGTCATAGCTATCAACTACTTCATCAAATGGGTTGAAGCCGACCCTTAGCTCAAATTATCGAAGAAATAGTTGAAAGCTTTGTCAAAAATTCCATAATCTACCAATTTGAAATTCTTTATGCCATCATCACTAACAACGGAAGACAATTTGATGACCAGAAATTCAAAGACTTTTATGCTCAATATCACATTCTCCATAAGTTAACTTCTGTATGACACTCTCAAGCCAACGGTGAAGCTGAGGTGACCAAGAACTTAACTTAGTTCTCTAGGCATACCGAACTACTCCCTGATCTACAACAGGAGAATCATCATCTAACCTAACTTACGGGAGCAAAGCCATGACATCGATAAAAATTGTTCTCCAATCTAGGAGGATCGATTAGTTTGAAGAATCAGATAATTCAGACCAAAGAAGAGCCAACTTGGCCCTACTTGATGGCACAAGACTCAAAGCATAGTTGAGAATGGTTGTATGCTGGTAAAGAGTCATATGATACTACAATTTGTGAGTCAAAGCTAGAACTTTCCAACTCAGAGATCTTGTACTGCGAAGAGTCGAAGTGTCTCGGCCTATAGAGCAAGAAAAACTTGCCCCCAACTGGAAAGGCCATTACCGAATCACTGAAGTGATATGATCCATAACATACTTGATCGAAAGCCTGGATGGCTACCGGATGGCTCGACCCTGGAATGTAGAAAATTTTCAAAGTATTATCAATAAAAAGTTGCTCATATTCTTCATATTTAGTTCCCTCTTGAATGAAGAGTAGGCCTAACCAGCTGACTCAATTAGTGTATCCGACAAAGGAAGAGTATGCCTAACTAGCCGACTCAATCGATGTATCTGATAATTAAACGGTTGGTCTAATCTACCGACTCATATCCGACGAATAGAGTTGGTCTAGCCCACTATCTCATCGGTATATCTGAAAAGAGCTAGCCAGACTAACTAGACCATAATGTTCCACAAAGAACATTGATATCCCTTAAAACCATTTTTTTACCTCAGAACCATCATTCTGATGGCACGATACTTAGCAAAATCTATCCTAAAACTAGTAGTATGGAAAAAGCTGATGAGTCCATACTTAGAAAATTTTTTAGGCACATTCATTGGAAAACATAGTTATGGAAGACATCTGGGAGCAAAAAGAAAATTTCATTTATGTAGCAAATCGTTACATTCCAGAAGACGTGATTTCCAAGAAGCATGAAAAGAAACAAAAGCTACACATTGATG
The DNA here is from genome assembly GCA_021397845.1 of Areca catechu. Taxonomy (NCBI): domain Eukaryota; kingdom Viridiplantae; phylum Streptophyta; class Magnoliopsida; order Arecales; family Arecaceae; genus Areca; species Areca catechu. The sequence goes on along the minus strand of CM038053.1, from coordinate 40,640,643 downwards.
TTCTTGAGCTAATTCAGAAATCATGATGGGGTCAACTGCTTCCTGGAGGGAGCCATTTGGTTCATCAGCTACAGGAATAGGAATGCCCTTAGCTTGCTCATCCGCCCTGTCCTCTTCGTCGGTCTCTTCCAAAGTTATCTTAGAAACATCCAAGTCTAGATAATGTTTCTTCATCTTTTTCAAGCAATCTTTGAAACCAATATTGTAACCATCTACCCTGGCTTCATGCATCTCGTCATCAAAGGCTACAGATTTCTTATATTCCTCCATAGCCCGAAGAGCTTGCTATTAAGCTGATTTCACCCTTCTCTCGGCTAGTTCAGCTCTCTTCTTGGCTGCAGTATTTTGGGCTAAGGCATCCTTGACTTTTTGAAGGCTATCCTTTATTAATGCTTCGACCAAGCAGAGCTTCTTCCTTTTCTTTTTCAGGTTACCTTTCTACTTAGCCATTTTTGCCTACACCGCCTTTAGCTCGTTCTGTAGAGAAATATTTTGAGCAATGCTTTGCTCTAACTTATTTTCAAGAGCCTATCTCAGCTCTTCGGCTACCTCCTTCTTTGCCCTTGCTGCCCTTACCTAGTCATGTAGGTTGTGGCTGAGTTGGACGAAGGTAGAAATACTCTCTTTAATAAGAGAGACCTCATGAATAATCACCAATTACAATGACAAATAAAGTCAATCAGATTTAGCAAGATTGCTATTACTAGAAAGCATAAAACATCGGATTTTACCTTAAGGAAACCTGGATATATAGAGGGGAGGGCCTCCTCTAGCCATCGAGCCTTGGTCGTCTCCCAGTCTTTGGGAAGGATGACGGCCTTCAGTTGCCATTGAGCTAGGTCAGGATTATCTAGGCTCGTTCGTCAATATAAATATTTAAGTCTATGACTTGGTCTTCAACGGAGTAATCCCCTCCCTCTGCTTCTACTTGAGGAGCCTTGCCTTTGTCAGGTTGGCAAGGTTGAGTTGTTGAAGAATCAACAGTAAAAGTTGATGTCGGCTATCCTACTGTTTGTTCGATAGGGACGACCCTCGGGCGAAGTTCAGTCAGGGGCATGTCATCATCATCTAACATACTCATTATTATTAGAGAGCTCACTCTAGCGGAGACCTCTGGAGGGATATTATCTGACCTCGGCCTCTTCGGTCTCTCTGATTCTGGACTTTCCGATTATGCTAGAGGGGCTGTTGCTTACCTCTTCATGGCAACTTGGTGGAGTTTTCAAGCATCGAGCTTCATTTTGGTGTCTGTAAGGAAAATAAAGTATCAGCCATTCTATCCATCCACGATAACATAAGGAAGACAACAAAACACTGACTCAATGACATATACCTAAAGAAGAGAATGAGCTAACTTGAGCCGAGTAAAGACCCCGCTCATTTAACAGCTCTTTCATCAAAGGGACTTCAACTCCTAGGAGCTTCTCGTAGTCCTCCTTATCGGCTAGCAGTACTTTCTTTCCATCATTTAGAGTCATATGAGGCTCCCTCCACTCAGTATTGAAGCCCTAGGGACAATCGGACACTAGATAGAAGAAACAGGGCTTCCAAACATTAATGGCCGAAGGAAGCCCCACGATAAACTTTCGACCATGGTGGGGGCCGATGACCCACTACCCTCGACCGTGAAAATTCTTCTTCAAGATAAAGAAGGCAATCAAAAGAGAAGTCCTAGGTTTTATCTGAAGATCATTTCAAAAGACTAAGAAAGCACATATGATCCTAATGCTGTTTGGAGTTAGCTGAGCAGGAACTATATAGTATAAGTTGAAAACCCTGATGAAAAATGGATGGAGCAGGAATGGAGTCCTGCTTTCAAATGTTCTTCGTATATTGCTATACTACCAGGTGGTGATTGGTCTATTCTTTCATCGGAACGAGGGGCGATCGCAATAAACCCTTGTAGAATATTATAGTATTTCTGCAAGATAGAAACCCTAGACTCACACAGAGAACTCCTAACAGACTCTAATCTTAATCCTTCCACATAACGACCTCGCCTCTTTTGGTGACTAGTGTTGTCTAGAAATAGAGCCCAAGAGGGGGGTGAATTAGATCTTTTAAAATTTAAAACAGTAATGTGAAGGTCTAGTGGTGTTTGTGAGTAATAAATTCAATGCACAAGATTGAATGCAGCGAAAAGCAGTAAATCAAATAAAATAAACAAAGAGCAAGAGGGAAAAAAGGCAATCACACACAAAAATAATATTTATAGTGGTTCGGTGCAAACCTAGCACCTACATCCACTCCCCAAGCCATCTTTGGGAATTCCACTATAATCCAATCAAGATTACAGCCGACTTGTTTTTCAAAAGGCTCACAAGTCAAAACCTATGTTGGTTTTATCACCTAGGCTCACCAACAATCTTTTACACTTGTTTTGTCTTCGAGCTCACAAGTTAACCTTAGTTGGTTTTATCCCTTTGGCTTACCAACAAACCACAACAACCTTCTTTCAAGACACCCTTGAAAGCAAGGTCAAATCACAAGACAAAATCAAATATACAATTTCAAAAATAAGACAAACTCTCTTTAAGAGTAGAATAGAAGCTTTGAAGCTCAAGTTGATGCTTTGTCTTGTCTCCTTCTTGGAATATCCTTCAAACTCCTCTTTTGGAATGATGTAAGGATGGGCTTGTAAGCTTTTTTAAGGAATCAAACTTTAAATGGATCTTGATGAGATGTTCTTGAGAGAATCTTGGCTTTTTGGCTTTCAATATACTTCAATGCACTTCTCTTGCTTTAGAATGAAGTTGGTGAAGGTTAAATACAACTAAAAACTTTCAAAAAATGGTTTGTGACCATTGGAGCTTTGAATCTAGCCATTAGGAGCTTGAAAAGTGATTTCTGCAAGTCAGAAAATAGATCCGTTAGGGCTGTCAGACTTCAAGTGTCGATACTTGGCTATTCAGGTGTCGACACTTGGCTGTTAGGTGTCGACACTTGATTTCTAGGTGTCGATACTTGAACTTTTAAGTGTCGACACTTGATGCACAGGTGTCGACACTTGACACAAAAACCATCCATTGGCAAAGTTCTGTATTTTCAAAAATCTCAGGCCTTGAGTCGATACTTGGAAACCTAAGTATCGATACTTGAAATGCAGGTGTCGACACTTGGTATGCCAATGGATTTTTCTGCATGCCAAATGCTGAAGTGTCGACACTTGACTTCCCAGGTGTCGACACTTGACATTGAGAAATTCATATTCAAGTGCAATTTAAGACAAAAACACAAACATTAATTTTGAAACTTAAATGGAACATAAATAATCAATAATTGAACATGTAAAAGCCCTTTTTGTATGAAGAGGATGCCCTTAATTGCAAAAAATGCTCCGTGCCACGGCGTGCCACGATACTTAAACTTTTAAGAATTTGAGGTGCTTGCTTTCTGAAAACTCATAGCTAGAAATACACATTAGTATACAATATGTACTCAATATTTTGTTATTCATCAAAATCACTAGGTGGAGCCAACAATCTTCCCTTTTTTGATGATGACAAAACCTTGAGTAAATCAGCATTAATTTTCAAATTTCAAATATGATATTTCATGAATATGATTGTAAGTTCATATAAGCCATAATTTTCATAGTTAGGAAGAATCAATCTCTCCCTCAATTAGATAATTCTAATTAGAACAAACTATACGTCATTCTGGGTATCAGATCAAATCAGATCAAATTGAAAAATTTGCAAACACAAACAATTTATATACCATACTCTCCCTTTTTGTCAATCATTAGAAAGGGGAATAACCTTTCCCTCAAAACGAGCATGGAGACAAAAAGTAGTAGAGTATCAGAGTTGACAGGTATCAGTGCCAAAAAGAGTCAAAGAAGTATCAGAGCCAAAGAAAGTATATCTATGAAGTAAATGTAACCAATCAAGCAATCATAGTGAATCACAATTTATAAACATCAAATTGAAATATATATATCTGTTAAGTAGAGTTTTCAGTACAAAACTTGCTGACTCATCAGCAAAACTGAAACAAACAGAATATATCAAGAGTCATATATTAGAAGTAACATGAAACATAAAGAGCATATAACAGAATAAACATCTATGAGACTAATCCTCATCAGATGGAATCTCAAAAGAAATAGGACCAGTAACCCTAGACCTATGGGCTAGACCACTAGGAGTCTTCAAGATACCACGACTCCGAGTCCTAGTGGAGGGTCCAAAATGAGGTGCAACTTTAGATGCTCTAGAAGAGGGAGGGGGTAGAGTCTCAGTAGGAGTGACATAGACAGGATCCATGGTAGTAGGGGTGCCAATCGCATCAACGGGAGGAACATCAGGAGACTGCAGCTCTCGGCTGACTACCTCGTAACCATCAGCACCATCGTCACTGTCACTATCGTCATCAAGAACATCTGTAGCTCTATCCTCCATCCCATCAGTGTGATCACCACCCTCCATGGTATCATCAGGGTCATCCAAGTGGTCGTCATCATCATCATCACCAGTAGGTGGATCAGCAAGAGCAACAGGAGGAAGCAGGGATCTAAGCAAATCCTCAATACGAGCAAATCCTGCCTCCACAGACTGACGAATCTCAGCATGCTCTAAAGCTGTCTGAGCTCTAAGGCTCTCTATCTCAATCCGTAGCTGAGTCATCCGAGCTCCAAGACTAATGAGCTCACCTCGTACCTCTGCGAACTGCTAACAAGAATACTCCTCAAAAGGTAATCCAGTAGATGCTGGAGGAGCAGCTGACGGTATGGCAGAAGGTGTCATAGGCTCTGTCTCAGATGCATGAGCTGCCTGAGCAGGAGGACTAACCAACCCTGATGGCCCTGCCTCTACCTCTCGTACCTCCTCCTCCTTATCTGGCTCCTGGCCATACTCCCTTCGAATCCATCTGCCTGCAACCAATCTGTAGCCCATGCGATGGAGTGACCTCTCATTGTATACATCTGTGTGCAAGATCTCCTTGGGGATCTCCCCCTCCAAGGATACTCCACACGCTCTGAAGAGTCAGGTCAGCCCCATACCATAAGGCAGATGGTGTCGATGCTAGCTCGCTACATCTCTCATCTGTACCAACATCATAGAAGGAATATCGACCTGGGTCCTCTGAGTCAAACAAACTATGAGCATCAGCTCCCTCTCTATGATGAAATCGAAGTGCCCTATCTTCGGCAGTAGTATCCGAGCCGTGATATGATGTAGGAGATGCATCTCCACTGAAAGCTGATTCGCGATGACCACCGTCACACTGCGAACATCCTCGCACTCAAGAATACATCGGAAGGTGGCCTCTCTGTCCTCCATAAAGAAAATACTGATACCCCGGTATGGAATCTCCCAAACCCTACTCAAAAGCTACTCGGTCAGAAGAATCTCAACACCCCGGACAGAAGTCCTCCACAACAACCGTCGGCAGTCCAAGGCTCCATAAAACTCTCGTACCAGGTAGGGGTAATACTGCTCTTGCATGGTGCAGAAGGGTACCAATCCCGCATCGATGAGGGTCTGATGAATTTGAAAGTGCTACCTATCAAAAAACTTGAGGTCAACCCGTCGACCAGAGGCTACAACCTTCCCTGCCATCCTCTCTGCAGGGGATCTTGGGGCAACTGAGCTACTGGACTCGCTTGTGTTATGTCTAGTCTTGGTCCTCCTCTCTGATCTCTGACTAGATTTCCTAACTGCTAATCTCTTCCTTGGACCCATTTCAATCAAACTGAGCAGGAAAGAAGGAAAAAAAAGGGTTCAATCAGGCTTAGAACTATAGGTCTGGCTATAGGTTGAGCTAAAGAGAATTGCTTTACTTAAGAGATGCTAAGACAAGTTTTGAAGACTGGGATTAAAACAACTTGAGGTAAAATGCCTTTAACAAGAAGAAAAAAAAGAAAAAAAAACTTAGGTAAATTACCAATAGTTTGAAAATGGAAATTTTACGAACTACATTTTGATTAAAAGACATTAACCCGTATATGTATAAAATATGTTTTTGGTTGAAAAAGAAATTATATTTGAACTTTGTAAAATACATTTTATAAGGCCAAAGTACCGAAAAAAAATGAAATTTTGGTTAAAATAAATTAGGGTTTTAGCAAAGTGGTGAAAATGAGGGAAAAATGTCATGAAAACATCATAAATAACCTTTACAATATAATGATAAAGCAATAAATGGTTTTAGAACACTGGATTTTAGATGAAAATCCCAAATATTTTGGCCAAAATCAATCCAACAGTGATTTTCTGAAAATCGGATGAAATAAGCATGAAACCGGCCAAAAAACCATGGGAAATCCGAGAAAAATGCCTTTAACCACGATTCCCTAAAATGGAGTTTTAGAAATCCATCAAAACTCGTGAAAATCCAATCAAAATCCCTTAAAATGGTCGGAAAAACCCTATTCTAGGTTACATAGTTTGAAGGTAACAAAATAAAACGAAAACGAGAGAAATAAAATGAAAATAAAGGAGGAAAATACCTGATATGTGTTGGGGTGAATGGGAAAAGGGAAGATTTGGAGTGTGGGGGACCACTGTTGCTCGAGAGAGACGGGGGTAAACAAAATCGGTCCACCGTTAGAAAAACAGATTTTTCTCGCAAGTGTTGACACTTAGGATCTGTCAAGTGTCGATACTTGGTTAGGTGTCCACACTTGACAAAATCCAAGTGTCGACACTTGGCCAAGAAATAACCAAAAAAATTGAAAAATTTTCAAAAAAATTTAAGGAAGTATTTAAAAACTTTTGGGACTAAAAGTAAGTGTTTTTTTAGTAAAATACCTTGGGTAAGATGAAGATTATGAGAGTTCTAGGAGAATGGGTCAATGACACCTAACTCTCTTCTAATCAGACAGAATCTTTCTTCACTCAATGATTTGGTAAACACATCGGCTAATTGATCATCAGTATACACAAATTCAAGTATAACATTAGAGTTTTGTACATGATCTCTTATGAAATGATGTCTTATTTCAATGTGTTTACTTCTTGAATGTTGCACAAGATTCTTAGTTAGATTGATTGCACTAGTATTGTCACATCTTATGGGTGTCTTAGTTAGTTTAATGCTAAAATCTTTGAGTTGTTGTTTGATTCAAAGGATTTGAGTACAACAGCTTCCAATTACTATATATTCGGCTTCCGCTATAGATAGAGCAACTGAATTCTGTTTCTTGCTACTCCAAGAGATCAAATTTATTCCAAGAAACTGACATATTCCACTAGTACTTTTACGATCAAGTTTATACCCAGCAAAGTCAGTATCAGAATAAGCAATCAATTCAAATGAAGAATCTCTAGAGTACCATAAACCAATTTCAATTGAGCCAGATAGATATCTAAGTATAAGTTTAACAGCCAAAAGATGAGACTCTTTAGGATTAGACTGATATCTAGCATACATACAAACACTAAACATGATATCTGGCCTACTGGCAGTAAGATATAGCAATGAACCGATCATACCATGATATAATTTTTGGTCAATAGATTTACCTGATTCATCCTTGCCAAGTCTACAAGAAGAGCTCATAGGGGTACCTAAAGGCTTGGTGTTCTCCATCCCAAACTTCTTGAGTATTTCTTTTGTGTACTTCGCTTGGTTGATGAAGATTCCCTCTTTGGTTTGCTTTATTTAGAGTCCGAGAAAGAAATTCGGTTCTCCCATCATGCTCATCTCGAACTCACCCTGCATTAACTTTGCAAATTCTTGACAAAGAGATTCGTTAGTAGAACCAAATATAATATCATCTACATAGATTTGCATTACTAAGAGATCATCATTCTTTTTCTTCAAAAACAAAGTTTTGTCTACATTACCTCTAGCAAAATCATTTTTGAGCAAGAAAGAACTTAAATGATCATACCAAGCTCTAGGAGCTTGTTTCAAACCATACAAAGTTTATGAAGTTTGAAAATAAGATTTGGAAATTCAGAATTTTCAAAACCAGGAGGTTGTTCAACATAAACCTCTTCTTCAATAAAACCATTAAAAAAGGCACTTTTAACATCCATTTGAAATAATTTAAAATTCATAAAGCAAGCAAAAGCCAACAATAGCCTAATTGCCTCAAGTCTAGCCACAGGAGCAAAGGTTTCATCAAAATCTATCCCTTCCTCCTGATTATATCCTTTGGTAACTAGTCTAGCCTTATTTCTTGTAACAATACCATTTTCATCAAGTTTATTTTGGAAAATCCATTTTGTGCCAATAATTGAAGTATTTGAAGGCCTATCTACTAATGTCCAAACATTGTTTCTTTTGAATTGGTTAAGTTCATCTTGCATAGCATTTATCCAATTACTATCAAATTCAGCTTCCTCAATAGTTTTAGGTTCACTTTGAGAAATAAAAGCTAAATAATCACAGATATTTCTAAGGAATGATCGAGTATTTATACCTTTTGATGGATCACCAATAATTAGTTCTTTTGGATGTCCATGAGCATACCTCCATTCTTTTGGTAGTGGATCAACTGTAGATATGTTTTCATCACCTTGTGCTTGATCTCCTTCAGTGTTTTGATCATCTTCTTGTTCCTTGGTAGGTTCTTCGTTGTTGTTTACACTTTTAATTTTCTTGGTACCTGTTTCATCAGAAAGCACATCTTCTTTTCTAGAAGATTTCTGGTCAGATTCATCAAATACCACATGTATGGATTCTTCAACAACAAGTGTTCTTCTGTTGAAGACCCTGTATGCCTTACTAGATATGGAGTAGCCTAAAAAGACTCTCTCATCTGATTTGGCATCAAATTTGCTCAAATTATCCTTACCATTGTTTAAAATGAAACAACGGCATCCAAAAACACGAAAATAACGAATTGAGGGTTTTCTACCCTTCCAAAGCTCATATGGTATTTCTTTAAAATCGATCGGATCAAAACTCGATTTAAAACATAGCATGTAGTATTTATGGCTTCCGTCCAAAAATATCTAGGTAAGTCATTTTCACAAAGCATGGTGCATGCCATTTATTCAAGAGTTCTATTTTTTCTTTCTACCATTCCATTTTGTTGAGATATCCTAGGCACTGAAAAGTTATGATGAATGCCATTTTCAATACAAAATTTATCAAAATCAGCATTTTCAAATTCGGTTCCATGATCACTTCTCAAAGATACGATTGAAACACCTTTTTCATTTGAAACTCATTTATGAAATCTAATGAATTCAGAAAATGTTTCATCTTTATGTGCTAAAAACATGACCCATGTAAATCGTGAGAAATCATCTACAATGACTAGACCGTACTTCTTACCTCCCAAACTAGATGTTCTAGTCGGCCTAAAGAGGTCCATGTAAAGCAACTATAAGGATCTAGATGTAGAGATTACTCCTTTTGGTTTGAAAGAGGATTTGGTTTGTTTTCCAAGTTGACATGCACCGCAAATCTTGTCTTTTCAAAACTGAGTTTAGGTAAATCCTTTATCAAATTCTTTTTGCTAAGTTTTGAAATCAAATGCATACTAGCATGCCCTAGTCTACGATACCAAAGCTAACTAGTTTCATTGATCTTGGCTTCCATTGCTGCTAGGCATTGACAATTTTGAACTGGAAGATCATCATGATCAACCATATAAATATTGCCATGCCTATGACCAATGAACTTGATGTCATTGTCATCTAAACTAGAAACAATGCACATAGAAGATTCAAAAATAGCTTTAAAATCCTTGTCACAAAATTGACTAATACTAAGCAAGTTATGTTTCAAACCATCAACATATAAAACATTATCAATGTAAGAAGAGGGGGTGATATGGACTTTACTAATACCAACAATTTTGCCCTTTCTATTATCACCAAAAGTCACATTGCCACCATTTTGATATTCGAGTGAAGAGAACTGCTCCACATCTCCTGTCATATGCCTTGAGCAACCGTTATCAAGGTACCACATTCTTTTCTTATTGGTTGCAAGGCATACCTCGTCATTATCTGCCATCAGACAGAAGTTTGCGATCTCCTGCTGTTCTTCCTCAGAGCTGGAGTCCTCACTATCACTCCAGGTCGCCTTCATGGCCTTCTTTCTTAATTTTCTTCTGCTTTTCTTGAGTAAGGGACAGTCCACCTTAAAATGACCTGGTTTCTTGCATTCAAAATAAGTCGGCTGCTCCTTCTCTTTCACCTTGTCTTTCTCTTTACTTGGCTCATCTTTCAGGGGTTTTTTCTTGAAGTTGAACTTTTCTTCCTCATGAACCTTCTGCCATTAGAGCCATCTCATCTTCTTCATCATCTTCTTCGGAGTCATCGCTTGATTCTTCTCTAGCAGTGGATTTGAAAGCGATCACTGTCTTCTTTTTATCGACTTTCATATTCTTTTGTTTGAGGGAGAGCTCATGAGTCATTAATGAGCCCAACAATTGCTCAAGTGGAAGAGTATTGATATCCTTGGCTTCTTTAATAGCTATTACCTTTGCATCCCAAGAAGCCGATAGAGACTTGAGAAGTTTGTTCACAAGTTCATCATTAGAAACAACTTTTCCTAGGCTTCTCATGCCATTCACAATATTTGTAAACCTAGTATACATCTCACTAATAGATTCAGTAGGTTTCATTCTAAACATTTCATAAGTATGAATGAGCATGTTGACCTTAGTTGTTTTCACTTGGTGTGTACCCTCATGGGTAACCTCAAGTGTGTCCCAAATCTCCTTGATGGAGAGACAATTAGATATTCTATTGAATTCACTTGGATCAAGAGAGCAAAACAACAAATTCATAGCCTTAGCATTAAGCTCTATTTGCTTAATGTCATTCTCATCCCAATCATCTTCCATTTTTGGAGTGAGAATGCCATTAATCAACATAGTAGGTTGATGAGGACCTTTTACAATTGTCCTCCACAAATTATAATCAATAGCTTGAATAAAAATGCGCATGCGTGTTTTCCAATACGTGTAATTTATGTCATTGAAGAGTGGGGGATGATTTGAAGCTTGACATTCAATAACACCCATTCCTATTGGGGCTGCTATGATCTTTCACTCAAGATCCTTGGACCTACAAGAGAGTACCGATGCTCTGATACCACTTGTTGCCCAGAAATGGAGTCCAAGAGGGGAGGTGAATTGGGTCTTTTAAAATTTAAGACAGTAATGTGAAGGTCTAGTGATGTTTGTGAGTAATAAATTCAATGCACAAGATTGAATGCAGCAGAAAGCAGTAAATCGAATGAAATAAACAAATAGCAAGAGAGAAATAAGGCAATCACACATAAACACAATGTTTATAGTGGTTCGGTGCAAACCTAGCACTTACATCCACTTCCCAAGCCATCCTTGGGAATTCCACTATAATCCAATCAAGATTATAGCCGACTTGTTTTTCAAAAGGCTCATAAGTTAAAATCTATGTTGGTTTTATCATCTAGGCTCACCAACAATCTTTTACACTTGTTTTATCTTCGGCTCACAATTTAACCCTAGTTGATTTTATCCCTTTGGCTTACCAACAAACCACAACAACCTTCTTTCAAGACACCCTTGAAAGGAAGGTCAAATCATAAGATAAAATCAGATATACAATTTCAAAAAATAAGACAAACTCTCTTCAAGAGTAGATAGAAGCTTTGAAGCTCAAGTTGATACTTTGTCTTGTCTCCTTCTTGGAATATCCTTCAAACTCCTCTTTTGGAATGATGTAAGGATGGGCTTGTAAGCTTTTTCAGGGAATCAAACTTTAAATGGATCTTGAAGAGATGCTCTTGAGAGAATCTTGGCTTTTTGGCTTTCAATAGACTTTAATGCACTTCTCTTGCTTTAGAATGAAGTTGGTGGAGGTTAAATACAACTAAAAACTTTCAAAAAATGGTTTGTGACTGTTGGAGCTTCGAATCTAGCCGTTGGGAGCTTGAAAAGTGATTTCTGCAAGCTAGAAAAATAGATCCGTTAGGGCTGTCAGACTTCAAGTGTCGATACTTGGCTGTTCAGGTGTCGACACTTGATTTTTAGGTATCGACACTTGAACTTTCAAGTGTCGACACTTGATGCACAGGTGTCGACACTTGGCACAAAAACCCTCTATTGGCAAAGTTCTGTATTTTCAAAAATCTCAGGCCTTGAGTCAATACTTGGAAACCTAAGTGTCGACACTTGAAATGCAGGTATCGATACTTGAATTCTGGGTGTCGACACTTGGCGTGCCAATAGATTTTTCTGCGTGCCAAATGCTGAAGTGTCGATACTTGACTTCCCAGGTGTCGACACTTGACATTGAAAAATTCATATCAAGTACAAATTAAGCCAAAAACACAAAGATTAATTTTGAAACTTAAATGGAACATAAACAATCAATAATTGAACATGTAAAAGCCCTTTTTGCATGAAGAGGATGCCCTTAATTGCAAAAAATGCTCCGTGCCATGGCGTGTCACGATACTTAAACTTTTGAGAATTTGAGGTGTTTGCTTCCGAAAACTCATAGCTAGAAATACACATTAGTATACAATATGTACTCAATATTTTGTTATTCATCAAAATCACTGGATGGAGCCAACAACTAGGACTATCAGATCCAGTGGCAAGGAAAGTTCCTGAGATTCTAGCCATGGTAGAAAAAGAAATCTAACTTGGAAAAAAGGTCTGAGAAGAAGAAAGGCCGACTCGAAGATGAAGACCCTCCCCTCAAGAATTAGAAATAGAGATGATGAAAAGATCTGGCCTTCGGGAAGAAGGTTCACTTATATAGAGGACACTAACAGCCTTGATTTCCTCCTCGAGCCATGAGAGCCATCTCTGATTACACCACATGTCCAAATCCTAACAGACGAATACGATCCAACGATAAGAAGACAAGGTGACCAATGCGATGGGAGAAAAACCAAAGCATCTGTCGATCCACGGGAGACCAATGGACAGAGGATGACGATGGCTCTAATCATAAGTTCATGCATTTTCAACAACTCCGATCTCATCATCAAATGCTGATAATAAAAGACAGTAGTACGACACCGAGATTCGAATAATAACTCCCTCGCCAATGAAAGAAAGATACCTGGCAAGGGCGCTACGCTCGAGGACGGATGCCTTAATATTGCCGGCCGAAACCATAACACGCCATCATTGGAAAGATAAAAAAGGGGAGAGAGAGAAAGAGAACTCCCGTTATTCCTCGTTAACTCCCGTCGTTCAAGATATCTAAAAATTACTTGAACTCGGGAGGTGGGGGGCAAATATTGGGACAAGCTATACGACTCGATGCATAAAAGGCCAAATTAGGCCCAAGGAAGAAATAAAAAGCTAGATTAGGTCCATAAATTGATGAGACAATAAATAACCAACCAGCACATAAAGGCCGACCAGAACAAATGGTCGACCAGCATATAAAAGCCGATCAGCATATAAAGGCCGGCCAACTTCAAGAAGAATGAAGTGGCAAGAAAAGGGGTAGTTGTTCTACCATAATAGCTGCCAACCGTTATAACAGGCTCGGGTTAGTTCTCAATAGAATAACATCGAAATTAACTGCAAGAAGCCCTTTTAACTAAATTTTGTTAAGGCCAATGCCTATAAATGCCAATAAGAGGGGACCTCCGAAGGTAAGTAAGATCAACTAGTTGGAATATTCTCCCATTTTTCTGCCAGTCTTTTTGAGATTTTGTATCTGTTTATCCGAACCCTTGCTGACTTAAGTATCGGAGTGTTACCCACCAAAAATCTTCTGGTGAGTGGGTTTGTTATATAAGACCGCGAGGAGCCTGATTGAGCAAACCAAGAAGGTGTTGAAAGATCACTTTGGTTCGGCCACAACAACGCTTAACCCAGCGAGTGGTTCATAAATACGTATAAAATATTCATTGGATCCATGTACGTAGTACTGGCTTAGCAACTCAGTTTATCATATCCCAGCAAATTATGCTAATTTGTTCCTACTACATGATATGGAAAACTTCCCATATGAATGAAATGGACATGCTATAGCATTCTTGAAGTCCAATTTGCATTGCGCCAACGTTGACCATGGAATTTGGATGAGCGCTATAGAGGGATATACTCCGGTCCAATTCCGTAAGAAGAGAGGACAAATTAATGGGTACAACTTTGGATTAGAAAGGGGGAAAAAAAAAAATTACATGCTCAGCAGAATTTGGCTTTCTTATTTCTACGTTTGCCCTCATCTAATAAGTCGGTGGTTGACGTGGTCAATTACTTGGTCAACAAGACGTTTCATGCACATATGGACATTGACCAGAGCTGCACCAGTGTCATGGGCAGTTCGTTTGACCAATTTCTTGCTTTCAAGGTGATCGCATTGCAGTCCAAGAAGGGGAACCTTTATTGGTATTCAAAAAAATAAATAAATAAATAAACCTCATATGATGCATCTCTTTGATTAAAAATCTGGCCAGTAGCTAGATCAAGCTGACAGCCGCCTCGATTATTGTTGGAATGAAAATTGACTTAGAAGAGATGGGTGTTGCGTGCATTTTATTAGGAGTTACCGATATTATAGAATTTAAGACGATAAATCGGCAGGAGAAAAGAAAAGAAAAAATAAAATCAAGTATATGTTTATGTTAGGTTGAATTAGAAAAAAAATTTAAAAAAATTTGAGAAAGTAAGATATAATATGTTATCTTATAATTTGTTTGTGCTTCATTTTCTTAAAATATCTATTTTTCTTCTTTTATATTTTTTCCGTATATTTTCATTTTTGCACCGGACAGCAGGAAAAAATTTTTTTTTGTCAAAACTTAATTTCTTTTCTTTATCTTTCTTATTGGCCAAATGGAGAATGAATGTTAAATTTATTGAACAAGTTGTATTATTATAAATGTATGCTCTCAGGATTTGACCGTAGTCTTCAAAATAGACTAATATATATTTGCTTTTTTTCTCGCACTCTTCAATCCTCACCATCCATGTTTCATTTCCTTTCCTTTTATTTTCATTTTTATCTTTATTTATTTATTTATTAATATATATTTGCTATTTTTCTCACGCTCTTCGATCTTCACCATCCATGCTTCATTTCCTTTTCTTTTCTTTTCTTTTCTATCTTTATTTATTTATTTATTTATTTATTTTTATCTCGCTGCTCCATGATTCATGAATGCAAGACAAAGATAAGCAAATAATATCTTATGCCTTATATATAAAAATAATTTTTAAAATGGAAAGGAAATTAAGGAGGGTTGAATTTATTAGATGCTGTATTATGAATTATTATAAAGCACTCCCTTAAAGTTGGACTCAGACTTGCGTTCAAATCTCTCATTGTGTATAGCATTTATAATATATGCTTTTTTTTCAATCTTCCTTCTATCTTTTTTTTTTTTTTTTTTCTCTCTCTCTCTTTCATGATAAATTTATTTTTTAAAATAGATAATCAAATATTATATCCTATTTATCAAATAAGTTTTTTACTATATTATATTAAAAATATTTTAATGTTTAAAAAATGATGATAATATGCCATCATCAAAAATATGCCAACCACACATATTATATATATATATATATCAATACTATTGGATACCAAGGTTGCTCCACGCACCACGCATGCTTTTCAAAGCGCGTTTCCCAATTCCATCAGGAAGCAAAGACGTTGACTGGGTGGCGGGCGCCCTCCGCTGGACTTGAGACGGCGGGACACATGGCGTCAAGGCGGGTGATCCATCGGCCCACCTTCCTTGAGCTGCTCCCAGCCTCGCATCGCAAGACTTCAAAGACCTCGTTTCCAGCACCAATCCAAGATCCATATCCACACTCCCTTTTATAACCCCCTCGCCCATTGCCCTCTTCTTACGGGACCGAGTCACCTCATCATCTCTCCTTACAAGATCCGATCCCACTTCTCTTCTTCGATTTCTGGCCTTTCGAGATGGCTGACATGAAGGTGAGATTTTGTTATTCGCATCGTCAATTTTTCATGGGTCCTTTTTTTTTTTCCTTCCACTTTGCTTTCTGTTTCTTTTCCCCCCCCCCCCCAAACTTTTGATCTTTTCTCCTGGAATAATCAAAAGAGTATTTATAGGTTGGATTCTCCTGCTTCTCTCTGTCCTTCCGTTCTTGATTGAATTGCTTACTTAAAGACCTGATTATTTGGGGCAATGATTGCAGAAGGTTGTGCTGAAATTGGATTTGCATGACGACAAGGCCAAGAAGAGGGCTATGAAAGCAGTCTCCAGCCTCCATGGTACCAATCCAATAACTTCTCTTGATCTTTGTGAATTTGCCAATTTGCCCCAAGGAATTAGCTTTCTGAGCTCATAATTACTTGATTAAGGCCATAAATCTACTAAGAGCTCTCCTGCTTGATGATATATTGCCTGATTAGAACCACTTAAATTCCATGGAGTCATGGTAAAAGAACGATCTAAAAAAGTGGTTGCGTACTCTTTCTTCGTTTTTTATTGTTACGAATTGCTGAAATAGATGAGCATCCGTTCTCTCCGACAGGGGTTGATTCCCTTTCCATGGACATGAAAGATAAGAAATTGACGGTGATCGGAGCTGTCGATCCGGTTGATGTGGTAGGCAAGCTAAGGAAATTCTGGCACACCGAAATCCTTTCGGTTGGGCCGGCCAAAGAAGAGAAGAAGAAAGAGGAGCCAAAGAAGGAGGAGAAGAAAGAGGAGCCAAAGAAGGAGGAGAAGAAGAAAGATGTGAACGAGCAAGTCGCCGAGCTTGTAGCGGCATACAAGGCTTACAATCCTCACATGACCACACACTACTATGTGGCTAGTGCCGAGGAGAATCCAAATGCTTGCGTGATCTCTTAAAGGGCTGCTTCTCCTATGGAACAAGTGTTTGCCCTGATAGAGTGCAAACTCGCATGATCAAGGATTATATATAAAGACTAGGGTAGATATGTACCATGGATGCATGGTGAGGACTAAGTTGGGAGCATATATATATATATATATATATGTATATGTATGTATGAGTTGAGATGAGTGGATTTATGGTTGTAGAAGGATTTTTGGTAGTGATTATTTTGGATTTTTTTAAAAATGAAATTTGCTTCTTTCTCTTCACTTGCTTGGATTGTGTGTGTTTTTGAAGGAAATGATCTAGATTTACTCTTTTAAAAAAGACTGTCTGAATTTGTTCTCTGAAAGGAATCTGAAACCATGCCCAGGCTACCTTTGGGACAGTTTGTCCCTTGTATTTGTACTTATTTTATCTTTTAAATCCTTTTGTTTCTGATTTTTTGTTAATGAAGTCTGGTGACAGATGAAGGCTACGGCCTTCTTGGTCTCCATTTTCTTTTTCTTTTTTTTTTAAATGGTGGTAACTGGCAAAAAGTAACTGGTGTTTTGTGTTGGGTTTCTTGTCATCATTAATTGCAGACATAAGGCATGACAAAGCTGTGTATGTGTACCGTTTTGTTCACACATTCTGATGCATAAAGCAAACCTCTTGTTGATATTTCAGAAGAACTAATTGTGTTTTTATGCCATGCCTGAAGTGTCTGGAGGCTTGGGACTTGGTAAAGCAATGACATTTTAATTTCCTTGGCAAAAGAAAGAGTGCAGTAACTCCTTTGTTATGAGAGGTATCAAGATATGTAAGAGCAAGGGAATGCCTCTGGAGTCCTCATCTTGTTTCTTCTCCATATTTGTTGCATCAGATTATGGTTTCCAGCAGAATGGAGAAGGTTAATGTAAAATAATTCTTGTCAAATAAACTTCATGCTTCAGCTATGGAAGAATAGGCTTCATCAAATGAAAATGTTTTGACACCAGCATCAACTTCCCCCCCCCCCCCCCCCCCATATATCATGCAATGCATGCATGGCTCACCAGACATTGGGTACTGAAAGAAACCAGAACTTCCAACCGGAAGGAAGATTGGTAACATACTTTGTGGAATATCAAGTGATCAATATTCCTAGGATCTTTCTTTGATTTGGATTACATACACCGAACTTCTTCTTGTGCTCTGGAACATCCTGTTTGTTCTAGGGAATCCATTAACAATCGGAATGGAAACACTTTCCCATAATCCATTAGTCTTTTGGGTTCATGGATGGCATAAGGAAATTAGAGAGAGGAGAAGAGATTGATATCTAATTTCCCGTCTTTGATCTCTTATCTATTATCACAAATTAAAGAGTCGATAAAAGTTTTGCAGAGTTTATGAAAGTTGTGATAACTACACTAAATAGTTACCATCATGAGACAACTCCCACATGAACCATGGCTCTAACCCAGATTTTTTATTTTTTTATTTTTATTTTTTTTTCGTGGATACAAACAGGTCATACAACTTTGATGTGAGAGCAGCCCAGAAGGTCAAAAAAAGTAAATCCTGAAGAGACGGAGGAATACATTCGTTCTGATGCCAGGACCAATCTCCAGAATAATCAATAACAAAGGAGATTACCCAGTCAGTTACACTATTCACCTTCTTGTAGACATAGCGAACCGACACCATCATCTGCAGTCTAAAAGATCGCCAGATATCGCGAAGAAGAGGGTGGAGCTGACGATGCTCTAACTTGTCCTGAATCCAACCAGTAATAATGATGGAATCCCCTTCAATAAGAATCCTCTTGGCATGTAGCTTTTATCTAGCCCAGGTGATGTCTGTCTATGTAGCTCCGAGTTCGACTTCTAGAACCAAAGGTTCATGGAGAAAGAAACCTCTCGCTGCCAACAGCCTACCCTCAATATCTTGAATGATAAACCCAGTACCTCCCAACGTACCATGAACGATACCATCAAAATTCATCTTGACAAAGCTCGAAGGAAGCTCCCAAGCGATGTAGATAGCCCTCCGGACCGTTACCGAGATAACATGAGAGTTCCAAGAATCCGGGGCTGCAAAGGATATAGCAGTGTCAAAGTGGTGATATTTCAAACTCATTAACATATCTCTCTGAAAAATCCGATATGCTAGAGTGAGAATAGTCTCAAAGACCAAGCTGTTCCTAGATAGCCAAATTTGATAATCGATATAGATAGCATGGCCATCAACCTTGGTCGAATAGTATTTGAGCATGTAAAGGAACGGACATAGCTAGGCTCCAACCGGACTTTGGGCACGCCATCATGGGTGCCCAACCATGGTTTCCAAATGGGTACCTTTCAACCCTCGATAGATTTTTTTGTTCAAGTTTTATAAAATAAGGAGGTGATGGCTGCATCTCATTTGTCACCATGGCCATGAATGTGACTGGCTGTCGCGGCATGTCAACATGATCTTGAATTGTTATCGATGATCCATTAGTCTATATCTTAGCTCCATTTTTATAAATATGAAAAGAATCGTAGAATGTGTCATTTGCCTGCATATAATTGTCAATCAACTTAAAATATCTATATCATAACTAATCTTGAATTACCCTAATGGATACAACAATTTGAATAAATTAGACAATCAAGACCTCCTCCTTTAGACAATTTACACCCGCTCAAATAATTAATCATGGACTTGCCAAAGAGGCTCGATTGAAGATAATTTCGCTCCCCTAACCAAATATATAAATATAATATATATAATATATATATATATATATATATATATATATATATATAGAGAGAGAGAGAGAGAGAGAGAGAGAGAGAGAGAGAGAGAGAGAGAGAGAGAGAGAGAGAGAGAGAGAGAGAGAGAGAGAGAGAGAGAGAGATGTCCTTGAAGATAACCACATCCAATCAAGAGACTTTTTCATATGAATCATTTCAGTCAGCTGTCCGCCGCCGTTGCTGAAAATTGTTGTGTTTTGTGCATTTCATTTTTGCAAGTAATGTCCATGCATGCTAATTAAATGGAATCACAGTTTATTCCAAAGTATTCATATTTTTGTTTCTACAAAAAAAATAAACTTAGTTGTTGACAGTCCATTCCTAAGAAACAAAGCCATTCCACGAGGCAAACATGTTTATCCAATGTTTGCTAGAAAATGGCCACTTGCAACCCCCTAATTGCTCCTTTAGTCTAATCCTTGTAAGCTTAGTTTGATAGAAACTGCTACATCCCATTGGTCACCATGGGCAACCTCATGGCCGGCTGATGCAAAATTTCAAAATATGGGGCAAGGCTCACATCATTTGTCACCTAGATCTCTGATTTGAGCACCACGTTTCTTAGATATACAAGTGTACATGATAACCATAGTTGATAATATCTTCTTATAATGATTGAATCAATTAAACAATGTAGACAATTACTTGTCTAAGAGTTGTGTGCAAAACGGAACGTAGCCATCTGTACGTTGATAACTAAGCACTACAGAAAACTCCGCCCCTTGATATGACCTAAGGCTCCATCAAGGGGTCCTCCATCAAAATATACCATGTTTAATTAGGATGCTAATCTTGAAGCAAGAGAAACAAATGTTTATGGTGTCTTCTCCCAAGCACTTCCACTGCACTTGTGATGGTTGCAAGTAATCTCTTTCACCATGGTTGAATAAAATGAGTTGTTCAATGGCAGCTTGTGTTCAACTTGACATTGACTACATATTGGTTTGCTTAAGATAAGATCCATCTCAACATCATTTCCTAGCATGAGAATTATCTATGTCACTTGTTTCTAGATTAAGTTAACTCTGATATATATTTTTGTTACTCATGTGAAATTAACATTAGTTTATTATTTAAGTTTGTTTATATCATTGTTAACCTGAAAGCTAAAATTTTTATTGATCGGTAAATGCTGCAGCCAATGTTAGATCAGGTTCTAATGACCTAAATTAGCTCAAAGTATATTTATATAACTGATTTTCTGAAAACAAAACTCATTTTTGGCTTAGAATTTATTGATCTGGGCTTGGTGGCTCTTTTTTCTTTTTTCCCCCTTTTATTAGACTCTATGTATTTTAGCTGGGATTGAGCTTGGCTGCAAGGCAAGCTTGAGCAAAGCCAAGATAACATAAGCTATTGTTGACTGCACTGCCAAATCTTGGAATATCTTCGGTTCAAAATCATGTTACATCACGCCCATGCCTTTCAAATGAAGTATATATATATACAGTATTTACAAGGTAGACATTTATTTTTATTTTTGTATATTATGAAATGAACAGGTCCATTTGGTGTAATTTTCAGATATTTTTTGCCTCCATATCAGCAACAGTCCATCCCCAAGCACTTGGTTTTTTAAAAATAATAATCATAATTTAAAAAAAAAGGTTAATGTGCGTCAATGGAAAGAATGTCTTGCATTTTAAATAATTTATTCAATTAATGTTCAAAAGAATGACATTTGTTGTTTTATTTTGACCATGTAGAAGCATTGATCTTCTTGTTAATTGGCGGTCTGAATATGGGACGTCAAGGCTCCGTGTCAAGGTACATTGTCCTGGTGGCGAATATTATGCTGGTACCAATCTATTACTTTATTAATATGCTCAATTGTATGAAAGCTAGATGGATATACCGCATATCGATTTGGTACCGATATAGTATGGTCAGTATCATTATATAGTATGGTCAGCATCACCGGGTGGTGTTTCATGTTACATAGGCTTGGATCGGAAATATATCGGGTTTCGCGATATCAAATTCACCAATTAACCCATTAGACTTAATTTTGAATTTGGTTCAAAAATTTATATAATGGGTTGGTTGGGTTTAGGCTTGCTTGATATATTAGTTAGTTGGGCTTCTATTACATTGAGCGGGATGAAGTCACCTTGTATTCTTTCTTATATGTACTGAAAAGAGATGAAGAGGGGGTTTTAGTGGTGGTGAGTTCTCTCGTTCTTCTTGCTTATCTAAGTTTCCAAGATTGATTGAAGGGATTCCTAAAGCATTCTAAGTGGGCTTCGAGGGATCGGAAGGGTGTTTAGGAGGTATAGCAAAAGTAGTGTTTCTCCATTAGAAAGCAGTAAGTCTATTATTGTTGAATGGTAGTCTCTTTCTAAATCTTTGAAATCTCTCAAGTTGATAGTAGGTCCTTGATCTTCTCCGTGCCCGTGGATGTAGCCCGGTAGTGGATAAATCATGTAATTTCTTATATTGTATTATTGTACTTGTTGACGTGGAGTCCCTGGATCGGTCGGTCGGAGCCGCTGCATCGTAGGACCGTTCCCTGGTTCACCTGCAAAACAGGTCCCTTGCCGGAGTTGTTCCGGCGGAGGACTCTCCGATGCCTAAGTCAATGGCGGATTCCAGCCACAGAATGGGGAAGATGTCGAGAGTGAAAGAGAAAAAGAGCTCTTGGAGATTGAAAATGTGTATGTGCGAGATTATTCACGCATACCTCTCGAGCCATATTCCTTACCCATATTTAAAAGATGGCCTCCGGTCTGTGGCCCGCTCTTTTCCCGGAGATCATGGGGAGCCATTCACTGCCAAGATTGGCAATCGTGGGTTGTCAATGAGCGGTTCCGGACAGATCGGAGGCGTGGCTGCAAGAATTGCGCGCCATGATCATGGCGTGATAAGTGTCGATTGTAACCGTTGGTTATAGTTTCCTTTTTAGAACAGATTGTGGTTCAAGCTTCGGGTTTTCCCTTGCGTGGGCCGAAGGCTTGATATTTCCCCGAGGCCGGAGATCATGTCTACGGCGGGGACCGAAGTTCGTGTCTTTGGAAGTCGATGAGTAGTTCAGACTTCGGCAGGGACCGAAGGTGCTACCCGAAGGACTGGCCTTCGGATGTTGTAGTTCGATGTGAAGCCTTGAGTTGCTTGCAGTTGGCCTTCGCTTAGTCCGAAGTCCGTAGTCCAGGGAACCGAGGCTTCGATAAGTCGAACCGGAGCCTAGTTCGTAGCTGAACCAGGATATCCCAACAGTTGCCCCCCTACTCTCAGTTGTCGAAGCAAAGATCTGCCTCGAGAAGTAAGAGTATTATGGCCTTGTCGCTTTCTTCCTGAGGGACGGCATAATAAATAATTACGGGACCTCTATTGGGCTACCCATCATGATCTGAGAATCAAATGGTGGACAGGTGCCATTCCCGGATTAAAGAGAAAAGTAGGTGGCCCTGAGGCTATCTCCCCTCGTCCTGTTGCGTAGTGGTTGAGACAATCTTTTAGTTGGGATTTGGATAGTTGTGGCCGAAGGCCATTCAGTCGGTAAGGATGAATCCTTGAACGGACCAAAACTCAGTTACGTTGCCTTCCTTCGGATGTTTAGCTTGTCCGTAGGGACGGACAGGAGTCAACTCCCCGCCAATCAATAATTAGAGGGATTTGATTAGGGTCACCGTTGTCCACGTGGCACATCGAAATTTGTACAATCGCAATCTCTTGCGCCCTATGAGCCGCCAGGCCTCTTTTTTTCCAAAAAGAGACCATTAATGATGCCGTCGCATGAGCGGATTTCTCTGGATTCGAAGCGATGGCAGTTGCGGTCCCGGGGATGGCTTCCGAGAAACTTTCTGGCTCTCGAAGCGTCACCTGGACACGTGGTGCCTTCTCATATGGCCGGGAAGGACGTGGGACGCGCCTCCTCGCAGTCGATCGTGGGCGCAGGGTTTCTATAAATAGGACCCTGCCCCCTTGCCGTCGAAGGCCATCATTTTTGTTGGTGTCTTCCTTCTATTAGTCATGAGGTTCAGCACTTTCGAGCTCCGTCGTGCAGCGAAGAGGAGGGCTATTGACCCCAAGAGGAAGCGAAGTCCGGAGCCATCTGGGCCTGTCGGCAAAGAGGAGGAGCCTTTGGTGGACCGTCTCGAGAAGAAGGTCCGCCTTCTGGAGGCTCAGTTGAGGGAGGCCTGGGCCCAAGTCACGGTGGCGACCACGGCGACGGAGGAGGCGAAGAAGGAGGCGGCGGAGGCCATCGCAAACTTCAGAACTTCTCATTCAAGGATGAGCTCGCCAGGGTGGCCCTGGACTCCTTCCACCAAGGATTTTGGGAGTGCCGGAGGAAAGCCTCCAAGTTTTATGACTTGAAGGGCTTGGATAATATCAAACCCTCCGTTCCCTTCCCCGGCCATGAATTCGATTCTGACTCTGATGAGGGGTCGGACTCGAGTTCGGACGGGAATCCTGGGGGCCCTTCGTCGTCTCATCTGGTCTCTCCCCGACGGTACAGGAAAAACTCGTCGGGGAGTTAATGCAAATTTTCCAACTCTGCTGTTGCTGCTGCTTCTTTTTTTTTTTTGTATCTCTCTTTAGGAGAGTTTCTTTTCTTTTTCTTACTCTCTTTATAGGAGAGTTTCTTTCTTTTTTTCTTTCTTTCCTTTTCTTTTTGTAAGAAAAATTGAAAGAAATGGAAAATCTTTTCTTTTACCTCTTCCCATATTTTTTCTGCGATGTGTTGCATCACGATTTATCCATAATGCAGACTCCATAAACCACTTGCAATTTGTAGGGAAGAAGTAGGGTCCGTTGGACCGCTCTGAGAGTGTTTGTTGTTGACAGAGAGGACAACAGTAGTCCTTTTAGGCACGTGTTCGGATTTTTCGTAGGGTAGGGTGTTTACACCATCCCTATGCTCTTTCTGTCATAATTAAGGTAGGCTGTTCAGGCCTGTCTCGACGCATGTTCGGATTCACCGTAGGGTAGGTTACGAAAACCATCCCTGTGCCTTTGATCTTTTTGGTAGCATGGTTAGGTCATCCATTGCACTCGTCGAGCATATCGATAAGGCGAGTAGATCAGGCTCTCCTTTGCACAGTTGACCGATTTTTCAGATCGGATCATTTGGGCTGTTGTCGTTCAGTCGATGCAACTAGTCGTTCTGAGTCGAGTAGGGTTGAGGAGCTTTGCACAGGAGTTTTTTGGAACTTTTTCATTGATAGTATTTGCGAAGGTTTTGTACATTCCATGGCCGGGATAGGGTATTCTCCTCCAGGGTCTTGAGTCGATATATCTCTGGTTGAATGACTTCTTCGACTTGATATGGGCCTTCCCAGTTGAGGGAGAGTTTACCCTGTTCCGTTGGCCTGGACACCTCTGCTCTTCGCAATACCATGTCCCCCGTATGGAAAGTTTGCTCCATCACCCTTGCATTGTAGTACCGTGACCTTTTGCTGATATGCTGCCATTCTTATCTAGGCCTGTAGCCTGGTGCTTGATAGCAGATCCAGATCGATCCTTCTGCGATCGGAATTCTCAGGCTCTTCATAGTTGTTAATCCTCAAGGACTGTAGGGAGACTTCGATAGGTAGCATGGCTTCGGTACCGTAGGCTAGGTTGAACGGAGATTCGCCGGTGGCTGTTCTTGGGGTAGTCCGGTATGCCCAAAGAATAGATGTCAGTTCTTCGACCCAAAGCCCTTTGGCGGCGTTCAACCTTGTCTTTAGACCATGGAGGATGGTCCGGTTGGTGACTTCGGCTTCTTCGTTGGACTGTGGATGAGCAACGGATGTTAGCCGATGTTGGATATGGTATCAAGAACAGAAGTCCTTGAACTTCGGATTGTCGAATTGTCTTCCGTTGTCCGTGATGATGACGTGTGGGATACCGAACCTGAAGATGATGGAGTTTTTCACAAAACTTTCCACCCTGCCCTTTGTGATTTAGGCCAATGGTTCGGCTTCCACCCATTTTGTGAAATAGTCAATGGCCACTAGGAGAAACTTCCTTTGCTCTGATGCTAGTGGGAACGGGCCAAGGATGTCCATCCCCCACTGTGCAAAGGGCCATGGGGCTACCAACTGAGTCAGGTGACTCGCAGGTCATCTCTGCATATTGGCATACCTCTGGCATTGGTCGCATTTCCGCACGAAATCAGCTGAGTCCTTTTGGATGGAGGGCTAGTAATACCCTTGTGGAATAACCTTGTATGCTTGAGATCTGCCTCCCAAATGATCCCCGCATATGCCCTCGTGGACCTCTCTCAATGCATAATCTGTATCGGTGGGTCCGAGGCATTTTAGCAGTGGTTGGGAGAACGATCTCTTGTAGAGGGTTCCGTCTAAGATGACGTACAGAGACGCCATCCAGCGGATCTTCTTGGCCTCTGCCTTATCTTCGGGAAGTTCTCCTTCATTCAGGAATCTGGTGATGGGATCCATCTAGCTTGGCTCGGCATCAATCTGGCGCACCTCTGCAGCCTCTTCGACAATGCTTGAAGTTTCAAGATGTTCAACAAAGGTACGCCTGAGAGACTCATGTGCTGTAGTTGCCAGTCGAGATAGTGCATCCGTCCAAGAGTTCTCCGATCGGGGAACATGAATAATTTCAAAATGTTCCAGTTGGGAGGATAAAGCCTGAACCTTCTCCAGGTATTGCACCATGGTTGGATCTTTGGCTGCGTACTCTCCATTGACTTGATTCACAACCAGCTGAAAATCGGAGAAAGTTCGGAGTTGCCGGATTCCCAGATCTTTGGCGATCCGAAGTTCGGCAAGTAGGGCCTCATATTCGGCCTGATTATTGGAGGCGTGGAAGGAGAAACGGAGTACATACTCTATATCTGGCCGTCAGGTTCGGCCAACATGAGTCCAGCCCCGCACCCGGTAGCATTGGAAGCTCCGTCCACATGAAGCACCCAAACAGACTTCATCTCCTTCGGGGTTTCTTCTTTATCCGAAGAGGCTTCATCTTCGAACTTCCAAGTGTACTCGGCTAGAAAATCGAAGAGCTCCTGGGCCTTCATAGTCGCTCGGGACTGGAAGCTAATGTCAAATTCGCTCAGCTTCATAGCCCACTTGGCTATCCTTCCATAAGTGTCCGGAGATCGGAGAACGGCCTTGAGAAGTTGATCGTCAGCACCACGATAGCATGGGCCTGGAAATATGCCCGTAGTCGCTTGCCGCATTCACTAAAGAGTAGATCAGCTTCTGCATCCTTGCATATCGCGTTTCTACGTGACGCAGGATCTTGCTGATGTAGTAGATCAGCTTGTGGGACCTGTCTTCTTCCTTCCGGACAAGAACCGAACTCACTACTTCGTTTGAAGCAGAGAGGTACAGGTAGAGGACCTCGCATTCTTTTGGCTTGGAGAGTAAGGGCGGGGTCTCTAAATACTTCTTCAATTTCTCAAAGGCAACGCGACAGTCTTCGGACCATTCGAAGCCCTTTGATTGCCGAAGTACCTTGAAGAACGGAAGACACTTCTCGGCGGATCGAGAGATAAATCTGCTTAGGGAGGCAATCCTCCCTGTCGACTGTTGGACTTCCTTTTTACAGGAGGGATGTCGCATATCCTTCAAGGCCTGGATCTTCTCGGGGTTGGCCTCAATCCCTCGTTTGGTGACAAAGAAGCCCAGGAATTTACCCAACGTGACCCCGAAGGCGCACTTCGCCAGGTTTAACTTCATTTGGTAGCACCGGAGAGCGCTGAATGACTCCTCCAAGTCGTGGATGTGGTCTCTCTGGTGGAGACTCTTGACGATCATGTCGTCAACATAGGCCTCCATATTTCTTCCCAGTTGCTTTTCAAACACCTTATTGATGAGTCTTTGGAATGTTGCCCCGGTGTTCTTGAGGCCGAACGGCATCATCTTGTAGCAGTAGAGACCTTTGTCAGTGATGAATGCCGTCTTCTCCTCATCTTGCGGATCCATTCTGATCTGGTTGTAGCCGGAGAAGGCATCCATAAAGCTCAGCAACTGGTGGCCGGCGGTAGCATCGACCAGTTGATCAATCTTTGGAAGAGGGAAGCTATCTTTTGGGCAAGCCTTGTTGAGGTCTGTATAGTCGATGCATATCCTCCACTTGCCGCTAGCTTTCTTCACCATTATCACATTGGCCAGCCACTCAGGGTAGCGGGCCTCTCTAATGAACCCTGCCTTGAGGAGCTTGCCGACCTCTTCATCAACAGCTTGCTGTCTTTCGGGGGCGAAGCTCCTCTTCTTCTGTCGCACCGGCTTGTACCCAGGGGTTACTTCCAGTCGATGAGTAATCACTTCGGCGGGAATCCTGAGCATGTCTGAAGCCGACCAGGCAAAGATATCGACGTTGTCCCTGAGGAAACGGATCAGCTTCGTTCTGGTTTCTTCGTCAAGGGCGCTTCCGATTTGCATAACTCTAGAGGGATCTTCCTCTTTCAAAGGTATCGGGATAGTCCTCTCCATGGGTTCACCAAGGTTTGTGGTTGAATCTCTCGGATCTAGCTGATCCAGAGTAGTCGAATCTTTGAAATGCCCATCTTCAATCATTAGACATTGACATGCCGTCCTCTGGTTCCCTCTAACTTCTCCAACACCATTCCTGGTGGGGAAGCGTACTAAGAGGTAGTGAGAGGAGATCACGGTCTGGAACTTATTCAAGGCGGGCCTCCCCAGAATAATGTTGTATGCAGAGGGGATCTAGACCACCGTGAAGTTGATCAGCAATGTCTTTTGTCGAGGCTCAGAGCCGAGGGTTACAGGCAACACTATCTCCCTTTCGGCATAAACTTGGTTGCCCCTGAAACCGGAGAGTGCTTTGGGGGATATTTGTAGTTGATGTCTAGGCAAACACATTTTGGAGAATGCATCGTACATCAAGACATCGGTCAAACTTCCATGATCAATAAGAACTCTCTGTACATCATAATTGGCCACTACGGTCGAAATTACAAGAGGGTCGTCGTGCGGGAGCCGGACTCCCGCAAGGTCGTCGTCGGAGAAGAGGTTGGAGTTAGTATCTTTCAGTCGCTTTGAAGCTTCATCTTCATCCCTTCTCCAGTTGGCGGGCCGATGTATCATCCCTACACCTCCGTTGGTGAGCCTTTGATTTGGCAATTCGGCCTCTTCAGGAGGTGGCTGGAGAACAGTTGCTTCCGACCGGGGTCCCTGGCGATCGATGTACCGCTCTAGGTATCCTCTCTTGATGAGATCCTCAATCGCATCCCTCAGCTGGATGCATTCTTCTATGTTGTGGCCGTGGTCCCGGTGGAATCGATAGAACTTGTTCCTGTTCCTTACGGAAGAGGAGGCCTTCATGGGACGGGGTCGTTGGAGATAGTTTTTTTTTTCTATCTCCATGAGGATCTTCTCTCGAGGGAGGTTGAGGAGGGTGTATGAGTCGAATCTTCCTCTCAATGCTCTGGGCTTGGACGGGCTTCTCCAGTGGTCTGCATATCTGCCGCTGTTGTTATTGGAAGTTTGGGGGCCTTGCCCCCTATTATTCTTCTTCTTTGAAGGGGGTTTTCCTTCAATCATATGTCGATTCGCCGCCTGCTCTTCAGTATCGGCGTATTTCTGAGCCCTTGATAGGAGCTCAGCGTAGCTTTTGGGGAACTTCTTGTCCAGGAAAAAAGTAAGCCTGGAGGTTCGAAGCCCCTTCTTCAGAGCTGACATGGCCACGTGCTCGTTGAGATCGGGGATCTCAAGCATGGCCGCATTGAGCCTGGAGATATAATCTCTCAGGCTCTCTCCTTCATTCTGGTGAAGGAGGAAGAGTGTGTCCGTATTCCTAGGAGTCTTGCGGCAGGTCCTGAAATGCAAGACAAATAATTTTTCTAACTCGGAAAAGGAATCGATGGTACATGGGCGCAGGCTCGAGTACCACATCCGAGCGGACTTCTTCAAGGTAGCCGGGAACGCCAGACAGTACATCACGTCCGAAGCTCCTTGAATCATCATATGGGCTTTGAAGCTGCCCAAATAGTTGAAGGGGTTGGAGGTGCTGTCGTAGGGTTCCATTTGGAGAACCCTGAAGTGCCGAGGAATGTCCTCAGCCATGATGCCGTCGTTGTAGGGTGGGCGTAGATCACCCACAATCAGGTCCTCGGGATCTCTCTGATCCCGCATTCTCTGTTCTCGTGTCCTTGCCATATCTGATTCGATGGCTCTGAACCTCCCGTCATAATCGGGAGTCTGCCTGGGCACTCTCTCCACTGGAGTGGAGTCTTCGGAGGAGGAGGAGGAAGTTTGCCTAGGCCTTTTCCCTTTTTATGGGGAATCGGCAGACCTAGGTAGTCTCGAAGTTCGGCCTTCGGGAAAGGGCCGAGAATGGGAGGAGGGATGCACTGAATCCTCCCGTAGTGCTCTCCTTCTTCGGGATCGAGAGCTATGTCTAGAAACAGCCGGTGGATTTGCCACCGGGAAGGCTCTATCTTGAAACTCTTGAACCATGGCCGTCAGGTTGGCGACCTGGTTCATAAGAGCTTCGAACTACTATGCTCCCACAACAACCATGGGAGGTGGAACATTGTTCTCCTCCGGGGGTGCACCCCCCTGAGACGGAGCACGACTTCGGCTTGTAGAAGCATTTTAAGCTTTTCCTCTTGCCATCAAGAAATTCTTTGTTTCTTCCCCTTGTCTGGGAGGGAGTTTAACAAATGTTAGTAATACGCCCCCCTACCTGGCATGCCAATATGTTGACATGGAGTCCCTGGATCAGCCGGTCGGAGCCGCTGCGTCGCAGGACCGCTCCCTGGTTCACCTGCAAAACAGGTCCCTTGTCGGAGTTGTTCCGGTGGAGGACACTCCGATGCTTAAGTCAGTGGCAGATTTCAGCCACAGAATGGGGAAAATATCGAGAGTGGAAGAGAAAAAGAGCTCTTGGAGATTGAAAATGTGTATGTGCGAGATTATGCACGCGTACCTCTCGAGCCATATTCCTTACCCATATTTAAAAGATGGCCTCCGGTCTGTAGCCCGCTCTTTTCCCGGAGATCATGGGGAGCCATTCACTCCCATGATTGACGATCGTGGGTTGTCAATGAGCGGTTCCGGCCAGATCGGAGGCGTGGCTGCAGGAATTGCGCACCATGATCATGGCGTGATGAGTATCGATTGTAACCGTTGGTTACAGTTTCCTTTTTGGAATAGATTGTGGTTCAGCTTCGGGTTTCCTCTTGCGTGGGCCGAAGGCTTGATATTTTTCCGAGGCCGGAGATCATGTCTACTGCGGGGACCGAAGTTCGTGTCTTCGGAAGTTGATGAGTAGTTCAGACTTCGGCCGGGGTCGAAGGTGCTACCCGAAGGACTGGCCTTCGGATGTTGTAGTTCGGTGTGAAGCCTTGAGTTGCTTGCAGTTGGCTTTCGCTTAGTCCGAAGTCCGTAGTTCGGGGAACCGGGGTTTCGATAAGTCGAACCGGAGCCTGGTTCGTAGCTGAACCAGGATATCCCAACAATACTTATGGTTTTCTCTTTGATTTTCTTATTTTTTCATAGCTTGTATATCTTAGTTGTGAGGGTTTATATCCAATTTATTGGTTCATTAGCGAGTTATGACCTTGTTGTTAGGGTTCTGTCATTGCCATCCCCTTCAAAACAAAATAGTTCGACTCAAGATGCATGCCTACAGAGTTGGGGTAACCTGCTCATGTTCTTCATTTTCCTTGTATCAATTAACACCTTGTTTATGGTCCAGGGTGATCAACATGAGAAAGAATTGGACCGAACAACCTTGCATCTACATGCAACCATACTACATAAAATTTACTGCTTTCTGATCAAATGATCAAAAGCAGTGGAAGAAGAACCAAAAATCAGGTTATTTTTTGAGAGGAAGAGATATATATCCAACTAGATGTATGATATCATTTTCAAGGACAATTAACGATACATAACAGGAAATAAAAGTCATCAGGTATCAATATACCGGTCAGATGAACTACAAGTGCTTTCAGACATTCTGGTTCCGAGGCAACATGAAATAATTAAGTTCATAAATTAGAAGTCAATATTCAGATGTTAATTAGTTTGAAGTCTCCAAGAACGAAATGGAGCAGTTGGAGAGCATGGAAGCTTTCGTTGATTCTCACAAGTTGGCTGACATTTGAAAACGTGAGTTTTACCATTGAAAGCATGGGCGTTGTTGATCTACTTGCAAGGACTTTTCTTCCAAGTGCCCGTTAGGTTGGCCCACCCCCTATCACTAATTTGGAGGGCAAATCAACCAATCCAGGGGGATTCGAGAAATTATATCTTTAAACTCCATGCACCACGTAATAGAAAATGTATCGTGGGTGATTGGCACGTACGTATAATTTCTCATAAATTGACACCTTGTTTTGCTGGCATATTGCGAAGGTACGTACTTGTTGTAATCATCTATGTGATAATAAAATTTACTTTTGATAGTGCTTGTCAAATAATTGATGAGTCTTTATAAAAAGAAATGGAAAGATAAGGGGAAAAAAGAAAAAAAAAAAAAAAAAAAAAAAAAGCTCAACTTTATTATTTTTTCTTTATCCTCCATCATTAACCCTGATTGTAGCAAGCAATTCTTTGGCTCACCAATACTTTATAAGATGGGAAAAGATTACATCCATGACCAAGGGTTTTTTGGAGTGGGTGTCCCGATCAATTATAATACAAAGTCTACGTGAGCTTTAAAGGCCTCCCTCTAATTTGCTGAAGCGGAAAGGCGGTTGCTGCCATTATCTACCCTTTAGAAGTCTTTTATTGTTTAAGTAGGACCTCTCTGATGATGATGGGAAGATCTTTCAAGCT
This sequence comes from Areca catechu, assembly GCA_021397845.1. NCBI lineage: Eukaryota > Viridiplantae > Streptophyta > Magnoliopsida > Arecales > Arecaceae > Areca > Areca catechu. The sequence continues at coordinate 40,608,493 of CM038053.1, read as the reverse complement.
TCGATGTCGATTTTTTTCTACGAAGCATCGTCATGCCTGAGATCATTGACGTGGTGATTCGACCCTTAATCTAATATGTACATATAGAATTAAATGTTAGGCCTGATGACTATTTGGAAGCTGAAAATAGGGAGATGACATCCATTGGAGTGGTTGTCCAGGGGACCTAACTCAAATAATACCTCGCACCACCAACAGTTCAGTGGGCTTGGAAAGTTTCTTGGGCCAACGTCTCCAAACATTCAGGGGTGAGAGTAATCAAGAGGAAAAAAAAAAAAAAAGTAGAACATCGAGTCCACTCAATCCATATATGTAAGGCTGCAAATGAATTGGATTGATTCGTGACCCAACCCAACTCGATCTATTTAGATCCAATCCAATCCATTTTTAGGAACCCGTGGATCCGGATCATGTCCTAAAATTAGATTCGTTTCATTTTTCGAATCGGGTCTGGGTTTACTGAATTTGAATCCAATTCGACTCGAACATATTAATACTATTATGATCATATATATTTAGATTTTTTAATTATAATTTAAAACTTGTATAAAACTTATTTTTAACATAAAGATAGGGTTATAATGATTTTTATATTTTAATTTATTTTAAAAATGATATTGTTTGTTATCTATTTTATGATCAATAATAGTTAACTATGTAATAATTAAAATATAGTTGTCTATATTTTATCCGGATCATATCTACTTCCAAAGTTTTTATATTAGAAACGGGTTATTCATGGATCCGATCCAACCTGAATGATCCATTAGATTGAAAATTCTGATAGTGGATCCAATCCGACCTGACCTGATTTTTTAGTAAGTTGGGTTTGGATCTAATATCAAGATCTAATCAAAGAATCGGATCGGATCGGATGGGGATCACTCATGATCCCATCTGACTCGGTCTATTTATGTCCATGGGACAGTCACTTGCCAAGTTGAACCACTCGTTGCTGATGCTGATCGAGCTACTACGTTTTGAATTTTTAAATTCAAATTTGAACAAGGCTTTGGATCCAAAGCCGGACACTAGCCTACCGGGTGTTCTGGTACCTATCAAGGTTCCGATCAATCTTATGCACAAATTGCTAGCATCGAATGGGGCTCTGGATTATTTCCTTTCCAACTCTTCTGAATGATGAAATTTCAAATATTCCTTCAAACTTTCCACAATAAAATCTTAAAGGTTTTGTTTTTTTTTTTGGTCAGAAAAAAAAAAGAATTGATATATGGGATTTGATAGAATTCCAAATATTTCTCCAAACTTTCCATACTTAACGCTCGCTTGGTCAACTCTGATGGCTCTGTCGTGACTTGATTTACGGGTAGAATCCCAAATATTTTTTTATGGGATTCGTTCAGCTCGACTTATGATTTTCTATACATGTTGAATTTTTTTATGAAAATACTGAATTTGTATATATATATATATATATATATATTCGCCATGCTCAATAAAATAAAGTTATTCTAATCACCTTTTTTCCTCGTTGGAGTCTACTTGTGGTCTTTAATTAAATGATTTAAATGTCCTTGATGCAAGTAGATCATCATGGTTTACCTTTCCAGCTGGAATTATGAAGGACTCCTTCCCACTTCGGCCATTACGCTTTTGAGTACTAAATTAACGTCCAAATCTTGTGGACACTCCTGGGGTTGCCCACGACCATCTATGATCCCAATGACCACCACTAGTGAGATGAGGCCTGGACTGGTCGGAATCTTCTCAATGGTTAAAGGCATTGTTGGGTTCGTGGCAATTTTAACATGGCTCTACTCTTTGCATGCACTACGTAGTACCCTTCTTTTGGCTCCCTGCCAGCCTCTAGTTTCCATAACTTCCATCTTTACTTGGTCTTGCAAAAGAGACTGTCCTACTTTTAGTACGTAGATGCCAGGTGTCGATTGATTGTAGGGCTGAAAATGGGTCAGTTCAAAAACCCATTATTTGAAATTGGGCTAGGCCAACTCAATAAACTTCGGGCTGACCTGAAATTGGTTTAGGCTGCGGACAAAATTTTAAGCATATTCGACTAGTTTTAGGGCTGTAAAATAGAGTTCATTTAATTTTTTGATCAAAGAGATGCCCGGATTCGGTCCAAAAATTTTTAAAATATAATCTTTGGGCCGGCCCATTTCCAGCCCTAGTTGATTAGCTGCATCTTTTACCCCTTTATAGTGTCACATCCTGGTCCGAGGCTTGAGCCAAGCATATGACAGACGACCGTATATTTTTAGAGTTTAATTCAATTGAATATGTAAGACTTAATTTTTAACTTTCAAATCTTTTAAAATATTAGAATAATAAAAATAATAGTAAATCCGACTTCATGACTACTAACATAATGAATAAGTTAAACTTATCAATACTTCCTCCAATTGTAAGCCTCTTATAGAATGTTCTCAAACCTCAACTACTACGTACCATCTGAAAATGGAAAAAAAATATAATAAGCTAAATAAGTCCAGTAATTTATCATAACCTCTAGTTCACAAAAATATAAAATTTAATTTTTATTTATAAAATATAAGTCAATGAAATAAGTTAAATCAAATAACATAAAATCTTTATAGAGTACAATCAACATAAGATTTTTATAATGCATATTTGACAACAATATATTTTTAAAATAAAATAACCAAGGATAGCCATCTTCTTCCACTTTACTCTCCTAGTCCTTCTGACTATGGCCACCCATAGCTAGCCCCGAAAGAGACTAGATCCTGACTACATATACCGTTCATCAGTCATGTACCAGTGATCACCTCACTAAAGGCCCAAAAGGATATTAGCTCTTGATATCATACGAGATAACATGTATCCTCAGCATATACCAGCGATCGTCTCGCTGATTAGGCTCAGAAGAAAACTAGCTCCTCACTACACATACCATCCATCGGTCATGTATCAATGATCGTCCCATTGGAGGCCCAAAAGAAGACTAGATCCTAACTTGTATGATCATAGTCGGACTAGAGAGCATAAAAATCAACAAACAATATATTTTTCAATCATTATCAAAATAAATGTATGTTTAACTCAACATTTTGTTAAAATATATCTATGCATAGCATATATAAAGTACTCATTTGAATAACTTAACAGTAATTAAACCTTTAAATCAAATCAAGTATGGTAAAATGTATTAAAGATAGAGATAACTTATAAAAATTGATTATATCAGGAATACTCGATTCAAATCCTAGAGGCACTCTTTTACTAATAAAAACAATGAAAGCTCTAACAAAATAAATTATTTAAATAATTAATCCTTAATCCAAGAAAAGAAAATAAGGAAAGAGATTTTTTGTCTAGTCTAGGGCTAAGCTCGATCTAGATATCCATTTAGGTCTGGTCGATGGAGATCGGGTTAATCAAGAAAGGAACAGTCTAAATACCCTCTGATTAATGTCCAATCAAATTGATTTCACAAGATTTAGATATTACTTTTTAAACATTTATTATTTATGTATACTCTTTCTTTTCTCTCTATTTTTCTCTCTCCTCTCTCTCCTCATCTTCTCTCCCTTTCTTTCTCTCTCCTCTTTTTTTCTTCTCTCTCTCCTCTTTCTCTTTCTCCTTCTCTTCTCTCTCCTCTTCACTTTCTCTCTTCTCTCTTTTCTCTCTCTCTCTCCTCTTTTTCTCTTGTTTTTTTCTTTCTTTTCTTTTCTTCTCTTTTCTCTCTTTTCTTTTCTTTTTCTTCTTTTCTTTTTCCTTTCCCTCTCTTCTTTCTTCTTCCACCAGCCGACCACGAGGGGGTTTCTTCTTCATGACTTCCAGGGAGGCAAGGGGACAGAGGGACGAGGTAGCTTCTGGTGGAGGCACGGCCAAGAGAGGATAATCATGGCCGAAGTGGTCGTAACTAGTGGTGGCTTGGCTGAGCACGAAAAGCTGAGAGAGGGAGGAAAAGGGGTGCTACCCCATTACTTGGTGGCGGCTCCCATGATCAAGAGAAAATGGAGGAAAGCTTACCGGGAAGGTGGTGCAGGTGGAGCATGGTTGGTGATGCTAGTTTATGACAGTGACAAGGGCCAAACGGCTTCAAACCTTTTGAATCATGGAAGGCAGAGGATTTAGGGAGGAAGGGGGTCTTTGGGAGGTCGAGATTAGATCCACCAGTTCGATGATTGCCGGAGAGGAGGAAGAGGGTGGTGGAGATTTGATTTTGGCTCAAAGGGGTGCGATGAGAAGAGGTTTTAAATAGAGATTTCGGAGAAAATAACCTTGATCTCTAGCAGATATATTCAGCTGATTGCGAGTCCCAGCACACCCCGTCTCTTCGCTGACGATCTTCCATCTTTCCATGGCCACATCTTCGATCAATCTGGCGGTTGTCTTGACCAAACTAGCAGGGGACAAAGTTCCCTGTTTCATTTTTTTTCTTGTTTTAGGTTGAAGTCGGCTAGGATTGCCAACTTCGGCCCAGAATTGGCCCACTGGCCTAGGGTTCTTACATATAGGTTTGAATCTCATGGCTACTATAACCTTAGATCATATCCCACTAGTAATTTCTTTCAACTTATATATCTATTGTTGGGATTTGGATGCACAACGAAAAAAATAGATTTTAAAAATTTTTAATCATGCATCAACACTTGATTACATTCGATCCGAATCTCAATCCCAAAATCATTTTGATTATTCTAATCAAACATGAAACAAACAGCAAGCAAAGGATCGAGATAAATTATTATACTTTCTAATACTCTGATTTGATTGTTGATTGGTTCCCCTCGAGACATATAAGCATATGCCTTCCAATGATAATCTATGTGGGTCTCGATAAAAGGATTTTTCTCAATCTAATTTGCTGATTTTCTTCTCAAGAAATCAATAGTGGAGACCTCTTCTTGTTTTTCTCCGGGCCTTTCCCTCTATCTTGGCATGAAGAATATTGATTGTCCAACCCCCGAGCAAACCCCCTTTATTTATAGACTTAATGCCCTAATTTTAGCCTACTTCCTGACTTAACAAGGAGTCAAAACCCCTCAAACCGCCCAACACTTGGATGCCAATCTCAAGAGACTTGTTGCCTCTTTTACGTGGGGTTTGTGAGCTGGCATGAAATATTTTTATGCTAGGGTTGAGTTGGCGTGGAGTCCTCTACTTGGACTCCTCCCACTTATATGCCAAAACAAGGAGAGGCATGAAACTCTTTGACATGTGGGCAAGGGAGGCTTGGATGAATCTTTCTGCAAGTAGGATTTTTCCATTCCATGATACGCAAGAGAGCACTTAAAATAAAAGGAAGTTAGGTGCCAACTACTTGACCCAATCAATTCCTAAACTAATTAGGAATCCAACTAGATGGAGATACTTGGATTTAATCATGTGCTAGTATGCTTGACCTAAATCCATTAGATTTTCAACCAAATCCATATTGAATTAGGACTTATCAAGCCTAATCAAAAGTCTATGATCAATTTTCTTTTTGTATGTCACCCATTAAGTTCCAGATCTAGCCAGCAGTAGGCCTAGGCTCATATCAACCTAACCCGATTAGATCCAAGATATATTCAGCCCATGCATTGCAATCAATTAGAACTTTTTTAATTTAATTACTAAATTAAGTTTTTTAATTTATGAGAACTTACAAGTCAAGATTGATGTCTAATAACGTATCATGACTACTTAGAAAATGTGAAACTTGATGGAATACTAAAATATTCTTTGCTATAAGTTACCATGTAATTCAATCATTTGATCACACAACATCTCAGACAGGTCAAGGGCAAGAATCATGTCAAGCCCAAATATCTATCAATATATATCTAAATCCGATGATGATGTTGATGAACCATTAGAAATTCTTTCTAATGTTGATTTTGCTCTAACTAGAGACTTCCTAAGTTATCATCCTATGAAACCACATAGGATGATCTCTCCTCTTTTTCATAGGATGATCTCTCCTCTTATAAGAGGAGAGACCGATTCCTTATTGACCATTCATAACCTTTATGCACACTTTAATTACCATTCCTAGAGCATCCAATGCATGTCTTAGAGAGTCATACTAGGGTATGAACCAAAGTATGGATCTACATATATAAAGTACCATGATGATTTCAGGTTTAAAGATCACTTGCACCACTTCCACCGGAGAACCATCTTTGACATGCTAGTAAGGCTCCATTAGATGTTCTCCTTGTGGATCAGTTCAGTGAACTCATTCTGCAATGAACACCTACATCCTTATATTAGTATTCCTATACAAGTAATTGTAAAATCAATCACCTTCTCTTTTGAGCATATATAGAATGTACCAGTCTTACTAATATTATCGATCTCTGACTCAATAATCCTATGACTAAGAATATTTTTGACTAGGGCTATCATTATAGGTCTTATTGGCATGATCTTATCATGATCATGGTCCTAAAATGACTGTCCTAATCTATGAAGTTTGTCATAATCTTAATTAAGTCATGGGACAAATAAAAGATGCAGTATACAACAAAACACAATGCCTCATATTATTAAATAAATAACTAAATGTCATGTACATGAGTATAGAAAAAGAATATAAAAGTTTCATCGTATCATCCATGTAATTGGCTTGCAAGGCATTATTCTTTCAATCTTCTATTTATACTAAAGCCAATCACCCTTGTACCTGATACCCATGTTATCAAGGTGGTAGTCGAACTGCTACCATGACAAGGCCTTAGTGAACGAGTCCACTATGTTATTTTTAGTATCAACTTGCTCTATGATCACACCTTGTCTTTCGATAATCTCTTAAATGCGATGAAAGCGTCTGAGAATCACTGTAAGAAAAATAAGTATTAGCAACCCTAATAAAATTAGCGACAACATGCCATCGCTAATAAGCCATCGGATAAGTCCTGGTTACAAATGACCCTTATCCATGATGGTGCCCAATGCCATCACTAATTAGGGTTATTAGTGATGATATATAAGAGATGGAAAAATATCATTGCTAATAATATTTTAATTTTTTTAAAAATAATTTATAAAATTTATTAGTGATAAAAAAATTCATTGCTAAAAAGCCATCAATAATAGATTATTAGCAATAGCTATACCATCACTAATATCATCACTAATAATGTTTTAATCTTTTTAAAAAATAAGTAAATAAATAATTAGTAATCAAAAAAATTTTATCGATGAAGAGTACCATCACTACCATCACTAATAGTATTTTATTTTTTTAAAAAAATTATTTTTTTAAAAAATAATTTTAATGATAATAATAAATAATTAGAATTCTTAAGTAATATTAAAAATAAAATAATAATTAACAATCATAATTATATCATGGTAAAAATGTAATTTAATAAGTATAAATTTTATAATTTTATAAATTTGGACTACTAAAAAAATAAATATATAATATCAAAATAAAAAAATTATGTAAGATGTACGTCGTCATCATCATCCTCCTCCTCCTCCTACATCTCCTCTCCATCAATTGGTGCGGTAGATGAGAACTGGATATCCCAGCATCCTATAATGAAAAGATAAAATATTATTAATAAATTTATAAATATAAAAAATTAAAAAAATTATTAATAAACTTACATACTATGATAACTAGGAGAATGAGGTTAGCTAATTGCACAGACATAGGTCTAGAAAAAGCTCTACGACCATATCACAAATGGTATCTTGGAGGTGTTGGAGTCGCTGAGCCAAGACATGGCTCACAATGTCCTCAATGTATGTATCACTCTACATCTAGGTCATCGGAACCTAAGAAGAGGAAGCCGAAGAGTGTCCAGTTATCGGAGGGTCGAAGCTATGGTTAAATCCGAGGACCCAGCTTATACTCACCCCTCTTGTAATCCTGAGCCATTCCTGAGATCAAGAAGGGGCTAAGAGGATGGATCCTCACCATACCTTGCTACAGCGTACTCTGTATACTCTACCTATATATTTTACAAATTGATTAGTATAATTATACATTTTAGTATATATAAAATTAATACTTTTAAGTTTTTACCATGACACATCGAAATTTCTTATCTAAATAATCATCCTCCTAGATCGATGTGTGGCCTTCTACAACTACAGCTATCTTGGTGCATGACCCAGCTACTGTGTTTACAATAAATAAATTATAAAAATAATTTAATTAAAATATATATAATATTAATTAAAATTAAAATTAATTAATATAATTATGTATAGAATTCTTACCAATTTGTCGCCACCACATGGGTGCCAACAGAGCCACTAATATTCTTGATTGAATCCTGTCAGGCGGTATGATTCTGTCGTACCCTCTATTACCTAATAGAATACTCCTTGATGCTCCACATCTGAAAGGGCCTTCCACATGTCTGCCCGCATCCAATGATCCATATAAGTTCTCTAGTCCGATGATGACTCAAACTTGATATGCTTTGTGGCTCTCTACCTGAGATCGTGCAGCCCATCCCAGAACCAATATGTGGCTACCTCCTCGAAGATTGGATGGCTAACCTTTTTAGCTTATAATACTCCTACAAACAAAAGCAAGCTTGGGGTCAATTAAATAAAACACAATCATTTCATGATTTTAAAAATTAAACTCATGAGTTACCAAAAACATTTATCAAGCTGCATCTCGAGCCCTCAACGGTCAACTGGAGAACTTGTTCATCGATCCCGGCATCAATCAATGAAAGATTCTGGTAACCACTCGAGAAACTCCAAGCTCTCTAATTGTCCTACAAATCTAAAATTTAATAATAAAAGTTAACTCTAAAATGTCCTGCAAATATAGATGAAAAATAGATATATGTCCAAATATTATGATCAATTCACCATAGCAAAGAAAAAAATGCAATCAGATAAAAGAAAGAATTTTGGTAAGGCAACTAAAATGTAACAAAGCAAGAAAAAAGCAAAAATATGAATTAAAATATAAAAAAATAAAAATTAATGTAATCCTTGCTATGCATAGGGATGCTCACAAGAGAGTGATGCAGAACAAATAAAGGGATGCGATGCGGAAGCAAATTAAGATTAACTAATTTTTTTGTTGTTTTTATAGGTTTGTAGAAGTTGGCTTCAAATCAAAGAAAAGTTAACCTAACATTGAAAGATACTAATATGATAATTGAAAGCACAATTTTAAGGAAACTAAATTATCAGAGTAGTTTAGAAGCAACGGATCGCTGGGGGTTGAGAAACTCCCAGACCTAGGGTTTCACTCCGAGCTTTCAACAAAACAGAAATAAAGAGAATGGAAGGTTTATCTAACCAGACAATGATCTTCACAGATTTTGGTGGAAGAACTCTCCCGAGCAGATTGTTGGATCCTCGGAGTCGGATATCTTCGTAATGGATCCTCCAATACTGGTCCTTTGACGGGTTGGCTTCTCCTGAACTCAAGATCTGGAAGAGAAGAAAAATAATTGATGGAATCAGAGAGTCAAGAAAAAGATTTACCAGGTTGATGAACTTGAAGATCGAAATTGCTGAAAACTGGATTCTCCTGGATGCTGATGTGATTTTCCTTGGAACTTGCTCTGGATCTGAAGTAGCCGGACTAGATCTGGATGAAGGTGGACGGCCTGGACTTGTAGAGAGAGAGAGGCCGTGGGAGATGGATGGATCTAGGGTTTGGTGGATGGAAAATAATGAAAGGTGGCTAGGGTTTTGGAATTTCAAGTGGCTAACCTAGGGTTTTGGATAAAGATGGAGATCTCTCACCTCCTCAAGGCTCCAATGGAACCCGGATTACCCCCTCACGGAGCTCAACACTTAGAATAGTGCGGAAGAAGAGAAACCTAGGTCACTCAACACAAGAGAATAGCAAAAATAATTTTTCTTCATTGATTTTCTAAAGTTACAAAGAGAGGTCTATTATATAGACCTAAAATTTTCTCCTAGCTTGTACAAATTCCCATGTGGGACTAAACTCTTCCAACCCCTAGATTAGATAGAAAATCCTCTCCCTTGGCCGACCAAGAGTCCAAAAAAAATTGGGACGGCCATAAAGGAATTGTTTTGGAACTTTTATGGCACCTCCTTTGGAGTTGGATTTGGATTTGGAGTCCTCTTCTTCTTATGGTATTTCTTCTTTTCTTCCACTCCAAGTTAAGCTCTTTGATTTTGATTTGAACTTCAATTAGGAGTAGGTTGGATGTCCTTCTTTGATTTCTTCTCCAAGAGAAGTTTTCTTCCTTCTTTGCTTAGGTAAATTAGGCAGGTGTGGGCGCCTCCTTTAATTTAGCCTCCAATTTAATTTTTCTTCTTTGGATGTGGGGACCATGACACTGGGATGCCTCTATGGCGCCTCCTGGACTCTGGCGTGTGCTCGGAGTGTGGCTGGGCATGTGGCTTGGAGTGTGGCCTCCACTTGCTTGAACCTTGAGTTGATTGGAAGAGAAATGTGGCACCATTTTGGACCAAATTGAAACCACATTGGGACTTGCACCGAGTCAACATGACTCAACAAAATTTAAATGGTGACTCAAGAAATAAATAAAATAAATAAACTGGTTGACCAGGTCAACCTTTATTACAAACCCTAATTTCTCGGGCAATGTCAATCAGAGATCCAAATGGAGCTCTGAAGTCTTCTTCTGAGTCTGGTGCCCGCACCAATTCTCCCAGGGTGGGAGGAACTCGACCCTATCGAGTAAGGCTCAAGTTGGCTCTGGTATCTCTCCAAGAGGTCTGGGTCCAATTCTTGTAATTCTTCTCGGGAGATCCAAGAGTCATCAGAATCTGGCCTTCCTTGCCAGCGGACCAGGTACCTTTGGTATCCTCGATTACGAGTAGAGATAACCTGATCATCCAGGATCTTTTCAATCTGCTCTTTCCTCACAGGCCAGTTTGTTGGTGGACACACAGGGTCGGGATCACTCTCAATGATAGGGTTAGGCTCAAAAGGCTCACTAGGAATCACAGCTGGCTCCCTGTACTCTACTAAGTCTGTAATGTTGAAAGTAGAGCTAATGCCTAGTTCTGGAGGCAACTCGAGCACATAGGCATTGGATCCTACTCTCTTTACCACTCTAAATGGTCCAGCTCCCCTAGCATGTAACTTTCTAACGGTTCCAGGAGGAAACCGTTCAGGCCTTAACCTAATCATCACATAGTCTCCCTCAACAAAAGATTTGACTCGCCTTTGAGTATCAGCCAACTTCTTATAAGTTTCATTACTTAAATTTATTTTGGCATGAATTTCTTTATGCAAGTCTTTTATATGCTGTGCAAAATTCTCAGCAGATTCGGAGACTCGAGTGTGGACAGGTAAAGGGACTAGGTCAAGAGGTGTGTGAGGTTTGTACCCATGTACAATTTCAAATGGACTCTTACCCATAGACCTATTGACCGAGTCGTTGTACGCAAATTCTGCCCTTGGTAGGTATAAATCCCAATTTCTGGTATTTTCACCAACAAGACATCTCAGCAGATTTCCTAGGCTACGGTTCACTACTTCAGTTTGGCCATCAGTTTGGGGATGATAGGCAGTTGAAAACTTAAGTTTTGTCCCTAACTTATGCCAAAGGGTCTTCCAAAAGTAACTGGTGAACCGGACATCCCTATCTGAAATGATTGTCTTAGGTAGGCCATGGAGTCTAACTATCTCATTGAAGAAAAGTGTGGCTACCTTAGACGCATCAAAAGTTTGGGAACAAGGCAAGAAGTTGGCCATTTTAGAGAATCGATCGACTACGACACAGATAGAATCATGTCTCCTCTGGGTCTTAGGTAAACCTAACACAAAATCCATACTCACATCTTGCCAAGGACGATCTGGGACAGGGAGTGGGGTATAAAGGCCAGTGTTTTGTTTTCGCTGTTTGGCAACAGCGCAGGTTCGACATCTAGCTACAATATTAGCTACATCCCTTTTTAAGCTAGGCCAGAAAAATTGGTCTTCAATAGCTAGAATGGTCTTGTCTTTTCCAAAATGGCCAGCTAAACCTCCAGCATGGATTTCCCAAATCAAAAATTCCCTAAGAGAAGTTCTAGGGATGCAAAGCCTATTTTTGAAGAACAAAAAACCATCTACAAGGGTATAATCCTGGTGATTACTAGATGGTCCTTGAACTAGATCCTGATACACAGTTGTGAAATCCGGACAAGACTCATATTCCTCTTTGATTTGCTCAAACCCTATGACCTCAGTTCTAACAGAAGTTAATAACAGAGATCGGCGACTAAGGGCATCAGCTACCTTATTCTCAACTCCAGCCTTATGTTTCAGGACAAAAGTATAGGACTGGATATATTCTACCCACTTAGCATGCCTAGGGTTAAGCTTCTTTGGGGAATTCAGAAATCTAAGAGCCTCATGGTCCGAAAATAGTATAAATTCCTGCGGTAGCAAATAATGTCTCCAGTAACGCAAAGCTTGCACCACCGCATAAAATTCCTTATCATAGGTAGAATACCTAAGCTTAGCATCATTAAGTTTTTCACTAAAGAATGCTATGGGATGATTCTCTTGGCTTAGGACTCCACCTATTCCTACACCTGAAGCATCACAGGCAACCTCAAATACTTTAGAAAAATCGGGTAATCTCAGAATGGGTGCCTGGGTCATTTTATCCTTAAGATCTAGGAAGGCTTTATGGGCTGACTTAGTCCAATGAAATTCTCCCTTCCTAATACAATCAGTGATTGGAGCAGCTAAAGTACTAAACCCCTTGATGAATCGCCTATAGAAGGTAGCCAAGCCATGGAAACTTCTAACTTCATGCACATTGGTTGGCTCTGGCCAGTCTACTATGGACTTAATCTTCTCAGGATCGGCCGCCACGCTGTCAGGGGTTACTACAAAACCAAGAAAGATAACTCTACTAGTCATGAATTCACACTTCTTAAGATTACCGTAGAGTCTCTCATTCCTCAAAACTTGGCAGACTGCTCTAAGGTGGTCTAGGTGATCTGTTGGGGTCTTACTATAGATCAGGATGTCATCAAAATAGACCACCACAAATTTTCCTATGAAAGCTCTAAGTACCTGGGTCATAATTCTCATGAAAGTACTAGGGGCATTGGACAACCCAAAAGGCATAACAACCCATTCATAAAGACCATCCTTAGTTTTGAAAGTAGTTTTCCATTCATCCCCGGGTCTAATCCTAACCTGATGATAGCCGCTTTTGAGATCAATCTTAGAAAAAACCATTGCACCAGCCATCATATCAAGCATGTCATCTAGTCTAGGGATGGGAAACCTATACTTGATTGTAATTTTATTGATGGCACGACTGTCAACACACATCCTCCACGTGCCATCTTTCTTTGGGGTCAGTAAGGCTGGGACTGCACAAGGGCTAAGACTTTCTCTAATAAACCCCTTCCTCAATAATTCTCCAACCTGCTTTTGCAGTTCTTCATGCTCAGATGGATTCATCCTGTAATGGGGCAAGTTGGGCAAAGTCGCTCCTGGGATTAGATCTATGGCATGCTGGATATCCCTAAGAGGTGGAAGGTGGTCTGGCAAATCCTCGGGAAAGACATCCTCAAATTCTTTTAACACAGGTTTAACTTCTTGAGGAGGCTCTAAGGGTTCCGAAGTTCTAAGTTCCTTAGCAGTCAACATCCAGATGGGTGAACCACTATGAATTTCTTGTTCTAGATCCTTAGCACTGATTAGGTTCACTCCAGTTTTCATCTCCTTAACCTTACCGGCTCCTTTAGTTACCTTGTCCTTAGGGGGAACTGAATGGATCGTAATCTTCTTCCCATTGAAACTAAAGACACAGGTATTGGATTTTCCTAAGAGGGTGGCATCATGATCATACAACCAAGGTCTTCCGAGAATTATACTACTCACCCCCATGGGTAAGACATCGCACCAAATCTTTTCGTGATAAGATTGCATTTGGATTTGGACTTGACATCTAGATTGGATGGGTATGGAGGTAGAATCTACCCAAGAAACCTTATAGGGGTTGGGATGGGAAACTGGGATTAAGCCTAACATCTTGACAGTGCTAGTAGAGATGGCATTTACACAGCTCCCACTATTTATGATGATCTTACATACCTTATCCCCTAATTTAAGAAAAGTCTGTAGGATGTTAGTCCTACGCCAATCCTCTTGAACTAGATTCTGGGATAGGATGCATCTTACAACTCCTAATTGGTCAGATTCATTGGGTTCCTCCTCTCCTTCATACTCCTCAACCAAATTCATTCCGGCCTCATAAACTTCTTCTTCAAATTCCTCACTGGGCTCGGAATTATCATTCTCTCCCTCTTCTATGTAAAGGGATCTCCGTGGGCACTGGCTAGCAACATGACCTACCTTATGACACTTGAAACAGGCTATGGCAGTACACTGACTAGAAATGTGACCTGGTTTCTGACACTTAAAACAGGTGATATTTGAACTAGGGGTTCTCTGGGTGTCAGGTGCCTTACCTTTGTCCATGGGCCTAGGGGTAGAAGTACCCTGAAAAGGTTTACTAGGGATAACTGGGCTAGATCCATTCCTTGGGATTGGGGCACTAATCCTAGAAGGTATAGGTCCTCTCTGAAATTTCTCAGTGTTCAGTGCAATCTGGTAGGCTTGGTCTAGATCAGTAACCTCTCTCAGAAATAATTCTCTCTTGATATCTTCCCTCAGTCCAGCCCTAAATCTAGACAAAGTGACTTCGTGGGCTTCACTCACATCACATCTCATTAGGTATTCATCAAAAGTAGTTATGTAGTCTGAGACAGATCGGTTTCCTTGTTTCAGGTTTTGCCATTGGTCTAACAGGTTTTGCTGGTATGAAATGGGTAGGTATTTATCTCTCAATTTTTCTTTCATACCCTGCCAAGTGGTTATGGGCTCAACATTCCGTCTCCTAGTGGTTAGCTCAATGTTCCCCCAGTATAACCTAGCTTGACGCACTAATTTCATCTTGGCAAACTTGTATTTCCTCTCCTCAGACATAGCATACCACTCAAAGTATTGATCCATCTCACCCTCCCAATCAGAATACACCTTAGGGTTCAGACTACCATCAAAAGTGGGTGCATCTAATTTGATGTTCCTGATGAACCTATCATCTCTATCTTCAGGCTCTGGGTCAGGCCTCCTATGATTAGGTTCGGGATCTCTATATAAAGGCCTTCTAGGCTCTTGATGTGGGTGAGGTTGAGGCACATTAAAATCGGGGTCAGGAGTCCAATTCCGATGTCTAGGTTCTTCAAGTACTTGGACTCGGTCCCTAAGTTGGGTAAGATCCTCATGAATTTGTGCGCTAAACTGGGCCACAGTGTTTGTCATATCCTGATTCATTTTAGCCATACTTTCAGTAAGAGTTCTGATCATGGCCTCTAAATCAGGTTGGGTTTGACCAGGTTGATATGGCACTCCGTTTCTGGTAGACATGATGATTCAAGCAAGCACACAAAATGAGACTAGACTAAATCGACTACTGGATCACTAGACCTAGAGTCCAAACTAGATGCCCAATCAGAGTGGCAAGCTAGCCTGTAGTAACTCAGGACTCAGCCAGGCAGGTGTAAGGGGAGTGTTAGGTCCCTGATCGCCAATCCTAAACACCAATCAGTGATTGGCCAGGTAGGCGGACCAGCACACAAGCCCTTCGGGACGTAGTCCCTGAACCACCGTTCTAGACACTGAGTGCTAAGCACACACAGAATAACTCAGCAAACTGACTCAACACTAGCCTAGACCCGACCAATTGGTGTCCCTAGCCCACTAGGGCAAATTAGGTCTAACTGATTTTAAATTAGGTCTAGGTTCGAATGATTGGATGGTGGTTTTGGGCTAAGGAGAGGTAATCAACTCCTCCCCTTATCTTAGATGCTCAATTGCCCTTAAGTAAATTATGAGATGATCACTCCAAAAAAGAATTGAATTACATAACACAAAAAACAGAGTTGCTGTATTTTAATTCTCAGAATTTTTACCGAAACCAATAAATCACAGAAAAATTATGGAAAATAGGTTCAATTATACTGGTTTCAACGAAGTAAAAATCATTCAATTCAGAGTTTTATGCAGGGAGAAATAATTTAGACAACAGGGAAATTACGGGCTGCAACTAGATTGTCTTCCCCGTTTATAATCCCTGCTACGAAGTTATAACCCAATGGATCCCCTACACGCCCTAGGAACACCCCGTGGAATGGGAGGAGGAGGCTTGCACCTCGCTTAGTTCCTAGGACCGGACGTCCTGGGAAGTCTACTTCGAGCAGACAAAATAAAAAGAGAACAATCGAAGCAAACAAGCAAATCAGAAACCCTAGACTGGGCTCTGATACCAAAAATGATGCAGAACAAATTAAGGGATACGATGCGGAAGCAAATTAAGATTAACTAATTTTTTTGTTGTTTTTATAGGTTTGTAGAAGTTGGCTTCAAATCAAAGAAAAGTTAACCTAACATTGAAAGATACTAATATGATAATTGAAAGCACAATTTTAAGGAAACTAAATTATCAGAGTAGTTTAGAAGCAACGGATCGCTGGGGGTTGAGAAACTCCCAGACCTAGGGTTTCACTCCGAGCTTTCAACAAAACAGAAATAAAGAGAAGGGAAGGTTTATCTAACCAGACAATGATCTTCACAGATTTTGGTGGAAGAACTCTCCCGAGCAGATTGTTGGATCCTCGGAGTCGGATATCTTCGTAATGGATCCTCCAATACTGGTCCTTTGGTGGGTTGGCTTCTCCTGAACTCAAGATCTGGAAGAGAAGAAAAACAATTGATGGAATCAGAGAGTCAAGAAAAGATTTACCAGGTTGATGAACTTGAAGATCGAAATTGCTGAAAACTGGATTCTCCTGGATGCTGATGTGATTTTCCTTGGAACTTGCTCTGGATCTGAAGTAGCCGGACTAGATCTGGATGAAGGTGGACGGCCTGGACTTGTAGAGAGAGAGAGGCCGTGGGAGATGGATGGATCTAGGGTTTGGTGGATGGAAAATAATGAAAGGTGGCTAGGGTTTTGGAATTTCAAGTGGCTAACCTAGGGTTTTGGATAAAGATGGAGATCTCTCACCTCCTCAAGGCTCCAATGGAACCCGGATTACCCCCTCACGGAGCTCAACACTTAGAATAGTGCGGAAGAAGAGAAACCTAGGTCACTCAACACAAGAGAATAGCAAAAATAATTTTTCTTCATTGATTTTCTAAAGTTACAAAGAGAGGTCTATTATATAGACCTAAAATTTTCTCCTAGCTTGTACAAATTCCCATGTGGGACTAAACTCTTCCAACCCCTAGATTAGGTAGAAAATCCTCTCCCTTGGCCGACCAAGAGTCCAAAAAAATTGGGACGGCCATAAAGGAATTGTTTTGGAACTTTTATGGCACCTCCTTTGGAGTTGGATTTGGATTTGGAGTCCTCTTCTTCTTATGGTATTTCTTCTTTTCTTCCACTCCAAGTTAAGCTCTTTGATTTTGATTTGAACTTCAATTAGGAGTAGGTTGGATGTCCTTCTTTGATTTCTTCTCCAAGAGAAGTTTTCTTCCTTCTTTGCTTAGGTAAATTAGGCAGGTGTGGGCGCCTCCTTTAATTTAGCCTCCAATTTGATTTTTTCTTCTTTGGATGTGGGGACCATGACACTGGGATGCCTCTATGGCGCCTCCTGGACTCTGGCGTGTGCTCGGAGTGTGGCTGGGCATGTGGCTTGGAGTGTGGCCTCCACTTGCTTGAACCTTGAGTTGATTGGAAGAGAAATATGGCACCATTTTGGACCAAATTGAAACCACATTGGGACTTGTACCGAGTCAACATGACTCAACAAAATTTAAATGGTGACTCAAGAAATAAATAAAATAAATAAACTGGTTGACCAGGTCAACCTTTATTACAAACCTTAATTTCTCGGGCAATGTCAATCAGAGATCCAAATGGAGCTCTGAAGTCTTCTTCTGAGTCTGGTGCCCGCACCAGAGAGGAGGGGAAGGAGGATATCGATAGCCAGCAATGGGAGGAAAGGAGGAGCGTGAGAGCTCAGTGACTATTTGAGCGGGAAGGAGAGGTGCTGGAAGTAGGGAGCTTGGGATCTCGGCACAAGTACAAGCACCAGCGATGGCATAGATGATGATGAGAGCATGAAGGAGAGGCACCAAAGAAGGAGGGGAGGCAGGAAAAAGGAAAGAGAGGAGAAGATCAACGGTGGTGAAAGAGAGCTCAATGGTAGTAAAAAAGGAAGAAGAGGAGAGGCTTGATGGCAGTAAAAAGGGGAGAAGAGGAGAGGCTAGGCGGCAGTGAAGGACAGGAGAGGAAGGAGAGGCTCGGTGGTGGTAAAAAGGGGAGGAGAGAGCATGAATATAGGCTCAGTAATGTTGAAAAAGGAAGGAGAGCGGCTCAGCAACGATGAAAAAGGGAGGAGAGGAACCGAACATCTAAGAAAAGGCATCGAACATCCAAGAAGAGGCATCGACGAAGGGGTACAAGCGAGGGACGGAGCCACGAGATGGTGGTACTTTGTACACTGCTGGATTTCTAAGGAGAGGCATCAGTGAAGGGGTGCGAGTGAGGGATGGAAGGAGGAGAGGGAAGACCAACAGCCCACGAGAGGGAAGGGGGAGAGGGAAGACCAACAATCGAGCAAGAATGAGGAAAAAAATATGGGCAGGGGGGTATATTAACCAACTTATTAACAATGGCTAATCCTGTCGCTAATATGCTTTGCCATCGATAATACTTTTATTAGTGACAACAGAGCGAGCCATTGGTACTATTTATCAGAAAAGCCTTATAATCTATATCAACTATTAGTGATTGAAACCTCCATGACCAAAATTAAAAATACCATCAATAAAAATCTTTTTTCTAAAAATAAAATAAATTAGATTTCTAAAAAATATTAGTGATGGCTCTTCCATCGCTACTACTTGATAACTCATTACTAATATTTTTTTCTAGGTATTAAAATCATAGAAAATATTTAAATTTATTAGTGATGCCTTTTTCATTGCTAATATGCATTTGGCTATCACTAATAGTATTAGCGACGGTAAAATTTTCTATCATTGTTTTGGTTATTATATGGTATTATTAGCAATGGCAACTTAGACATCGCTAATAGCTATCGCTAATAATACAATTTTTTTGTAATGAATATGCTTGGATTTCTGGTGATATCTTGGTTCCTTTGCCTGAGTAATAGCTCTAGCAATGTACATCCAGCTCTGTGATGAACTCTTCATCTACATAGCTTCCTTAGCAGTTTCACTTGCAGCAATGTACTCTATCTCAATGACTGCATCAGCAACAATCTACTACTTGGAACATTTCTAACTCACTATGCGTCCATACAAAATAAATATACACCCTGAGATGGACTTGTTATCATTTAGATTAGATCAAAAACTAGATTTAATATCCTTTTCTAGCTTCAAATCCGATCCACCATATGTCAAAAAAATATCTTTACTTCTGTTCAAGTACTTGAAAAATTTTTTCACATTTTTCTAATGATCCTCACATGATCTGCCTGAATTCTGCTGGTTATGCCCAAAACATAAGCCTATTAAACCTAGTACATAGCATAACATATATTATAGATCCCACTATTGAAGCATAAGGGATAGAGCTTATTCTATCTCTCTCTCTCTTTAGAAGTCTTAGGGGCATTTTCTTAAAGAGATGTATGTCGTGACTCATAAATAAATAACCTCCCTTATACCCATCTATGTTGAACCTCTTCAATACAAGATCTATGCACTTAAACTAGAACAAGCCTAGCATGCTTTTAAATCTATCTATATAGATCTTTATACCTAGTATCAAGATACTTCATCCAAGTCTTTCATAAAATACTTCTATGATAACCAGATCTTGATCGATTGCAATATTAGGACATCATTCTCAATTAGTAATATGTTATCCAATACAAGACTAAGAAGATAATGGTGCTTCCACTAATTTTCTTATACACACATGGTTCATTTACATTTTTGATGAAGCCAAATAATTTGACGGTCTCATCAAAATAAATATTCCAACTCCTTGATTCCTGCTTTAACTAATAAATGGATTTCTTTAGCCTGAATACTTGGTTTGCCCTTCCACTAGAGACAAACTCCTTTGGCTAAGTCATGTAGACTTCTTTCTCAAGATTTTTGTTGAGAAAAGTAATCTTAACATCCATCTATTAGATTTCACAATCATAATATACAGCTATAGTTTCATGGTTTCAAGCCATTTATCTGAGTCACTACTCATGATTGCTTCTAAATAGAATATAGGATCATCATTCTTAATAATGTGTAGCTCATTATTATTCTCAATGATAAACTCATATAGTAGTGGTACATTATGCATTATGTTTGACCTTCGGCAAGGATGTGTGTGTCATGGTTGTGTATCATAAATGGGCACATCTAGTTGATGATCATCTTGTAGAATTTCTATAGATTGATGTAGAATAGATCATGGATTTTGAACTTCTCAAAGTTCAATTATCTTCCCATTACCTCCTTCTTGGATAAACTCTTTGTCTAAGAAAGTGGCATATCTATGGATAAATACTTTTTGTTCAGCAAAAATGGTAGAAGTAGTATCCCATGCTCTGGTGGGGGCACCAGGATCAGACACAGATTACTGGATCCTATTTGGTTTACTTAGTCATGTGTCAAAGTTTTGAAAATTTTGTAATCAACTAGGATTGAGTCATGTAATAAGGTAAGACTAGTTGATTTATCTCGACCTAGTCTAGTATATTGAGTCCTATACATCAGTATGAGTCCAAATTTTGTACAAGAGAGGAGGTTATCCTATTTTGGAGTTCCATCAGGCCTCATTTAGAATCCAGAGACAATTACATCAGCTTATGGGAGCTCAATTGACATCCAGGAGCCCTAAATGCCTTTTAGATGCCCTCCAGGTGCCCTGATTCCCTCCAAATGCCATTTCAGATACCATATTTCCTCCAGATGCTTCCAGAATATTTCATATGCCAGGAGACCATGTTTTCTAGGTTATTCCAGCACTTCAGGCCTTAAAATTCCAAGCCCACGAAGCAAGCCCAATCATGAAGAACCAAGATTTCAAGGAATATGCTGATACCAGGGCACCCCAACTTCCAAGGCCCAAAGCCCATGCACTAATCCAAAGGAGGACAACCTCTTGCTGCCCCTTGAAGCCCAACACACCTTAGATAGGCATCCTCCATGAGTTGACCAAGTCCAACATGGTGGAAGAGTTCAAATACAAGGAGTTTGAGTTTTTATTTCATTCAACTTATATACTCATAGTTCTAGGTTTATTTTATAGTCTTTCTCCTACTTTAATTATGTAAACCTATTCTAACTAGGAGAAGACTTGTAATCCCTTTAGGAGAGGGCATGGGAACTCTATAAATACCCCACCCCCTCCCTCTCTTGTATTATCTTTTTCTTATGAATACAACTTGCTGAAGTTTTGTGTTATTACCTTGTGATTGGTGTCTTTGTTTTGGTTCTTTAATTTGAGTGCTCTCCTTGTGTTCCCAGATTGAAACCCTACTACCCTAGTTTCCATCTGCATCTTTGGAGATCAGCCACGCCCAAAGGAAGATGCCCTAGCTACTGCCCCAATCAAGCAACTGCTTCTTCCTCGGGACATCCATACCTAAACCTAGTTCTTTCAATTCAAAACCCTAGTTCCTTTTCTTTTTTATTTGCTATTTTGATTGATCCTAATGCTTGCAGGATCCCCGAGGTGCTTCACCTCCCCTGAGGAGGCTTTCCTTGCCTTCAGACCGGGTCTAGATCAGCCATCTGATTCAAGGAACCGAGGCTTCTTCATCCATGCTCCAATTAGAGTGTGAGTGATCCTTTCCACTGCAAAGTTTTCAATCTCTGACTGGTAAGAAACCTTCCCTTCTTTTAATTTTTGATTTGATAAAGATAAGCTATCCTAAATTGGATGTTTCTCAACTCTTGGGTTATGGCTACTTATTATCTTGCATGAGTTCTTTGCGATCATGATGATTCTTAGAATTGCTGATTACCTGCTAGTCTTTACTTTACTTTTGGAATTTAGCCTACAAACCTAAATTATAAAAATCATAAAAAAAATTAGTTTACTTTTTTTTTTTCATATTTAGCATTCTTAGAGTCGTCCCACATTAGTTTGGTATCAGAGCAGGTTTAGGATAGTTTTTATCTGCTTTGCATTCACAAACCCTAATTTCTGCATTCTATCCACTGCATTAGGTGTCTGTTCTTCATCTAATTTTGACCATCTAGGAATTTTATTTTTCTGTGAAATTTGCATGAATTGCTCTTTGTCATGTCCTCTATTTTAAAAATTTTTTTAATTATTTTTAAAGAAACCCTAAATTATTAAAGCTTGGCATATTAAAAACCCTAAAAGAATCCTAATAATTTCTGCAGCAGTCAAAACACCCTAGGATTTGAATAATCATATGATTTTTGTTCTACATGAAATTTGGTAGGTATCATCATAACCTTCCTTCCTTTGTTTTAGAATTTTTTTTTGCATCAGTAACTATGTTAAATTCTGCTTCAACTGAAATCCTAATTCTCTGATTTCTGCTGATTTTGTACTTGACTAACTCAAACATAATTAACTTCCAAAACCCCCAATCCCAAGCCAAACTTTGTTTGATAACCCCAGTTAACTTAAACTTAATTTGACATCTCATAAATTAATAAAAAATATTTTATTTTCTACTATGTTTTAGTTTGCATCAGGACCATTAAATGTTCATCATCTTTTAATCTAATCTTAAGGGCAATCAATATAACATCAGGGCAGGAGGTCATAACCTATCTTGGGTCCAAAACAACCACCCAGCATTTCTACCCAAGTCTTAATTAAAATTGATTAGACTTAATTTGCCCTAGTGGGCTAGGTGACACCAACAAGTCGGGTTCGAACCGTGTAGGCCAACTAGTGCATTTAATCCTTTAGCTATTACTGAAAGCTGGTGTCTAAGGCTGGGAGTCCAGAGTCAAATGACCTAAGTGGTGTTGTAGTTTTTAATTGGGTCCCTACAAAAGTAGGGGAAGCCTCCCACTCTCCCACCCCCTACCTGGCCAGTGGAAGGATTAACTACTGGTTAGGTGTAAGTTAAGCTGACCCATTCAGTTTTGACTCTAGGTCTAGCAAACCCTAGATTTTACTAACCTTTCTTTTGCATGCTTGGCTGCATCATTTCATCTTGATTGTCTGATTGATTGTATGACCACTAGACTAGGAACCTAATATCAAAAGTCTAAATCCCAACTAAACCCAATAATGGATCCCAATTTTGAGGTTTTCATAAAAACCATGATTGACCATATGGTTACCCAATTAACTGCCCAAATAAACTAGTCCAACACCCAAATCCAAAATCAGTTAGCCCAGACCCAAAATCAGTTAGCCCAGATAAGCATTAGGTTTGACTAATCCTATACTAAGCTTGACCAAATGAACCAAAGATTCAACAAAGTAGGAACCCTAGGCAAGACCCATAGAGTTGAACCCCAGGAACCCATAGTCCCTAGATATGAACCCAGTAGTAACCCACTATCCCTCAGTCAACCTGAACCCTATAGGATTGATACCCCTAGGTTTGAACCCATAACCTTTAAACCCATAACCTATGAACCCATAACCCTTAGTTTACTCACCCCTGTTATCCCAGACTTTAGTCAAATTTTCATTAACCAAACCCCTCTTACCACCCCATTGGTTCACCAAGATGACTTAGAAGAAGAGATATATGAGGCTGACCCAAGTCTGGTAGAGAAGTATGAAGATAATGAGTCTATTGAAGATCTAGAAGAGTACCTTATAGAAGACCCAAGATTAGTTGATTATGACCAAACCCAGATAGAAACCAATCCAGTGTTAGTTGATCCAGTAGAAACCCAGGTAGAAGCCATCCTAGAGTTAGCTGACTTTAACCACACTCAACCTATGGTGGAAGAACCTATAAAGGAAGGAGACTATGAGGAATCCAATCCCACTATTAGAGTTTTACCTGAGGAGCCACTAGACGAAAGCCCAAGTATAGAGCCCAGTCCTAAATTTCTTGAACCCGATGACTTTATCAAGGATTTGGCTTATTAGTACCCTCAAGAATAATCCCTTTCTATAGTTCCCATTAATGATCTCTTCACTGAGATTAGTGACCCACTCTTCCATACTATAAACCCTATAGGACTACCTTAAACCCATAAGGTCAATCTCATTAGTTTAGGACTCATCCCTGAAATCCCTTTTAGTATTCTACTTTTTCTGATTAACCCTGAACCATCTCCTTATTTCTCATCCTGCCAGACTAACCCTGAATCCACTTCTTATTTTCTACCATTTCCTGAAACTTCTATTTTTTTACTATTAGGTTACATTTTATAGGAGTTTGCAGGTTACATTCATTCATTAAGCATGTCATGTTTGCATTTTTTTCTGGAAAACTCTATGGCATTTGCTAGGAGTCCATAGTAAATTTTCATATGCATGCCATGCTAGGGTCAAATCCAAAGAGTTTATAGTCTATTAGGTTTTGTCCCTTAGAGAGTTCAATAAAACTTCCTTCGATAGGAAAGTTTAGTCGAGTCTAATAGGTATTAGTTGAGTCCAATAAATGCACAGCCTGAATTACAAGTCTGCACCTACACTACCCTCTGCACAGCATATGCATATGGCAATTAGTCAAAAGCTGAACATAACTAATGAACTAAATAATAACTTGGCTAATTCCCAAAAGAGAGAAAGGATTTTTGTAGAGAATTTTGTAATTGTAAAAGAATTTTCTGCTCGCAAAGCTGGGCCATCCAAAATAATGAAGAGTAATGGACCCAATGCCTATGTACTTGAGATATCACCTGATTTAGATATTAGCTCCACCTTCATCATCTCAGATCTTATAGAGTCTAGGGAGCCAACAGTGATACCTAGTGAGCACCTTGAGTTTATCCCTCCCTTTGAGAGAGAACCCACCCCAGAGTATCCACATACAAATTGGCCTATAACCGAGGTAAAGATTGAGAGAGCTCTGGATGATCAAGCTATCGGTACCCAAGATAGAGACTGTCAGCGGTACTTGGTCCGGCGGCAAGGTCGGCCAGAATTTGAGGACTCGTAGAATGCTTGTACGGATTTACAGCGCCTCAACCCAGACCCTCCTTGAGCCAAATTGACCTATACTTGACGGGGTCGAGTTCCTCACATCCGGAAGATTTGGTCGGGGTATCAGGATCTGACACAGATTAATAGACCCTATTTGGTTTACTTAGTCATGTGTCAAAGTTTTGAAAATTTTGTAATCAACTAGGATTGAGTCCTATATTGAGGTGAGACTAGTTGATTTATCTAGACATAGTCTAGTATATTGAGTCCTGTACATCAGTATGAGTCCAATATGAGTCCAAATTTTGTACAAGAGAGGAGGTTACCCTATTTTGGAGTTCCACCATGCCTCATTCAAAAGCCATATGCAATTACATCAGCTTATGGGAGCTCAATTGACACCCAGGAGCCCTAAATGCCCTCCGATGCCCTCCAGGTGCCCTGATTTCCTCCAAATACCAGTTCAGATGCCAAATTCCCTCCAGATGCTTCTGGAATATTTCATATGCCAGGAGCCCATGTTTTCCAGGTTATTCCAGCACTCCAGGCCTTAAAATTCTAAGCCTATGAAGCAAGCCCAAGCATGAAAACCAAGATTCCAAGGAATATGCTTATACCAGGGCACCCCAGCTTCCAGGGCCCAAAGCCCATGCACCAATCCAAAGGAGGATGACCCCTTGCTGCCCCTTGAATCCTAACACACCTAGGATAGGTGTCCTCTATGAGTTGACCAAGTTCAACATGGTGGAAGAGTTCAAATACAAGAAGGAGTTTGAGTTTTTATTTCATTCAACTTGTATACTCCTAGTTCTAGGTTTGTATTTAGTATTTCTCCCACTTAAATTATGTAAACATATTCTAACTAGGAGAAGACTTGTAATCCCTTTAGGAGAGGGGATGGGAACTCTATAAATACCCCACCCCCTCCCCCTCTTGTATTATCTCTTTCTTATGAATATAATTTTCTGAAATTTTGTGTTATTGCCTTGTAATTGGTGTCTTTGTTTTGGTTCTTTACTTTGAGAGCTCTCCTTGTGTTCCCAGATTGAAACCCTGCTGCCCTAGCTTCCATTTGCATCTTTGGAGATCAGCCACACCCAGAGGAAGATGCCCTAGTTGCTGCCCCAATTAAGCTACTACTTCTTCCCTGAGATATCCACACCTAAACCTAGTTCTTTCAATTCAAAACCCTAGTTTCTTTTCTTCTTTTATTTGCTGTTCTGATTGACCCTGATGCTTGCAGGATCCTCGAGATGCTTCACCTCCACTGAGGAGGCTTTTCTTGCCTTCAGACCTGGTCCAGATCAGCCATCTGATTCAAGGAACCGAGGCTTCTTCATCTAGGCTCCAATCAGAGTGTGAGTGATCCTTTCCACCGCAAAGTTTTCAATCTCTGACTGGTAAAAAATCTTTCCTTCTTTTAATTTCTGATTTGATGAAGATAAGCTATCCTAAACCAGGAGTTTTTCAACTCTCGGGTCCTGGCTACTTATTATCTTGTATGAGTTCTTTGCGATCATGATGATTCTTAGAATCACTGATTACCTGCTAGTCTTTACTTTACTTTTGGAATTTAGCCTACAAACCTAAATTATAAAAATCATAAAAAAAATTAGTTTACTTTTTTTTTCCTGCATATTTAGCATTCTCATTCTTAGAGTCATCCCGCATCATGATCTCCTTAAAATAACTCATAAATCTATATCTATATCTAGCATGTGGCTTATGTCCATCAACATTTTTCACATAAGCCATGTAGCCTCATACTTTTAGATGGTTGAGACTTAGTCTTTTTTCTTTCCATATCTTATATGCAATACTAGAAACATATTTCAAAGGTAACTTGTTTAGAACATATACGGCAATTTCTAGTGTATAGCCCCAAAATGAGATCAGAATGTCTGTAAAGCACATCATGGACTGCATCATATCTAATAAAATGTGATTCCTTATTTCTACAACACTATTTAATTATGGCAAATATGGAGGTGTCCATATAGAGAACTTTTTTTTTTCTTTAAAATGATCAAGAAATTCACTAGTCATGTATTCACCACTCCATTAGATTAAAGAGCTATAATACTTTTGCCAGTTTATTATTCACCATTCTTTGATAGTTCTTTAATTTATCAAAGGCTTCAAATTTATATTTCAGTAAATATACATATCTAAATCTAGACAAATCATTAATACAAGTGATAAATTTAAAAAGCAATAGGTGAAATACTCATCGTATCTCTGCATCTAGGATAGTAGTGATTCATGGCCCCCTTCAAGACCCATGATTCTAGTGTATACATCTCAGTGTGTTCCATATTGATTAAGCCCACCCAACCAGAATCTTGGAATCATGTCCATTGATCCGAGAGTGAGGGTCTTCGATGACCAAATTTTTGTATTAGAATCCTCATCAGCATACGTGATTCCATATTTATAGTCACCTTTTATGGTTTAGCCATAACAATATTCAAGTTGACTGCAAGCTTTAGCCATATAAGCTATCAATCTGTACATAGAGGACATAGTCAGTATGAACATTGGATATTCTTGCTAGTAGCAAGGCTACATCCCTTGCACTAGACCCAAGTAAGACTATTGTTGGTATCCCATAACATATAAAAATTCTACTTTTCAGTGCTTAACCCAATGACAACAAAGTAGTATTTGTGGTTGGAAAGCTTGGAGTCTATACCAATTTTGAGAGTCATCCTCTCTTGGTGCCCTTTAAGCTCACCGATGAAGTTAAGGCATAGTTTCTGGGGAGCCCAAGGACTTAGCCAATGGATTATCAGCAAGCCACAGGAGATGTTGCTACTAGAAGAGTAGTTGTAGGAACCCACAATGAAAGAAAGAAAGATGATCAATAGAGGATGGAAGCAAGGGAAGCCATGATGGAAATTCGACAATCTCGATGCATCCCTACCATGGTTCATGATCCATTTTATAGATGCACCAGTAGGAGTGTGCATGTTAAACCACCATAATTCTACCTGCAGCAGGGCTCGTAGGCATACTCTTTTGATATGTTATTTTGAAAATGTCTTGCAATTGTCTGCTCTAAAAGAAATGGTCGATAGTTGGTCAAGGCCACACCACGGTAGACTCTAATAAATATAATATATATATAAATATATGTCTATTATTAAAAATATTTTATTGTTTGATAATGTTGCATTTGGTGTTGCGATAAAGAATCAAAAAATACAACCCAGTTTCTAGGATATACTAGCCTCTAGTTTTGAAAATACCATGGATTAGAATTGGGATTTCATGCCTACCACTCGTCAAGTCTTTGACCACTTATTTCAAAAACTAATATCTAGTACTACAAATAAAAAAGTATTGATGCGACATGCATTCCAAAAATTTGGGAGCATTCTAAAAATTGAACTAGACCTCATGTACAAACATCAAGGCCGCTAGCTTGAACATCTGCATAGTTTAGTTATTGACAATAAATGAAGAAATATATTAAATAATAAATATAAAACCATTGCATGTATTTGTTTGTATAAATATATCATTCCTTTAAAAATAGTGCACAAGGAAACATCTCTTCATTGATGCCAAGAATTATATAGAAAATAGCTCACCCATTTATGCTTGCATAGTAATAGCTGCATGGATTTGTATATCAAAAGTTTTTAGTTTAAAATTATCATCGAAAGACATTATTCATATGTCATAGGCCCTTAATTATTAGGGTCATGGCGAAAAAGTATTTTCATAGTCAACACCTTGTCTTTGTTTGAAACATTTTGCCACTAGCCTAGTCTTGTAGATGTCTACTTGGCTATCTGCTACTTGGCTATCTGCTACAATCTTCTTCTTGAAAACCTATTTGCAGCCTATTAGGGTCATACCTTAACATGTATTAACTAAAGTTTATACTTGATTAGTATACAAGAGTTCATTTCAGATTTCATGGTTTCAAGCCATATGTCTAAGTCACTACTCATGACTGCTTCAGTATAGAATATATGATCATCGTTCTCAATGATATATAGCTCATTGTTATTCTCAATGACAAATCCATATATTAGTGGTACATTACACATTCTGTTTGACCTTTGACAAGGATGCATGTGTCATGGTTGTGTCTCATCAACGGGCACATTTGGTTGATGATCATCTTGTGGACTCTCCATAGATTATTGTGAGATAGATCGTAGGTCTTGAACTTCTTAAAATTTAACTATCTTCCTACTACCTCCTTAGATAAATTCTTTCTTTAAAAAAGTGGCATACCTACTGACAAACACTTTTTGTTCAGTAGGGTGGTAGAAGTAGTATCCTATGCTCTCCTTAAAATAATTCACAAATCTATATCTGTCCGATCTAGCATTTGGCTTATGTCCATTAACTTTTTTTCACATAAGCCAGGTAGCCCCATACTTTTAGATGGTTTAGACTTGGCCTTTTTCCTTTCTACATCTCATATGGAGTACTAGAAACATATTTTGAAGATAACTTGTTTAGAATATATGTAGCGATTTCTAGTGCATGGCCCCAAAATGTGATCGGAATGTCTATGAAGCACATGGATTGCACTCTATCTAATAGAGTGCGATTCCTTATTTTTCAACACGATTTAATTATGACATATAAGAAGGTGTCTATGTAGAGATTTTTTTTATAAAAAATGATCAAGAAATTCACTAGTCAAGTATTCACCTTCGCCATCAGATCGAAGAGCTTTAATACTTTTACCAGTTAGATCGAAGAGCTTTAATACTTTTACTAGTTTATTTCTTGATTATTCTTTGATACTTCTTAAATTTATCAAAGGTTCCAGATTTATATTTCAGCAAATATACATATCCAAACCTAGATAACTCATCAGAACAAGTGATAAATTAAGAAGGCAATAGGTGAAATACTCATCATATCTTTGCATCTTGGATAGTAATAATTCACGACCCCCTCCAAGACCCATGATTCCAGCATCTACATCCAAGTGTGTTGCATATTGATTTAGCTCGCACCCAACCGAAATCCTAGAATCACATCCATTAATCCGAGAGTGAGGGTTTTCGTCGACCAAATTCCTGTACTAGAGTCCTTATCAGCATATGGGATTTTGTATTTATAGTCACCTTTTGCAGTCTAGTTATAATGGTACTCAAGCTGACTGCAAGCTTTAGTAGCGTAAGCTATCGATCTGTATATGGAGGATGTGGTTGGCATGAACATTGGATATTCTTTCCAGTAGCAAGGGCTGCATCCCATGCACTAAATCTAAGTAAGGTTGCTACTGGTATCCAATAATATATGAAAATCTACTTTGGAGTGCCCAGCCCAATGACAATGAAGTAGTGCTTGATGTTGAAAAGCTTGGAGTCTATATCGGTTTCGATCGTCATCCTCTCTTGGTGCCTTTCGAGTTCACCGGTGAAGTTGAGGCATAGCTTCTAGGGAGCTCAAGGACTTGGCCGATGGATTATCAGCAAGCCATGAGAGATTTGTTGCTGGAAGAGCAGTTGCAGGAACTCAAAATGAATGAAAGAAAGATGATCAGGTAAATGATGGAAGCAAGGGGAGCCATGATGGAAATCCAACAACCTCGATACATCCTTACCATAGTTCATGATCCATTTTATAGATGGACCAACAGGAGTGTGTGGGTTAAACTATCGTAACTCTCCCTGCACCAGGGTTCATAAGCATAGTCCTCTGATATATTCCTTTAAAAATGTCCTGCAATTGTTTGCCCTAAAAGAAATGGTCGGCAGTTGGTCAAGGTCATACTAGGATAGACTCCGATAAATATGAAATGTATATAAATATATGTTTGTTACCAAAAATATTTTCTCATTTAACAATGTTACATTTGGTGTTGTGGTTTGAAAATACCATGGATTAAAATTGGGATTTCATGCCCACCACTCCAAGTCTTTGACCACTTATTCCAAAAATTAATATTCGGTACCACAAATAAAAAAGTGTTGATATGACATGCATTCCCAAAATTTGGGGCATTCCAAAAATTGAATTAGACCTGCATACAAATGTCAAGGCCACTAGCTTGAACATCCATATAGTTTAGTTGTTGATAATAAATGAAGGAATATATTAAATAATAAACATAGAACCATCGCATGTGTTTGTTTGTATATATATAGCATTCCTCTAAAAATAGTGCACAAGAAAACAACTCTTCATTGATGCCAAGAATTTTATGAAAAATAGCTCACCATTTATGCTTGTATAGTAATAGCTGCATGGATTTGTATTTCAAAAGTTTATGGTTTAAAATTGTCATAGAAAGATATTATTCATATGCCATGGGCCTTTGAGTATTGGGGTCATCGTGAAAAGGTCTTTTCATAGTCAACACCTTGTGTTTGTTTGAAACTTTTTGCGACTAGCTTAGCTTTATAGGTATCTACTTGGCCATTTGCTCCAATCTTCTTCTTGAAGATCCATTTGTAACCTATTGGGATCATACCCTAAGATGCATCAACCAAGGTTCATACTTGGTTGATATACATAGAATTCATTTCAGATTTCTGGCTTTTACTATCATGACTGCTTTCGAATAGAACACAGGATCATCATTCTTAATGATATGTAGCTCATTGTTATTCTCAATGACAAACCCATATATTAGTGATACATTATGCACTCTATTTTGCCTTCATCAAGGATGTGTGTTGTGGTTGTATCTCATCAATGGGCACATTTGGTCGATGATCATCTTATAAACTCTCTACAAATAGCTATCAAATAGATCGTGGGTCTTGAACTTTTCAAAGTTCAACTATCTTCCCACTACCTCCTTCTTGGATAAGCTCATTCTCTAAAAAAATGGCATGCCTACCGACAAATCTTTTATTCAGCAAGGTGGTAGAAGTCGTATCCTATACTCTCCTTAAAATAATTCATAAATCTACATCTATTTGATCTAGCACTTGGTTTATGCCCATTAACTTTTTCACATAAGCCAGGCAGTCCCATATTTTTTGATGGTTGGGACTTGGCCTTTTTCCTTTCTACATCTCATATGGAGTATTGAAACAGATTTCGAAGGTAACTTGTTTAGAACATATGCAGTGCTTTCTAGTGCATAGCCTCAAAATGAGATCGGGATGTTCGTGAAGCACATCATCGACCACACTATATCTAATAGAGTGTGATTCCTTATTTTCATAATATTATTTAATTATGGTATATAAGGAGGTGCACATATAAAGTGAATTCATTTTTCCTTAAAATGATCAAGAAATTTACTAGTCAAGTATTCATCCTCTCGATCAAATCGAAGAGCTTTAATACTTTTACTAGTTTGTTTCTCAACCATTCTTTGATACTTCTTAAATCTATCAAAAGCTTGAAATTTATATTTCAGCAAATATATATATATATCCAAAGAATCATGCCAAGTCCAAATACTAATCCGTATATATCTTGATCTGATAATGATGACTCGGTTAATAAATCATTAGAAACTCTTTTTAATATTCATCTTGCCCTGACCAGGGATTTCCTAAGTCATCATCCTATGAGATCACATAGGATATTCTCTCTTCTTACAAGGAGTGATTGATTCCTTATTGATCACTCATAACCTTCATGCACACTTTAAATACCATTCCCAGAGTATCCCATGTATGTTTCAAAGAATCATGCAAGGATATGAACTAATATATGGAACCATATATATAAGGTGCCATGGTAATCTTAGGTCTAAGGATCACTTGCACTACTTTCATTAGAAACCATCTTTAACATGCTAGTAAGGCTCTATTAGATAATCTCTTTATAAATTAGTTTAGTGAACTCATTCTCTAATGAGCATATACATTTTTGTATTAGTGTCCCTATACAAGTGATTGTGAGATCAATTACCCTCTTCTTTGAGCATACATAGTGTTGCCGCCAAGATCGTCATGGCCCATAGCTCTGATACGTCGGGTTCCCTCCGGATGCTTGGCTCCCCACCTCACGGTCAGCTCGCTCAGGGATCCTGCAAGACAGAGGAAACCTTGGGCCGAGGATTTCGGCGAAGGCACTCTGACGATCAAGTCAGTGAGACGATCGAGAAAAATAGAAACCTCTGTAGCAGAGAGCTTGGGGTACTCTCCACGTCGAGAGGGTGATAAAAGAGAAGATAAGGCCGAACTGAAAGAGTCTCTGTTGTTTTTCTTTCCTTACCTTTACTTACCTTTTCATGCGGGTCTTATATAAGTGAGTGCCTTTTGTTGGCTTCCAGGTTCTCTCCTTCGAAGGAGACTTTTTGTTGCCTGCTATCGCCTCTCTGTCAGGTTGGTTCTGTTCCTGAGCCCTAGCCATAACGGGATGTTGCCATTTTGGAGGAGACCATCCGGGTACCACAGCACCCATGGTCTAGGGCCTAGGGTCTAGGTGTCCTTCATGGAAGTCGCAGTCTCCCAGTCGTGCGGTCATCGACGTGTCGGTACACTGCAAGGCTGGAAGCCTGGTGTCGCCCGGATCATGAAGATCATGCGCATGACACGCCGTAATGGACTTGCGCCCATGGCAGGGCATGCGCCACCTCTTGGAGGCTCTACATGATCAGGTATTCCCTCATATTCATTTTGACTTCTGGCCTCCCCCCCTCTTTACGCCTTTGGTGGGAATCCACACTCATACTGGTAGGAGGGTCCACTTCGGAGGGGTGGACTCGACCTCGACCAGGAGTTGACCTCAGATAGGGGCCCACCCAATAAGCCCTACCTCAATTGAGAGTTGACTTCGGCAGGGTGGTCCATTATGGAAGCATAAGCTCGACCCCAACCGGGAGTGACCCTCTGATGGGGGGCCCACCCAATGAGCCCTGCCTCGGTTGGAAGCTAACCTCGGCAGGGTGGTCTGTCTCGATTCTTCATCATGTAGCCTTGCCCAGGTGGCGGGTCTCTTGCCATCGTGGCCATCCACAGGCTCCACATCAGTGGAGTCTCCATATCAGTTGCCCCTCACTCCCGAGGCTGGAGAACAAAGCATCACTCGGGGCGAAGGCATTGAAAAAATGTTGAGAATTCGATTCTAAATCCAATCAGATTTCACGAACCAAAATCCTCAAGAACAGCCTTGTTCCCGATCAAGAATGAATGCCCTGATCAACAAAGCAATAGCGGAAGTGTATCACCAGGTTATGGATGACCATCTGCCAGCAATCTCCATTTCAGATTACTATAGGATTCAGGTCTATGAAGATCAAGAACACCAAGAACAGGAGAAGAGAAAAGGAAGAAGAAAACAGAGAAATTTTCATGAGAGAAAGGGATTTCCACTTCCAAGAAGTTTGTTACACCACACATCCTCTTACAAGAATATAATATATATACCTCGGTCACACGTGCCCAAGATCCTAAAAAACTCTCCCAGCTGGCATCATTCAAAAACAATTCACCCGTCAACCGAGCCAACCCAAAACACTAGAGTCGACTAGGCCTTGAACCCGAGACGACTCTAATCCTCATAGCCGACTCTTCTAGACCACAGGATTGACAAACTATGCAACGGAGCCGACTCGAGCTCATCCGAGCCGACTCGTCCAGACTACAGATTTTCTGACTGTGCATCCGAGCCGACTCAAATCCATCCGAGCTGACTCGTCCAGACTGCAATCACCTTTCTAAGACGTGCCAACCAACAGAGTCGACTCTTACCACAGAAGAGCCGACCCTATGACCCAGACTGACCAAAACTGAGCCTAAACACCTAGGACTCATACCGGACTCAACCCTAGCCCTAGACACATCATGGAAAATCATGATAGACCAGATCAACACATGTACATTGATCCAACTAGCCATGAATGCACCACCCGAGACTCAATAATCTCCATCTTGGTGCTTCAAGGCTACATATGCCAGACTCCTCAAACCCATTAGCCACATACAAGAGTAGAAGCTATCCCTTGGTAGAGCCTTTATAAGTGCATCCGCCTGGTTCTCAGTTGTATGAACCTTCACCAGCACCACTTCTCCTTCCTCCACCAGCTCCCTGACTCTGTGGTACCTCACATCTATATGCTTGGTCCTAGCATGATAGACTGAGTTCTGTGTCAAGTGTATGGCACTCTGGCTATCACTGTGCAGGACCACCATACACTGTTTCACCCCCATTTCAGACACTAGCCTTCTCAGTCATAGTGCTTCCTTTGCAGCTTCAGTAATCCATATATACTTAGCTTCTGTAGTAGATAAAGCTGTAATAGGTTGAAGGGTTGATCTCCAAGAAACTGGTCCATCATACATGCAGAAGAGATAACCTATTATAGATTTTCTTGTATCAAGATCATCTGCATATCTTGCATCAACAAACCCTTCCAAAGGACCTAAATCCTCACATGATTCTATGGAGTTCCATCCATGTCCTTCAAGCTGCCCACCAAATACCAGTCCATGTCTTTGAGTCCCTTGCAGATATCTTAAAATCCACTTCAATGCTTTTCAGTGTTCCTTCCCAGGATTAGCCATGTACCTGCTCACCTGGCTTACAGCATATGCTATGTCCGACCTACAACAAACCATAGCATACATCAAATTGCCCACTGTATTGGCATACGGAACTCTTTCCATGTACTCTTTCTCCTCCTCTGACTGGGGGCACTATTTTTTCGAGAAAGAAATATGCCCTGGTAATGGTGTTTCCACAGGTTTGGCCTTATCCATCCCAAACCTCTCGAGTACCCTTTTAATGTATCCACCTTGTGACAAATGGAGTATTCCTTTGTACTTATCTCTGCTAATCTCCATTCCAAGGATTTTCTGAGCTGATCCCAAATCTTTCATCTCAAATTCTTGAGATAATGCTCTTTTCAGCCCTTTCACAGCTATCATACTTCTGCTGGCTATCAACATATCATCTGCATACAGAAGTAAATGCAAAGCATCCATAGTATCCACATCTTTCACATAGACACAATGATCATGTTCGCATCTAAGAAATCCAAGGCTCAAGATAAATGTATCAAATCTGTGATACCACTGACGAGGTGATTGTTTTAATCCATACAATGACCTCTGAAGTAGACATACCTTGTTCTCCTGTCCAATCTCAATGAAGCCATCAGGTTGCTTCATATAGATTTTCTCTTCTAGTCTTCATGTAGAAAGGCTGTCTTCACATCCATCTGCTTCAATTCCAAATTATGTTTTGCCACCAAAGACAACAACACCCGAATTGAAGTATGGCGTACCACAGGAGAAAACACTTTTGTATAGTCAACTCCTTCCCTCTATGAGTATCCCTTTGCTACCAATCTTGCCTTGTATCTCACTCAACCTTGCTCTGAAGGTAATGATTTCTTAGTGAACATCCATTTGGAGCTAATAGCATGAGCATCTTTAGGTAGATCCACCAGCTGCCATGTCTGATTCCTCCTGAGAGATTCCATCTCTTCCATCATGCCTTGTATCTATGACTCTTTATCAGGACTTTCCATGGCCTCTACAAAACTTTCTAGATCTCCATTCACAGATATAAGAGCATATGAAATTGCTTTATCCATGCCATATCTAACCGGCTTCCGGATTGTGCGTTGAGGCTTATGCAATGCCACTCCCCTTGCACTGTCCTGCAAGTCTACTGCTTGTGGCTCCTCCTGCACTTCCCTTTGAACAGCTGATTCTTCTTGCCTCTCCTTCACTCCGGAGAATCTTTCCT
Organism: Areca catechu; assembly: GCA_021397845.1. Lineage (NCBI taxonomy): Eukaryota > Viridiplantae > Streptophyta > Magnoliopsida > Arecales > Arecaceae > Areca > Areca catechu. Next base: position 40,571,900 of record CM038053.1, on the reverse strand, counting down.
GTCCAACTCCACCTCAACAAAAACTCCATTTCCTGCTAATGTTAAAGACTTATCCACCTGTGACGAGCTCTCACTACTGTTCATCTTATTGACTGCATTTCCAGTTGCAGTCCCCCGTTTCACCAACATGCTCCTCTCATAAAAAATAACATCCCTACTGACCACTACCTTTTGAGACTGTAGATCCCACAGTAGGTAACCTTTGAATCCTTGTGGATACCCTATCAAGATCATTTTCATTGACTTAGGATCCAACTTGCTTCTTTCAGTTGCCTCCACATGAACATAAACCGGGTAACCAAAAACTTTCAGGTGGCCAAGCTCCACCTTCTTCCCACTCCAAGCTTCTTCTGGAAGTCCACCATCTAACTTGAAGTGAGAGGGCCTATTTATAAGAAAACATGCCAGAGTAATAGTATCACCCCAAAAAGTTTTCAGCAGTGATGACTGTAGCCTCATACTACTTGCCCTCTCCAATAGTGTCCGGTTCATCCTTTCCGCGACACCATTCTGCTGTGGAGTCATCCCTATTGTATAATGGCATTTGATACCATTTTTCTCACAGTAACTCCTAAACTCTATACTAGAGTACTCCCCACCATTATCAATCCAAAGGTACTTTACATGTCTTCCTGTCTCCTCTACCTCAGCTCTCCAAGCCTTAAACCGGGCGAACACATCTGATTTTTCCCTTATCAGATACACCCACAGTTTTCTAGAGAAGTCATCAATGAAGGTAACAAAATACCTTGCTCCACCTCTGGATAAAACAGGTGCTGGTCCCCATACATTCGAGTGCACCAAATCCAGCACTCCTTCACTTGGCTTGGTACAAACAACAAATTTCACTTTATGTTGTTTACCAAAGATACATGGCTCACACAGGTCATTTCTATCCTTTTTCAAAGCTGGGATGTTCCCTCTTCTGCTTAACTCTGTGAGCCCTCGATCACTCATATGATCCATTCAATAGTGCCACAGTTTATATTTCAACTGTTCCTCTTATGCCGCTGCAAGCACCTAAGCACTATCACTTACCACTAAGCCTTCCATCCTATATAGATTGTTGCTCAGTCTTCTTCCTCTCATTACCACCAAAGCTCCCTTGGTAATTCTCAAACATCCACTACCAGATTGGCAACTAAAAACATATCCCTGCTCTTCCAAGTAGCCCAAAGAAATCAAATTCTTTTTCAATTCTAGTATATGTTTGACATTTGATAGAGTCCTTATCACCCCATCATACATCCTCACCCTAATAGTGCCTACTCCAACTACCATACAAGGGTGATCATCACCAAGACTTACATTACCTCCATCTGACCTGTCATAGGTGTAAAACAAATCTCGATGTGAGGTATAGTGGTATGAGCATGCAGAATCCAAAATCCAGGTATTCTTCCAATTCACTGATCTATCTGATACAACCAGTACCCCTTCTCCATTGCTTTCCAAAGCATTAGCACCACTAGTGTTGCCTCTCCCCTTTTCTGTCTTCCAAAGAGGACAATTCTTCCTGACATGTCCAAGCTGACGATACTTATAGCATTTCAAACTCTTATGATTTCGAGACTGAGATTTGCCCTTGGACTTTTCCCTAGTTCTTTCTTTGGATCTTCCTTGCCTCTCATTCATAGCAAGAATCTCTGAATTAGGATTACCTTTGCAGATCTTTTTTCTTTGCTCATTGGATCTGAGCACACCAACAACTTCTTCATAGTTTAGGGTTTCCTTCCCATAAACTAAAGTTGTTATGAGACCATCATACGATCCAGGAAGTGAATACAGCAGCAACAATGCCTGATCCTCCTCGTCTATCTTCACATCCAGACTTATCATCTTAGAACAAACCTGATTGAACCTCTGAATGTGTGTAACAAGGTCTCCTCCTTTAGGCATCCTCAAGCTATACAGTTGCTTCTTCAGCCATAGCTTGTTCGTCATGTTCTTTCCTATGTATATGTTCTCCAGTCTTCTCCAAAGACCTTTTGCAGTAGTCTCTGAACACACCTCAGGTAAAACCTGATCAGCCAAACACATCCTTATGGAACAGAAAGCAATCTCTTCTAACTCTTCCCATTCTTCAATACTAATCTTTTATGGTCTTTCTTTAATCAAGACCTTGTAGATTCCCTGTTGAACCAGCAAATCTTTAATCCTTTGCTGCCACAGGGTGAAGTTTTCCTTGCCATCGTACTTTTCAAAATCTACTTTGAGCCCACTTGATGCCATAATCACAATCAAGAATTCAAGAGATATGAAAACTGTACCTACAAAAAGCCTTACTTCCAACCCTCTGATCTTGAGATCTTCCTTCCACGAACCTTGCTCTAATACCAAAATATTGAAAAAATGTTAAGAATTCGATTCTAAATCTAATCAGATTTCACGAACCAAAATCCTCAATAACAGCCTTGTTCCCGATCAAGAATGAATGCCCTGATCAACAAAGCAATCGCAAAAGCGTATCACCAGGTTATGGATGACCATCTGCCAGCAATCTCCATATTAGATTACGGTAGGATTCAGGTCTATGAAGATCAAGAACACCAAGAACGGGAGAAGAGAAAAGGAAGAAGAAAATAGAAAAATTTTCATGGGAGAAAGGGATTTCCACTTCCAAGAAGTTCGTTACACCACACATCCTCTTACAAGAATACAATATATATACCTCGGTCAAACGTGCCTGAGATCCCAAAAAACTCCCCCAGCTAGCTTCATTCAAAAATAATTCACCCATCAACCAAGCCGACCTGAAATACTAGAGTCGACTTGGCCTTGAACCCAAGACAACTCTAATCCTCAGAGCCAACTCTTCCAGACCATAGGATTGACAAACTATGCAATGGAGCTGACTCGAGCTCATTCGAGCCGACTCGTCTAGACTGCAGGTTTCTTGACTGTGCATCCAAGCTGACTTGAATCCATTCGAGCCGACTCGTCCGGACTATAATCACCTGTTCTGAGACATGCCAACCAACAGAGTCAACTCTTACCATAGAAGAGCCGACCCTAAGACCCAGACTGATCAAAACTGAGCCTAAACACCTAGGACTCATATCAGACTCAACCCTAGCCCTAGACACATCATGGAAAACCATAACAGACTAGATCAACACATGTACATTGACCCAACTAGCCATGAATGCACCACCTGAGACTTAACAGAAGGGAGTAATGATTGTGCTGGCATGAAGGGGGCGCGTCCCTTCCATTACTAATGCCGGATGCATCAGCATTTGGGTGGTTGTGTTTCCGTGCCATCTAGGTGTTGCCATGTCTTCTCTCCTTAAAAGTGGTCATTAATGCCGCATCAGCTTCAAGGGAGCTGCTCTAGGTTTGAAGCATTGCTTTGGTACATGGCATCTCTCGATAGGCTTGGCGCGAGACATGGCACACGTCTTCTATAAGCACGAGGCGACAAGACTCTAGGCCGTTAAATAGGATCCATCTTCTCAACCCTCAGAGATTCTTCAGGCAGTGAAAAGATAAGACTTTTGCTTCAGAGCTACTCTCCCCTTCCCCTTGGGCTAAGTATTGAAAAGTTAAGGTTCCTTCCTTTTTTCCCCCTTTCTTCTCCTTGATTTGGGGAGTACCCTTGCTAGGATCTCCAGGTCCATGTACGAACTTTATCTTCATTCTTTATACTATAAGGATGAGGTTCAGCCTCAAGGATCTCTGGGAGATGTCCCGAAAGAGGGCCGCTATCGAGGAGCCCGAGGGGTAGCCCAGTGCGAAGGTTTGGGAGGGCGATGCGGGGATAACGAAGGCAGTCAAGCTTGAGGTGGCCCCTGCCGGAGGGAGGGATGCTGACTCCCTTCGGGTCGAGGAGATGGCCCATCTAGAAAGGAGGGTGCAGACCCTCCAGACTCAATTGGAGGAGGAAAAGGAACGGGTCACAACGGTAGTTGAGAGGGCAACGACAGTTGTTGTGCTGTTGGAGATGGTCAAAAAAGAGGCTGCAGAGGCCATCCCCAAGTTCATAGCATCCTAGGCCTTTAAGGATGAGGTCACTGAGGCTGTCTTGGATTCCTTCCATCAAGGATTCAGGGACTTCAAAAGCAAGGCCTTTCACTTTTACGGGCTGAAAAGGCTAGACAACATCAGGCCTTCCATTCCGTTCCCTGGGCAGGAGGATGAGCCTGGCTTCGACGAGGGATCAGGGTCAGAGGAGACTGAGATTGAGGCGGGATCTGAGGCCTCCCCAATTGCCTCGTAGGAGGCGAGGGTCACCCATTGGTCTGGAAAGGAGTCAGTGGCTGATATTTAGATCTTCCTTCCCTTTTTGTGTTTGTAAGTCAAGGAGGGCCTTCGGTTTGTTGGGGGTACCTTGCAGGGAATGTACAGGAAGTTTTCAACATATCAATGAAACCTTTTGGCTACAATTTCGCTTTTTTTCTTCCTCTTTTTCTTCTATTCTTTCTATTTTTATTGTGTTGCCCGACTGTGAGTCAGGCGGTAGATGGTGGGACTTGCTTGGAGCTCCCATCTGACATCTCTGGACTATGAGCTGGGCGATAAAATTGCTTATCTCTGAGTGCCGGCTTCATAAGTTTTCAGACTTGAAGTGCTGGGCTTCGGGAGTCTCCAGGCTTTGGTGCGGGGCACTGAGGCTCTGGGCTTGAGTGCGGGGCTTCGAAGATTTTCCAGCTTTGGTACGGGATGCTGCGGCTCCAGGCTTGAGTACGGGGCTTCGGAGTTTTCCTAGCTTTGGTACGGGATGCTGCGGCTCCGGGCTTGAGTGCGGGGCTTCAAAAGTTTTCCGGCTTTGGTGCGGGGCACTACGACTCTCGGCTTGAGTACGGGGCTTCGAAAGTTCCCGACTTTGGTGCGGGGCGCTGAGGCTCTTAGCTTTGGTGCGGGATGCTAAGGCTCTCAGCTTAAGTACGGGGCTTCAGAAGTTTCCTGGCTTAAGTGTGGGATGCTGCTGCTCCCGACTTTGGTGCGGGGTGCTAAGGCTCTGGCTTTGGTGTGGAGCTTCGAAAGTTTCTCAGCTTTGGTGCAGGACACTGAGGCTCTGACTTTGGTGCAGAGCTTCAAAAGTTTCCTGGCTTTGGTGTGGGACGCTGAGGCTCCTGGCTTTGGTGAGAGGCACTATGGCTCCCGGCTTAAGTACGGGGCTTCGAAAGTTTCTTGGCATTGGTGCAGGGCACTACGGCTCCTGGCTTGAGTGTGGAGCTTCGAAAGTTTCCCAGCTTGAAGTGGGGTGGATGAGTTCCTACATATGTGAAAAAGAAGGTTGCACTAAAAAGGAACTTGAATTTATTATGGAAGAGCCTTACATTATTGGTGGTACATCCTTAAGTTGCTGGCGTTCCAGGTTCACGTCAAGCGGACGTCGTCTAGCCCGACAAGGTAGTAGGCCCCGCCCAGCAAGGCTTCGAACACCTGGTATGAACCCTCCCAATTTGGGGAGAGTTTCCATTACTACCCCGGTTGGGATGCTTCTGCTCGCCTGAGCACAAGGTTGCCTAGGCAGAACACCTTGGGCTGCATGCAGGAGTTGTAATAGCACGTGACTCGCTACTGGTAGGCCACCATTCGGAGTCGGGCTTTATCCCTTGTCTCATCCAGTAAGTCCAGGTTGAGGAGGAGGCATGTTGGGTTTTCGACTTCATCGTATTGCTCTATCCGGAGCATGGGCAGGCCGAGTTCCACTGGGATTACCACTTTAGTCTCGAAAACGAGGTTGAAGGGCATCTCACTGGTGGCCATACGGGGAGTGGTGTGGTAGGCCCATATCATGCTGGGCAGCTCATCTACCTATCGGCCCTTGACTTTGTCCAGCCTTGTACAGAGCCCTTACAGGATGGTGCGGTTAGTCACTTCGGCCTCCCCATTTGATTGAGGGTGAGCCACTGAGGTGAAGCAGTGGCGGATGCCAAGATCGGAGCAAAATTCTTCAAAGGCCCGGTTGTCAAACTGCTTTCCATTGTTGGTGATAACTGTGTACGGGAGGCCATATCTACTGATTATGGATTTCCAGAAAAAGGACTGGATCGACCTTCGCCTCTGTTATCCATGCCAGAGGTTCGGCCTTGACCCACTTGGTGAAGTAGTCGATGGCCATAATCAGGAACCTCTATTGGCTAGACGCTGCAAGGAAGGGGCCTAGGATGTCCATTCTCCACTGGGCAAACGGCCACGAGGCTGATAGCTAGGAGATAGGGGATGCTGGTTGCCACTGGATGCATGCATGCCATTAGCACTTGTCACATTTCTTCATAAAGTCGGCTATGTCTTCTCATATGGTTTTCCAGAAGTATCCCTGCCGGATCGTCTTGTGGGCTAAGGCTCTGCCCCCCACATGGTTGCCATAGATGCCTTTGTGTATCTCCTGGAGCACGTAAGCAGCTTCTGAGGGCTTCAAGCACTTTAGTAGGGGGTAGGAGTAGGACCTCTGGTAGAGCTGCCCATCCAAAATTATATAACATGCGGCCTTCTTCCTGAGAAGGCCGACCTCCTTTCGGTCCTCTGGCAGGGTGCTAGCAGTGATGTACTTAATGTAGGGATCCATCCAGCTGATCTCGTTGGAGACTTGCTGGACCTCGGCCACAGTTTTGCACCTGGGGGTGTCGAGACGTTCGACGAAAGTGCGCTAGAGTTCTTCGGCAAGGTGGCCAGCCTAGAAAGATTATCATCCCGGGCATTCTCTGCCCACGGGATATCGGAGATGTCGAAGTGTCGCAGGGTTGATGCATGAGAGTGCACCCAGTCCAGGTACTTTACCATCATGGGGTCCCGCACTTCGTACTTATCGGAGACTTGACCCATAATTAGCTGAGTCTGTGAAGACCTTTAGTGTTGGGTGGGCCAGCTCACACCCTTTTGGTTCGTCCGGATGGGGGGTCTAGGCCCACGAGTATGTGGATGCCACTGGTAAGGTAAGGCTGGTGTCACGTCAACACCCATTTGGTGGTTCTGTAGTGCTTGTCCCCAAGCGAAAGCCAGCTCGGTGATAGTACGCTGGGTTGGTACTGAGGTGCTCGGTGGGGGGTCGACTCCTGCACCCTGGGGTTGCTACGCTTCCTACTTTAAGAAAGATAAACCACCACTTCTAAACAGGGACGTTCCTTTTGGATAGTTGGTTGGGGCATCGATTCTACATTTAGCCTCTTGACGCCCAGTTCACGGGATTTCTTCAGCCCTACAAGGAGTGCTTCATATTCTGCCTGGTTGTTGGTTGCCTTGAAGAAGAAACACAGTGCACATTCTGCGATGACCCCATCAGGACTGGCAAGGATGAGGCCAGCTTCGCTTTCTCCCATGTTGGACATGTTGTCCACGTGGAGTATCCATGTCTCCTCCACCGAGGTCGGGTCCTGCCCGAGCTCGGCCTGTTGGTCTGCCTCCTCTGAACTTCCCTCAGCCTAGGTGCATTCTACCAAAAAGTCGGCTAGAACCAAGGCATTCTATGCCTTCCATGAGCGATAGGTGATGTCGAGTTCGTTGAGCTTCAATGCCCACTTGGCCAAGCACCCGAAAGTGTCAAGACGACTCTGGATAACCCTTAGGGGCTGATCAGTAAGGACAGCGATGGGGTGCACTTGAAAGTAAGGCTTGAGATGCTGCGCTGACATTATTAGTGTAAAAATAATTTTCTCGGATCGGGTGTACCTGGTTTCGGCATCACGAAGTAGCTTGTTGGTGTAGTAGACTGATCGTTGAGGGCCGTCCTTGTCAGCACGAACTAGCATGAAGTTGACTACCTCTGATGAGATCGCTAGGTACAGAAGGAGCTCTTCTCTGGGCTCCGGCCTGGATAATAGTGGCGGTGAGACAAGGAGCTTCTTCAGTCCCTGGCACGGGCACCAGACTCAGAAGAAGACTTCAGGGCTCCATCTGGATCTCTGATTGACCTTGCCCGAAGAATTAGGGTTTTCTGGTTTTGTAATAAGGGTTGACTTGGTCAACTCAATTTTAGTCTTGAGTCTGTATTTCCCTACAATTTAAATTTTGTTGAGTCATGTTGACTCAGTACAAGTCCTAGTAGTGGTCTAGGTCTTCTCCAGGTTGGTGCCACTTTTTTTTCAGTCAAGTCAAGGTCCAGGGTGCCAAATTTTTTCTCCTAGGCCTAAGCAAGTGGGTGCCACACTCCCAGCCACACGCTAGAGTCCAGGAGGCGCCACATCTCCATCCAGTGTCTTTGGTCCCTACACCACAAGAAGTAAGTTCCTTTTTTTTTTTCTTGCACCACTTGGGAGAGAAATCCATCAAGATACCTCAATCCAAGGAGGAGCCAATTTCTTTCCAGATAAACCCAAGCCAGGATGGCAAGAATTTTTCTTGAAGAGAGGATCAAGGAGGTGCCCCACAATGTTCCATAAAAAATCCAAGTTATAAAAGGGAAGAGAGCATGTCTTGGGGAGGAATTCAAGGAGGTTCCCAAAAGTTTCCAAAAGTGCCAAAGCCATGAAAGGAAGAAGCCTAAACTTGTGGAGCAAGACTAGGAGGTGTCCAAATGAGCCAAACCATGAAGGAAAAATCCTTGATTCATGGAGAGATACTAGGAGACACCCCCATAACCTGCCATTTGGAGCTGATTTTCAAGTTTTCTTGGAGTTTTTGGGCTGCCCACTCATGGAAGGAGTCTTGAGAAGAGAGTTTGATGCCTAAAGTGTGGGTTAGTCCTATTAGTCCCACATGAGAAATGTATAAAATTTTATTTCTTTGTTATGTCTATATATTCAACTCTATGTAACTCCTGAATTTAATGATGAATGAAATTAATTTCTGTGTGAGCAACTTTGTATTTCTCTCTTCTGCACTTGTATTCATGTGTTGAGCTCCGTGAGGGAGTAAATCCGGGTTCCCTAGGAACCTTGAGGAGGTGTGAGATCTCCAACCCCAAAACCCTACCAAAATCCTAGGTTAGCCACTTCAATTCCAAACCCTAGCCGCCCATCATCTTCTTCATTCCACCAATCATCCAAACCCTAATCTACCTCATCATCTCACGGCCCCTCTCTTCCAAGTAGAGGTCGACCACCAGCATCTAGGTCCAGATCGGCTACTTCGAATACAGAGCAAATCCCAGAGGAAGTCAGATCAGCATCCAGGAGAATCAGGATTTCAGCAACATCAATTTTTCAAGTTCTTCTTATCTGGTAAATCCTTTCGTTGAGTATTTGGTTCCATAACTTGTTCTTCTTCTTTCCCAGATCCTGAGTTCAGGAGAAGCCAACTCTGCCAAAGGACTAGTATTGGAGGATCCATTACGAAGATATCCGAATCCGAGGATCCAACAATCTGCTCGAGAGAGTCCTTCCACCAAACTCTGTGAAGATCACTGTCTGATACATAACCATTCTCTTATCTTTACTTCTGTCCTGTTGAAAGTTCAGAGCGAAACCCTAGATCTGGGAGTTTCTCAACCCCCAGCGATCCTTTACTTCTGATCTACTATGATAATCTAGTTTCTTTGAATTGTGCTTTCAATTATTATATAGTTTCTTTCAACATTAGTTTATCTTTCCTTTGAGTCAAAGCCGACTTCTTAAAATATATATAAAAAAAATGCATTAATTTTAATTTGCTTCCACATTCCACATATTCGTTCTACATCATTTTTGGTTTTAGAGCATTCGTTCTACATCAATTTTGGTATCAGAGCCCTGTCTAGGGTTTCTGACTTGCTTGCATGTTTTGAGTGTCTCTCTTTTTTACTTTGTCTGCTCAAAGTAGACTCCCCAGGATGTCCGGTCCTAGGAACGAAGCGAGGTGCAAGCCTCCTCTTCCCATTCCATGGGTTGTTCCTAGGGCATGTAGGGGATCTGCTGGGTTACAACTTCGTAGCAGGAATTGTAAACGGGGGAAGCATTCTATTTTCAGTCTGTAACTACCCTGTGGCAGGAATTGTTTATCATTGCAAGTAACCCCAAATTGCATGATTTCTATTTTGCTGGAACCAGTATAATTGAAACTATTTTACATAATTTTACTGTAATTTATTGGTTTCTGTGAAATTTCTGAGAGTTAAATTACAGCAATTCTGTTTCTGTGTTTCTGCAATTCAATTTTTTTTTTGAGTGATCATCTCCTAATTCATCTTAAGGGAAATTGAGCATCTAAGATAATGGGAGGAGTTGATAACCTCTCCTTAGCCCAAAACCACTACCCATTCATTCGATCCTAAGCCTAATTTAAAAATTTATTAGACTTAATTTGCCCTAGTGGGCTAGGAACACTAACTGGTCAGGTCCAACCTAGGGTTTAGTCAGTTTGTCTGGTTACTCTGTGTGTGCTTTGTACTCAGTGTCTAGAACGGTGATTCAGGGACTACATCCCGAAGGGCTTGTGTGCTGGTCCGCCTACCTGGCCAATCACTGATTGGTGTCTAGGATTGGCAATTAGGAACCTAACACTCCCCTTACACCTGCCCGGCTGAGTCCCGAGTTACTACAGGCTAGCTTGGCACTCTGATTGGGCATCTAATTTGGGCTTTAGGTCTAGTTAGCCCGTAGTCATTTCAGTCGAGTCTCATTTGGTGTGCTTACTTGCATCATCATGTCTACCCGGAACGAAGTACCTTACCAACCTGGTCAAACCCAACCTGATTTAGAGGCCATGATTAGAACTCTTACCGAAAGTATGACCAAATTGAGTCAGGATATGAATGAGGGTTTTGCCCAGTTTAGAGACCGAGCCCAGGGACTTGAGAAACGTAGACATCAAAATTGGACCCCTGATCCAAAATTTAATAGGCCCCAACCTCACCCATGCCAGGAGCCTCGGAGGACCTTATACCGTGATCCCGAGCATAACCCTAGGAGCCTATACCCATACTTGGTTGACTCAGAGAAGGGACCCGTTAGGAACACCGAACCTTATGCACCCACTTTTGATGGAAGACAAGAGACATATATTAAGTGGGAAGAACAAATGGACCGGTATTTTGAGTGCACTAACATATCGGAATTAGGACAAGTTAGGTTGGCCAAAACCAAGTTCACCAAACATGCTAGGTCGCATTGGTATGCTATTGAGCATGAGTGTTATCAAAGAAAAGAAGAAATATATGAGAGATAGGTACCTAGGTAGATCCTGTGAGAAAAGACTTTTAGACCAATGGTACCAATTGCGACAAGGTAATAGGCCTGTGTCTAAATATATCGAGGACTTCCAGTGGTATGACATGAAATGCAATACCATTGAGACCGAAGCTCAGATCACATCGAGGTTTAGGGTTGGGTTACACCCAGACATTTATAGGAAGCTATGCCTTGAAAAGACCAATAAGTTAGACCGAGCCTACCAAGAAGCCCAAGACTATGAGTGGTCTTTAAGATATAACCAATCAAGTACTTTGGACTTAAAGCCAACCTCTACCAACTTGAGTCAAGTTCCGATTGATCCGACACCCGTAGTGAACCAGACTTTTGTTTGTCAATTCCCACTTGTGTCACCTCTTGACCAGAAGGATAACACTGAGAAGGAGTTAGGCATGGCCATCCCAAAATTAGTTGACCTGACCAGAGCCGTACTTAAAGAGGAATCAAAGGAGAATAGATTAGAACCTTCCAGTGAGATTGAGGAAGAAATATACGAGCCTGACATAAGTTTGATAGATGAATATGAAGAAGAAGAATTTGAGGATATCTCTCCCAATAATTCAATTAACCAACTCCTACCTAATGGGGTTATTGAGGGGACCCCTGCCACTCAAGGAATTCAGGAGCTAACCCTAAGAGAAGGCCCTTTTGAGAAAGTTCAGGAAGAGGAAATTACACCAAATGAAAGTTTAAGTGAGAATACCCCTGAACTCATTGAGGAATCCAAAGAAGACACCCCTGAGTCAAATCTGGTAGAGAAGTGTGAAGAAGGAAGGGGTTCACAAGAATTGCCCATTGAGAATGTCCAAGAACAAGAAAAAGACAGTAGCTTAGAGGACTTTTTAGATAAACATTCCAAAGACCTTCCTGATAACCTTCCACCTTCTAGGAGCACCCAGCCTATCCTAGAACTTGCACTTGTAGACCCTCCTAGAGCAAATCATGAGGTTTGGATGTGTGCACCTATAGAACAATGTCCTCATTTTAAGGTTGTCCTGAATAACCAAGGTTGTTTCTTGTTTCCGATAAGCCACCTCAAAACTCTGATTCTTATTTCCTACCCTTCCCTGAATCTTCTCATGTTTCTAGAGCTATGGGATTACACTTTACTGAGATCTCTAGGTTGCAAGACTCCTTAGAACCTATTAGGTTTGCCACCTACTTCTGGAAGACCTTATGGCACCTACTAGGCATCCATAATAAGTTTTCATGCTCTGCATGCCCTCCTCCGACCCAAGGTCAAACCTAGAGAGCCTTAGTTTGTTAGGTTTAGACCTAGGGTTCCTTTGGAATAAAGTCCATTCTTTAGGAGTGCGTCGTCAGTCTAGTTTAGTTTTTCTTGACCCTTTACTAGGCTTTGGCTCAGATTTTGGTTTGATTGAGAGCACCAGGAATTGGGATTTGTATTTTGTCCAGGGCTGAAATTGCATTCAATGTTTCGATCAATAGGTCTATAGGCTAGAGTCCCTTTAAAATTGTTCATGGATACAAGCCTCACACACCACTTGATCTGATTTCACTATTAGCCCGCACACACAAGTCTCTTGATGCACTTGCATAGCATGTAAAGGACTTGCATAAAGAAATTCATGCCAAAATAACTTTATGTAATGAAACTTATAAGAAGTTGGCTGATTCTCAAAGACGAGTCAAAACTTTTGTTGAGAGAGACTATGTAATGATTAGGTTAAGGCCTGAGCGGTTTTTTCCTGGAACCATTAGAAAGTTACATGCTAAAGGAGCTGGACCATTTAGAGTAGTGAAGAGAGTAGGATCCAATGCCTATGTGCTCAAGTTGCCTCCAGAACTAGGCAATAGCTCTACTTTTAACATTACAGACTTAGTAGAGTATAGGGAGCCAGCTGTGATTCCTAGTAAGCCTTTGAAACCTAATCCTGTTATTGAGAGTGATCCCGACCCTGTGTGTCCACCAACAAACTGGCCTGTGAGGAAAGAGCAGATTGAAAAGATCCTGGATGATCAGGTTATCTCTACTCGTAATCGAGGATACCAAAGATACCTGGTCCGCTGGCAAGGAAGGCCAGATTCTGATGACTCTTGGATCTCCCGAGAAGAATTACAAGAATTGGACCCAGACCTCTTGGAGAGATACCAGAGCCAGCTTGATCCATACTCGACAGGGTCGAGTTCCTCCCACCCCGGAAGAATTGGTGCGGGCACCAGACTCAGAAGAAGACTTCAGGGCTCCATCTGGATCTCTGATTGACCTTGCCCGAAGAATTAGGATTTTCTGGTTTTGTAATAAGGGTTGACTTGGTCAACTTAATTTTAGTCTTGAGTCTGTATTTCCCTGCAATTTAAATTTTGTTGAGTCATGTTGACTCAGTACAAGTCCTAGTAGTGGTCTAGGTCTTCTCCAGGTTGGTGCCACTTTTTTTTCAGTCAAGTCAAGGTCCAGGGTGCCACATTTTTTCTTCCAGGCCCAAGCAAGTGGGCGCCACACTCCCAGCCACACGCCAGAGTCCAGGAGGCGCCACATCTCCATCCAGTGTCTTTGGTCCCTACACTATAAGAAGTAAGTTCCTTTTTTTTTTCTTGCACCACTTGGGAGAGAAATCCATCAAGATACCTCAATCCAAGGAGGAGCCAATTTCTTTCTAGATAAACCCAAGCCAGGATGGCAAGAATTTTTCTTGAAGAGAGGATCAAGGAGGTGCCCCACAATGTTCCATAAAAAAATCCTAGTTATAAAAGGGAAGAGAGCATGTCTTGGGGAGGAATTCAAGGAGGTTCCCAAAAGTTTCCAAAAGTGCCAAAGCCATGAAAGGAAGAAACCTAAACTTGTGGAGCAAGACTAGGAGGTGTCCAAATGAGCCAAACCATGAAGGGAAAATCCTTGATTCATGGAGAGATACTAGGAGACACCCCCATAACCTGCTATTTGGAGCTGATTTTCAAGTTTTCTTGGAGTTTTTGGGCTGCCCACTCATGGAAGGAGTCTTGGAAAGAGAATTTGATGCCTAAAGTGTGGGTTAGTCCTATTAGTCCCATATAGGAAATGTATAAAATTTTATTTCTTTGTTATGTCTATATATTCAACTCTATGTAACTCTTGAATTTAATGATGAATGAAATTAATTTCTGTGTGAACAACTTTGTGTTTCTCTCTTCCGCACTTGTATTCAGGTGTTGAGCTCCGTGAGGGAGTAAATCCGGGTTCCCTAGGAACCTTGAGGAGGTGTGAGATCTCCAACCCCAAAACCCTACCAAAACCCTAGGTTAGCCACTTCAATTCCAAACCCTAGCCGCCCATCATCTTCTTCATTCCACCAATCATCCAAACCCTAATCTACCTCATCATCTCACGGCCCCTCTCTTCCAAGTAGAGGCCGACCACCAGCATCCAGGTCCAGATCGGCTACTTCGAATACAGAGCAAATCCCAGAGGAAGTCAGATCAGCATCCAGGAGAATCAGGATTTCAGCAACATCAATTTTTCAAGTTCTTCTTATCTGGTAAATCCTTTCTTTGAGTATTTGGTTCCATAACATGTTCTTCTTCTTTCCCAGATCCTGAGTTCAGGAGAAGCCAACTCTGCTAAAGGACTAGTATTGGAGGATCCATTGCAAAGATATCCGAATCCGAGGATCCAAAAATCTGCTCGAGAGAGTCCTTCCACCAAACTTTGTGAAGATCATACATAACCCTTCTCTTATCTTTACTTCTGTCCTGTTGAAAGTTCAGAGCGAAACCCTAGGTCTGGAGTGGTGCGGGCACCAGACTCAGAAGAAGACTTCAGAGCTCCATCTGGATCTCTGATTAACCTTGCCCGAAGAATTAGGGTTTTTTGGTTTTTAATAAGAGTTGACTAGATCAACTTAATTTAGCTTGAGTCTACATTACCTGCATTTTATTTTGTTGAGTCATGTTGACTCAGTAGTGGACTAGGGTTTCAAAATGGGATGTTACACTTTCTTCCAAGACCAGCCAAGTGGACACCACACTCCTAGCCACACTCCCAGTCCAGGGGGCGCCATATCCACATCCAGCAGCTTTTGGTCCCCACTCCACAGATGGCAACCTCCTTCTCTCATGCGCCAGATAAGGAGAAGTCCACTAAGAGACCACCAATCAAGGGGGCGGCCAAGACTTTCCCAAGAATTCCAAAACAAAGAAGGGAAGAAATTCTCTTGGAAGAGAACTTCAAGGGGGCGCCCACTACCTGCCAAAAACAATCAAAACAAAGATGGGAAGGACCTTGACTTAGGGAGGAAGAAAAGGAGGAGTCCAAAAGAGTTGATCCAGGGAAGGAAGAAAATTTTTCTTGAAAATCCAAGCAAGGTGGCGCCATCTACCTGCCATTTATAACCCAAATCCTATTTTTTTGGTATTTTGGCCGACCATATGTAAGGGATTTGCCCTAATTTGGAGATCCCCTCCTTTAGTCCCACATGGGAAGATGTGAAACCCTCCTCCCTTGTAATGCCTTATAAATTAAACCCCTCTTGTAAGTTTACAACAATCAGATGAATGAAAGAAATTTTTTCTTGAGCAAACTTGTGTTTTCTCTTGTCCGCACTTGCTTCCAGGTGTTGAGCTCCGTGAGGGAGTAAATCTGGGTTCCCCTGGAACCTTGAGGAGGTGAGAGATCTCCAAAACCCTAAACCCTAGGTTAGCCACTCAATTCCCAAACCCTAGCCGCCATCACCCTTCTCTTTCCACCAAGCCCTAGTCTTTTCCTCTTCTCATGGCCACCTTCGCCAAGTCCTGGCCGACCACCAGCATCCGACTCCAGTCCAGATACTGCAGATCTACAGCAATTCTAAGAGGAAGTCAGATCGGCCTCCAGGAGAATTCGATTTCAGCAACTTCAGCTTTCAAGTTCTTCAACCTGGTAAGATCTTTTCTTGAGTTTCTGAATTCCATCATTTGTTCCTCTTCTTTTCCAGATCTTGAGTCCAGGAGAAGCCGACCAAACCACGAGACCAGTATTGGAGGATCCATTGTGAAGATAGCCGACTCCGAGGATCCCACAATCTGTTCGAGAGAGTTCTTCCACCAGAATCCTGAGAAGATCATTGTCTGGTGAGTAAACCATCCCTCCTCTCTATTTCTGTTCTGTTGAAAGTTCAGAGCGAAACCCTAGGTCTGGGAGTTTCTCAACCCCCAGCGATCCGTTACTTCTGAACTACTCTGATAATTTGGTTCCTTCTAAACTGTGCTTTCAATCTTTACTTAGTTTCCTTCAACGTAGTTAGCTTTACTTTGAGTCGAAGCCAATTTCTAAAAAAAAAAAAAAAAAAAAAAAAAGAATTAATCTTAATTTTACTTCCGCATACGCTTCTTTGTTCTTTGTTCTGCATCATTTTTGGTATCAGAGCCCTGTCTAGGGTTTCTGTTTGATTTCTTGTTTGAGTCTCTCTCTTTTTACTTTGTCTGCTCGAAGTAGACTCCCCAGGACGTCCGGTCCTAGGAACGAAGCGAGGGGCAAACCTCCTCTTCCCATTCCACGGGGTGTTCCTAGGGCGTGTAGGGGATCCGTTGGGTTACAACTTCGTAGCAGAAATTGTAAACGGGGAAGTGCTCTGTTTTCAGCCCGTAATTACCCTGTTGCAGGAATTATTTCTCACTGCATGTAACTCCAAATTCAGTGATTTTTATTTTGCTGAAACCAGTATAATTGAAACTAATTTTTATAATTTCCTAATGATTTATTGGTTTCCGTGTGATTTCTGAGAATTAAATTACTGTAACTCTATTTTTGTGTTCTACAATTCATTTATTTTTGAGTGTTCATCTCTTAATTCAACTTAAGGGCATTTGAGCATCTAAGATAAGGGGAGGAGTTGATAACCTCTTCTTAGCCCAAAACCACCACCCCTTCATTCGAACCTAAGCCTTTAATCTAAAATTGATTAGACCTAATTTGCCCTAGTGGGCTAGGGATATCAACAAGTCGGGTCAAGGCTAGTGTTGAGTCAGTCTGTCTGGTTACTCTGTGTGTGCTTTGTACTCAGTGTCTAGAACGGTGGTTCAGGGATTCCATCCCGAAGGGCTTGTGTGCTAGTCCGCCTACCTGGCCAATCTTTGATTGGTGTCTAGGATTGGCATTCAGGGACCTAACACTCCCCTTACACCTGCCTGGCTGAGTCCTGAGTTACTACAGGCTAGCTTGCCACTCTGATTGGGCATCTAGTTTGGGCTCTAGGTCTAGTTAGCCCGTAGTCGTTCAGTTGAGTCTCATTTTGTGTGTTTACTTGCATCATGTCTACCCGGAATGGAGTACCCTACCAACCTGGTCAAACCCAACCTGATTTAGAGGCCATGGTTAGAGCTCTTACAGAGAGTATGAACAAATTAAGTCAGGATATGAATGAGAATTTTGCCTAGCTTAGGGATCGAGTCCAAGTACTTGAGGAACCTAGGCATCGAAATTGGACTCCTGACCCAGATTTTAATGTGCCTCAACCTCACCCACACCAAGAGCCTAGAAGACCTTTATACCGAGATCCTGAACCTAATCATAGGAGGCCTGACCCAGAACCTGAGGATAGAGATGATAGGTTCATTCGAAACATCAAGTTAGATGCACCCACTTTTGATGGTATCCTAAATCCTAAGGTGTATTCTGATTGGGAGGGTGACATGGACCAGTACTTTGAGTGGTATGCCATGTATGAGGAGAGGAAATTAAAGTTTGCCAATATGAAATTAATACGTCAAGCTAGGTTATACTGGGGGAACATTGAGCTGACCACTAGAAGACGAAATGTAGAGCCCATAACCACTTGGCAGGGTATGAAAGAGAAACTTAGAGACAAGTACCTACCCATTTCATACCAGCAAAATCTGTTAGACCAATGGCAGACTTTGAAACAAGGGAACCGATCTGTTTCAGACTACATAACCACCTTTGATGAATACCTGATGAGATGTGATGTGAGTGAAGCCCATGAAGTCACTTTGTCTAGATTTAGGGCTGGGCTTAGGGAAGATATTAAGAGAGAGTTGTTTCTGAGAGAGGTTACTGACCTAGACCAAGCCTATCAGATTGCACTGAACACTGAGAAGTTTCAGAGAGGACCCATGCCATCTAGGGTTAGTGCCCCAATCCCAAGAAATGGACCTAGCCAGGTTACCCCTAGCAAGCCTAATCAGGGTATTCCCACCCCTAGGCCCATGGACAAAGGTAAGGCACCTGACACCCAGAGAACCCCTGGTATCGTCTGTTTTAAGTGTCAGAAGCCCGGTCATATCTCCACCCAGTGCATAGCCATAGCTTGTTTCAAGTGTCATAAGGTAGGTCATGTTTCTAGCCAGTGCCCTCGTAGATCCCTATATATAGAAGAGGGAGGAGAAGAGAATTCCGAGCCTAATGAGGAGTTTGAAGAAGAAGTTTATGAGGCCGGAATGAATTTGGTTGATGAGTATGAAGGAGAGGAAGAATCCACTGAATCTGACCACTTAGGGGTTGTGAGATGCATCCTGTCCCAGACTAAAGTTCAAGAAGATTGGCGTAGGACTAACATCCTACAGACTTTCCTTAAACTAGGGGATAAGGTTTGTAAAATCATCATAGATAGTGGGAGCTGTGTGAATGCCATTTCTACTAGCACTGTCAAAATGTTAGGCTTAACCCCAGTCCCCCACCCCAACCCCTATAAGGTTTCTTGGGTAGACTCTACTTCTATACCCATCCAGTCTAGATGTCAGGTCCAAATCCAAATGCAATCCTATCAAGAGAAGATTTGGTGTGATGTCTTGCCCATGGGAGTGAGCAGTATAATTCTTGGAAGACCCTGGTTGTATGATCATGATGCCACCCTCTTAGGAAAATCCAACACCTGTGTCTTTAGTTTCAATGGGAAGAAAATCACAATCCATTCAGTCCCTCCTAAGGACAAGGTAGCTAAAGGAACCAGTAAGGTTAGGAAAATGAAGACTGGAGTGAACCTAATTAGTGCCAAGGATCTAGAACAAGAAATTCATAGTGGTTCACCCATTTGGATGTTGACTGCTAAGGAACTTAGGACTCCTACACCCTCAGAGACTCCTCAGGAAGTTAAGCCTTTATTAGAAGAATTTGAGGATGTTTTTCCCGAGGATCTGCCAGACCACCTTCCACCTCTTAGGGATATTCAGCATTCCATAGATTTAGTCCCAGGAGCTACTTTACCCAACTTGCCCCATTATAGGATGAATCCATCGGAGCATAAAGAACTGCAGAAGCAGGTTGGCGAATTGTTGAGGAAGGGGTTCATTAGAGAGAGTCTTAGCCCTTGTGCAGTCCCTGCACTTCTAACCCCGAAGAAGGATGGCACATGGAGGATGTGTGTTGACAGTCGTGCCATCAATAAAATCACAATCAAGTATAGGTTCCCCATCCCTAGACTAGATGAGATGCTTGATATGATGGCCGGTGCCATGGTTTTTTCTAAAATTGATCTCAAAAGCGGCTATCATCAGGTTAGGATTAGACCAGGAGATGAGTGGAAAACAGCCTTCAAAACTAAGGATGGTCTCTTTGAATGGGTTGTTATGCCTTTTGGGTTGTCCAATGCCCCTAGTACTTTCATGAGGATTATGACCCAAGTACTTAGAGCTTTCATAGGGAAGTTTGTAGTGGTCTATTTTGATAATATCCTGATCTATAGTAAGACCCCTGCAGATCACCTAGGCCACCTTAGACAAGTCTGTCAAGTTTTGAGGAATGATAGTCTCTACGGTAATCTCAAGAAGTGTGAATTTATGACCAGTAGGGTTATCTTCCTTGGATTTGTTGTAATCCCTGACGGCGTGGCTGCCGATCCTGAAAAGATTAGGTCCATAGTAGAATGGCCAGAGCCGACTAGTGTGCATGAAGTCAGAAGTTTCCATGGCTTGGCTACCTTCTATAGGCGATTCATCAAGGGGTTTAGTACCGTAGTTGCTCCTATCACAGACTGCATTAGGAAGGGAGAATTTCAGTGGACCAAAGCAGCCCATAAAGCCTTCCTAGATCTTAAGGATAGGATGACCCAGGCACCCATTTTGAGACTACCGGACTTTTCAAAGGTATTTGAGGTTGCCTGTGATGCTTCAGGAGTAGGTATAGGTGGAGTCCTAAGCCAAGAGAACCATCCCGTAGCATTCTTTAGTGAAAAACTTAATGATGCTAAGCTTAGGTATTCTACCTATGATAAGGAATTTTACGCGGTAGTACAAGCTTTGCATTACTGGAGACATTATTTACTACCGCAAGAATTTGTGCTATTTTCGGACCATGAGGCTCTTAGATTCTTGAATTCTCAGAAGAAGCTTAACCCTAGGCATGCCAAGTGGGTAGAGTATATCCAGTCCTATACTTTTGTTCTGAAGCATAAGGCTGGATCTGAAAATAAGATAGCTGATGCCCTTAGTCGTCAATCTTTGTTGTTGAATTCTGTTAGGACTGAAGTCATAGGGTTTGAGCAAATCAAAGAAGAATATGAGTCGTGTCCGGATTTCAAGACTGTATACCAGGATCTAACTCAAGGACCATCTAGTGAACATAAGGATTATTCCCTTATAGATGGCTTTCTGTTCTTTAAGAATAGGCTTTGCATCCCTAGAACCTCTCTTAGGGAATTCTTGATTTGGGAAACTCATGCTGGAGGTTTAGCTGGCCATTTCGGAAAAGATAAGACCACCCTGGCTATTGAAGACCACTTTTTCTGGCCTAGCTTAAAAAGAGATGTAGCACACATTGTGGCTAGGTGTCGGACCTGCGCTGTTGCCAAACAGCAAAACAGAACACCGGCCTTTATACCCCACTCCCTGTCCCAGATCGTCCTTGGCAAGATGTGAGCATGGACTTTGTGTTAGGTTTGCCTAAGACCTAGAGGAGGCATGACTCTATCTGTGTTGTAGTAGACCGATTTTCCAAGATGGCCCATTTCTTACCTTGTTCCCAAACTTTTGATGCGTCTAAGGTAGCCACCCTGTTCTTTAATGAGATAGTTCGACTCCATGGCCTACCCAAGACCATTGTTTCCGATAGGGATGTTCGGTTCACCAGCTATTTCTGGAAAACCCTTTGGCATAAGTTAGGGACGAAACTTAAGTTTTCAACTGCCTATCATCCCCAGACTGACGGCCAAACCGAAGTAGTGAACTGTAGTTTAGGCAATCTGCTAAGGTGTCTCGTTGGTGAAAACATTAGGAACTGGGATTTGTACTTACCTAGAGCTGAATTTGCATATAATGACTCGGTCAATAGGTCTACGGGTAAGAGTCCATTTGAAATTGTGCATGGTTACAAACCCCACACACCTCTTGACCTAGCTCCTTTGCCAGTCCACACACGGGTCTCTGAGTCTGCCGAAGTTTTTGCACAGCATATAAAAGACTTGCATAAAGAAATTCAAGCCAAAATAAATTTAAGTAACGAAACTTATAAGAAATTGGCTGATTCTCAAAGGCGAGTCAAAACTTTTGACGAATGAGACTATGTAATGATTAGGTTAAGGCCTGAACGGTTTCCTCCTGGAACCGTTAGAAAGTTACATGCTAGGGGAGCTGGACCATTTAGAGTGGAAAAGAGAGTAGGATCCAATGCTTATGTGCTCGAGTTGCCTCCAGAACTAGGCATTAGCTCCACTTTCAACATTATAGACCTAGTAGAGTATAGGGAGCCAGCTGTGATTCCCAGTGAGGCTTTTGAACCTAATCCTGCTCTTGAGAGTGAACCTGACCCTGTGTGTCCACCAACAAATTGGCCTGTGAGGAAAGAGCAGATTGAAAAGATCCTGGATGATCAGGTTATCTCTACTCGTAATCGAGGATACCAAAGATACCTGGTCCGCTGGCTAGGAAGGCCAGATTCTGATGACTCTTGGATCTCCCGAGAAGAGTTACAAGAGCTGGACCCAGACCTCTTGGAGAGATACCAGAGCCAACTTGATCCTTACTCGACAGGGTCGAGTTCCTCCCATCCTGGGAGAATTGGTGCGGGCACCAGACTCAGAAGAAGACTTCAGAGCTCCATCTGGATCTCTGATTAACCTTGCCCGAAGAATTAGGGTTTTTTGGTTTTTAATAAGAGTTGACTAGATCAACTTAATTTAGCTTGAGTCTACATTACCTTCATTTTATTTTGTTGAGTCATGTTGACTCAGTAGTGGACTAGGGTTTCAAAATGGGATGTTACACTTTCTTCCAAGACCAGGCAAGTGGAAACCACACTCCCAGCCACACTCCCAGTCCAGGGGGCGCCATATCCACATCCAGCAGCTTTTGGCCCCCACTCCACAGATGGCAACCTCCTTCTCTCATGCGCCAGATAAGGAGAAGTCCACCAAGAGACCACCAATCAAGGGGGCGGCCAAGACTTTCCCAAGAATTCCAAACAAAGAAGGGAAGAAATTCTCTTGGAAGAGAACTTCAAGGGGGCGCCCACTACCTGCCAAAAACAATCAAAACAAAGATGGGAAGGACCTTGACTTAGGGAGGAAGAAAAGGAGGAGTCCAAAAGAGTTGATCCAGGGAAGGAAGAAAATTTTTCTTGAAAATCCAAGCAAGGTGGCACCATCTACCTGCCATTTATAACCCAAATCCTATTTTTTGGTATTTTGGCCAACCATATGTAAGGGATTTGCCCTAATTTGGAGATCCCCTCCTTTAGTCCCACATGGGAAGATGTGAAACCCTCCTCCCTTGTAATGCCTTATAAATTAAACCCCTCTTGTAAGTTTACAACAATCAGATGAATGAAAGAAATTTTTTCTTGAGCAAACTTGTGTTTTCTCTTGTCCGCACTTGCTTCCAGGTGTTGAGCTCCGTGAGGGAGTAAATCCAGGTTCCCCTGGAACCTTGAGGAGGTGAGAGATCTCCAAAATCCTAAACCCTAGGTTAGCCACTCAATTCCCAAACCCTAGTCGCCATCACCCTTCTCTTTCCACCAAGCCCTAGTCTTTTCCTCTTCTCACGGCCACCTTCGCCAAGTCCTGGCCGACCACCAGCATCCGACTCCAGTCCAGATACTGCAGATCTACAGCAATTCTAAGAGGAAGTCAGATCGGCCTCCAGGAGAATTCGATTTTAGCAACTTCAGCTTTCAAGTTCTTCAACCTGGTAAGATCTTTTCTTGAGTTTCTGAATTCCATCATTTGTTCCTCTTCTTTTCCAGATCTTGAGTCCAGGAGAAGCCGACCAAACCACGAGACCAGTATTGGAGGATCCATTGCGAAGATAGCCGACTCCGAGGATCCCACAATCTGTTCGAGAGAGTTCTTCCACCAGAATCCTGAGAAGATCATTGTCTGGTGAGTAAACCGTCCCTCCTCTCTATTTCTGTTCTGTTGAAAGTTCAGAGCGAAACCCTAGGTCTGGGAGTTTCTCAACCCCAGCGATCCGTTACTTCTAAACTACTCTGATAATTTGGTTCCTTCTAAACTGTGCTTTCAATCTTTACTTAGTTTCCTTCAACGTAGTTTAGCTTTACTTTGAGTCGAAGCCAATTTCTAAAATATATATAAAAAAAAAGAATTAATCTTAATTTTACTTCCGCATACGCTTCTTTGTTCTTTGTTCTGCATCAGGGAGTTTCTCAACCCCCAGCGATCCTTTACTTATGATCTACTCTGATAATCTAGTTTCTTTGAATTATGCTTTCAATTATTATATAGTTTCTTTCAACATTAGTTTATCTTTTCTTTGAGTCAAAGCCGACTTCTTAAAATATATATATATAAAAAAATACATTAATTTTAATTTGCTTCCGCATTCCACATATTTGTTCTGCATCATTTTTGGTTTCAGAGCATTCGTTCTACATCAGTCCCTCGAACACTTCTTGGCGTTCTTCTATCCAAGTGAAGTCATTCATCTTCTGGAGGACCTTGAAGAACAGCTAGCAACGCTCAGTAAAGCATGAGATGAAGTGGCTCAAAGCCATGATGCGCCCAGTCAGATGCTGGACTTCCTTCTTGAAGGTGGGATGCCTCATATTTGTGATCGCCTAGATCTTCTCGGGGTTGGCCTCTATTCCTCTCTGGGTCACCAGGAACCCTAAGAACTTTCCCGCTGCCACACTGAAGGTGCACTTGGTGGGGTTCAGCTTCATTTGATAGTGACAGAGGTTATCGAAAGCCTCAGCCAAGTCGATGATATGGTCCTTGATGGGGGACTAATATGCATGCAATTTTTTTTGTATGTTTTATATGTGGGGTTAAGTGATTAATTCTCAAATTTTAGATTAAAATAAGTTATAGAGAATTTTATATGAATTTTAGAAGATCAGCATGCAGATTAGGACCTAGAAAAGTAGAAAAGAAGGATCGCCGGGGCTGAGAAGCCTCGGTTAGGGCAAGTTCTCCTACAATAAAACTACTGGAGGTAGAGGGGGTGTACCTGACAACATTTTTGAAGATCGCAGCAAGGGGTCTCTCGTTCCTCGACGGATGCGGCCTGGAAAATCGAGCCAAAGACCCGCGGATACCCGGCTTTCTACTCGGTGATCCGATTGAGGCTTGGCTGGAGTCGTTGGATTCGTAGGAACTCGGGGACCTGCAAACGACCTGTCAGGGGTTAGAAAACTCACAATGAAACAAGAAAACATAGGAAAAACAGCAAGGAAAGGCTTCTTTTGGAGTGGGCATCCAGGGATCTGAGAGGTTTGTTGGCAGCAGGAAGATGATTGCAGCACTGGGAAGAAAAAACTCTCACAAACCCCTTTATGCACACAGCAAGGTATCACACAACTCAATAGAAGAACTCAAGGTTTTAATTCATATCAAAAATTCTCCCCTCATACAAGAGGCTAGGGTCCCTTAAATAGACCCTTAACCTTGGGCTCCAAGTAAGGGCACATTAGTCTTTACATGAGAATCCTTTTCCCTCTCAAACCCTAGCTAGAAAATAAGGAAACATTAGGTAGAAAAAATCCCTAAAATTTCTCTTGACTTGGCCAACACTCTAAGGATACCTAGGGGGCGTGTTGGGCTTCTAAGAGCAGCAAGGGGCCAGCACAAAGGGGCCCGGGTGTATGGGTTTGGGCCTCTGGAAGCTGGGGTGGCCTGGTAGCCAGGTAGCAGGAATATTTCCTGGTATCTTGCTTCTTAGTGGCTTGGGCTTGGTGCCTGGGCTTGATTTCTTTGGGCTAGGATACAGATGGACCTCTAAAATCATGGATGCCTTGGTCTATGAATATATTTTGGCATCTGGAAGGAAATCTGGGCATTTGGAGGGCATCTACAAGGAATCAGGGTTTCTGATTTTCCTCCTTGGGTCTTCAAATCTTCAAGCTGGGTTGGACTTGGGCTAAACTTCCATGTCTTCAATCTGGTTGGACTTGGTCTTTACTTGTATGATGTGGTCTTGAGACTTCATTATGCTTGGATAGGACTCAAAAAAAAAATAAAATTAGCTCAACATGAGCTGACCAGTATTGGACTGAACTAGCTCCACATGAGCTGACTAGTACAAAACTGAAATAACAACTCAAAAAACTCAAATAACAACTAAAATGGTCTCAGATGAGCTAAGCCCTTATTACAGATGGACTCATAAATTATTGATCAATTTACAGAGGGTTGAAAAGCCTCTGTCTTATTCTGGTGCCTCAGGTGTCCCCACCAATTCTCCTGGGATGGGAGGAACTCAACCCTGTTGAGTGAAGGTCAGACTGGCTCACATATCTCTCGAGAAGGTCTGGGTTGAGGCGTTGCAAGTCCTCTCGAGAAATCCATGAATCATCCGACTCTGGCCGGCCTTGCCATCGGACCAGGAAGCGTTGATAGTCATGGCCCTGGATCGTGATGGCTTGATCGTCCAGAATACGCTCGATCCGTTCTCCTCTCTCAGGCCAAATTTGTTTGTGGACACTCTAGGTTAGGGTCACTCACAATGAAAAGGAATAGGTCCAAAGGCCTCACTAGGTATCGCTGCCGGTTCCCTATACTCAACCAGGTCTGTAATATTGAAGGTAGAACTAATGCCCAAATCCGAAGGTAATTCTAACACCTAGGCATTTGATCCAACCTTCTCTATCACTTTAAAAGGTCCGGCTCTACGAGCATGAAGCTTCTTTTAGGCCTAAGCCTAACCAAGATAGAATCCACTACATCAAATTCTTTAATCCATCTTCGGGAATTAGCCAGTTGTTTTAAAATTAGTGCAGGTGGTGAACATGCTGGGCACATGCAGACTCCTAACAAGATGATGCAAAGGACTCATACTGACACCTAAAGACTCGACTACGCATTCCTATCGAAGAAAATTTTATTGAACTCTTTGGATCTAAACCTAATAGATTATAGGTTCTCTATGTTTGATCCTAGCTTGACATGCACATGAAAATTTACAGTGAACTCCTAGCAAATTCCAAAGAGTATGCCAGAAGTAAGATGCAAACCTAACATGTGTGATGAATGCATGCAGTATGCTAATCTTAGTTAAATGCAATCTAATAATCCTAGAAATGCTGGAGGTGTCAGGAAAGGGTAGAAAATAGGAAGTATGTTCAGAATTAGTTTGGTAGGGTAGGGAAAAAGGTTCAAGGTTAGTTGGATAAAGTTCGATATAAGAAGGCATGTCAGGGACTAATCCTAGATTAATGAGGCTAACCTTACGAGGTTGCGGTATATCTATGGGGTTTGCATAATGGAAGGATGGGTTACTAATCTCAGGAAAGAGGTCCTTAATGGGAACTATAGGAGGAGGCTCATCCTGAGGGTACTGATTCAAAGAGATCAGGTCCTTAATAAATTCTTCTGGTTCTTGTATTTTTGGACTAGACTCTATAATTTGGCTCTCCTCTATGGTTTCCTCAAGTAAGGCTCTAGCAGCAGTACCTAGGTTCTCTTCCTCTATTTGTTCTTCCATTATAGCTTTAGGTTGGATGTGGTCAAGGTCAACTAGCTTTGGGTTGGTTTCTACCTGGGTATCTACTGGGTCAGCTAATTCTAGGTCTACTAAAGGTGTCTCCTCTTCTCCTTCATACTCATCCACTAGGCTCGCATCAGCTTCATACACTTTCGCGTTAATGTAAGCCTTGTCAATCTCAGGAATGGTTGGAGAAGGTCGGCTAGGGGAAAATTGGCTAGATCCTAGTTTCTGATTATGGACACTAGCCCTAGTAGGTTCAGGTTGCCTAAGGGGTAGTGGCTCACTACTGGGTTCATATTTAGGGGTGCTAATCCTATGGGGTTCAAGTTGACTAAGGAAAACCTGACTAGTACTAGATTGATACCTAGGGGTTATGGGTTCTCTGGGCTCATAAGACAAGGGTGCAGATCTATGGGTCATGGGATTATAGGATCTGGGGTCATAGGATTTTGGGTCAGCTCTATGGTCAGGTTCTAAGGATGGATCATGGTATGGGATCCTCCTAAGGTTGGGCTCTCTATATGGGTCAGGATATTGGGTCCTCCTAGGGTTGGACTCCCTATATGGGTCAGAATACTGGGTTCTCTTAGGGTTAGACTTCCTATATGGGTCAGAATATTGGGTTCTCCTAGGGTTGGACTCCCTATATGGGTCAGAATATTGGGTGTTGGGTCTACTAGGCTCATAGGGTGTGGGTGCATAGGATCTATGATCATGGGATCTAGAGTCATAGGATCTAGGTTCATAGGTTATGGATTCATAGGTTCTAGGTTCATAGGATTTGGAGTCATAAGATCTATAGGTTGTGGGTATACTAGGCTTATAGGGAGAGGGTAAATAGGATCTATCTTCCTGGTCTATAAAATCCTGATTGGATCTTCTAGGACTAACCTTAGGGATTGGGTCAGGATGATGGGCTCTCCTAGGTTCAGCCTCAAGGTATGGATCAGGGTTTGGGGTCCTCCTAGGTTGAGGATTGTAGTACGGGTCAGGATAAAGGGCTCTCCTAGGTTCGACCTCTTGGTATGGGTCAGGGTCTGGGGTCCTCCTAGGTTGAGGGGAATCAGGATCTGGCTCAGACTGTGACCCATGGGTTTTTCTTGGGGTCCCTACCCGAACTTTTAACTGATCAAACCTATTGGCAAGATGGTCAATTCTATCATTGGTTTGAATACGAGACTGAGTTAATTGGGTAGCCATCTGGGCCATTTGATCAGCTAGGGCTTTTATTTGGGCTTGTAAATTTTTCATGGGTTCGGACATTTATGAAGGAGGTGGGTGATATGAAACTCCTGATCTAGTGCTCATGCAAGACTCGATCAGACCGACTATGGCTGACTAGACCTAGAGTCCAAACTAGATGCTCAATCAGAGTGGCAAACTAGCCTATAGTAACCTTGTACTCAGCCAGGCAGGTGTAAGGGGAGTGTTAGGTCCCTGATTGCCAATCCTAGACACCAATCAGAGATTGGCCAGGTAGGCGGACCAGCACACAAGCCCTTTTGGGATTGAATCCCTGAACCACTGTTCTAGACACCGAGCACAAGGCACACACAGGTTAACTTGATACAGTGATCTAACACTAGCCCGGACCCGACCAGTTGGTGTCCCTAGCCCACTAGGACAAATTAAGTCTAGTTAATTTTAGGTTAAGGCTTGGGACCGAATGCAAGGGATGTGATTTTGGGCTAAGGAGAGGTTATCAACTCCTCCCCTTATCTGATATAGCAAAAGTGCCCTTAAAAGTAAATTATGCAATGATGGTAGGCAGATGAGGATGCAAATTAGGGTTAGATGTTTTTGGCATTTTTGGAGAATATGTAATTTTATTTTATTATTTTTTTGGTATTTTCTTAAATAGAGGAAAACTTGCAAATTATGGCCTAATATGCAGGAAATATACTAAAATTAAAAGATATGCAAAAACTGCTAAATAAAACCCTAAAACTTCCAAACTTGTCTTGCTAAAAAAAAATAGAGCCGAAAATTTGTAGGCTGTATTTTGGCTTGAAAAAATTTCACAGGCCATAATAAAATATGAAAAAATTATTAAAATTACTATGAATTATTTTGAATCGAAAAAATAAATTTCAAAATTTTTGGGGTTTTTAATAGGGAGAAATAATTTAAAAAATAGAGCATATACGGACTAAAAAATTGTAGAAAATAAGCCCTAATCTAAGCTATGATACCAAATGATGGGTGACTAATATGCATGCAATTTTTTTTGTATGTTTTATATGTGGGGTTGAGTGATTAATTCCCAAATTCTAGATTAAAATAAGTTATAGGGAATTTTATATAAATTTTAGAAGATCAGCATGCAGATTAGGACCTAGAAAAGTAGAAAAGAAGGATCGCCGGGGCTGAGAAGCCTCGGTTAGGGCAAGTTCTCCTACAATAAAACTACTGGAGGTAGAGGGGGTGTACCTGACAATGTTTTTGAAGATCGCAGCAAGGGGTCTCTCGTTCCTCGACGGATGCGGCCTAGAAAACCGAGCCAAAGACCCGCGGATACCCGGCTTTCTGCTCGGTGATCCGATTGAGGCTTGGCTGGAGTCGTTGGATTCGTAGGAACTCGGGGACCTGCAAACGACCTGTCAGGGGTTAGAAAACTCACAAAGAAACAAGAAAACAAAGAAAAAACAGCAAGGGAAGGCTTCTTTTGGAGTGGGCATCCAGGGATCTGAGAGGCTTGTTGGCAGCAGGAAGATGATTGCAGCACTGGGAAGAAAAAACTCTCACAAACCCCTTTATGCACACAGCAGGGTATCACACAACTCAATAGAAGAACTCAAGGTTTTAATTCATATCAAAAATTCTCCCCTCATACAAGAGGCTAGGGTCCCTTAAATAGACCCTTAACCTTGGGCTCCAAGTAAGGGCACATTAGTCTTTACATGAGAATCCTTTTCCCTCTCAAACCCTAGCTAGAAAATAAGGAAACATTAGGTAGAAAAAATCCCTAAAATTTCTCTTGACTTGGCCAACACTCCAAGGACACCTAGGGGGGCATGTTGGGCTTCTAAGAGCAGCAAGGGGCCAGCCCAAAGGGGCCCGGGTGCATGGGTTTGGGCCTCTGGAAGTTGGGGTGGCCTGGTAGCCAGGTAGCAGGAATATTCCCTGGTATCTTGCTTCTTAGGGGATTGGGCTTGGCACCTGGGCTTGATTTCTTTGGGCTAGGATGCAGATGGACCTCTAAAATCCTGGATGCCTTGGTCTATGAATATATTTGGCATCTGGAAGGAAATCTGGGCATCTGGAGGGCATCTGCAAGGAATCAGGGTTTCTGATTTTCCTCCTGGGGTCTTCAAATCTTCAAGCTGGGTTGGACTTGGGCTAAACTTCCATGTCTTCAATCTGGTTGGACTTGGTCTTTACTTGTATGATGTGATCTTGAGTCTTCAGTATGCTTGGATATGACTCAAAAAAAATAAAATTAGCTCAACATGAGCTGACTAGCATTGGACTGAACTAGCTCAACATGAGCTGACTAGTACAGAACTGAAATAACAACTCAAAAAACTCAAATAACAACTAAAATAGACTCAGATAAGCTAAGCCCTTATTACAGATGGACTAATAAATTATTGATCAATTTACAGAGGGTTGAAAAGCCTCTGTCTTATTCTGGTGCCTCAGGTATCCCCACCAGTCCTCCTCCGGGCTGCTCATGACAAGCATGTCATCCACGTATACTTGCATGTTGCGATCCATCTGGTCCCTAAAGACCGTGCTAACCAAGCGTTGGTAGGTGGCCCCTGTATTCTTAAGATCGAAGGGCATCATCTTATAACAATACGTTCCTCGGTCGGTCATAAATGTTGTGCACTCCTCATCCTCGGGATGCATGTGGATCTGATTATATCCGGAGAACGCATCCATGAAACTGAGGTACTTGTGGCCTGAAGTCGCATCCACCCGCTGGTCAATCTTGGGATGAGAAAAACTATCCTTTGGGCATCCTTTGTTAAGGTTGGTATAGTCTACACAGTTCCTCCACTTTCCAGAGGCTTTCCTGACCATTACAATGTTAGCAAGCCAGTCAGGATACCATACCTCTTGGATGAAGCCCGTCGTGAGGAGTTTATCGACCTCCTCGTTGATGGCTTTCTTTCATTCTGGGGCGAAGCTTTTTTTCTTCTGCTGAATCGGGTGATGATTGGAGTCGACATTCAGCCTGTGAGTTATCACCTCCGGTGGGATACCAGGCATGTCGGCGGCGATCCAGGCAAAACATCTACATTAGCTCGCAGGAAGCTGAGCAGACGGGTTCTCTCTTTTTGAGTCAACAAAGCCCTGACCTGTATCATCTTCGAGGGATCCTTCCCTAAAGAAAAAGACAATAGGGGTTCGACCAACCCGCTCTTCGATTCTGGTGCCGCTGGATCGTATTGGTCTATCGCAAGGCTGGAATCTGCTCTCCTTAGGCCTAGGACGGTCTGCCAACAGTACTGCACCAGCTACCGAAACCCTCTCATCTTTCTGGTTAACCATGGGATGGGGAACTGGACAAGGAGGCGTTTCGTGGAAATGGTGGCATCAAGCAGATTGAGTCTCGGGCATCTCAGGATGGCATTATAGGATAAGGGAAGCTTTACAACAGTGAAGGTCACCAACATGGTGCTTTGCTGGGATGGTGTCCCAGTGGTTA
The DNA here is from genome assembly GCA_021397845.1 of Areca catechu. Classification (NCBI taxonomy): domain Eukaryota; kingdom Viridiplantae; phylum Streptophyta; class Magnoliopsida; order Arecales; family Arecaceae; genus Areca; species Areca catechu. Next base: position 40,540,391 of record CM038053.1, on the reverse strand, counting down.
TTGGGAGTATAATTTCTCCCTCGACTCTGACTGAGTCTCTGGTGAAGCCTACCAGAGGCGTGAACACTGGTCTTATTTGGTCAGTGGATAAATTCATCCTTGCAAAAGCATCGTAAAAAAGGATGTCCGAGGAGCTCCCACTCTCTACCATGATTCTTTCTACAAGATGTTTGGCTATCGTCATTTCAACGATGACAGCATCATTATTTGTGTTGTCTACCCCAGCTGACCCTTCTCCCATGCAAGGGAGTACATCATCACTTCCCTCTCTCCCCTAGCCCTCTTTGGGATTTTTCTTGCCTCCCAGGATATCATCCCTACTGGCTTCTCGGTGGGACGGTTGTCGATGGCAAGGGGCCGAGGCCTTTTAGTCTGGGCTACAGGGGGTACTTCTTCCTCTATATACTGGCCGAGGTAGCCGTGCTTGATCAGCTCTTCGATCTCCCTCTTCAGGTGGTGGCATTCCTCTGTGTCATGGCAGTAGTCCTGGTAGAAATGGCAGTAGCGAGATTTGTCCCGTCCAGTGAATGGCTTCAATGGTGGGGGTCGGTGCAGGAAATGCTCGCCCTCGATCTTCATCAGAATCTTCGCTCTAGGGGTGAGGAGAGGAGTGAAACTCTATTCGTTGGCGGGGTCAACCTTGGGCCTTGGCTCCAGTCATGGGACCCGCACCTTCCTCCAAGTTGGGTGGCCAGACATCTCCCTGATGGCCTGCCTCTTCGAGGGCCTCCCGTCCAGCTCCCTCCTGGCATGATCCGCCTTTTTGGTGCGGATGTACTTTTGTGCCTGGATAAGGAACTCCGAGTATGTCTTTGGGTGTTTTTTGTCAAGGGAGTAGGTGAAGCGGGAGGTTCGTAGCCCCCTCTTCAAGGCCAGCATGGCGATGGACTTGTCGAGGTTGTAGATTTTCAGGATGGCGATCTTAAACCAGGACACATAATCCCAGAGGAGTTTTTGGTCTTGCTGTTGGATCGAGAAGAGGTTATCGTCCTCGTGCGGCACCTTCCTGCAAGTGTCGAAGTGCGATGCAAACTTCCTCTCTAGCTGAGGGAAGGAGTCTATACCCTCAGGTTCGAGTCTGGAAAACCAGACCCGAGCAGCCTTTCACAGAGTGGCTTGGAAGGTGATGCAAAGGAGGGCATCGGTGGCCCCCTAGACACTCATGAGGGTCTTGTAACTTTCCAGGTGGTCCAGGAGATCAATTATCCCATCGTAGGGGTCAACCTGCAGCATACGGAATCGGCTGGGGATCGATTTTTCTTGGACTTTCTTCGAAAAGGATGGATGGGTATTGAACCCGTGGGCTCACTAGGCGAGCCCTGAACTTCCGCAAATCGATGGGCCAGATCCGTCAGCTTGCACTCATGCTCCTCGAGGTGCCTTTCCACTCGATGATGGATGGCCTCGTCAGTCAACCCCTTGACGGAGGACGTCAGGGGTGAGGGAGGGACGGAGTGGAGGAACTCATGCCTGAGTTCCCAGCCACGCCGGTGCTGCTGGCGCTAGGGCGCACAGTGGTCCGACACCGGGGAGAGGCTCTCCCAACCTGTTGGATCATGTTGTGGCCGCTTGCCACCCGCCTGGTGGGCCTCCTAAGGGGGGATGCCGCATGCAACGGCCCCTTCCAGAAAGACCGCAAGCTGGTGCGGGGATCGGCTATGCGAGTCGCCAGAGTCCCTGGCTGCTGTTCTGTTTTCAAGGAGCGATGCTTCTGGTGGAGCTGATGCATCGTCGCAGCCAAGAGCTGGACTTGGTGGGCGAGTGCAGTGTACTGGGGGTCCGTTGAAGGTGGCTGCGATGGAGCGGGATGCTCTCCCTCCAAGCATTAGTCTCCGCGATGAGGGGGGTCCCCCGCTCGACTGGCGAGGGCTTCACGGGCTCGCATAGTCACCATCAGACTGTGGGTGTTTGTGCGGTCTTTCTTGCTATGGGAGGGATGATGCTTTCTTCCGGTCCCCCTTCTTGATGCACCAATCCATTGCCGCCAAGATCATCATGGCCCGTAGCTCTGATGCATCGAGTTCTCGCCGGATGCTTGGCTGCTTATCTCGCAGTCGGCTCGCTCACTTGCTCGGGGGTCCTGCAAGACAGAGAAAACCTTGGGTCGGGGATTCCGACGAAGGCACTTTGATGATCAAGTCAGTAAGACGATCGAGGGGAACAGAAACCTCTATAGCTGAGAGCTTGGGGACTCTCCGCATCGAGAGGGTGATAAGAGAGAAGATAATGCCGAACTGAAAGAGTCTCTGTTGTTTTTTCTTTCCTTACCTTTACTTACCTTTTCGTGCGGGTCTTATATAGGTGAGTGGCTTTTTGTTGGCTTCCAGGTTCTCTCCTTCAAAGGAGACTTTCCGTTGCCTACCGTCATCTCTCTGTCGGGCTGGTTCTGCACCTGAGCCCTGAGCTATAACGGGATGTTGCCATTTTAGAGGAGGCTGTCCGGGTACCACAGCACCTAGGATCTAGGGCCTAGGGTCCAGGCATCCTATCATGGAAGTCGCAGTCTCCCAGTCATGCAATCATCGACGTGTTGGCACACTACAAGGCTAGGAGCTTGGTGTTGCTCGGATCATGCAGATCGTGCGCACAGTGTACCGTAGGTGGCCTGCACCCATGGTAGGACATGCGCCACCTCTCGGAGGCTCTACATGATCAAGTATTCTCTCGTCTTCGTTTTGAATTTCTGCCTCCCCCCTCTTTCCGCTTTTGGTGGGAACCCACGCTCCTACTGGTAGGAGGGTCCACTTCGGAGGGGTGGACTTGACCTCGACTGGAAGCTGACCTCAGACGGGAGGCCCACCCAATGAGTCTTACCTCGATTGGGAGCTGACTTCGACAGGGTGGTTCATTCTGGAAGCATGAGCTCGACCTCGACCAGGAGTTGTCCTCAGCCGGAGGGCTCGCCTTGGAGGGATGGACTCGACCTCAATTGAGAGCTGACCTCAAATGGGGGGCCCACCCAATGAACCCTGCCTTGATTGGGAGCTGACCTCGGCAGGGTAGTTCACCTCGATTCTTCGTCATGTAGCCTTGCCCAGGTGGTTGGTCTCTTGCCATCGTGGCAGTCCTAGGCTCCACGTCAGCGGATGTCGCCATATCAGTACGCAGGCTCCATGTCAACGGATGTCGCCATATCACATAGGATATACCGATCTTATCAGTATCATCTATTCCTAACTCAATGATCCTATGATTAAAAATATTTTTGACTGAGACTATCATGATTTTAGACCTTACTAGGATGATCTCATCGTGTTTCTAAAATCATTGTCCTAGTCTATGGGATTCGTCATAATTATTCTTAATTAAGTTATAGAACAAATAAAAGATGCAGCATATGATGAAACATAATACCTTGTATTATTAAATAAATAACCAAATATCATGTACATGAGTATTGGAATAGAATAGAAAAGGTCCATTACATCATCCATATGATTGGCTTGTAGGGCATTATTCTTCAATATCCCCATTCAAATTCTCAGGTTTGATAATATGTGGTAATCCAATTCTCACTTTGATAACCTTGTTAACAAATAGTGGATTGAAGCTCCTTACTCTAATCTCGCAATTGCATGGGTACTCAAACTTAGGCATCTTCATACCCAACTTATGAAACTAAGCTATGGCTAATGTTGATGACACTATTGCAAAAAATGATTATGTATAACTAGTTAGATGAGTTAGACATTTTGAAAGAATCGAGGCAATTAAAATATATGTATGCAAGAAGCAATGAAGAATTTATCTCAAAGCATAGCTCGAGCAAATTCTCGAATAACAAGAGACTCTAGCAGCAGAAAGCTTGAGTTTCATAGCCTATAAGCGTTTACAAACAAATGAATCTTTTCATGGATGCATGAGTTTTTAACAGGAAAAATATTCAGTTAGGGATTGAAGAAGCAACTATTCAACAACCTAATGAAATAAAGTAGGCTGTTGGCATGGAGTCCCTAGATCGGCCGGTCAGAGCCTCTGCATCGCAGGACCGCTCCCTGGTTCACTTGTAAAATAGATCCCTTGCCGGAGTTGTTCTGGCGGGGGACACTCCGATGCCTAAGTCAGTGGCGGATCCCAGCCACAGAATGGGGAAGAGTGAAGAGAGTACGAGAGGAAAGGCTCTTAGAAACTATGTGAGTATATATGAGTGTATGTCCGCCTACCTCTCTAGCCATCCTTCTTACCATTATTTAAAAGAAGGCCTCCAGCCTGTGGCCCGTTCTTTTTTTGGTAATCATGGGGAGCCAATCTCTTCCATGATTGGCGATCGTGGGTTGTCATTGAGCGGTTCTGGCCAGATTGGAGGCGTGGCAGTAGGAGTTGCGCGCCATGATCATGGCATGATGAGTGTCGATTGTAACCGTTGGTTACAGTTACCTTTCTGGACCAGATTGTGGTCCAAGCTTCGGGTTTCCCCTTGCGTGGGTCAAAGACTTGGTATTTGTCCCGGGGTCGGAGATCGTGTCTATGGCGGGGACCGAAGTACGTGCCTTCGGAAGTCAATGAGAAAATTGGTCTTCAATCAAGGTCGAAGACGTTGCCCGAAGGACTGGCCTTCGGATGGTGTAGTCCGGTGAGAAGCCTTGGGTTGCCTGCAGTTGGCCTGTTCCTTGATTGGTCCGAAGTCCGTGGTCCGGAGAGAAAAGGCTTCGACCAGTCGAATCGGAGTTCGGCTTGTAGCTAAACCAGGATATCCCAACAGTTACCCCCTACTCTCAGTTTTCGATGCGGAGATTTGCCTCGAAAAGTGAGAGTATTAATGCTTTATCGTTTTCCTCTTGAAAGACTATGTAGTGGATGATTACGGGATCTTTGATTGGACTGTCCATCATGATCTGGGAATCAGATGGTGGATAGCTATCACTCCCGGATTGGGAAAGAAGGAAAAAGTGGGTGGCCTTGGGGCCATCTTTCCTTTTCCCGTTGCACGATGGTTGAGCCAATCTTTTGGTTAAGATTTGGATGGTTGTGGTGGCTCCTCCCTGTCCGTTGGATGAAGGGTGCGCCTTATCTTAGCGGTTAGTTGCAGGTGGGTTACCTCCCAGGGTAACCTTGGGTCAATTCAACCCTGGCGGGGCTCCAGAAACCCTTGCTTTTCTTTTGGGGAAGGACGAAGGTCCGGCCAAGGAAGCTTCTTCAACCTCATCTCATCCTCCGCTAATGGGGACATCGGTCCAGAATCTGAAGCAGCCCAGAACAACCTAGAAGCCCAGCCCAGAACATAAAGCCCAGTCCAGTCCAAGCCTGAAGCCCAACCCAGAAACCCAGCCCAGCCTAAACCGTGGGGCCCAAGATCCTGGAGTCGATGAGCACGAATCCTGAAGTCATCATCAGCACTGATCCCGATGCGATCCAGCATAATTTAAATTTGAGATTTGATTGGGATATTAGGATATTAGGATTTATCTCGATTGTTTAAAAATTTGTTTTAGGATTTGATTATTTGTTTTAGGATTTATCTTATCGGTTGTTTTAGGAAGGATCTTATAAGTTGTTTTAGGCTTTGTTCCAATTTCTTTCGGAGGTTTATTTAAGAATATGTTTCTTGAATAAAATTAGCGATGAAGAAATTATTTGAGAAAATATCTGGATGTGTCCCGACTCCGTTCCCCCTCCTTCTTTCTTTCTCCTGAATATTCTCTCTCTAGTGCTTCTTCTCCCTGGATTCTCTTATTCTCTCCCTCTTTTCTCTCTTCTGGTATTTCTTCTTCCTCTCTCTGGATTCTTCCCCTGGATCTCTTTTCTATTTCCTTCTCCTTCGAACTTGAGAACCATCAATCTTCCGGCCCTTGTGAAATCTCTCACACCACCGATGCTGCCGCCATCTCCTCCACTCCCAACCGGTCAACCACTAGGTTCCTCCCACGGACGTCACCGTTGGCCACCACCGACCGAGCCGGTAACGACCACCACACAGATCTCTCCGATCCGCCCGATCGGATCCAGCAACCGCAAGACCGCCATCCACCACCCGGCCATCCGTGTCTCCTCCCTGCTCACTGAAGTTGTTGATCGGGAATCTCCCTCCACCCAATGCACGGCGAACCATGCGGCCCTCCTGCCTCAGATCGATGCTGGAACCCTCCTACCGCACCTTCCCCACCAACCGGATGTCTGACCGAGCGCCCTGCTCCATCGATCTAGATGCTCCCCGCCGAGCCACCAAGCACCTCCCGTCTTCACCGAAACAAGCCGTTGCCACCCTGCCAGACCAGCTCTGCCCCTCACCAACGCCGGCAAGGCCTCCCCACGTGCCCCCCTTTCCGCACGATCGTGAACGCAGAGACGGTGTTCAGAGCCGAGTTCCCCTCCTGCATGGTCCTCAGAGTAAAGCCGGCCATAAATGCCGACTTTAGTGTAAAACCGTGAGAAAAAAAAAGAAACCATGGAAAAAAAAAGAAAAAAAAAGGAAAATGCAATAGGAAAAAATTGTGAGAAAAAAAAAAGAAAATGAAAGGAAAAGAAAATACAAAAAAAGGGGGTTATTTGAATAAAAAAATAGAATATGAAAAAGAAAAAGGTTTCATTAGAATTAAAAAAAAATTAGGAAAAATAATTTGGGTTTTAGTTTAACCTAGTCTAGGGTCATTTTTTAATGACCAACAATCCTATCTTCTTTGAATAAATATTGATTCAGGTCATGTCCCGTGTCAATTATTTGGTATCAGAGCAAGTTTAGGTTAGGTTAGTCATTTTAATTGCACTATTTCTATAAAAAATTTTAGTCTGTAGATTACGTGGTGCATTGGAGTCAGAAGTGCATCAATTTAAAGATTGCTGAAGCTTGACTCGACGGAGTCGAGTTCTCCCTACCTCAGGGGAAATGATGGGGACATCGGACCAGAATCTAAAGCAGCCCAGATCAACCCAGAAGCCCAGCCCAGAACATAAAGCCCAGTCCAGTCCAAGCCTGAAGCCCAACCCAGAAGCCCAGCCCAGCCTAAACCCTAGGGCCCAAGATCCTGGAGTCGATGAGCACGAATCCTGAAGTCATCATCAGCACCGATCCCGATGCGATCCAGCATAATTTAAATTTGAGATTTGATTGGGATATTAGGATATTAGGATTTATCTCGATTGTTTAAAAATTTGTTTTAGGGTTTGATTATTTGTTTTAGGATTTATCTTATCGGTTGTTTTAGGAAGGATCTTATAAGTTGTTTTAGGCTTTGTTCCAATTTCTTTCGGAGGTTTATTTAAGAATATGTTTCTTGAATAAAATTAGCGATGAAGAAATTATTTGAGAAAATATCTGGATGTGTCCCGACTCCCTTCCCCCTCCTTTCTTTCTCCTGAATATTCTCTTCTGGTGCTTCTTCTCCCTGGATTCTCTTATTCTCTCCCTCTCTTCTCTCTTCTGGTATTTCTTCTTCCTCTCTCTGGATTCTTCCCCTGGATCTCTTTTCTATTTCCTTCTCCTTCGAACTTGAGAACCATCAATCTTCTGGACCCTTGTGAAATCCTCACACCATCGATGTTGCCGCCATCTCCTCCACTCCCAATCGGTCAACCACTAGGTTCCTCCCACGGATGTCACTGTTGGCCACCACCGCCCGAGCCAGTAATGACCACCACACAGATCTCTCCGATCCGCCCGGTCGGATCTGGCAACCGCAAGACCACCATCCACCGCCCAGCCGTCCGTGTCTCCTCCCTGCTCCCCGAAGTCGTTGACCAGGAATCTCCCTCCGCCCAATGCACGGCGAACCATGCGGCCCTCCCATTTCAGATCGACGTTGGAACCCTCCTACTGCACCTTCCCCACCGACCGGACGTCTAACCGAGCATCCTGTTCTGCCGATCTAGACGGTCCCCGCCGAACCACCAAGCACCTCCTGTCTTCACCGGAACAAGCCGTCGCCACCCTGCTGGACCAGCTCCGCCCCTCGCCAACGCCAGCGAGGCCTCCCCGCGTGCCCCCCTTTCTTCATGATTGTGAACGTAGAGACGGCGTTCGGAGCCAAGTTCCCCTCCTGCACGATCCTCAGAGCAAAGCCGGCCACAAATGCTGACTTTAGTGTAAAACCGTGAGAAAAAAAAAGAAATCATGGGAAAAAAAAAAGAAAAAAAGGAAAATGCAATATGAAAAAAATGTGAAAAAAAAAAAGAAAATGAAATGAAAAGAAAATACAAAAAAGGGGGTTATTTGAATAAAAAAAGAGAATATGAAAAATGAAAAAAGGTTTTCATTAGAATTAAAAAAAATTGGGAAAAATAATTTGGGTTTTAGTTTAACCTAGTTTAGGGTCATTTCTTAATGACCAATGGTCCTATCTTCTTGGAATAAATATTGATTCAGGTCGTGTCCCGCGTCATCCGCCCAACCTGTTCTGGACTACCTGTCTATTTCGTAGGTAGAATCTTCTTTCTGCTCCCTTACTTCATTCCTTTGTCATGGAAGAAATCATAGAAAGTCAGGGGGAACAGGCTGGGCCCTCGGGGGCCAGTGACATAGTAGGTCCGGAGTCGATTCCTAGCTCGGTTTCTCAGGATAAGGTGGCCCTTCTCTGGGAACGCTATCGCATTCCCGAGGAGTTCCCCTTCATTCTCCCTGCACTCGAAGAACGAGTGAACGAACCTCCTCCTGGGTGTCTAGGCATATATGAAGATCATCTGAAAGCTGGTCTTCGGTTTCCCCTGCACCCCTTCTTCATCAAGATTTTTTGCTTGTACCAAGTGGTGCCGGTGCAGTTGACCCTGAACAGCATTCGGAACATCTGTGGGTTCCTGGTCATGTGCAGCATCGTAAATATAGAACCTAGGACCAATTTGTTCACGGCCCTTTTCATTCTCAAGAGGGACTTCCACAACAATGGATGGTGGGTGATTGGCCCTAGGTCAGGCCGTAGGGTCATCAGGGACATGCCCAGCGCCATCCACGGGTGGAAACCCATTTTTGTATTTGTGGTGTCTTTTGATCCATGGGGCTTCGACACTATGTGGAAGATGCATCGCCTGACCGCCAACGACGGGAAGAAGGTCTTGGCGGCTGACCAGTCGGACTACGACCTTTTGGTCAACTTTGAAGTTGCCCCCATCCGGAAACTGTTGGAGGAGAAAAATCTCTATCGGGTAGGGATCAGTAGATTCCCTTCATTAGGTATAGAGATGGGGCTTCTGCTCCTCTTTTTTGATTTTGTTGTGGTTCAGTCTATTGAAGTGAACTCTTTTGCTTGTAGGTGGCGGGATGAAGCCCGGTGTGAGTTGGCTCCGTCAGACTTCGGAGAAGAGGGTAGTGCAAGCCCCTCTCACCATGTCTGCGATTCAGAAGAGGGCTCGAAGGGATGGCTCCGAGGGGGACCAAGGCACTTCATCTTCCTAGGGCACCTCGGGGAAGGCGCAGCAGCCATGGAAGGGGCTCCGTCAAGACCCTATCTAGTCAAAACTCTACCGGTGGTTGTCTTCCCAGTTCGCACAATGGGGAGCTCGCCTCAGGGAGTTGATGTGCCATGATTTTGCCCCCTACTGCTGATAGGGACAAAGCGCGGCAAGTCGAAGGAGAGTTCACTCACGGGGCTTCCTTAGCCGGAGGCCGTTGGAAGAGCTCTTTGGAGCTCTCACCTATGGGGGGACTGCTGGTACCGATCGTAGCCAAGCAGGCATTGAAGGGCATGCTACTGCCTTATGACTTGGTGGTTCTTCGAGATCGGAACCTTCCCAGAGTGTCCGATTCTGCCTTCTCTGCCCTGCAACAGGTATGATCCTCACTGCCCCCTTTGTTTTGAGAGCTATTTGATTCATGACCCCTCACTTTTGATGCAGTTGGTCTACGACCTCACCTTCATGGAGGATGGCCCGGGGAATGTTGACAGCCTCATCCATGGCCTCAAAGAGGAGCTTCAGACTGCCAGGGCTGCCAAGGAAGTAGCCGAAGAGTTGAAGCAGTCCATGGAGGACCGTCTTGCTCGGGCAAGTGATGAAGTTCACAAACTGAAGGGCGAACTGAAAGGTGCCCATCTGACAATGGCGGGGCAAGAGGCAGGATGGAGAAGGTACAGAAAACAAGTCGACTCCCTGGAGCAGGCTGCCAGGGAGGATCAGGAGAAGATAGAAAACTTGACCAAGATGGCGGAGGAGGCTTCTAGGAAGGCCGAAGAGGCGATCCTGGAGTCCAAGGCTGCTAAGAGGGAGTCCGTATCTTTGAAGAAATGGGTAGACGACGCCGTGGCTAACTTCAAAATGTCTTCACAATTCCAAGCGGAGATTAGTGAAGCATCTTTGTATGGCTATCAGCATGGCTTCAACGACGGACTCTCTAGGGTGAAGGTGGCCTTCCCTCACCTTGACCTTTCTAGGGTGAAGAGGAAGTGGAGGGGGCCGAAGCCATAGTAGAGGCCGAGGAGATGCCATGTCCAGAGGAGGAGGCCACTACCTTAGTTGAAAATCCGGAGGTGACCCCAACTTCGACCCTAGTTCAGGAGGAAGCTCAGGCTGGAGGGGTCCGAGCTGAAGGTTCTCCAGTCCCGGCCCAGATTGACGAAGTCCTCTCAAAACAGGTTGAGAGGTTACTTCAGGCCTGTGGTGGTGCGGGCACCAGACTCAGAAGAAGACTTCAGAGCTCCATCTGGATCTCTGATTAACCTTGCCCGAAGAATTAGGGTTTTTGGTTTGTAATAAGAGTTGACTAGATCAACTCAATTTAGCTTGAGTCTACATTACCTGCATTTTATTTTGTTGAGTCATGTTGACTCAGTAGTGGACTAGGGTTTCAACCTGGGGTGTTACATTTTCTCCCAAGACCAAGCAAGTGGACACCACACTCCCAGCCACACTCCCAGCCATACGCCTGAGTCCAGGGGGCGCCATATCTACATCCAGCAGCCTTTGGTCCCCACTCCACAGATAGCAGCTTCCTTCTCTCATGCGCCAGATGAGGAGAAATCCACCAAGAGTCCACAAATCAAGGGGGTGGCCAAGACTTTCCCAAGAGAACCAAAGTAAAGATGGGAAGAAATTTTCTTGGAGAGAACTTCAAGGAGGCGCCCACTACCTGCCAAAAAAATCCAAAACAAAGATGGGAAGGACCTTGACTTAGGGAGGAAGAAAAGAAGGAGTCCAAAAGAGTTGATCCATGGAAGGAAAAAAATTCTCTTGAAGATCCAATCAAGGAGGCGCCATCTACCTGCCTTTTATAACCCAAATCAAATTTTTTTGGTACCTTGGCCGACCATATGTGTATGATTTATCCTGATTTGTAGATCCCCTCCTTTAGTCCCACATGGGAAGATGTAAAACCCTACTCCCTTGTAAAGCCTTATAAATTAAACCCCTCTTGTAAGTTTAAATCAATCAGATGAATGAAACCAAATTTTTTTTGTGAGAAAACTTTGTGTTTTCTCTCTTCCACACTTGCATCCAGGTGTTGAGCTCCGTGAGGGAGTAAATCCGGGTTCCCCAGGAACTTTGAGGAGGTGTGAGATCTCCAAAACCCAAACCCTAGGTTAGCCACTCCACTCCCAAACCCTAGCCGCCATCACCCTTCTCTTTCCACCAAGCCCTAGTCTATCCCACTTCTCACAGCCACCCTCTCCAAGTCCAGGCCGACCACCAGCATCCAGCTCCAGTCCAGATACTTCAGGTCTACAGCAATTCTAAGAGGAAGTCAGATCGGCCTCCAGGAGAATCCTGATTTCAGCAACTTCAGCTTTCAAGTTCTTCAACCTGGTAAATCTTTTCTTGAGTATCTGAATTCCATCACTTGTTCCTCTTCTTCCCAGATCTTGAGTCCAGGAGAAGCCGACCAAACCACAGACCAGTATTGGAGGATCCATTGCGAAGATAGCCGAATCCGAGGATCCAACAATCTGCTCGAGAGAGTTCTTCCACCAAAATCCTGAGAAGATCACTGTCTGGTTAGTAAACCATCTCTCCTCTCTATTTCTGTTCTGTTGAAAGTTCAGAGCGAAACTCTAGGTCTGGGAGTTTCTCAACCTCCAGTGATCCGTTACTTCTGAACTACTCTGATAATTTAGTTTCATCTAAATTGTGCTTTCAATCCTTACCTAGTTTCCTTCAACTTAGTTTAGCTTTACTTTGAGTCAAAACCAATTTCTGAAATATAAAAAAAAAAAAAAAAAAAAAAATCCTAAATTTACTTCCGTATACGCTTCTTTGTTCTTTGTTCTGCATCATTTTTGGTATCAGAGCTTTCGTTCTGCATCAATTTTGGTATCAGAGCCCTGTCTAGGATTTCTGTTTGATTGCTTGTTTGAGTCCCTCTCTTTTTACTTTATCTGCTCGAAGTAGACTCCCCAGGATGTCCGGTCCTAGGAACGAAGCGAGGTGCAAACCTCCTTTCCCATTCCACGGGGTGTTCCTAGGGCGTGTAGGGGATCCGTTGGGTTACAACTTCGTAGCAGAAATTGTAAACGGGGAAGTGCTCTATTTTTAGCCTGTAATTACCCTGTTTCAGGAATTATTTCTCACTGCAAGTAACTCCAAATTCAGTTATTTTTATTTTGATAAAACCAGTATAATTGAAACTATTTTTTATAATTTTTCTGTGATTTATTGGTTTCCATGGAATTTTTGAAGATTAAATTACTGCAACTCTATTTTTATGTTTCTGTAATTCTATCATTTTTGAGTGATCATCTCTTAATTCATCTTAATGGCATTTGAGCATCTAAGATAAGGGGAGGAGTTGATAACCTCTCCTTAGCCCAAAACCATCACCCACTCATTCGAACCTAAGCCTTTAATCTTAAAATTAATTAGACCTAATTTGCCCTAGTGGGCTAGGGACACCAACAAGTTGGGTCTAGGCTAATGTTGAGTCAGTTTGTCTAGTTACTCTGTGTGTGCTTTGTACTCAGTGTCTAGAATGGTTGTTCAGGGATTCTATCTCGAAGGGCTTGTGTGCTGGTCCGCCTACCTGGCCAATCTCTGATTGGTGTCTAGGTTTGGCAATTAGGGACCTAACACTCCCCTTACACCTGCCTGGCTGAGTCCCGAGTTACTACAGGCTAGCTTGCCACTCTGATTGGGCATCTAGTTTGGGCTCTAGGTCTAGTTAGTCCGTAGTCGTTTCAGTCGAGTCTCATTTGGTGTGCTTGCTTGCATCATCATGTCCACCCGGAACGAAGTACCCTACCAACCTGGTCAAACCCAACCTGATTTAGAGGCCATGATTAGAACTCTTACCGAAAGTATGACCAAATTGAGTCAGGATATGAATGAGGGTTTTGCCCAATTTAGAGACCGAGCCCAGGGACTTGAGAAACGTAGACATCAAAATTGGACCCCTGATCCAAAATTTAATAGGCCCCAACCTCACCCATGCCAGGAGCCTAGGAGGACCTTATACCGTGATCCCGAGCATAACCCTAGGAGCCTATATCCATACTTGGTTGACTCAGAAAAGGGACATGTTAGGAACACCGAACCTTATGCACCCACTTTTGATGGAAGACAAGAGACATATATTAAGTTGGAAGAACAAATGGATCGATATTTTGAGTGCACTAACATATCGAAATTAGGACAAATTAGGTTGGCCAAAACCAAGTTCACCAAACATGCTAGGTCGCATTGGTATGCTATTGAGCATGAGTGTTATCAAAGAAAAGAGGAAATATATACTTGGAGAGATATCAGAAGTAAGTTGAGAGATAGGTACCTAGGTAGATCCTATGAGAAAAGACTTTTAGACCAATGGTACCAATTGCGACAAGGTAATAGGCCTGTGTCTAAATATATCGAGGACTTCCAGTGGTATGACATGAAATGCAATACCATTGAGACCGAAGCTCAGATCACATCGAGGTTTAGAGTTGGGTTACACCCAGACATTTATAGGAAGCTATGCCTTGAAAAGACCAATAAGTTAGACCGAGCCTACCAAGAAGCCCAAGACTATGAGTGGTCTTTAAGATATAACCAATCAAGTACTTTGGACTTAAAGCCAACCTCTACCAACTTGAGTCAAGTTCTGATTGATCCGACACCCGTAGTGAACCAGACTTTTGTTTGTCAATTCCCACTTGTGTCACCTCTTGACCAGAAGGATAACACTGAGAAGGAGTTAGGCATGGCCATCCCAAAATTAGTTGACCTGACCAGAGCCATACCTAAAGAGGAATCAAAGGAGAATAGATTAGAACCTTTCAATGAGATTGAGGAAGAAATTTATGAGCCTGACATAAGTTTGATAGATGAATATGAAGAAGAAGAATTTGAGGATATCTCTCCCGATAATTTAATTAACCAACTCCTACCTGATGGGGTTATTGAGAGGACCCCTGCCACTCAAGGAATTCAGGAGCTAACCCTAAGAGAAGACCCTTTTGAGGAAGTTCAGGAAGAGGAAATTGCACCCAATGAGAGTTTAAGTGAGAATACCTCTGAACTCATTGAGGAATCCAAAGAAGACACCCCTGAGTCAAATCTGGTAGAGAAGTGTGAAGAAGGAAGGGGTTCACAAGAATTGCCCATTGAGAAGGTCCAAGAACAAGAAAAAGATAGTAGCTTAGAGGACTTTTTAGATAAACATTCCAAAGACCTTCCTGATAACCTTCCACCTTCTAGGAGCACCTAGCCTACCCTAGAACTTGCACTTGTAGACCCTTCTAGAGCAAATCATGAGGTTTGGATGAGTACACCTATAGAACAATGTCCTCATTTTAAGGTCATCCTGAATAACCAAGGTTTGTTTCTTGTTTCTGATAAGCCACCTCAAAACTCTGATTCTTATTTCCTACCCTTCCCTGAATCTTCTCATGTTTCTAGAGCTATGAGATTACACTTTATTGAGATCTCTAGGTTGCAAGACTCCTTAGAACCTATTAAGTTTGCCACCTACTTCTGGAAGACCTTATGGCACCTACTAGGCATCCATAATAAGTTTTCATGCTCTGCATGCCCTCCTTCGACCCAAGGTCAAACCTAGAGAGCCTTAGTTTGTTAGGTTTAGACCTAGGGTTCCTTTGGAATAAAGTCCATTCTTTAGGAATGCGTCGTCAGTCTAGTTTAGTTTTTCTTGACCCTTTACTAGGCTTTGGCTCTGATTTTGGTTTGATTGAGAGCACCAGGAATTGGGATTTGTATTTTGTCCAGGACTAAATTTGCATATAATGTTTCGATCAATAGGTCTATAGGCTAGAGTCCCTTTGAAATTGTTCATTGATACAAGCCTCACACACCACTTGATCTGATTTCACTATTAGTCCACACACACAAGTTTCTGGATGCACTTGCATAGCATGTAAAGGACTTGCATAAAGAAATTCATGCCAAAATAAATTTAAGTAATGAAACTTATAAGAAGTTGGCTGATTCTCAAAGGTGAGTCAAAACTTTTGTTGAGGGAGACTATGTAATGATTAGGTTAAGGCCTGAATGGTTTCTTCCTGGAACTGTTAGAAAGTTACATTCTAGAGGAGCTGGACCATTTAGAGTGGTGAAGAGAGTAGGGTCCAATGCCTATGTGCTCGAGTTGCCTTCAGAACTAGGCATTAGCTCCACTTTCAACATTACAGACCTAGTAGAGTATAGAGAGCCAGCTGTGATTCCCAGTGAGCCTTTTTGAGCCTAATCCTGCTCTTGAGAGTGAACCCAACCCTGTGTGTCCACCAACAAACTGGCCTATGAGGAAAGAGCAGATTGAAAAGATCCTGGATGATTAGGTTATCTCTACTCGTAATCGAGGATACCAAAGATACCTAGTCCGCTGGCAAGGAAGGCCAGATTCTGATAACTCTTGGATCTCCCAAGAAGAATTACAAGAATTGGACCCAGACCTCTTGGAGAGATACCAGAGCCAGCTTGAACCATACTCGACAGGGTCGAGTTCCTCCCACCCCGGGAGAATTGGTGCGGGCACCAGACTCAGAAGAAGACTTCAGAGCTCCATCTGGATCTCTGATTAACCTTGCCCGAAGAATTAGGGTTTTTGGTTTGTAATAAGAGTTGACTAGATCAACTCAATTTAGCTTGAGTCTACATTACCTGCATTTTATTTTGTTGAGTCATGTTGACTCAGTAGTGGACTAGGGTTTCAACCTGGGGTGTTACATTTTCTCCCAAGACCAAGCAAGTGGACACCACACTCCCAGCCACACTCCCAGCCATACGCATGAGTCCAGGGGGTGCCATATCTACATCCAGCAGCCTTTGGTCCCCACTCCACAGATAGCAGCTTCCTTCTCTCATGCGCCAGATGAGGAGAAATCCACCAAGAGTCCACAAATCAAGGGGGCGGCCAAGACTTTCCCAAGAGAACCAAAGTAAAGATGGGAAGAAATTTCTTGGAGAGAACTTCAAGAAGGCGCCCACTACCTGCCAAAAAAATCCAAAACAAAGATGGGAAGGACCTTGACTTAGGGAGGAAGAAAAGGAGGAGTCCAAAAGAGTTGATCCATGGAAGGAAAAAAATTCTCTTGAAGATCCAATCAAGGAGGCGCCATCTACCTACCTTTTATAACCCAAATCAAATTTTTTGGAACCTTGGCCGACCATATGTGTATGATTTATCCTGATTTGTAGATCCCCTCCTTTAGTCCCACATGGGAAGATGTAAAACCCTACTCCCTTGTAAAGCCTTATAAATTAAACCCTCTTGTAAGTTTAAATCAATCAGATGAATGAAACCAAATTTTTTTTGTGAGCAAACTTTGTGTTTTCTCTCTTCCGCACTTGCATCCAGGTGTTGAGCTCCGTGAGGGAGTAAATCCGGGTTCCCCAGGAACTTTGAGGAGGTCTGAGATCTCCAAAACCCAAACCCTAGGTTAGCCACTCCACTCCCAAATCCTAGCCGCCATCACCCTTCTCTTTCCACCAAGCCCTAGTCTATCCCACTTCTCACGGCCACCCTCTCCAAGTCCAGGCCGACCATCAGCATCCAGCTCCAGTCCAGATACTTCAAGTCTACAACAATTCTAAGAGGAAGTCAGATCGGCCTCCAGGAGAATCCTGATTTCAGCAACTTCAGTTTTCAAGTTCTTCAACCTGGTAAATCTTTTCTTGAGTATCTGAATTCCATCACTTGTTCCTCTTCTTCCCAGATCTTGAGTCCAGGAGAAGCTGACTAAACCACAGACCAGTATTGGAGGATCCATTGCGAAGATAGCCGAATCCGAGGATCCAACAATCTGCTCGAGAGAGTTCTTCCACCAAAATCCTGAGAAGATCACTGTCTGGTTAGTAAACCATCTCTCCTCTCTATTTCTGTTCTGTTGAAAGTTCAGAGCGAAACCCTAGGTCTGGGAGTTTCTCAACCCCCAGCGATCCGTTACTTCTGAACTACTCTGATAATTTAGTTTCATCTAAATTGTGCTTTCAATCCTTACCTAGTTTCCTTCAACTTAGTTTAGCTTTACTTTGAGTCAAAGCCAATTTCTGAAATATATAAAAAAAAAAAAATTAATCCTAAATTTACTTCCGCATACGCTTCTTTGTTCTTTGTTCTGCATCATTTTTGGTATCAGAGCTTTCGTTCTGCATCATATGGTGTAGAGTCTCCTCTCGTCGATGTTGAGTGACTTGAGTCACTTTGGATGTATTTTCTTTCTTTCTCCTTTGTATCATCAATGAATTTTGTATGATAACTTTTCTAGATTTTGAAATGAATTCTCATTTCTTTGCATATGCCAGGTTGTGCTTCATGTGTAGCTCGAACCGATTTTATCGTTCTTTCTTCTGCTTAGTCGAACAGTCCCATCCGAAGGCCGTTTAGTTGATAAGAACTGGTTTTACTATTCTTTTTCCTGTTTGGTTGAGTAGTCATGGCCAAAGGTCGTTTAGTCGATAATTGATGAAGACGAATCCTGGAGCGGACCAGAACTCCATTACCGAAGGCTGTCACCTTCCTTCGGATATTAAGTTTGCCCATTGGGGTGGACAAGCGTCAACTCCCCGTCAAGCAATAATTAGGAAAGTTTGATTGTAATCTTTGTTGTCCATGTGGCACGTCGATATTTGAACAGTCATGATTTCTTGCACCTGGTGAGCCGCCGGGTCTTCTTTTTCCAAAAAGAAACTATTAATGATACTGTCGCACGATGAGGATTTCTCCGAATTCGAAGCGATGGCAGTTGTTGTCCTGGGGATAGCTCCCAAGTAACTTTCTGGTTCTCGATGCATCGCCTAGACACATGGCGCTTTTTGATGTGGCTGAGAAGGACATGGGGCATGCCTCCCTACAGTCAGTCGTGAGTGCAGGGTCTCTATAAATTGGACCCCGCCTTCTGCTATCAAAGGCCATCATTTTCGTAGGCTCCTTCCCTCCATTAAAGATGAGGTTCAGCACTTCTGAACTCCACTGTGCGGCAAAAAGAAGGGCCATTGACCTGAAAAGGAAATGAAGTCTGGAGTCCCTTAGGCCGGGGGACAATAACGAGGAGACTCTCATGGACCGCCTTGGAAAGAAGGTCTGCCTGTTGGAGGCCCGATTGAGGGAGGCTTGGGCCCAGGTCACGATGGCGACCACGACGGTGGAGGAAGCAAGGAGGGAGGCAGCGGATGCCATCGCAAACTTTAGGGCTTCTGTTGCCTTCAAGGAAGAAGTCACCGAGGTAGCTCTGGACTCCTTCCACCAGGGGTTCCGGGAATGTCGAAGGAAGGCCTCCAAGTTTTATAACTTGAAGAGCCTGGACAACATCAAGCCCTCCGTTCCCTTTCCCGGACACGAATTTGATTCCGACTCTAATGAAGGGTCGGATTATAGATCGGACGGGAACCCCGAGGGCCCTTCGTCATCCTTCCAGATCTCTCCCCACCGGTACGAGAAAAACCTGGTGGGGGGTTATTGAAAATTTCCCACATCTTCCTGGTGCTACTCTTTTTTTTTTATCTCTCCTTATGGGAGTTTCTTTTTCCTCCTTTCTTTTTCTTTTTTTTTTTTTTTTGTAAAAAAAATTGAAAGGAATGAAGTATCCTTTTGTTACCTCTCCCATGCATTCTTTGCAGTATGTTGCATCATGCTTTGTCTGAAATGTAGACTCCGCGGACCATTTTTGGTCTACAGGGAAGAGACGAGGTCGGTTGGACCGTTCTTGTAATGTCTGTTATCAACAGAAAGGATAACAGTGGTCCTTTTAGGCACGTTTTCAGATTTACCGTAGGGTAGGGTATTTACACCATCCCCGTGCACTTCTGTCATGATTAAGATAGGCTGTTCAGGCCTACCTCGGCGCATCTTCGGATTCACCGTAGGGTAGGTTACGAAAACCATCCCTGCACCTTTGATCTTTTCGGTGGCCTGGTTAGACCATCCATTGCACTCGTCGGGCATACCGATAAGGTGAGTGGATCAAACTCTCCTTTACATAGTTGATCGATTTTTCAGATCAGGTCACTTAGGCTGTTGTCGTTCAGTCGATACAACTAGCCGTTCTGAGTTAAGTAAGGTTGAGTAGCTTTGCACAGAAATTTTAGGAACTCTTTTATTGATAGTATTTGCGAAGGTTTTGTACATTCCATGACCGGGATAGGGCCTTCCCCTCTAGGGTCTTGAGTCGGTATGTTCCTGGTCGAATGACTTCTTCGACTTGATATGGACCTTCCTAGTTGGGGGAGAGTTTATCCTGTTCCGTTGGCCTGGATACCTCTGCCCTTCGCAATACCATGTCCCCCGTACGGAAAGTTTGCTCCTTCACCCTTGAGTTGTAGTACTTGGTGACCTTTTGCTGGTATGCCGCCATCCTTATCTGGGTCTGTAGCCTGGTGCTTGATAGCAAGTCCAGATCAATCCTTCTGTGATCAGAATTCTTAGGCTCTTCATAGTTGTCAATTCTCAGGGACTGCAGGGAGACTTCAATAGGTAGCACGGCTTCAGTACCGTATGCCAAGTTGAACGGAGATTCGCCGGTAGCCGTTCTCGGGGTAGCTCGGTATGCCCAGAGAACAGAGGTCAGTTCTTCGACCCAAAGCCCTTTGGCAGCGTTCAACCATGTCTTCAGACCATGGAGGATGGTCTAGTTAGTGACTTTGGCTTCTCCGTTGGACTGTGGATGAGCAACGGATGTCAGCCGATGCTGGATATGGTACCGAGCGCAAAAGTCCTTGAACTTCGGATTGTCAAACTATCTCCCATTGTCCGTGATGATGATATGTGGGATGTCGAACCTGAATATGATGGAATTTTTTACAAAATTTTCCTCCTTACCCTCTGTGATCTGGGCCAATGGTTCGGCTTCTATCCACTTCGTGAAGTAGTCAATGGCTACTAGGAGAAACTTCCTTTGCCTTGATTCTGGCAGGAATGGGCCAAGAATATCCATCCCCCACTTGGCAAAAGGCCATGGGGCTGCCAGTGGGTTAGGTGACTCGCAGGCTATCTCTGTACATTGGCGTACCTCTGGCACTGGTCGCACTTTCGCACGAAATCAGCTGAGTCCTTCTGAATGGAGGACCAAGAATACCCCTATCGAATGATCTTGTATGCCAGAGATCTGCCTCTCAAATGATCATCGCATATGCCCTCGTGGACCTCTCTCAAAGCATAGTCCGCATCTGTAGGTCCAAAGCATTTTAGCAGTAGTTGAGAGAATGATCTCTTGTATAGGGTTCCATCTAAGATGACATACTGAGACGCCATCCAGCGGATCTTCTTAGCCTCTGCCTTATCTTCTGGTAGTTCTCCCTCATTCAGGAACATGATGATAGGATCCATCCAGCTTGGCTCAGTGTCGATCTGGCACACCTCTATAGCCTCTTCGGCTATGCTTGGGGTTTCAAGATGTTCAATAAAGGTGCGCTCGAGAGATTCTGGTGCTGTAGTTACCAGCTGAGACAATGCATTCGCCCGAGAGTTCTCTGATCATAGAACATGAATGATTTCAAAATGTTCGAGTTGGGAGGATAAAGCCCGCATCTTCTCCAGGTATTGCACCATGGTTGGATCTTTGGCTGTATATTCTCTGTTGACTTGATTCACAACCAGCTGAGAATCTGAGAAGGCTCGAAGTTGTTGTACTCCTAAATCTTTGGCGATCCAAAGTTTGGTGAGTAGGGCTTCGTATTCGGCTTGGTTATTAGAGGCATGGAAGGAGAACCAGAGTGCATACTCTATGGTATGGCCATCAGGTTCAGCCAACATGAGTCCAGCCCCGCACCCGGTAGCATTGGAAGCTCCGTCCACATGAAGCACCCAAACGGACTTTGTTTCCTTCTGGACTTCTTCTTTTACCGAAGATGCTTCATCTTCAGACTTCCAGGTGCACTCAGCCAAAAAATCGGAGAGCACCTGGGCCTTCATAGCCGCTCGGGGCTGGAAGCTGATGTCAAATTCACTTAGCTTCACAATCCACTTGGCTATCCTTTTAGAGGTGTCTAGAGATCAGAGAATGACCTTAAGAGGTTGATCGGTCTGTACCACAATAGCGTGGGCCTGAAAATATGGCCGTAGTCGCTTTGTCGCAATCACCAAAGAGTAGATCAGCTTCTGCATCCTTGCATATCACATTTCGGCATCATGCAGGACCTTGCTGATATAGTAGATCGGCTTGTGGGACCTGCTTCTCCTTTCTGGCAAGAACCGAACTGACTGCCTCACCTGAAGCAGAGAGGTAGAGAAAGAGGACCTCGCCTTCTTGTGGCTTAGAGAGCAATAGCGGGGTCTCTAGTACTTCTTCAGCTCCTCAAATGCAACACGACAGTCTTCGGACCATTCGAAGCCCTTTGATTGCCTGAGTACCTTGAAGAATGGAAGACATTTCTTGGCTGACCGAGAGATAAATCTATTCAGGGAGGCAATTCTCCCTGTCAACTACTGGACTTCCTTTTTGTAGGAGGGATGTCTCATATCTTTCAAGGCTTGAATCTTCTCAGGGTTTGCCTCAATCCCTCGTTTGGTGACAAGGAAGCCCAAGATTTACTCGAAGTGACCCCAAAGGCACACTTTGCTGGGTTCAGCTTCATACGGTAGCGTCGAAGAGCACCGAATGACTCTTCCAAGTCATGGATATGGTCTTTCCGGAGGATGCTTTTGACGATCATGTCGTCAACATAGGCCTCCATGTTCCTCCCAAGTTGCTTTTCGAACACCTTGTTGATCAGCCTTTGAAACGTTGCCCTGGCATTCTTGAGGCCGAATGGCATCATCTTGTAGCAGTAGAGACCTTTATCAGTGATGAAAGCCATCTTCTCCTCATCTTGTGGATCTATTATAATTTGGTTGTAGCCGGAGAAAGCATCCATGAAACTCAGCAACTGGTGGCCGGCGGTAGCGTCGACCAGCTGACCAATCTCCGGGAGAGGGAAGCTATCTTTTGGACAAGCCTTGTTGAGGTCTGTATAGTCGATGCAGATCCTCCACTTGCCACTAGCTTTCTTTACCATTATCACATTGGCCAACCACTTGGGGTAGTGGGCCTCTTGGATGAACCTTGCTTTAAGGAGCTTGCCAACTTCTTCGTCCACAGCTTGCTCTCTTTCGAGAGCGAAGCTCTTTTTCTTCTACTGCACCGGCTTGTACCCAGGGGTTACTTCCAATCGATGAGTGATTACTTCGGCAGGAATCCCTGGCATAACTGAAGCCATCCAAGCGAAGACGTCGGCATTGTCCCTGAGGAAACGGATCAACTCCGTTCTGGTTTCCTCATCAAGCGTGCTCCCGATTTGCACAACTCTGGAGGGATCTTCCTCTATCAAGGATACTGGGACGGTTCTCTCCATGGGCTCACCAAGATTTGTGGTTACATCCCTCAGATCCAGCTGATCCGGAGTTGTCGAATCCTTGAAATGCCTGTCTTTAATCATCAAACACTACCGTGCTGTCCTCTGGTTTCCTCTAACTTCTCCAACACTATTCCTGGTAGGGAAGCGCACCAAAAGGTAGTGAGAGGAGATGACAGTCCGGAACTTATTCAAGGCTGGCCGCCCTAGAATAATATTGTATGCTGAGGGGATCCAGACCACCGTGAAGTTGATCGACAGTGTCTTTTATCGAGGATCAATGCCAAGGGTTACATGCAACACTATTTCCCCCTCGGCATAAACTTGGTTGCCCCCGAAACCAGAGAGCAGTATGGGGAATCTTTGCAGTTGATGTCTAGGCAAACATATTTTAGAGAATGCATCATACATCAAGACATCAGTCAAACTTTCATTATCAACAAGGATTCGATGTACATCATAATTGGCCACTACGGTCGAAATTACAAGAGGGTCGTCATGAGGGAGCCGAACTCCCACAAGGTCATCGTCGGAGAAGAGGATAGAGTTGTTGTCCTTAAGTCGCTTTAGGGCTTCATCCTCCTCCCTTCTCCAGTTGGCGGGTTGATGTATCATTTCTACACCTCCGTTGGTGGGCCTTTGATTTGGTAGCTCGGCCTCTTCGGGAGGTGGCTGGGGAACAGTTGCTTCCGACCAAGGTCCTTGGCAACCGATGTACTGTCCCAAGTACCCTTTCTTGATGAGATCCTCAATTGCATCCTTCAGCTGGATGCACTCTTCTGTGTTATGGCTGTGGTCCCGGTGGAATCTTCAGTATTTATTCCTGTTCCTTATGGAAGAGGAGGCCTTCATGGGATGGGGCCGTTGGAGATAGTTCTCCTTCTCTATCTCCATGAGGATCTTCTCTCGAGGGAGGTTGAGGGGGGTGTAGGAGTCGAATCTTCCTCCCAATGCTCTGATCCTGGGAGGACTTCTTTGGCGGCCTGTATATTTGCCATTGTTATTAGAAGTTTGGGGACCTTGTCCCCTGTGATTCTTCTTTTTTGAAGGGGGTTTCCCTTCAACCAGTCGTCGATTTGCCGCCTGCTCTTCAAAATCGGCATATTTTTGAGCCCTCGACAAGAGCTCAACTTAGCTTTTAGGGAACTTCTTATCCAGGGAAAAGGTAAGCCTGGAGGTACGAAGCCCCTTCTTCAGTGCTGACATGGCCACGTGCTCATTGAGATCTGGGATCTCAAGCATGGCCGCATTAAACCTGGAGATATAGTCTCATAGGTTTTCTCCTTCGTTCTGGTAAAGGAGGAACATTGTGTCCGTATTCCTTGGAGTCTTGCGGCAGGTCCTGAAATGCAAGACAAACAATTTTTCTAACTCGAAAAGAGAATCGATGGTACCTGGGTGCAGGCTCGAGTACCACATCCGAGCGAACTTCTTCAAGGTAGCCGGGAACGCTAAGCAGTACATTGCATCCGAAGCTCCTTGGATCATCATATGGGCCTTGAAGCTGCCCAAATGATCGAGGGGATCAGAGGTGCCATCGTAGGATTCCATCTGGGGAACACTAAAATGCCGAGGAATGACCTCGGCCATGATACGGTCGGTGTAGGGTGGGGGTAGATCACCCACAATCAAGTCGTTGGGATCCTTCATATCCCACATTCTCTGTTCTCGTGCCTTTGCCATCTCTGATTCGATGGCTCTGAATCTCCCGTCATAATCGGGAGTCTGCTTCGGCGCTCTCTCCACAGAAGTGGAGTCTCCAGAAGAGGGTGAGGAAGTTTGCCTAGGCCTTTTCCCTTTTTATAGGGAATTGGCGGACCTGGGCAATCTCAAAGTTCGGCCTTTGAGAGAGGGCCGAGAATGGGGGGAGGGGTGCGCAGAATCCTCCCGTGGGGCTCTCTTTCTTCGGGACCGAGAGCTATGTCTAGAGGCGGCCAGTGGGTTTCCCACCGGAAAGGCTCTGTTCTGGAAGTCTTGAACCATGGCTGTGAGGTTGGTGACCTGGTTCACAAGAGCTTCGAACTGCTGCAGTCCCACAACAACTATGGAAGGTGGAACATCGTTCTCCTCCGGGGGTGCACCCCCTAGGATGGAGCACGACTTCGGCTTGTAGAAGTGATTTGAGTCCTTCCTCTCACCATCAAGGACTTTTTTACTTCCCCTTGTCTAGGAGGGAGCTTAAAGAGTACTTTCCCCCTACTGGCGCGCCAATCTGTTGGTGTGGAGTCCCTGGATTGGCCGGTCGGAGCCGCTGCATCGCAGGACCGCTCCCTGGTTCACCTGTAAAACAGGTCCCTTGCTGGAATTGTTCTGGCGGGGGACACTCCGATGCCTAAGTCAGTCATGGATCCCAGCCACAAAATGAAGAACAGTGAAGAGAGTATGAGAGGAAAGGCACTTAGAAACTATGTGAGTGTATATGAGCGTATGTCCGCCTACCTCTCTAGCCATCCTTCTTACCATTATTTAAAAGAAGGCCTCCGGCCTCCGGGGAGGAGACGGAAGCAAAAGGCAGTGGTATAAAAGGGACTATAAAAATGGACGGAAAGGTAAGCCAAAGAAGAGGGAAGGATATTGAGAGAACGATCCTAGGACCCCTAGAAGTCCTCAGGCGTAAGCTCGGTAGACCCAACGCAGAAGGCTGCGCTTCAACCCCTCTCTTCCCCGTACTTCTTTCATCAAAACTTCCTCTAAGCATGAGAATCCATGGGAGACCCGCCTTAGTGGACCTGTTCCATCTTGCCACTCTCTGACTTGACCGTAGGAGTACCCTCGTCGGAATCACCTGCCCGGGTCTCTGACATTGTTTTGCAGGACCGAAGGCTTGGAGATCTCGAGGTGGGAGAGTCCACGAAGCAGTGCCAGCTCGTAAGCTACAGGCCGTCGTGGTAAGATCGGCAACAGATTGGTGTGCCAGGTAGGGGGGCAGAACAGCAACCCCTACACAAGCAAGCTCCCCGTGAGTAAGAGTGTACATCGACCATGGTGGTGACATGTGGGCGTGAAGCATCCACCAGTCGAGCGGGAGAGGTTCCCTCTCCACTGAGCCCACGCAGCCCGAAGAGGGAACTTCCTGCTCCGCCTACCCCCCTCAGCCGTCCTCGGTGCATGGTCCTTTCGCAACCGTCATCCAACAGCTACAAACACTGACTACGGCTGTGCGGCAGCTGCAGCACCAGCAGTGCTCCTTGGCCACTCAGCCCCAGCCGGGGACCCCCGCAGCCCGAGCCGCAGGCCCCCGTGGAAGCTTGCACTCCATCCAAGACAGGCCTTCCCATTCGCGGGCAGTAACCAATCCCCACGGGAGCCATCATACTCCCGTGAAGAGAAACCACACCGGTTCGGCGGATCACGAGAGTCGATCCCCGGCCGACGATGCTGAAGCAGTACGGTGCAGCAGGCACCATCGGGGCAAGGCCCCGAGCCGCGATTGATCGGCACCTCCTTCTTCGGCGGCCTTGATGGAAGGCTCCACCAATAAGGCCATCAGGCGCCTGGCCGAGAGGCGTCTGGAGGAGCACGAGCGCAAGTTGGTGGAGTTCTCCCACCATTTTGCCAACATGTAGTGCTCCCCAACCGAACCAGTGGGCTATAACGCCCAACTACCCTTCTCCCAGGAAATCCAAGAGGAATCGATCCCGAATCGATTCCGCATGCCTCAGGTGGATCCCTACGATGGGACCACCGACCCCTTGGACCACTTAGAGAGCTACAAGACTCTCATCAGGGTCCAGGGAGCGACGGACACTCTTCTATGCATCACCTTCCCGGCCACCCTCCGGAAGGCCACTCGAGTTTGGTTCACCCGCCTCGAGTCAGAATCTAATAGCTCCTTCCACCAGCTGAAAGAAAAGTTTGTGGCATACTTCGACGCCTGCCGAAAGGTGCCGCGAGAGCTGGATAGACTCTTCTCTATCCGCCAGCAAGACCAGGAGTCACTACGGGACTACGTCACCTGCTTCAAGATCGTAGCCTTGGAGATTTATAGCCTGGATGAGCCTGTCGCCTTGCTGGCATTGAAGCGAGGGCTCAAGACCTCCCACCTCATGTATTTCCTGGACAAGACGCCCCCCAAGAGGTATTCTGAGCTCCTCCTCCGTGTCCACAAGTACATCCACGCTGAGGAGGCCGACCGTACCAGGCGAGAGCTGGATGGGAAGCCTTCGAAGAAGCCTGCCCCAAGGGATGTCCCTGGGACCCGGAGGCCTGGACCACGTGCAGACTTCCATCCGGGTCCGAAGCCGAAGAATGGTGCTACCCTAGAGCGAACCTTCACCCCTCTCCTCGCTTCTAGAACGAAGATCCTCATGGAGATTGAGGGTGAGCATTACCTTCGCTGCCCTCCTCCTCAGAACCCAAGGAACATCTGCAACAAGACAAAATTGCCAGTTTCACCGCAAGCACGATCACGATACGGAGGAGTGCCGTAATCCGAAATGGGAGATCGAGGAGCTGATCAAGAGGGGCTACCTCAGGAAGTTCATAAGGAGTAAGGCCCTGGTGGAGGGCCAGCCGCTCGCGGCCCTTCCCCCCGTTCCTACGGTTGACAACCATCCTACGGAGAAGCCGGTGGGCATGATCTTTTAGGGGATAGGGCACGCGTTGAAGAGAGCTCGGGAGACGGGAGACCCTAAGAATGTACTCCCCTTTGAAAAAGGGAATGAAAGTGAAAATGTAAACAATGATGCAGTGGTGGTCGAGATGACCATCGCTAAGCATCCTGTACATCGTATTATGGTGGATAGTGGGAGCTCTACTAACATACTTTTTTATGATGCTTTCTCCCGGATGAATTTGTCTCATGATTGCTAAAACCGGTGCATACCCCTCTTATGGGCTTCATCGGGGATTCTGTGGGGGTCAAAGGGGAGATCACTCTCTTTGTTACCGCCGGATCCCCATCCCAGCAGAGCATGGTCATGATGACATTTACCGTCGTCAAGCTCCCATCACCTTACAATGCTATCATGGGCCATCTAGGGCTCAACCAGCTGGACGCGGTCATCTCCACCAAGAGGTTGCTGGTGCAGTTCCCTACCACCTTTAGGACGGGAATGATGAGAGGGACGTCCCAACCTGTCCAGCATTGCTTGCAGACAGTCCCGGGGGCCCGGGGTGCCGAGCTCGGTTCTGAAGTCGACGACCTCGATCTAAGAGCGCAAGACCCCAGGGGAGGCCTCGTAGAGCACTTATTGACGTACCCCCTTAGCTCGGATGCTCAGAAAATGGTGCATATAGGAGCCCAGCTCCCGGAAGATGAGTGGGCTCGCTTGCTAGATTTCCTTCGGATGAATGCTGATGTGTTCGCCTGGTTTGCTGCATACATGCCAGGTATCCCCTCGAAGGTTATCACCCACCAACAGAAGATTGATTCGAGATGTCGGCCGGTCCGCCAGAAGAAGAGGACTTTTGCTATGGAGAGACAGAAGGCCATCAATGAGGAAGTGAAAAAGCTTCTCACCGCTAGCTTTGTACAAGAAGTACAGTATCATAAGTGGCTGGCAAACGTGGTAATGGTGAAGAAGAGCAACGGCAAGTGAAGGATCTGTGTGGACTACACCGACCTCAACCGAGCTTGCCCGAAGGACAGCTTCTCTCTTCCTAAGATCGACCAGCTCATGGATGCTACCTTAGGGCATCACCTTATCTCTTTTATGGACACTTTCTCCGGGTACAACCAGATCCAAATGCACCCGAAGGATGAGGAGCACACCGCCTTTATCACCGATCGCGAGACCTACTGCTATAAGATGATGCCGTTCAGCCTCAAGAACGTAGGTGCCACATACCAACGTCTGGTCAACAAGGTCTTCAAAGATCAATTGGCTGCAACATGCAGGTGTACGTGGACGACATGCTGGTGATGAGCAAGCCGACTTTGGACCACGTCTGCGTCTTGGCGGAGACCTTCGATAACCTTCGTCTTCACCAAATGAAGTTGAACCCAGCAAAGTGCGCCTTCGGCGTATCAGCAGGGAAATTCATGGGCTTCATGGTGACCCAAAGAGGAATGGAGGCCAACTCGGAGAAGGTTCAGGCAATCCTAGACATGGAGCAGCCAACCTCCAAGAAGCAAGTGCAGCGACTCACCGGCAGGATAACCATCCTGAGTCGATTTATCCCAAGGTCTGCTGACCACTGCCAGCCCTTCTTCAAGGCACTGAGGAAGATGCATGACTTCGCTTGGACGAAGGAGTGCCAGGAGGCATTTGAAGAGCTGAAGAAGATGTTGGTGTCGCCGCCATTGCTTTCCCGACCGGAAGAGGAAGAGGAGCTCCTCTTGTACCTGGCGGTCACACCGGAGGTCGTCAGCTCGGTCCTGATTCGGATGGATGACAAAGGGATACAAAGCTCGATGTATTACACAAGCAAACTCCTCCACGATGCGGAGCTCAGGTATTTCCGGTCTGAGAAACTGATTTTTGTACTAATCGTATCCGCCCAGCATCTCAGGCCTTATTTCCAAGCGCACCCCATTGCAGTCCTGATGGATCAACCTCTGAAAATGGTGCTCAGCTGACCTGACAGGCCTGGATACCTGGTGAGGTGGCAGCTCAAGCTCAACGAGTTCGACATCATCTACTGGCCGAGGTCGGCCATGAAGGTACAGGTACTCACTGATTTCTTGGTTGAGTGTGCAGGCCTGGACGAGGGATCGTAAAAGAGCCCCCAAGATCGGCATCCAGAGCCTAGACTAGAGGAAGACGTTTGGGTCCTTCACATGGATGGAGCCTTGAACTCCAGCGATAGTGGAGCCAGACTCATCCTCGCCAACGGCGAAGGGGTCGTCGCCGAGTATGCGCTACGCTTCCAGTTCGCCGCCACCAATAACCAGGTAGAGTACGAAGCGCTCCTCGCGGGGCAAAGAGTTTCCCGCGAGCTGGGTGTGGCTTGCCTCAGGGTCTTCACCGACTCGCAGCTGGTGGCCGGGCAGGTCTCGGGGAAGTACGTGGTGCGGGACCCCCAAATGGTGAGGTACCTGGAGCTCGTACGAACGAGCATGGCAGGTTTTAGGTGCTTCAGTGTTTCCCACATTCCTCGCAGGGAAAACACTCGCACAGACGCCCTCTCCCACCTGGCAACCCTGCCAGACTCATCGCTAGGCCGCGCCTACATCGAGCATCTTAAAGCCCCAAGCTATGAGACACCCATGGAGGTCTAGCAGGTCAACCCAGAGCCCAGCTGGATGGACAAATACATCGAGCACATCACCAACGGTACCTTGCCGGAGGATCGCGTGGCTGCCGGACTCATTAAGAGGAAGGCCGCACGGTTCGTGTTGATGGATGGGCTATTATATCAGAGGTCCTACTCCTACCTGCTCCTCAAGTTTCTAAAATCCACGAAAGCCGCACTCATACTCCAAGAGATCCATGAGGGCATCTATGGAAACCATGTGGGGGGCAGAATGCTGGCGTATA
Organism: Areca catechu; assembly: GCA_021397845.1. NCBI lineage: Eukaryota > Viridiplantae > Streptophyta > Magnoliopsida > Arecales > Arecaceae > Areca > Areca catechu. The sequence continues at coordinate 40,510,359 of CM038053.1, read as the reverse complement.
AGGCCCTCTGTCAAGGCTATTTCTGGGAGACGATGAGAGAAGACGCAGCTGACTTCGTGAAAAGGTGTGACCGATGTCAGTGGCACGTGGTGGTGCAGCGTCAACCTGTCGCTCCACTTTCCTAACTCTCCGTCTTGTGGCTATTCGCTCAGTGGGGCATGGATCTCCACGGACCCTTTCCCCCGACGTCCGGGCAGCGGAAGTTCCTAATTGTGGCTATCGACTGCTTCACGAAGTGGGTTGAGGCCGAGCCCTTGGCCCGCATTATGAAGGCAAATGTCACCAAGTTCCTTTGGAAGTTGATTATCTGCCGCTTTGGTTTGCTCCACACCATCAACACCGACAACGGATGCCAGTTTGACTGTCGGGAGTTCGAATAGTTTTGCGACGATCTCGGAATCCATCATCGTTTCACCTCGATGGCGCATCCTCAGATAAATGGAGAAGCCGAGGCAACAAACAGAACCATCCTCAAGGCCTTCGGACAAGATTGGACCAAGCCAAGTGGTTGGAAGAGCTCCCAAGCATCCTGTGGGCATACCATACTACCCCAAGGATGGCCACGGACGAGACCCCCTTCAACCTCATATTCGGAGTGGAAGCGGTTATTCCGGTAGAGCTCAACCTGCCGACCTTGCACGTGGAGCAGTACGACGAGGTGAAGAACCCGACATGGCTACTGCTGAACCTGGACCTCCTTGAAGAAATGAGAGACAGGGCTCGAGTTCGGATGGTGGCTTATCGGCAACGAGTGGCTAGATACTACAACTCTAGGGTGCGACCGAAGTCCTTCCGCCAGGGAGACTTAGTGCTGCGCCGCGCTGAGGCTTCCCAGCTGTGAGAGTGCGATAAGCTCTCCCAAACTAAGAAGGCCCTTATAGAATGGCGAAGGCACTTTCCAACGGGGCATATTACCTGGAGGAGCTAGGCGGATCCCGATTTTTGCGAACTTGGAATGCCTCAAACCTGAGGATGTATTACTAATAGTGTAAGACTCCTTGAACTCCAACAATAAAATCTTTCTTCATAAAATGCCTATTCTCGTCTCGTAGGGCAATCACCATCCAGCTCTAGGTTCGGCGAGCATGGGCATGGCGGAAGATCCGCGAAGGCGCAAAGTCCCCTTCCTCAAAAACCCCGGAGTTCAGTCCGGAATGTCGCACGGAATTAAATTTTGACATGTGACCCAGGAGTTCAGTGCGGAGGAGGTCCCAGAGACTTAGGTCCCGGTCCCACTAATCTCGGAGATCAGCTCGGTAGGTCACACAAGCCTCAACTCTAGCCTACGGCCCCGGGGTTCAGTTCGGAAGTTCACGCGGAACCTGGTTCCAAAGCAAAGTCTCGGACCTCGGTCTGGAAGGTGGAGCAGAACCCTATTCACCCACAACATCCCGAAGTTCAGCCCGAAATGCACCATGGGACTCAGTCCCGATGACTGGCACCGGGGTTCAGCCCGGAAGATGCACAAAAAAAAAGAAAAGAAAAAAAAAGAGAAAGAGAAGTGAAGTAATGGAAACAGGATTTTCATTTCTGTTAAAAGTCTCTTACAAAAGAGGGCCCCGACAGGCCGGGTGACCCAAGGAAGCAAGGAACAGATCCTTACAAAAACAAAACAAAATGGAAGCCCCCGGGCTACTCTACTGCAACCGCATCCCCCTCCGGCTGGGGAGCACCCTCGTCGCCGGTGGCATCGTCAGAAGGCCGTTCGGGGATTGCCACCTCGGCACCCTCTACAGCTGAAGCCCCCTCGCCGGGCTCCTCCCTCCGGCTGCCCAGGATGACTCCGTTGAGATCGAGCTCAAGGAAGAAGGAACTCACCTTTTCTCGGCACATCTCGAAGCCCTTCAGGAAGGAGTCGACTGCCGCCTCGTGCAGCTCCGCCCTGAACTCTTCGGATGCCCAGAACCTCGGCACGGCCTCCTATGCCTCCCTCTTGGATGCCTCCAGCAGCCCATTGATGTAGGAGTTCTTCTCCTTGGCTGCACTGAGCTCCTTGAGGACCTTCTCAACCCGGCGCTCCAGAGACAAGGATTGAGCCCTGAGGCGTGATATCTCTGCCGCGTCATCCTCGGCACGGTGTTGGTTCGAGATCCTCTCCTCAGATAAAGAGGTCTTTAGCTCCCTCACGCGCCCCTCGGCGCGACCCAGGTCCACCCGAAGGGCCTGGTTGTTCTCCCGCAGCTCGATCCCTTTTTTCATGAGGTCCTTCACATCGGCTGCAAGTTTACCGAGCCTCTTTTCTTTCTCGGCATCTTTCTTGGCATAGCTTGAGAGGAAGTTCCTCAACAGCAACACATCAGTCCCAATCTGTGTCAAAGAAGAGACTGGATGTTAAGAAGATCCAACTAGAACATTAAAAGATAAGAGCTTGGAGCTTACCATGAAAAGTGGTGGGAGGATCCCAAGCAGAGCGTCGGTGTAATCCCGGTCGCCCCTCAGACGGCGGTCCCGGGGCATGCTCGCGAACTCCATCATCTTCTCCACGAGCCCTTGATCGCGGATGATGGAGGAGCTGGCGTTGAGTCCTGAGGGTGGAGGGTGAGCATCGACAGCAGGCTGGGTGGCTGTCCCTCCGCTGGGCGGTGCAGCTGCCGGTGGGGCCGCTGTCACCCTGGTAGCCACCGTATGAGCGATCAGCATAGCAGCCAGTATAGGCGTCGCCCAGGGGGATTCCGGTCTCCTCTCTCCCCTGACCCTATTGAGCTCGACGACGGGGACGTCGGGTGTGCTAGACTGAGGCGGCCTTGGGGCAGGGCCCGTTGCCCCCGAGCCAGTGGGAGCAGGGGTAGGCGCAGGCTCCTGGCTTGCCTCGGTACGAGCCTTCTTCGGTGGGGCCTCTTGGGCCCCTTCGGCAGCTCCCCTCTTCCGAACACCCTCAATCAAGCTTTTGACAGAGAACTTCATCCCTGGAGAAAGAAAATGGTAGGGTCGGCTCAAGAAGAAAAAGCGAAAAGCAAACAGCAAGGGTGAAAGAAGAAGATCCGGGGCCTCACCCAACTCCCGGATGGGACTGATTCCTGCCTTGAATAAATTCTGCTCTGAAAGCAGAACATCGAGAGCTGGGACCACGTCACCCAACATCTGCGTGTAGACCTCTTGGTTTGCCAGCTCGACCTAGGAGTTCCGGTTCGGGGACCGGTTTGGCTCACTCCAGTCCAAGTCGACATCCTCAACCGAGGCAAAGAAAAAGCAGTTCTTCCAACCATTGATCGATGTGGGGAGGTCGAACCTAAGGCACCTAGGCCGGGATGAAAGATACCACCAGCCATCATCAGTAGAATAACGTTCAGGATGAAGAGGGCCCTAAATAGCGAGAAATGGGGAACAAACCTGTGAAAAAGATAGAAGATGATGAAGGCGAAGACGACCCGGATGGCATTAGGAGCCAACTGGGCCAGGACGAGGTGGAAGTGACTAAGAAAGGAAAGAAAGAAGGGATGAAGGGATAAACGAAGACCCCTGACAAGGAAATCCTCGTAGAAAGCAACCCTCCCAGGGCCACTCGAGGTTACCCGGTCTCTAGTTCCTAGGAGCGAAAGGCGGATTGACTCCGGGACCCCATACGTATCCCGGATCCAGGAAAGATCCTCTTCAGTCATCGATGAGGCATAGCCGGAGGGGCCAGAGGAAGAGACCTCCGCCACCGGAGGAGGAAGAGAGGAAATGGGGCATGTAGAAACTATAGGGGGAGATCTAGGACCCCTAGGAACGCCTATGGTCATGGTCCTTGGCCGCAGTTACCTTCGGACCTCGACTGGAATCTCTTCTCCTTCCGAGGAGGAAGACGATGGAGTCCTCAACCAGGAAGGACGGGCCTTGTTCGGGTTGGAAGAAACGTGACAGCGGTGGGCCATCGGGCAAGAAGGAACAAGAAGGAGATAGGTTCGGAATAACATAGAATCAGGAGGCAGAAGGAGAAGGAAAGATGTCACAGGAACTCACCGGGATGTTTTGTACCGAAGGATTAGCAACCCCTGGGAGATGAAGAGAGGTCGCTGCAACTGCCAGCAATGTGTGAGAAAGCCGAGAGACCTCATTTCTGGAAAGTCTCCCTCCTTTTCAAACTCAATCAACAGTAGCCATACGCCTCTTTCCATCCCGGGCCATCAGATGATCGTCACGTGGAGGCACACTCGACATCGACGCTTTGGTCCGATGGAAACTGCCTCGGGTTTAAAACGGCATATTAATGGCCCGTCAGACGCGCGCACGTGGCAGCCTCCCACAGGGTCTCGGGCCCAACAGAAGCTGCGATAGCAATTATGGCGCAGCGATCATGGCAATTATGGCGCGGGATTCTCGCCTTTTCCATGTCATTTCCATATTAACTCCCCACGCCCCAAGCCGCAATGCTTCGATGGGACCTGGGAATGGGGGGCAACTGATATGGCTACATCGCTGACGTGGAATGTGTGTCAGATCCAGCTGGATGCCGCCGGTGCCATGTGGATTTTTCTTTTAAAATTTCCTGCTCGAGGCGAAGCGCTTCTGCTCCTTCACCGAGTGGCACCCCAAGACGGGTCCACCTCGGCCGAAGCCGAGCCTTCCTCTGCCACTTCGCCAGGTGTCCACCCAGGAGGGGTCCACCTCGACCGAAGCTGGCAGCCCCTGCTCTTCCCCAGGTGGCACCCCAAGACGGGTCCACCTCTGCCGAGGTCAAGCATGGCGCTCCTGCTCCTTCGCCAGATGGCACCCCAAGACGGGTCCACCTCGATCGAAGTCAAGCCTTCCTCCACCACTTCGCCAGGTGTCCTCCCAGGAGGGGTCCACCTCGGTCGAAGCTGGCAGCCCCTGCTCCCTCGCCAGGTGGCACCCCAAGATGGGTCTACCTCTACCGAGGTCGAGCCTGGCGCTCCTGCTCCTTCGCCAGGTGGCACCCCAAGACGGGTCCACCTCAGCCGAAGTCGAGCCTTCCTCCGCCACTTCGCCAGGTGTCCACCCAGGAGGGGTCCACCTCGGTCGAAGATAGCAGCCCCTACTCCCTCGCCAGGTGGCCCCCCCAAGACGGGTCCACCTCTATCGAGGTCAAGCCTGTCGCTCCTGCTCCTTTGCAAGATGGCACCCCAAGACGGGTCCACCTCGATCGAAGTCGAGCCTTCCTTCTCCACTTCGCCAGGTGTCCACCCAAGATGGGTCCACCTCGACCGAAGCTGGCAACCCCTGCTCTCTCGCCAGGTGGCACCCCAAGACGGGTCGACCTCTGTCGAGGTCGAGCCTGGCGCTCCTGCTCCCTCACCAAGTGGCACCCCAAGATGGGTCCAACTAGGCCGAAGTCGAGCCTTCCTCCACCACTTCGCCAGGTGTCCACCCAAGAGAGGTCCACCTCGGTCGAAGCTGGCAGCCCCTGCTCCCTCACCAAGTGGCATCCCAAGATGGGTCCACCTCTGCCGAGGTCGAGCCTGACGCTCCTGCTCCTTCGCCAGGTGGCACCCCAAGACTGGTCCACCTTGGCTGAAGTCGAGCTTTCCTCTGCCACTTTGCCAGGTGTCCACCCAGGAGGGATCCACCTCGGCCGAAGCTGGTAGCCCCTGCTCCCTCGCCAGGTGGCACCCAAGATTGGTCCACCTCTGCCGAGGTCGAGCCTGGCGCTTCTACTTCTTCGCCAGATGGCACCCCAAGACGGGTCCACCTCGGTCGAAGTCGAGCCTTCCTCCGCCACTTCGCCAGGTGTCCACCCAAGAGGGGTCCACCTCAACTGAAGCTGGCAGCCCCTACTCCCTTGCCAGGTGGCACCCCAAGACGAGTCCACCTCTGCCGAGGTCGAGCCTGGCGCTCCTGCTCCTTCGTCAGGTGGCACCCCAAGACGGGTCCACCTCGACCGAAGTCGAGCCTTCCTCTGCCACTTTGCCAGTTGTCCACCCAGGAGGGGTCCACCTCGGTTGAAGCTGGCAGTCCCTGCTTCCTTGCCAGGTCGCACCCTAAGACAGGTCCACCTCTGCCGAGGTCGAGCCTGGCACTCCCGCTCCTTCGTCAGGTGGCACCCCAAGACGGGTCCACCTTAATCGAAGTCGAGCCTTCCTCTGCCACTTCGCCAGGTGTCCACCTATGAGGGGTCCACCTCGGCCAAAGCCGGTGGCCCCCTGCTCCTTCGCCAGGTGGAACCCCAAGACGGGTCCACCTCGGTCGAAGTCGAGCCTTCCTCTGCCACTTCGCCAGGTGTCCACCCAGGAGGGGTCCACCTCGGTCGAAGCTGGCGGCCCCTTGCTCCCTTGCAAGATGGCACCCCAAGATGGGTCCACCTCTGCTGAGGTCGAGGGTCACGAGGTCGCCACTAGAATCGACGTGCGCCATGTCCCATACAGGGTGCCAGTACGGCCCGCAACAGTGCGTGGAACCTCGTTTACATCAGTTAGGCAGGGCCCCACGATCGAGGAATAAAATCCTTGCGGGCAGGGGCCTGGAACACTGGAAACCCACTGTCAACGTCCCGAAAGGAGGGCTCCCGTGCTTGGCTCGAGGTCCCACCAGATTTTCCCTTTCGTGACAACACGGCGGACGAGGCGTACTGGCTGCTTAACTCCCAAACTCAAAGGAGAAGGGGGGAAGGATCTAGAGATCTCCGGGAGCCTCCGGGGAGGAGACGAAAGCAAAAGGCGGTGATATAAAAGGGACGGTAAAAATGGACGGAAAGGTAAGCCAAAGAAGCGGGAAGGATACTGAGAGAACGATCCTAGGATCCCTAGAAGTCCTCAGGCGTAAGCTCGGTAGACCCAGCACAGAAGGCTGGGCTTCAACCCCTCTCTTCCTCGTACTTCTTTTATCAAAACTTCCTCTAAGCACGGGAATCCACGGGAGACCCGTCTTAGTGGACCTGTTCCATCTTGCCGCTCTCTGACTTGACCGTCGGAGTGCCCTCGTCGGAATCCCCGGCCCGGGTCTCTGACCTTGTTTTACAGGACCGAAGGCTTGGAGATCTCGAGGTGGGAGAGTCCACGAAGCGGTGCCAGCTCGTAAGCTACAGGCCGTCGCGGTAAGATCGGCAACACATAGCAAAAGAGATCTCAAATATGGCAGGTTGCTTTGCTTAATGAACTTCGACCACAATACCTAGGAGGTTTTTACTTGGCAAATTGGCACATAATTTGTAAACCAAAAAAAAATGTAGATGGCAAGGAGTCATTAATATCACAATATTCAATCAAGTGCTGTTATCAAAATAATGGTATAAGCATTTCATGAATGGAAATATACCTAGGAGATTCTTAATAAATTACTGCTATTATAATGGAAAACTTCCTCGGGCTACACCTAAGCTTACAATCAATTCAATATCCTACTTTTAGAATGATATTTTTAAGCTCTGATCACAACTCTTCCTATCAAGCAATAGGTTTGATGCAGTATATAGCAATATTGTGTAGTTTTGGGATGGATATTTGATGGGCTAAAACAGACTATGAGGAATATATTCCAGCCACTTGTGTGCAATCTCCCTGGACCCAGTTGTATTGATAGAAACCTTGTTGGTTAAAAATGCTATTAATAGTACCTAGTAGATAGGGCCCTCCAATCCATGCTAAGCATCACCTCCTGGACTCTTCCCATTTCAAAAAACATGAAGGTTTTTATAACAACAACATGTTCCTGATTTACTAGAAGAACTCTAAAGGTGCTGGTCCAATTAGCCTTGACAAAGATGGAGGAAAAGTTGGGGAAGGTATATGGACGAAAAGTCTAACATAAACATATTTAATAAAATTTTAAAAATAAAATATTATAAAAAAAAAGTATCAAATCTATATTATGTATCCGAATGCTTTACAACAAAGAAGACATTTAAACTCCCAAAAATTGTTCAAACTTGAACTGATGCACCACTTTTTCTCTCCATTATCCCACTTAAACTTATTCTTACTTATATTAAACTTGGACTTATATCCTATGTTGCTTATCTTTTTGTACGTAATAATTTGAACTTTGTACGGTTCTTTTTTTTAATATTAATCATCCGGTTAGGATATCCTAACTAAAAATATTATTTTTTTTTAAAAAAAAAGGTTATTTGGCTTAGCTAAAGAGGAGAGTTCTATGTGAAATAAAGGATCTACTCTTTTTCTAAAGATCAATGGGGCTTTTAATTATATCTAACTAAACATATCAAAATTTTTTGAGTTGAGATTTGTACTTTGTCTTGGTAGAAGATCACAAATATTTGAAGTTACCACTAACAACAAAATAGTGGGAAAAATGAGCCAAACCTATCTAGTTTTGGTCAGAGGTCCTCCTTTAGGTTTTCCATGGCCGGTCTACATGCCAAACAATGTCCAACCTGATGTTTGTTCAAACCTACATGAACTCTAGGAAAAAGAAAAACCTCCCAGCTAGGATTTCCTGATGTTGAGAAGACTTTCACCAGAATATCATATCATAGATATCTGATATTTTATATTAAAAGATAATAACAAAATCTTTAGAAATGGACCCGGATTCAATAGATTATCATATGAAACAAGACATGATAACAGTAATTATAAGCTCTGTTGGGATATCCTGGTTCAGCTACAAACCAGGCTCCGGTTCGACTTATCGAAGCCCCGGTTCTCCAGACTACGGACTTCGGACTAAGCGAAGGCCAACTGTAAGCAACTCAAGGCTTCACACCGAACTACAACATCCGAAGGCCAGTCCTTCTGATAGCACCTTCGGCCACGGCCGAAGTCTGAACTACTCACCGACTTTCGAAGGCACGAACTTCGGTCCCCGCCATAAACATGATCTCCGGCCTTGGAAAAATATCAAGCCTTCAGCCCCGCAAGGGGAAACCCGAAGCTTGAACCACAATCTGTTCCAAAAAGAAAACTGTAACCAATGGTTACAATCGACACTTATCATACCATGATCATGGCGCGCAATTCCTGTAGCCACGCCTCCAATATGGCCGAAATCACTCATTGACAACCCATGATCGACTATCATGGGAGTGAATGGTTCCCCATGATCTCCGAGAAAAGAGCGGGCCACAAACCGGAGGCCATCTTTTAAATATGGATAAGGAGGATGGCTCGAGAGGGACGCGTGAATAATCTCGCACATTACACATTCTCAATCTCCAAGAGCTTTCTTTTCTCTTCCACTCTCAACATATTTCCCATTCTGTGGATGGAATCCGCCACTGACTTAGGCATCGGAGTGTCCTCCGCCGGAACAACTTCGGCAAGGGACCTATTTTGCAGGTGAACCAGGGAGCGGTCCTGCGACGTAGCGGCTCCGACCGACCGATCCAAGGACTCCACGCCAACAGATTGGCCACCAGGTAGGGGAAGGGCTTTATTAACATTGTTAAGCTCCCTCCCAAACAAGGGGAAGAAACAAAAAATTCTCTAATGGCAAGAGAAAAAGCCCAAAATGCTTCTACAAGTTGGAGTCGTACTCCATCTCAGGGGGCTGCACCCCCAGAGGTGAACGATGTTCCACCTCCCATGGTTACTGTGGAAGCATAGCAGTTCGAAGCTCTTTTGAACCAGGTCACCAACCTAACGGCCATGGTTCAAGAGTTTCAAGACAGAGCCTTCCCGGTGGCAAACCCACCAGCTATTTCAAGACATAGCTCTCAATCTCGAAGAATGAGAGCACTACGGGAGGATTCAGCACATCCCTCCCCCCATTCTCGGTCCTCTCCCGAAGGCCGAACTTCGAGACTGCCTAGGTCTGCCGATTCTCCACAAAAAGGGAAAAGGCCTAGGCAAACTTCCTCCTCCTTCTCTGAAGACTCCACTCCGGTGGAAAGAGCGTCCAAGCAGACTCTCGATTATGACGGGAGGTTCAGAGCCATTGAATCAGAGATGGCAAGGGCGCGAGAGCAAAGAATGCGAGATCAGAGGGATCCCGAGGACCTGATTGTTAGTGATCTGCGCCCACCCTATACCGACCGCATTATGGCTGAGGACATTCCTCGGCACTTCAAGGTTCCCCGGATTGAACCCTACGACGGCACCACCGACCCTTTCGACCATTTGGGCAGCTTCAAAGCCCATATGATGATTCAAGGAGCTTCGGATGCGATGTACTGTTTGGCATTCCCAGCTACCTTGAAGAAGTCCGCTCGGATGTGGTACTCGAGTCTGCGCCCAGGTACCATCGATTCCTTTTTCGAGTTAAAAAAATTGTTTGTCTTGCATTTCAGGACTTGCCGTAAGACTCCTCGGAATACGGACACACTCTTCCTCCTTCACCAGAATGAAGGAGAGAGCCTGAGAGATTACATCTCCAGGTTCAACACGACCACGCTTGAGATCCCTGATCTCAACGAGCATGTGGCCATGTCAGATCTGAAGAAGGGGCTTCGAACCTCTAGGCTTACTTTTTTCGTGGACAAGAAGTTCCCCAAAAGCTACGCTGAGCTCCTATCAAGGGCTAAGAAATATGCCGATGCTGAAGAGTAGGCGGCGAATCGACGTTTGATTGAAGGGAAACCCCTTCAAAGAAGAAAAATAATAGGGGGCAAGGCCCCCAAACTTCCAATAACAATGGCGGCAAATTTGTAGACCTCCAGAGAAGCCCTTCCAAGCCCAGAGCATTGGGAGGAAGATTCGACTCATACACCTACCTCGAGAAAAGATCCTCATGGAGATAGAAAAAGAAAACTATCTCCAACGGCCCCATCCCATGAAGGCCTCCTCTTCCACAAGGAACATGAACAAATTCTGCCGATTCCACTGGGACCACGGCCACAACACAGAAGAATGCATCCAGTTGAGAGATGCAATCGAGGATCTTATCAAAAGGGGGTACCTGGGTAGTGCAAGGCGGTTGTCAAATGCCTGCAGCGACCAAAACCCCGACTCAGCGAGAACGGGATCTTAGAACTCTTGGATGCTAGGATTGAGCAAGATGGGGAAGATCCTTTGAAACCTGCAACGATCAAGCGCTGGAAGGGCCGCGTGATTCCTCACGTTGCCAGCCCTCTACCGGATTTTAATCCGGGTCTTCAAGATTGGAAGGAACGAACGGTGGGTTTCTCACCGTGAGTCCCTGTTTCTTTTTTTTTTTTTTTTCAAAACAAAAATTAGGAACGGAAGGAAGAGATTCCTCATGGAATCGTCTTCTCCCAACCGGGCTTTTGGCCTGGTGTGCGCAAGGAGGAAAAAAAAAGATGGTCGGTGGCCTTCCACGGAATCACCCAAAAAAACAACACCGTGTAAATTGTTATTCCCAACAATCAACGTCCCATCACAAAACAAAGAAAACAACACGCTGCCCAAAATTTTTCCAAACAAAAGCTCGTCCAATCTATTCCAAAACGAAACAACGTCCTTTTCTTTTCCTTGGTTCGGGTTTTAAGAAACAATACAACCAAGTTGTAATATCCCCCACGTGACTAACAGGGAGGGAGAAAAAAAAAATAAAACAACTAATGTAAACAACTCCAAACGCTGACTCTTGCATGAAACTCTTTAAACGGATTTTTTTTTTTATAAAAAAAATCAAGAGATCATGTCACTAATAAAATTATAATAATAAGACTAAAGACTCCGGTGTTTTCCCGGATCCGAAACTTCACGGATGCAATTAGTGTATTGGGCCTTCGGCCCAATTCCCAATTAATTATTTTCATCCCAAAAATGGGTCAGATTTGAAACTTGCTTCCCTTGAAGGCGTCTGGACCTGCGCACGTTTCCTGTTGGCGAGGCTGGCGGGCCCAAATCATCATGGGCCGGAAGCTGAACCGAAACGTCTGGGTTGGGCTTCGCCGAACTATCACCGGGCTGTCCTGTTATATGAGTCAACTGATCAGGTTCAATATTCATCTCGATGTCCGCATCACTCTCCACTTCCTCTGAAAAGCTTGTCCTCAAGCTTGAGTTATCACCTGCATAAGGGGTTAGATGTCGAATATTAAATACATCATAAATAAGGACATCGTCTGGTAATTCAACTCGGTAGGCATTGTCACTAAATTTCTCCAACACCTGACAAGGACCAATTTTCTTTGGTTTGAGTTTGGTGTAGGCCCCCTGTGGATATCGTTCTTTTGGCAAGAAGACCCATACCAAATCACCAACTTCAAAAGTCTGCTGTCAACGCGTCTGATCAGCCTTAGCCTTATACTTGGTATAATTTTGCTCTAGATTGGCTTTAACAGTTGCGTGCACCTCACGGAGATCAGCCACTCGATCTTCAATTTTCTTACTTGATTTGTTTGGCACATCAACAGGTAAAATATCAAGTGATCCTCTTAGCAGAAATCCATACAATACCTGAAAGGGTGCAAAACCAGTAGAACGGTTCACCGAAGAATTGAACTCAAACTCAATCTTTGGCAAACATACATCCCAGTTTTTAAATTCTTGCACATTGGCTCTCAACAAGTACCAAGACTTCGGTTGACAGTCTCAGTTTGCCCATCGGTCTGAGGATGATAGGAACTACTGAATTTAATTTGTACCCAATTTTTTTCACAATTCTGATGCAGAACAAATAAAGGGATGCGATGCAGAAGTAAATTAAGATTAACTAATTTTTTTGTTGTTTTTATATGTTTGTAGAAGTTGGCTTCAAATCAAAGAAAAGTTAACCTAACATTGAAAGATACTAATATGATAATTGAAAGCACAATTTTAGGAAACTAAATTATCAGAGTAGTTCAGAAGCAACGGATCGCTAGGGGTTGAGAAACTCCCAGACCTAGGGTTTCACTCCGAACTTTCAACAGAACAGAAATAAAGAGAAGAGATGGTTTATCTAACCAGACAATGATCTTCACAGATTTTGGTGGAGGAACTCTCCCGAGCAGATTGTTGGATCCCGGATTCAGATATCTTCGTAATGGATCCTCCAATACTGGTCCTTTGGCGGGTTGGATTCTCCTGAACTCAAGATCTGGAAGAGAAGAAAAACAATTGATGGAATCAGAGAGTCAAGGGAAAGATTTACCAGGTTGATGAACTTGAAGATTGAAATTGTTGAAAACTGAATTCTCCTGGATGTTGATGTGATTTTCCTTGGAACTTGCTCTGGATCTGAAGTAGCCGGACTGGATCTGGATGAAGGTGGACGGCCTGGACTTGTAGAGAGAGAGAGGCCATGGGAGATGGAAGGATCTAGGGTTTGATGGATTGAAAATAATGAAGGTGGCTAGGGTTTTGGGATTTCAAGTGGCTAACCTAGGGTTTTGGATAAAGATGGAGATCTCTCACCTCCTCAAGGCTCCAATGGAACCCGGATTATCCCCTCACGGAGCTCAACACTTAGAATAGTGCGGAAGAAGAGAAACCTAGGTCACTCAACACAAGAGAGTAGCAAAAAAAATAATTTTCTTCATTGATTTTCTAAAGTTACAAAGAGAGGTCTATTATATAGACCTAAAATTTTCTCCAAGCTTGTACAAATTCCCATGTGGGACTAAACTCTTCCAACCTCTAGATTAGGTAGAAAACCCCCTCTCTTGGTCGACCAAGACTTCAAAAAAAATTGGGACGGCCATAAAGGAATTTTTTTGGAATTTTTTATGGCGCCTCCTTTGGAGTTGGATTTGGATTTGGAGTCCTCCTCTTCTTATGGCATTTCTTCTTTTCTTCCACTCCAAGTTAAGCTCTTTGATTTTGATTTGAACTTCAATTGGATGTCCTTCTTTGATTTCTTCTCCAAGAGAAGTCTTCTTCCTTCTTTGCTTAGGTAAAATAGGCAGGTATGGGCGCCTCCTTTAAATTAGCTTCCAATTTGATTTTTTTCTTCTTTGGGTGTGGGGACCATGACACTGGGATGCCTCTGTGGCGCCACCTGGACCCTGGCGTGTGCTCGGAGTGTGGCTGGGCATGTGGCTTGGAGTGTGGCCTCCACTTGCTTGGACCTTGATTTGATTGGAAGACAAATGTGACACCATTTTGGACCAAATTGAAACCACATTGGGACTTGCACTGAGTCAACATGACTCAACAAAATTTAAATGGTGACTCAATAAATAAAATAAATAAACTGGTTGACCAGGTCAACCCTTATTACAAACCCTAATTTCTCGGGCAATGTCAATCAGAGATCCAAATGGAGCTCTGAAGTCTTCTTCTGAGTCTGGTGCCCGCACCAAATTCGCGCCAGAAATGCCCCATAAACTTGCTATCTCGGTCCGAAACTATCGACGATGGTAACCCATAATGTCGAACAACTGCAGAAAAATAAAGATCAGCTACTTTCGACGCATCAAATATTGTTTTGCATGGCAAGAAATAAGCCATCTTGCAGAACCGATCTACGACTACCATAATTGAGTCTAGACCTCTCACTGTCCGCGATAAACCTACAACAAAATCTATAGATACCTCTCGCCATGGCTCATCTGGAATCGGTAAAGGGGTATATAAACCTTGATTTGTATCTGATCCTTTGGATTCCTGACACAAACGGCATCTCTTCACATAGGTTTTGACATCTCGGTCAAGCCCAAGCCAATAAAATCGTTGACGAATTAACCATGCAGTTTTGTCTCTTCCAAAATGTCCTTGATTATGCAGCTCCTGAATAATCAATACACAGTGAAGTGTTAGGAATACAGAGACAATTACCACGGAACAAATATCCATCATGTAGGACGAAGTCAGATCGACCTCCAGCTTCCAATTCAGTCACAATGCTCTGGAAATGCTCATCTGCACGGATATCATCCTTCATGCTTTCAAACCCAAGGGTATATACTTGCATAGCACCAATCAATAAACTTTGTCTACTTAAAGCATATGCCACTTTGTTCAAAGTGCCTAACTTATGCTTGATGCTGAAAGTATACTCCTGTAGAGTACTTACCCATTTTGCATGTCTGGAGCTCAACTTATACTGTCCCTGTAGAAATTTTAATGCTTGATGATCTGAGTACAGCACAAATTCTCGCTGGATCAAGTAATGTCGCCAATGTTGCAATGACCTCACAATGGCGTATAGCTCCAAATCATAAACCGAATATAACAGTTTGGCACCTCCAAGCTTTTCACTGTAGAAAGCAACGGGTCTCCCATCTTGGCTAAGTACTGCGCCAATCCCAGTCTTCGAAGCATCACAATCTACTTCGAATACCTTGTCAAAATCTGGAAGAACCAACAGTGGTGCTTGGGTCAACTTGACTTTCATCTCATCAAATGCTGCCTGAGCAGAGTCATTCCATCCAAATTGATTTAATTTCAACAAGTCTGTTAAGGGTGCAGCAATCTCACTATACCTCTTCACAAACCTTCTGTAAAAACCCGCAAGACCCAAAAGGATCTCAATTCAGTCAAAGTAG
Organism: Areca catechu; assembly: GCA_021397845.1. NCBI lineage: Eukaryota > Viridiplantae > Streptophyta > Magnoliopsida > Arecales > Arecaceae > Areca > Areca catechu. The sequence goes on along the minus strand of CM038053.1, from coordinate 40,495,151 downwards.
TAGGTGCTGGCCAGTCCACTATCGCTCGCACCTTACTTTCATCTGGAAGAATTCCATCACTAGTAACAACATATCCTAGAAAAATTAATTTGTCTACCATCCAAATACACTTCTCTGGGTTAGCAAAAAGCTGGTTTTCACGTAATACTGTTAGAACTTGTGAAACATGCTCAACATGCTCTTGTGCTGTCTTACTGTATATCAATATATCATCAAAGTATGCAACAACAAAAGAACTAAGGAATGGACACAAAACCTGGTTCATTACTCGCATGAACGTACTAGGAGCATTAGATAGCCCGAATGGCATCACCAACCATTCATACATGCCTTCCTTTGTCTTGAAGGCTGTCTTCCATTCATCGCCTAGCTTCATTCTGATCTGATGGTACCCACTTTTCAAATCAATCTTAGTAAAGAACACGGCACCACTCAACTAATCTAGCATATCATCCAGCCTCGATATTGGAAATATATACTTCACAGTAATTCTGTTTATTGCCCAGCTGTCAACACATATACGCCATGAACCATCCTTTTTCGGCACCAAAAGTGCTGGTACCGCGCACGGGCTAATGCTTTCCCGTACAAAGCCTTTGTCTAAAAGATCTTGAACTTGCCTCTTCAGCTCCTCATGCTGCTGCGGGGTCATTCGATAATGAGCCTTATTCGGCAACACAGAACCCGGAATCAGATCAATCTCATGCTGAATATCTCGAAGTGGTGGTAAACCCACAGGAAGCTCACTCCGTACAACATCCCGAAATTCCTCCAAAACTGACACCAACTCCTGAGAAAGATCATGTAGCTCCTACTCCCCATTCTGGCCAAACTCTTCTGGCTTACTAACCAAGGCAAAACAGAAATCTTCTCCCTCTAAACTCGCCTCAAACTCCCTACTTGGCAAACAAATTATTACCTTCTATTCAGCCATGTCCTGTAGCGGTTTCAAGATTATATTTCTCCCATCTGGTCGCAGCATATAAGTATGAGTGTAACCATTATATACTGCTTTATTATCAAACTGCCATGGTCGTCCCAAAATGATGTGTGTCGCATCCATCGGTACAACATCAGCTACTATTGACGTTTCAAGCTAAGGACCAAAAGACAAGGCCAACCTACATCGTCGACTGACCTGAATATCTGCATCCCGATTCACCCAGCCAAGCTTGTATGGTTGAGGATGGGGTTCTGTCATCAACCCCAATTTCTTCACAACTTTTTCAGCAATCACATTCTCCCAACTTCCAGAATCAATAATTACCTTGCAAGTTTTAGCAGCTACAGTGCACTTTGTTGAGAAAATATCATGCCGACGCCAATCTCCATCAGCTCTTGGTGCAAGACACATCCTCCTAATAATCAGACTCTCTCCCTGGATGTGGTCTGGGTCAATCACATACATCTCATCCTCGAACTCCTCATCCTCGGGAAATTCAACTTCCTACTCCTCCTCCATAAGTAACTGGGTACGCGCCTTGGGGCACTCATTGGCATAATGTCCTAGGTCATGACACTGATGGCAGCGAACATTGGCTCGATTGCTGCCCACCCTCTGCTGGGTACCTGAAGCCCCACTCGGCACTGTAGGTCTTGGAGAAACTACCGAAGTTTGTTGCCTCACCACAGGAGGTGCACTCCTACTACCAGAACTCTGCCTCGAAAACTGACCAGATAATTTTTCTCTACTCTGGAACCCTCTATTCCGCATTAGGCTCCGCTCCACTGCTTGCGCCCGCATGTGCGCATCACCAACACTATCAATCCGATGCAGAGCCAACGCATCCTGGATGGGGAATCGCAGTCCAAGCAAATACATGGCTACCAACCTCGGTTCTGACTCCATCAATCGGTTTCGAGCCACCAATCGGTAGAACTCTGTAGTGTAATCTTCCATGCTTCGATTTCCTTGTGTTAAACCATGCAATTTAGAATAAAGGACCTGTTCATGGTTCGGAGGAAGGAACTCCTGATACATCTCCTGCTTCAAGGCTGCCCATGATGCAATTGGTGGCCTCCCATCCATATACCTCCGGTAGTGCTGTGCATGCCACCAAGCTGCTGCTCGATCTCGAAATCGGATTGTGATAAGCGGCACTTGCTTGTCCAAAGGCACTTCTTTCAGCCGGAAAACATCATCAACCTGCAGGGTCCAATCCACATACTCATCAGGATTCAAACCACCTCTGAACTCCGGTATCTCAATCCGAAACCCGGACTCCCAACGAGTCTGATTGTCATGAATAGGCGGCGGTCCGAAGTCCCTGGGAAGCGCTACATCACGCCGCGGTTGCTGCCCTCTTTGCAATGGTGGAGGATCTTCAATATTCTGGAAAGGGTCGGCATCACCTTCTCGATGTTCATCAGGTACATTGCGATCTTGATGAGGTATAGCACGATCTTGCACCTCTAACCATGCCATCATTGCTTGCAAAACAGCCATCATCTGCTGCTGGGTCTCCACAACGTCACGAAGAGAAGGCTCCCGTTGTTCTGCTCCATGGTTGCCGGTAGAATTTTTTTTTTTTTAAATCAAGAACGGATCAAGGACAGATCAAGAACGGATCAGGGACAGATCAAGAATGGATCAAGGCCCTGATCAAGAACGGATCAAGGCGCTAATACCAAGCTGGTGCAGGGTGGTTGTCAAACGCCTGCAACGACCAAAACCCCGACTCAGCGAGAACGGGATCTTAGAACTCTTGGATGCTAGGATTGAGCAAGATGGGGAAGATCCTTTGAAACCTGCAACGATCAAGCGCTGGAAGGGCCACGTGATTCCTCACGTTGCCAGCCCTCTACCGGATTTCAATCCGGGTCTTCAAGATTGGAAGGAACGAACGGTGGGTTTCTCACCGTGAGTCCCTACTTCTTTTTTTTTTTTTTTCAAAACAAAAACTAGGAACGGAAGGAAGAGATTCCTCACGGAATCGTCTTCTCCCAACCGGGCTTTTGGCCTGGTGTGCGCAAGGAGGAAAAAAAAAGATGGTCGGCGGCCTTCCATGGAATCACCCAAAAAACAACACCATGTAAATTGTTATTCCCAACAATCAACGTCCCATCACAAAACAAAGAAAACAACACGCTGCCCAAAATTTTTCCAAACAAAAGCTCGTCCAATCTATTCCAAAACGAAACAACGTCATTTTCTTTTCCTTGGTTCGGGTTTTAAGAAACAATACAACCAAGTTGTAATATCCCCCACGTGACTAACAGGGAGGGAGAAAAAAAAAACAAAACAACTAATGTAAACAACTCCAAACGTTGACTCTTGCGTGAAACTCTTTAAACGGATCTTCTTTTTTTTTAATAAAAAAAATCAAGAGATCACGCCACTAATAAAATTATAATAATAATAATAAGACTAAAGACTCCAGTGTTTTCCCGGATCCGAAACTTCATGGATGCAATTAGTATATTGGGCCTTCGGCCCAATTCCCAATTAATTGTTTTCATCCCAAAAACAGGTCAGATTTGAAACTTGCTTCCCTTGAAGGCGTCTGGACCTGCGCACGTTTCCTGCTGGTGAGGCTGGCGGCCCCAAATCGTCATGGGCCGGAAGCTAAACCGAAACGTCTAGGTTGGGCTTCGCCGAACTATCACCGAGCTGTCTTGTTATATGAGTCAACTGATCAGGTTCAATATTCATCTCGATGTCTGCATCACTGGGGCAGTACATCGGTCGCCAACAGCCCCGGTTGGAAGCAACTATTCCTCAGCCACCTCCCGAAGAGGCTGAATTGCCAAACCAAAGACCCACCAACAGAGGTGTAGGGATGATACACCGGCCCACCAACTGGAGAAGGGATGAAGATGAAGCTTCAAGGTGACTACAGCACCGGAGTTTCTCGGGCGCACCTTTGTTGAACATCTTGAAACTCCAAGCATTGCCAAAGAGGCTGCAGAGGTGCGCCAGATTGATGCTGAGCCAAGCTGGATGGATCTCATCATCAGATTCCTGAATGAAGGAGAACTGCTTGAAGATAAGGCAGAGGCCAAGAAGATCCGCTGGATGGCATCTCAGTACATCATCCTAGACGGAACCCTCTACAAGAGATCATTCTCCCAACCACTGCTGAAATGCCTCGGACCCACTGATGCAGATTATGCATTGAGAGAGGTCCACGAGGGCATATGCGGGGATCACTTGGGAGGCAGATCTCTAGCATACAAGATCATTCGACAAGGGTATTACTGGCCCTCCATCCAGAAGGATTAAGCTGATTTCGTGCGGAAGTGCGACCAATGCCAGAGGTATGCCAATGTGCAGAGATAACCTGCGAGTCACCTGACTCAGTTGGCAGCCCCATGGCCCTTTGCCCAGTGGGGGATGGACATTCTTGGCTCATTCCTACCAGCATCAGGGCAAAGGAAGTTTCTCCTAGTGGCCATCGACTATTTCACGAAATGGGTGGAAGCCGAACCATTGGCCCAAATCACTGAGGACAAGGTGGAGAGTTTTGTGAAAAACTCCATCATCTTCAGGTTCGGTATCCCACACGTCATCATCACGGACAACGGGAGACAATTCGACAATCCGAAGTTCAAGGACTTCTGTGCTCGGTACCATATCCAGCATCAACTGACATCCGTTGCACATCCACAGTCCAACGAAGAAGCCGAAGTCACCAACCGGACCATCCTCCATGGTCTGAAGACAAGGTTGAATGCCGCCAAAGGACTTTGGGCCGAAGAACTGATATCTGTTCTTTGAGCGTACCGAACTACCCCAAGAACAGCCACCTTCTTCTCGAGACAGTCAACCAGGGGCTCCTCCTCTTCGCCAACGGGCCCAGGTGGCCTCGGACTTCGCCTCCTCTCGGGATCAATGGCCCTCCTCTTTGCTACACGACGAAGCTCAGAAGTGCTAAACCTCATGACTATTGGAAGGAAGATACCAACAGAAATGATGGCCTTCGACAGCAGGGGGCAGGGTCCTATTTATAGAAGTCCTACGCCCACAATCGACTGAGGGGAGGTGCATCCCACGTCCTTCTCGACCAACTAAGAAGGTGCCACATGTCTGGGTGATGCTTCGAGAACCAGAACGTCTCTCGGAAGCCATCCCCAGAACCGCAACCGCCATCGCTTTGAATCCGGAGAAATTCGCATCATGCGACGGCGTCATTAATGGTCTCTTTTTGGGAAAAGAAGGCACGGCGGCTCACAAGGTGCAAGAGATCGCGACTGTACAAATTTCGACGTGCCACGTGGACAACGGTGATCCTAATCAAATCCCCCTAATTATTGATTGGCGGGAAGATGACTCCTGTCCGTCCCAACAGACAAGCTAATTGTCTGAAGGAAGTCAACGCAATGGAGTTCTGGTCCGTTCGAGGGTTCGTCCTTACCGACTGAACGGCCTTCGGCCACGACTATTCGACTAAGCAGAAAAGAGAACGATAAAACCGGCTCCTACCAACTGGATGGCCTTTGAAGGCTATCGTTCGACTAGGCCAAAGAAGAAACGATAGAACCGTTTCAGGCTACACATGAACACATGAGGCACAATAATGCATATGCAAAGAAAGGAGAATTCATTCCAAGATCTGGAAAAATTGCAATACAAAGTTCGTTGGCAATACAAATAAAAAAAAAGAAGAAAATACATTCGGAGTGATCCAGATCACTCAACATCAACAGGACTGGAGCAACCTATCTACTTGATCGGAGAAGGTCTCATCAACCTGGGCCGGGACGGGAGAACCTTCAGCCTGGACTCCTCCAGCCTGAGTCACCTCCTGGGCCGAGATCACAACCGGGATCACCTCCGGGTTTTCGACTGAGGTAGCAGCCTCCTTCGCCGGACATGGTGGCTCCTCGACCTCCCCTGTAGCTTCGGCCTCCTCCGCTTCCTCTCCTTCCTCTCCAATTATGTTGAAGGAGGGGATCTCCAAAAGGTCGAGGTGAGGGAGGGTCTCTTTCACCTTGGAAAGCCCATCATTGAAGCCGTGCTGGTAGGCATACAATGATGCTTCATCAATTTATGTTTGAAATTATGAAGACATCTTGAAGTCAGCCATGGCATTGTCCATCTGCTTCCTCAAGGCTTCGGACTCCCTCTTGGCGGCTTCGACCTCCCTCTTGGCAGCTTCAGATTCTAGGATCGCTTCTTCGGCCCTCCTAGAAGCCTCCTCCACCACCTTGGACAGGCTCTCCATCCTCTCCTGGTTCTCCCTGGCAGTCCGCTCCAGGGATTCAACTTGCCTCCTTATCCTATTCCACCCCACCTCTTGTCCCGCTATCCTTGAGTGGGCGCTTTTCAGTTCGCCCTTCAGGTCGCGAACTTCATCAGTCACTCGGACAAGACGGTCCTCTATGGATTGCTTCAGCTCCTCGGCTACTTTCCTGGCAGCCCTAGTAGTCTGAAGGTGAAGTCATAAACCAACTGCATCAAAAAAGAAGAATTGAGGGTCAAGTAACTCTTAAGGCAAGGGAGGCGGTGATAATCATACCTGTTGCAGGGCGGCAAAGCCAGAATCGGACACTTTGTGAAAGCTCCGGTTCCAGAGAATTGCAAGGTTGCAGGGCTGTGTCGTGCCCTTCAATGCCTGTCTGGCCTCCTCCAGGACCAGCAGCTCTCTCATAGGCGGGAGCTCCGAAGGGTTCGTCGGGCGACCTCCGACTAAAGAAGCTCCGCCGATGGACTCTCCTTCGACTTGCTGCGCCTTGCCCGTATCAGCGGCAGACAGGCAAACCGGCGGCACATCCACTCCTTGAAGCAGGCCCCCCGTTGTGTTAACTAGGGAGGCGACCGCCACTGGAGTCTCGACTGGGCAAGGCCTCGCTGGAACCTCTTCCACGGTCGCTGCATTTTCCCCTGAGATGCCTCGGGAAGATGGAGCACTTTGGTCCCCTTCGGGATCATCTCTCCGATCTCTCTTCTGAGCTGTAGACCTGGTGGAAGGGGCCTGTGCCACCATCCTCTCCGAAGTCTGGCGAAGCCAGCTCAGATTGTGCTTCATCCCACCACCTACAAGCAAAGGGGATCACCTCAGTTAAATGAGCTACAATAAAATCTAAAGAAGAAGAGCAGAAATTTTCACTGCTATACCTAGTGAGGGGAATTTACTGATTCCCGCTCGATGGAGGTTCCTCTCCTCCAACAACTCCCGGATATGAGCAATTTCCAAGCTGGTCAGAAGATCATAATCCGACTGGTCGGCCGCCAAGACTTTCTTTCCATCATTGGCGGTCAGGCGAGGCTTCTTCCACTTGGTGTCGAAGCCCCATGGGTCGAAGGACAACACAAACACAAAGACGGGTTTCCATCCGTGGATGGCGCTGGGCATATCCTTAATCACCCTGCGACCCGATCTGGGACTGATCACCCAGCATCCGTTGCTGTGGAAGTCCCTCTTGAGAACGAAAAGGGCCGAGAACAAGTTGGTCCTAGGCTCTACATTGGCAATGCTGCACATGACCAGGAACCCGCAAATGTTCCTGATGCTATTTGGGGTTAACTGCGCTGGCACCACTTGGTACAAGCAAAAAATCTTAACAAAGAAGGGGTGCAGGGGAAACTGAAGACCAGCCTTCAGGTGATTTTCGTATACAGCTAGGTAGCCAGGGGGAGCTTCGTTCACCCGCTCCTCGAGCGCGGGAAGGACGAAGGGAAATTCCTCAGGAATGCTATAACGTTTCCAGAGAAGAGTTGCCTTGCTCTGAGAAACCGAACTGGGGATCGACTCCGAACCTACTATATCTCCGGCCCTCGAGGGCCCAACTTGCTTCTCCTGACTCTCTACGGTCTCTTCCATGACAAAGGAATGAAGCAAATGGGGGGAAAAAGGATTCTACCTGAAGAATAGATTGGTACTCCAGAACGGTTTGGGCGGAGAATGAGATGAAGTTAAAGAAGCTTCCTTGCCCAGACCTTCACTCTTCCCCAAAAGAAAAGTAAGGGTCTCTGGATCTCCGCAGAGGGTTAATTTGACTCAAGGTTACCCTGGAAGATAACCCACTTACGACTGGCCGCTAGGAGAAGATCTATCCTTCATCCAACGGGTGGAGAACAGCCACCACAACTATCCAAATCCCAACCAAAAGATTACCTCAACCACTGTGCAACGGGATGAGGAGAGATAGTCTCAGGGCCACCTACTCTTCCCCAATCAGGGAATGGCACCTGTCCACCATCTGATTCTCAGATCGTGATGGGTAGCTCAATAGAGATCCCGTAATCATTTACTGCGCCGTCTCTCAGGAAGAAAGCGACAAGGCAATAATACTCTCATTTCTCAAGGCAGATATTCGCTTCGATAACTAAGAGTAGGGGGCAACTGTTGGGATATCCTGGTTCAGCTACAAACCAGGCTCCGGTTCGACTTATCGAAGCCCCGGTTCTTTGGACTACGGACTTCGGACTAAGCGAAGGCTAATTGTAAGCAACTCAAGGCTTCTCACAGAACTACAACATCCGAAGGCCAGTCCTTCGGGTAGCACCTTCGGTACCGGCCGAAGTCTGAACTACTCACCGACTTCTGAAGGCACGAACTTCGGTCCCCGCCATAGACATGATCTCCGGCCTTGGGAAAATATCAAGCCTTGGCCCGCGCAAGGGGAAACCCGAAGCTTGAACTACAATCTGTTCCAAAAAGAAAATTGTAACCAACGATTACAATCGACACTCATCATGCCATGATCATGGCGCGCAATTCCTGCAGCCACGCCTCCGATCTGGCCGGAACCGCTCATTGACAACCCACGATCGACTATCATGGGAGTGAATGGCTCCTCATGATCTCCGGGAAAAGAGCGGGCCACAGACCGGAGGCCATATTTTAAATATGGATAAGGAGGATGGCTCGAGAGGGACGCGTGAATAATCTCGTACATTACACATTCTCAATCTCCAAGAGCTTTCTTTTCTCTTCCACTCTCAACATCTTCCCCATTCTGTGGCTGAAATCCACCACTGACTTAGGCATCGGAGTATCCTCCGCCGGAACAACTCCGGCAAGGGACCTGTTTTGCAGGTGAACCAAGGAGCGGTCCTGCGACGCATCGACTCCGACCGGCCGATCCAGGGACTCCATGCCAACAAGCTCAATTAGAAAATAAATAAAATAAATACAGGGTGAAATGAGTCAAATTATTGCATAAATAAAACAATTCAGCTCTAGATGTTTAAATCGGTTCAACCAAAAATTAGTTTTGATTCTATAATCATTTTATTTTTTGGCCAAGTCTCCTCCTTCCTAATTATAACTAGGGTCTTCTAAAGAAATTTGGAAGTTTTTTTTTTAGGTACTAAATAGTCCTCATGCCACGATTTAAATATATAACAATAAATCTATAATTCGTTCAACTTAATTATTATTAAATTATAAAGTGACAAAAAAACATCATGTATCCAGATTTATTTCAAACTCAAATAACATAGGAACAGAAGCTTAATAGACAATAATAATAAGATAATTTTTTTAGAACCAATCCACTCTAAAATATATCCATTCAAAGCTTGTAACTAAAGAAATAATGCTTCCATCATTTTTTATCTTTAATAATTAGCTCAAGTAAAATATCCTAGAAACAAGTTTCTACTTGGGGGAGGGATACTGAAAAATCTCTATTCCATTATTTTTAATAGATTGATCTTGAAAACTCTATTTGGCATATGCAAATGTAACTTTTCATCAATTTCAACTCCCATATAATTTATGAAAAAATCACCTTTGCATGTACCATTATCTCAAAGGAATTCTATTTTTAATTCCCATAATTTTATCCATAAAAAAATAAGTCATTTCTATATAGGAATGAAAGTAGTACGAATAATATCCGACCGGATCCGAATTCATATTCAAATCTATCCGATAAAAATTTGAACATCCAATTAATTTCTATATGCATGTCCATATTTATATAAAATATATAAATATGGATATGAATAGACAACTATATGATATATATGCGAATATCCGATTTTATTTATAATCCTATTTAATTTTATATAGTACTAATTAATTTAAAAAAATATATAAATGCATTAATATATTAATAATTTGATTTATTTTTAAATTAATAAAATTTTTAATTATATAATTATATAATTTAATTATTTAATTTATGTTCATATTTTCAGTATTTATTTATATACATATCTATTTATAATAAATATAAATATAAATTTTATATCCGAATAATATTTATATTTATATTTATATTTATCAAATAAAATAAATATAAATATATATTGGTATCCGAGTGGTATTCAACCCGTTTCAACCTTATTTTCAGGATAATAATTAGTTCTACCCCTCCCACGTGGCACTGTTCCATTCGTACTGGATGATAATTTGACATCATATTCCGACCCGAAGCTCAATAAATCCAAAAAGGACACATATCCCGAGGTTGACAATTCCTCATTAAATACGCGGCCCAGATGCCATCAGATAAACCAATCCGCGAGGTAAAATACCGTTCGGCTCTTCCAGCGGCGACCGGAAGTCCGACCACTATAAAGAGTGGGTCGGGATTTCTGGTGCCGTTGCTTTGCCTTCGCTCGCGGTTTAATCCCTTCGGAGCGTTTGTTTTGTTTGAGAATGGATTCCTTCTTTCAATCCCAGGCGGGGTTTGGAAACAATTGGAGCTACGAATCGCTGAAGAATTTCAGGCAGATCTCTCCCACCGTCCAGACTCACCTCAAGCTGGTACGATTTGCCCGCTGGAATCCCTAATTTTTGTTCGTCTTTGACTTTCCTCGATCTAACCGTTGTTTTCTCGCTTTGTTCTTCTCTATATGGTTTTCTTGTTGGATTCTTGATGATGATTATTGAAATGCGATGGTTTTGTGGTGATGCGGCCTTCATGTTGTTCTTCTCTATTTTAATTGATGTTTTTTTGTGGTGGCTCATTTAGGGATTGTTGAGAGGTTTCCTTTTTTTTTTTTTTTGCCTTTCTTTTTTTTAATTGACTGAGCTTCTCCAATTTTTGCTATTTTTCTTACTTTACTTGTGTGCTGGAACTAGGGCTGAAACCGGATGGGGTAACCGTGCATCCATATTCAATATTTGTTTTAAATTGATACGGATACTAGAAATAGGAAACAAATGCTAGGATAATTAAATTTTATGACGGTAGAATCAAAGATATTACTATGTTTAAGATAAATTAAGTTAATAGCATGTATGCTTATATATTTTTCTTAAAAATTAATGAATATTATATAAAATTAAATAGAATTATAAGCAGATCGGATAGTTATCTATCCATATCTATATTTATTTATTTTTTATGGATTTGAATATGGATACTGATATTAGTCATGGATAGATTCGGATAAAAAATCGAATCCGGTCAGATGTTATACATACTACTTCATGCCTAGTTGGAACCTTACTGGGAGTTAACTTGATGACCAATTTTTCTTCCATTCCTCATAAGGTGTTGATTGATCTGATTAGTATTTTCTATGTAATTTCTTATTTTCTTTGTTTATTTATTCTTAATGAACTTTTATAAATTCTTCTTGTACATGGTTGTTTTTGTTACAACTTTTGGCATTGTTTGTTGATTGTGCAGGTTTACCTGACACTATGTTGTGCGCTAGCTGCTTCTGCAGCTGGAGCATTTTTTCATGTTTTGTGGGGCATTGGTGGCTTCTTGACTATGCTTGGATGCTTCATAAGCATTGCATGGTTATTTTTTTCACCCCAAAATGAGGAAGTATGAATATCTGGTCCTATCCGATCATTTTTTAATTTACTTTATTCACAATTTCTAGGTGTAACTTTAACAATCACTATGTATTCTTTGCTGGAACAGAGAAAGAGATTTGGTCTTCTGATGGCTGCGTCCTTCCTTGAAGGGGCTTCTGTGGGCCCTCTCATTGAGATAGCCATTGACTTTGATTCAAGGTACATTACTTGAGAATGTTAGTTTCTATAAGTTAGGGTCTTAGTTTTCTGACTTTTAAAGTATGCGCAGATATTATTAGAAGCTTGAGTGTGTTGATGGTTCTTCCTTGACTTTTCGGGATTCCATAGCAAATTAACTGATAAATCGATGCGAATTTGATCTCTTCTGAAAGTTAATCTGAGAATGGATGGCAAACAATTTGATATATGCGAGTTTTCATTAGGTTGATCAAGGGGTTAGCATATTAAACCTCATGGCTGAATTTCCTCATACTTCCTAGCTAGAAAGTTGACAAGACAACCTAGTCCTCTTTACTTAATCTTATTCTTTATTTTTAGATATTATCTGGGAAATGAGGAATGATGGGGTGTCATTTTTTCTAAAACTAGGGCATTCCTTGGCAAGATCGCATGCCATTTCGCCAGTCAATTTGTCAGATGTGTGAAACATAGAATATACATCTTGAAATCAATTTTGCTAATTCTTGCAAACCTTGATGCATCCCTTGATATGAATTATTAATGAAGAGAATTTATGGCTTGAACCCCAATAGTTGCAAAGGCATGATGGCTATGTTACCTGGTTAGGTTATTGGAGATGCCATAGAGGCATGGCGGCTATTTTAGTTGGTTAAGTTATTGGAGATGCGACTCCTCTAGAACTAAAAGTGTGATGTCCTTGCTATCATGATAGTACCCACAATTCTATGTATAGTCACTCTCCTGTTGCATATTATGTTTATATAGTTAAGCTTGTCATAATACATCTACTGTGTTGTTATGTGCCAATATTTTACAGCCCTAGTTTATCAAAGATCTTTAAAAGTTAACATTTTCCCCCAGCAGATTCAATGTTTTAGTACAATGCATAGATTTTTCTTTCCTCGAAACTCTATAATATTTTTTGATCCAGTAACATCATAACATGCATGGTCACCTGTGAGCATCACTAGCAACTTGCTGCTATGTAAATCTTAAATGATAAAAACATGATATAGTGATCTGAAGTCTACTAAAAAATTAAAGAAGACTGACCTTCTATCTGTTAGTTGTGTTGGGATGTATTCATATGTATACTTTTGTCCATTTTAGTCAAGTAAAGCTGGTTCACTGCTCTATTAGGTGATGTTGTTTTGATGCATGCCCTACAATATGTGAAGGATGTGTATGATGCCAATGAGACGATAGTTACAATTTAATATGAACTGCTGCTTTATAAGCCCCTTTTCTAGTATAAAAAAGAGGCAGTTGACTTCATTAACAATTTGTTTTATATTATATAAAAAATCATTTTGTGAAAGTTACACAATAATATTTAGCATATTTAATTTTAACTTCTAAATATAGTATTGCAATTTCTTTGGTTGTCTGACTGATAATGTGCATCTCATAAATTATTGTATAGCATGGTACAGCATTTCACTTCCCTGTCTATCTTTTGAAACCTGAACTTGATGGTCAACTGTTTAGTATTTCATTTTTAGGAACTCATTAATTTTGGAAAGCCCTTCATTTTTGTGGATAATTTTATTAAAAAAATGCTTTTATAATTTCTTTAACAATATTCTCCATGTGTATTATTTAGTTGAGAAATCCTTAGATGATTTAACAAATCATTCACATCTTACAACCTTGATGTTACCACGCCACATCATGGACATGCTTTTTTCGCTTGTAATTATTGTGCTTATGGTATTTTTGAGAAAAAAAAAAAAAACATAAGATTCTTGTTTGAATATCTTTTCATTGGCGGAATCATCCTTTTGATCTTTTCTTGCCTATTATATAGAAGTTGGTGTAATTGATGATGAACTGTTGTTTTTTACTTCAATTTTGTATACACGATTGCCTTATCATGGATTTGTCAATCGTATTTGAAAATTACATGGATGTGATATTGTCCTTGGCCTTGTTAATGTTGATGTTTGAACAGATGGAACTGAAATATGAGCCATTTAAGCTCTCAAGAGGTGAGGAATATGCCTCAATGTGTATCTGGTGTGAAAGATAGGATTATTTTTCCTCAGTTTCCACTGAAATATATATGGAAATCTAATAGTGCTTTATGCAGCCGTGCCCACATGATCTTTTAAATGCAGTAAGTTCGGTTGTTCATCGTATAGACTTAGCAATGAGCCCAATGCCTTGTGCAGCAAGTCTTGGCTTGATGCTTGGGGCAAGTTGTTCGAATAAGTTCTATGATAAGTTTCTATTCATCATTAGCATAATGGAGGATGTAGTGGGGTGGTAACTCTGTCTAATAATATCTGAATTTTCAGCATACTTCTAACTGCATTTGTGGGGACTGCTCTGGCCTTCGGATGTTTCTCTGGAGCCGCCATTGTAGCCAAGCGGCGTGAGTTTCTGTACTTGGGTGGCCTGCTTGGTTCTGGCATTTCAATCCTCTTCTGGTTGCAGTTGGCAGGATCCATCTTTGGCCGCTCTACTGCTACATTCAAGGTCGAGGTAAGCTGTGGGCAGCATATATAATTGCTGCTGACAATATATATTGATTAGGAATTTTAGCTTGTCCCTGCCTAGTGGAATGCTGATGATGTTTTCTTGGCAGCTTTACTTTGGACTCTTGCTATTTCTGGGATATGTAGTCTTTGACACCCAGGAGATCATCGAGAGAGCACACCTTGGAGACCTGGATTATATCAAGCATGCCCTGACACTCTTCACGGACTTTGTTGCAGTTCTCGTTCGTATTCTTGCCATCATGGTATGTTTTGTAAAATTGGTTTCTTTTATTTTCTCAAAAGAAATTGTTAGTTTTGCGCTTTGAGCATTAATTATGGCTTCTTTTGTCTACCAAAAAAAGATTATGGCTTCTTTTGCATATCAATCCAACTCTAAACTTCTATCCCTGCAGCTGAAGAATGCATCTGAGAAGTCTGAAGATAAGAAAAGAAAGAAGAGATCGTAAACGCTGCTATAGAAGGAATGCAGACATGCCTCTACTTTTTTTATCTTCTCTAGAAAAAACGGTAGCTGTATTGGTATAACAACAAAATTTGGTCAAGTTCATTTTATTTTCATGGAAGCATGGTTTGTTTTCACGGCTGGTGTGTCGTCTGCTCTTAATCCGGAAGGGATGTCTATTGGTTTTGTGTTTTAACGTAGCTCATGGAAAACGAAACATAAATTGGTTTTGTGTTTTAACGTAGCTCATGAAAAAAGAAACATAAATTAGTTACACTGCTGCTTTCTTTGTGATGTATGTGCTTGTTAGGTGATTATTTATGATAGCCATTTTAAAAGCTATGCTCTTGAACATTTGCATGAATCATGTAGGGTTCCATGTCCGGTTCTCTCTCCGTTTCTCGCATTGTCTTCAACTACCTAAGCTTAGAATTCAAAGGAACAGAAGGTTTGTACAAAGTCTCTTTCTTTCGATGAAAGTAGTCTCTCACAAGATGGTTTGTCCTCCCGCATACAAAACACAACATTTCACTTGGATCTTGAGTAAGCTTGCTGGATCTAGTATTATTGGCTTTAAAGATTTTACCCTTGGATTTAAATTTATTTGGATTATGACAATAATGTTAGTTTGATTAATATTGCTGGATCTAGTATTATTGGCTTTAAAGGTTTTATCCTTGGATTTAAATTTATTTGGATTATGACGATAATGTTAGTTTGACTAATACGGTAGTTTGGTTAAAATCTAGGTTTTGATTTTGGTTTAGTATTATTGTTAGTTTGGTATTATTAGATTAGATTAACTTGGATACTTGGAATTTTAGTTTACTGAATTTTAGATTTATGTTAGTCTTCTATTCTAATTGAGTTTAAAAGTTGGGTTAGGGTTAGCTTTTCTTGCTTTTGGAGTTGACCTTTAACAAAATCATTCTAGGATGGAGACATTTTTTTAGAAGGCTAAAGATCTTAAATCTTTTATAATTTATCTCCATTGGTTAAAAATTTTAAGGTACTATTAGAATTGGTGAAGCTGGTCTGATGGGTTTGTTTCCTATCATATTATATCCAAGAAATGATGTCGTGTTGAATTATTCAATCCTAGCATCATCATTGCTAAATCATTCAATTCTAGTATCATGAATGTCATACTCGGATTCTAGGATATTTCATAATTTCTTCACACTTATATATTATAAAGTGAATCGGAAAGAATACTAAGGATTCTATCATTACATAAATAATTCTTTCCTGGGGTAGTAGATATGGTTAAACTAGAGGAATTCGTGGATTGATTGATCACATATAAAAGTCCTAAGGTAGTTGGCCAAAACTTTATTTGGCTTTGCCATGCTACCTCCTAAAATAGATTCTATCAAATTTTTCGGATTTTAAGCTAATGATGTCATCTTTGAGGGTTGCCACTAGATCCAGGCTCAGAAAGAAAAATCTGAAAAATAAAAATAAGTTTATCAAAGATTTATTTAAATGATTTAAATATTATTTATTTATTTATATTTATTATTTTATTTATATATATATTTTTAAAAATATTTTTTATATTTTTTGGAAATTGAAGTTTTATTAAAATGATCATCAATGTGATCGGATCTGTGGTTTGTTAAGATTTTTATTTAAGTTATTCATCTCTAAATCTTAAAGACTTACTTTGATTAGTTTTGTTGAGATTTTTAATTAATTTTTACATAATACAAAAAGAATAGATATTGTGCTATAGATAATCAAAGAAATTTTTTTTCTCTTATATATAAATACAAATTATTTAAGATAAATAAATTATAATTAAGTACAAATAATTATATTTATATGCATTCACTATAAACTATTTTAAAATTTTTTTTAGATCGTTAGATATAATGTATGAAAAATATATATATGTGTATTTATATAATTTTAAAATATTTAAAAAATAATTTTTGGTGATGTGTGCGATAGAAAAATTTGGTACGGAGTAATTAAATATTAAAAATAAAATAAGATTTAGAAGCCTGGCCTAGGAGGTGGATAGAATCATCAAATTTTTAAAAAAAATTGGTGCAACATGAAAGTCAACACTTCAATATCCTGCCTTCCGTTTAAATTTTTAAAATAAAAAAATATAAGAAAGAAAAAAATTAAAAATTTAGAAGAAAGAATTATACGAGAAGGAGAGCTTTGGAATTTTTAGATGCATTAGGATAGAAATCCACTCAAAATTTTAAAAAAAATCAAACTAGCCGGCACTAAATAAAAAATAATCATTAAATCATTTTAAAAAATAATTAGAGAATTAAAAAAAATGAAAAAAAAAAAAAAAAAAAAAAAAGGAAACATCTGAACGGCCGTGCGCGCGCCCCTGCTCAGGCGAGCAGGGCCAGGGAGTTTTGAAACTCCACGGAAAGACGTGCAACAAACTTTTCATGCACCCTTAATTATATCAACTTAAAATTTAACAATAGATAACCGTTAAAATTAGATTACCATATTCTTATAATTCAAAAAACATGTATAAATTGTATACAAATTTAATGCACTAGTACTTTGCTTTCATATTCCAAAGAAAGTTCCCATCCCTTTAAGCATTTAGAGCCTGTTGGTCATCAATCTGATGTCTAATATTTAGTTTTGTCATTTGAGATCAAAATGTGAATTAGATGACCCTTTAGGAAGTGGTGGAAGTGAACCCACCAGAGGCAACAAGATCAGAAAACCATCGCCACATAAATGAGGCAAGATTTGGGGAAGATGCAGGGTAGGAATCACATGGAAGTTGCCTTCTCTTTTGTAACAACTCATAACTAATTTGAGGTGGTCAGTGCAGCAGAGTTGGATGTCTTATTCCCCAATTACACTGGTCCTTGCTTCGCATTTGCTGATATAACACATATATTAAGAGAAAAAATAATAGACTGGAGTGGAGGAAGAAGGACAAGTGGAAGGAAGGAGGGTTGGTTCTCTAAGTCCATAAATAACCCCTCCAATATCCAAAAGCAACCCTCCTCTCACCCTATACATCTCTCTTTTTAGAGGCTCATAATAAGTATATCTATGCGGAGAAGGCAAATTGTACCTGGAAGGAGATCGACGGGTGACCCCTGAAGAAGCAGGTCCAAGAGAGATCAAGTGATTTGCAGAGTGGTCTATTGCATGTTGTTTGCATGGGGTCTATTGCATGCATATCAACAGCAATAGCATCGGCATAAACAAACAATATTCATCAACATCCTGACTTGACAAAGATAAAGCTAATGATACATAGAAGCAAGATACCAATGTCTGTGGAACTGTAGAAGAGTTCCAAAACTATGCATGAAAAACAGTGAAATAATAAAGTCCACCTGTCCTAAAAAATACTAATGATAAAGTCCAAAAAAACCCCATATGATAAGATTGATAAGATGAGTCCGGAAGAAGAAAGGCCTGATAACATAGCAGATTGCAGCCAGTCGAAGTCCATGAGCCGAATTGCAATATGAATATTTGTTGAACTATAGTGTGAATATTGTAGCATGGATCCACATAATGTAGCAAAGCAGGAAGCAGTTAAAATAATGGAGGGTGAAACACCCAACACCCAATTGTGTAGCACCCCTCTGAGAGATAGCTTGGATAGTACGATACATATATAGATATACGATTGATGGTAAGGAGCTCTGTTCCATCAAATAATAGACTGATAACCTTGATCCACCAATATGAAAGGGTAATAAAAATAAGGCACCACTGATATGTAGAGTATGCAACAAACTGCAATGAATGCAACCAGTTGAGCTAATCTACTATACAAACGGTTGGGATACGACATATTTGGTCTATTTATGTCAATCTGATGAAAATTGAATTTGGCTAATCTAGTAGTATGTCAGCAATCAATGCTTAAGAGCCTAATCAATATCCAAAAAGTGTAAAGCCGATCAACACTCGAAACGTGAAGCCGATCAACGTTCAAGATGCGTGAAGCCGATCAATGTCCAAGAGACGTAAATCTAATCAACGCCCACAAGGTGTAAGACTGACCAATACTTAAGAAGTATAAAACCGACTGATACTCACATGATATTAAACTGATTGATACTCACAAGATATAAAGTTGATCGATGCCCAGGAAATGTGAAGTTAGCCAAAGTTCAGAAGGGACATAAAGCTGATCAATGCTCTATGATGGATGACTATTGCAACACATGCTTATTCCTTAACAAACTAACCGTTTACAGCTGGATTTAGCTGGAATCGGTTAGGTCTGAGGTCTATAAATACCCGTGAATGTGATGGAAATGGGATTCAGAGGGAAAGAGAATCCAGATTACCTTTTATCCAATTTTTCTTCAGACCTCATCTGTCTAGTCTGGACTCCATTAACAAACTTGAGCGTGGAAACAGTCCATCACACAGAGCTCGCAAGAAGATGAAGAAAGGCTAGATTAACTAGCTCGACTTGGTTTACATTAATCTAATCCAAGCTCAAGCATCCTTGTAACTTGTCTGGACACAATAGATTGGCACGCCAAGAAGGGGAAACTCAATGAAAGAGTTTTTCAACAATCTGAAAGAAAATATGGTGAAAGGTAAGAACCAAAATCTTTCCGTCGAAGAAATTCCTCATTCTCCAAGAGAGAATGACCCAATTCTTGATGGAGTGGGAGTTGTACTTACTGCAAACATGGATCAAGAAAGATTAAATACTCTTTTGGACAAGATAGAAGTGCTCACTACAGCAGTTCAAAACCTCCGAGAAATTGCTGCAAATGAGGCATCGTGACCCGCTACTTCCAGAAGTAGCCAGTGACCTTCCCTCAGGTAAGTAGATATCTTAGTCCAAGAAGACACTCACCTTATCAACATTCTTCGGGACAACACTCTCCATCAAAGCAACATCACCGGTCTCATCATCATGCCAAGAAACAAGACAAGGGAAAGCGTCCGCGATCTTATTCAACGTCTTCTTCTGAATCGACTCCTGACAGTGCTCGTACTTTAAATCTTGGAAGAGTTAATGATTTTGATAAGAAATTCAGAAAACTGGAATTACAAATCACCAAAATTGGCAAGCAAAGGAAGACAGAGGATACAGCACCAAGCTATGACATTTTGCCTCCTTTTTCCAAGAAGATCATGGAGGAAAAGATTCCTCATCACTTTAAAATTCCACATATTGAACCATATGACAGATCGTCTGATCCCTTGGATCATTTGGATAGCTTTAAAGCCTGCATGTTAATCCAAGGGGCATCAGACGTGCTTCACTGCCTTGCTTTCCTAGCGACTTTGAAAAAGGCTGCAAGAATATGGTATTCAAGCTTTCAGCCAGATACCATTCATTCTTTCAATCAGTTAGAGAAGTTATTCGTCTCTCATTTCAGAACAAGCAGAAAAATGCCAAGAAACTCCGATAGTTTGTTCTTCATTCAGCAACTAGAAGGAGAATCTCTGAGAGACTATATAACAAGGTTCGATTCTGCCACGTTGGAGATCCCAGATCTCAATGAATATATGGCAATGTCAGCTATGAAGAAGGGATTGTGGCCTCCAGGTTCACATTCTCTTTAGACAAAAAATTCCCAACCAATTATTCTGAACTGTTAGCTCGTGTCCAAAAATATGCTCAAGCTAAAGAACAAGCCCTGAGTCGATGACAAATAGAAAGAAAATCGGTGCCAAGCAAGAAGAACTCCAAAGAAGATGAGTTTCGATCACCTGGAGTTCGACCAATTCAACGGCAAGTTCAGAGGCCGAAGAACTTGGTCGGCAGGAACTACATCAATAAATTTGATGCTTACACCCCCTAACTCTTCCAAGAGAAAAATTCTGATGGAAATAGAGAAAGAAAATTTCCTTCGGAGATCAAGGCCAATGATAGCTCCACCTACCATACGCAACAAAGCCAAGTACTGTCGATTCCATCGTGATCATGGACACACTACATAAGAGTGTATCCAATTGAAGGACGAGATTGAAGATCTGATTAAATATGGTTATCTGGACAGATACGTTCGAAACTAAAATCGAAATCGACCAATTGAGATAGCAGCGCCAGGGCCAACGGCTCCAAGAATGATTACTGATAGGACGAGCTCCCAAATCAATAACCAATCGATGGATCGGTCGGAATGATCCATCAAGCATATTATGAAGATGATCGGAGTTTCAAGAGGCTTCGAAGAAGTATTAACTTTTCTGATGATGACTTACAGGACGTTCAGACACCACATAATGATCCTGTAGTCATTTCCGCAATAATTGCGAACTATGATGTACACAGAATTCTAGTTGATAATGAAAGTTCTACTGAAGTTTTGCTTTATGATGTTTTTGTTAAGATGAACTTGCCAATTGATAAACTACGAAGAATTCATATGCCATTAACTAGATTTGGTGAAAATTCTGTGGGAGTAGAAGGAGAAATTATACTTTTCATAACTCTCGGAACAATGCCGAAGCAAAGAACTTTCTCTCTCACCTTTATGGTTGTTCAGACTGCTTCTGCATATAATGCAATCTTAGGAAGACCTGCTCTGAATAAATTCCAGGCCATCGTATCGACGTATCACTTGCTGATAAAATTTCCGATCATAAATGGGGTCGGAGAAGTAAGAGGAAATCAACAAATGGCTCGTCAATATTTGACAATTCAAAATCAATAATCAATTAACAAATCAACTTCAAAGCAAATGGATCCGCACGATCCGACCGAATGAGTAAGCATATCAGTAGAAAGAACTATATATGTTCCTTTGATAAAAAATGATCCGACCAAAACTATTCAAATTGGGAGTTCACTTAGTGAAGACCAAAGAAAATGATTGATTGAATTTTTACAAAAGAATGCCGATATATTTACATGGACGACTGCTGATATGCTTGGAATTCCTCCTGAAGTGATCATGCATTAACTTAAGGTGGATCCACTTAGTCGGCCTGCTCGTCAAAAGAAGCGAAATTTTGCTCCAAAAAGGCAAAAGATCATCAATGAAGAAGTAACCAAATTGCTAGATGCCGGGTTTATCCGAGAAGTTCATTACCCTGACTGGCTTGCCAATGTAGTAATGGTGAGAAAGGCTAACGAAAAATGAAGGATATGTATAGATTATACTGATCTTAACAAGGCATGTCCTAAAGAAGTTTTCCTTTGCCTAAAATTGATCAACTTGTTGATGCAACGGCGGGATATAAATTTTTGAGTTTCATGGATGATTTTTCTGGATACAATCAGATACGAATGAATCCAGAAGATGAAGAAAAAATCTTTTTGTTATAGACCGAGGGATATATTGCTATAAAGTAATGCCTTTTGGTCTTAAGAATGCCGGCACTACTTACCAGAGGCTGGTGAATAAGATCTTTGAGGATCAGATTGGTAAAACCATGAAAGTATATGTAGATGACATGATTGTTAAAAGCAATCAGTCTGATGATCATATTAAAGACCTACAAAGAGCCTTTGACATTTTGCGGAGAAATCATATGAAGTTGAATCCGACTAAGTATATTTTTGGGGTAACTTCTGGAAAGTTTTTGGACTTCATGGTTACAAAGCGAGAGATTGAAGCTAATCCAGAAAAGATTCGAGCCATATTAGATATGAGACATCCTGTAAATAAGAAAGATATTCAACAGTTAGCTGGACAGATTGCTTCATTAAACCGATTTATTTCTCATTCGGTTGAAAGATGTTTGCCTTTCTTTAAAGCTCTATGACAAACTAAGAAGTTTAATTGGTCGGATGATTGTCAGTTGGCATTTGAGAAACTAAAGAAGTACTTAACAAATCCAATCATATTGTCTAAACCTGAAGAAGGAGAATATTTGTATCTTTATCTAGCTGCATCTAATGAAGCAATTAGTTCTGTGTTGGTGAGAAAAGAATCTGATGGATCACATAAGCCCATTTATTACATCAACAAAGTCCTTCATGATGCAGAAACAAGATATCCAAAACTTCAGAAGATTGTTTATACCTTGGTAATATCAGCCAAACGTCTCAGGCAATATTTTTAATCTCATCATATTATTGTATTGACTGATCAACCTCTAAGGACTATTTTGTAGTGTCTTGATACTTCTGGTTGGATGGCAAAATGGGCAATCAAGTTGAGTGAATATGATATTACCTATCAGCCTCGATCTGTGATGAAGGCTCAAGTACTGGCCAATTTCATAGCCGAATGTACTTGGAGTGACAATGAAGAAAAAAGTCAACCATCTGAAGAAATGGAAAAGACTGATGTACCTTGGATATTACATGTAGATGGAGCTTCAAATTCTTCTAGTTGTGGGGTCAGATTGATCTTATCCAGTCCAAATGAAGATGTCACAGAATATGTACTCTGATTCTCTTTTAAAGTTTCTAATAATCAAGCTAAATATGAAGCTCTCTTGGCTGGGTTAAGAATTGCAAAGGAATTGAATGTTCAGAAATTAAAGGTATTATATGATTCTTAGTTGGTTGTTAATCAGAATAAAAGAGATTTTGAAGTTCATGACACTATTTTGGCTTTGTATTTGAAGAAAGTTCGAGAACTTAGAGCTTTATTTGACTCTTGGGATATCAGTCATATTTCTAGAACTGAAAATTCTCGAGCTGATTCATTATCTTGATTAGCCACTTCATGTCTAATCTAATGGGCCGAACCTTTGTGGAACATCTGGAAACTCCAAGCATTACTGTGAACAACCAAGACAAGATTTTTCAGATAGAACCTGAGTTGAGCTGGATGAGTCCTATAATCGAATATTTGACTGATGGAAGATTGCTTGAAAGCCAGACGGAAGCTAAACAGCTTCGGAAGATTGCTTCTCAATACGGCATTTTGGATGGATTATTATATAAAAAGTCACTCTCCCATCCACTACTGAAGTGTTTATCTCCTTCGGATGCTGACTATGCTCTCAAGGAAGTGCATGAAGGAATATGTGGTGACCATTTAGGGGGAAGATCATTGGCTTATAAGATCATAAGGCAAGGATATATTGGCCGACTATACAAAAAGATGCATCAGATTTTATGAGAAAATATGATTCTTGCCAAAATATACAAATATACAAAGGTGTCCTGCTACTCAGCTAATACAACTAATGGCTCCATGGCCATTCGCTCAATGGGAATGGATATTCTTGGTCCTTTTCTCCAGCTTCTGGACAAAGAAAAGTTTTGATTGTTACTATTGATTATTTTACTAAATGGGTAGAAGCTGAGCCTTTAGCCTTAATTGCCGAAGCAAAAGTTGAAGTATTCGTTAGAAATTCCATCATATATAGATTCGGAATTTTTCATGCTATTATTACTAATAATGGAAGACAGTTTGATAATCAGAAATTCAGTAATTTCTGTGCCCAGTTCCACATTCTTCATAAACTGACATCCGTCGGACATTTACAAGCTAATGGAGAAGCTGAAGTAACCAATCGAACAATCCTTCATGATTGAAGACCCGATTGAATGAAGCCAAAGGATCTTGGGCTGATGAAGTCTACTTTGTTCTATGGGCTTATCGGATAACTCCTCGATCTACAACGGGAGAATCTTTATTTAATCTTGCTTATGGGAGTGAAGCTATGTTACCTATAGAAGTTGTTCTTCGTTCTAGAAGAACTAATTATTTTGAAGAGTCGAGTAATGCTGATCGAAGGAGAGTTGATTTAAATTTGCTTGAAATTCTAGATTGCAAGCACAATCAAAGATAGCAACATATAGACAAAGAGTGGCGATATTATAATTCAAGAGTTAAGGCTCGAATCTTTCGGATTGGAGATCTTGTCCTGTGCCGAACAACAATATCCTGACCAACTAATCAGTGTAACTAACTCCAAATTGGAAAGGTCCTTATCATGTCACTGAAGTTGTACGACCTGGGACCTATCGACTTGAAGTCTGGATGGTTACCAATGGCTAGGCCATGGAATATAGAAAATCTTCAAAAATACTATCAATGAAGATATTTTCTCTCCTCCATTTTTCTTTATAAAGGAAGAGTATGAAGTTGATTCACTCTAAAAAAAAGAGAGAGAGAAAAAGAGGTTGGCCTGATAAGCTGACCATAATCCAACAAATAGAGTTGATCTGACCCACCATCTCGTCATGATCAGAAAAATTGATCAAACGAAGGTTAGCCTGATAAGCTGACCATAATCTGATAAATAGAGTTGGTCTGACCCACCATCTCGTCGGTGATCAGAAAAATTGATCAAACGAAGGTTGGCCTGATAAGCTGACTATAATCCGATAAAGAGAGTTGGTCTGATCCACTAACTCATCGGCATATTAATATTAGAAGTAACTACAGGTTAGAAGGTTGACCTGATAAGTCGGCCATGAAATAGATAATAAGAGCTGGTTTAATTCACCACTCTATTGATGTTTGTTACCTTCAAGTATTAGAATGTTGGAAAGATAGTATAATGTATTAAACAGTTGGCTTAATATGCTGATTGTATAACATTATACAGAGAAAAAGGTTTTCATTGATGTTCTGTTTAAAAAAAAAAAAAAAAACAACAACGAACATTGATGAAAGTTCATGATTACAAGCTAGTCAATTTTTTCCTGAGTGACTTGGTTACAGGTAGTTTTCTCTTTCACGGATGTTGGTTTCTTTGTCTCTTCTTCTTCCACAATTTCTCTATGGAGATGGAAGAAATATCAAGGTCAGGGTATAGCTTTTTGACCTTGTCGATACAATCTTCAAAGCCGAATTTATAGCCTTCTGCCCTTGCTTCATCTATCTCATTATCAAATGCTTGAGAATTTTTGAATTCTTCAACCGCAAGAAGGCTCCGATGAATCACTGAAGCAGTTTCTTGTTTGCTTTGTTCCAATTTTCATTCAAGATAAGTTATCTTCTCTTCCATTTTGGACTTTTGGTTCAATACCTCTTCATGTGCCTGAATTTTCTCTTCTATTGCTTTATCTGCTTGTCGAAGTATTTTTCTCTTTTTTTGCATCGGCCAAAAGATCCATAGCATGTTTTTCAATTATTCTCAATTGATTCTTTAATGACAAGATTACTCCAGTTGATCGGACTAATTTTGATTCTAAGGCAGTTCGATGAGCGTTGGCTTTTTCTTTTTCTTCTTTTGCCAATGCTAACTGATTATGAAGATTTGCCTAAAGGTCAGTTGATTGATGCCAGTTTTCTTCAATCATGAAAATATCACTAACAAACTGGATGAAAGAGTCAGGGTGTTGTTAGAACAAGAATACACATTTTTGTGAAGGAAGAATGGTACTTACCTTCATTATGCCTGGATAAATGGAGGAAAGAATTTCTTTTACTCCGCGCTTTATTGTCGTCTCCCAATCTTTTCGGATGATGGCCGATTGCAATATAGTTTTTGCTAGTTTGGATTGTCGAAACTAGTGTCTGCAATAAGCATTTGAACGCCTTTATTTTCATTTGGATTGAATGACTCTTCTATAGGAGCTTTTCCTTTTTCTGCTGAAGTATGTTTAGCAGAGGGACCACTTTCTGTTTCTTTTAAAAGAAAAGTCGATGGTTTTTTTTTTTCTTCCTCAGATGAAGATGCAACATATTCG
Source organism: Areca catechu (assembly GCA_021397845.1). Taxonomy (NCBI): domain Eukaryota; kingdom Viridiplantae; phylum Streptophyta; class Magnoliopsida; order Arecales; family Arecaceae; genus Areca; species Areca catechu. The sequence continues at coordinate 40,468,832 of CM038053.1, read as the reverse complement.
AGAGATTTTGGTTTATCTGAAGTCTCTCTCGACAAGCAATTTATCCTTGCGCACGATCTTTCTTCTCTGAATCGTGTTGGTCTGGCTTTCCTCTTGAGTGCCCGATTAAGTTTTCTGCCATCTGGTTCCATCTCTCAAAAATGATGAAGGCTCTTTTAAAGTTTCTTTTGAACCAAAGAGTTTCAAAGGAGAAGAAGTTCAAAATACTTGAGATAAATTTGGCTCAAGGATTAGGCCTGAAATCCCTTTATATAAAGGGCATTAATGATTATGATTCATGATCCAAATTCTGAAATATCTTGAGATCACGACACGTCTGAGACCCTAATTTGGTAGGAATCCGTATGCCATTTCTGATTTCCAGAAAGTTAGTTATAAATAAATAATATATATATATATATATATGGTACTCGATTTGAATTTGAATTTGAATCATATACGGTACCTAGAATACTGACAGATGCGGTTATACAATCTGCAAAGCAACTACTCTTCTAATAGGAAGATGATATTTGGTAGAGGGTTTCATTTTGAAAAATCTTTTATGAAGATTCTTCTTCTTGAAATATAAGAAGGAAAGGAAGGATATTTAATGAATCCGATTGAGAAATCGGATTATTTATGGTTAATTTATGGGTTGACTGATTTAAAATTAGTTTCCTTAGAATTCGATGAGTGGAGATTTCTTTTTAGAAGAAATCGATAATTATATTTTCCGATCAACTTATTTTGTCAAAGTTTTTGTTTATTGGGTTTATCCAAAATTGAGTCAATCGATTTTTTTGAATATGAATTGATGTTTATGATTTGATGATATCGAATAACTGTTCATGTTATTCAGATAACCATATGTTTGAATTAATCTTTTTCGAAAATTTCTTTGTATGATCCGATGGTCTCATACTTAGAAATTTTTTCATTCCTAAAAAGTTTAATCTCTTTGATTTTTGTTGAAGTAGTCTATCATATCTTCTTTTTTCAAAAAGGAAAAAGGAAAAGAGAAGGCATTCACCTTGTTTAAAATTCAATGAACACCGTAAAGGAATGCATTTTCATTTCATATTGAAAATGGAACAAGTCGTTACATTATCTACATAGATTGATCGTTTACATTCTTTTCAGCTATATTTTCTTCTGTTTCAATCTAATTTAGAGTAGGGACAATTGTCGTTTCTTCCTCTTGGATTTGAGAGTCTAATACTAGTTCTTCAGGTTGGTCTTTAACTGGCTCTCCAACCTGATCTTCCTCATCAGAATCTTTCTCTATTTTTGAAGCATCTAGATCAGGATAAAATTTCTTCACTTTCTTTAAATAGTTGGCATGACCATGGTCGTAGCTTTCGACCCCAGCTTCATGGAGTTTGTTCTCGAAAGCTTGTGATTGAACATACTTTTTTACAGCTTCATTAACGGCTTCTTCGACAGCTTGTTCTGCTTCCTTTTTTACTGTCAAGATTTTCTTTTCAGCTGCCAAAACCTTTTCTTCAGCTTTTTCCAATTTGACGGACGCCGATCGAAGTTTCTTTTTCTTCTTCTTCAATTTTGTTTCCATGATGTTTATCTTAGATCGAGCCTCTTTAAGCTCTGTTTCTAGAGCCGATGTTTTGGTTGCCTTTTCTTCTAATTTCTTTTCCATAACATTTTTCAGCTCTTCAGTAACCTCTTTTTCCATCTTTGCAACATTTACTTCATTGCGAATGGCCTGGCAGAATTGGTCAAAGTTTTTTAAGCTTTCATCCATGATGGTGATCCCATGAATAAGCTGTATGTTTGTAAATCAAATTGGTCATATTTGAAAGAAGAAAAAAAGGGGAGGGACTATCGACTATTTAATTGTTTGAAGTACAATATTCCATACCTTCAGCATTGTCGGATGAAGCAACAAGATTGTATCATCGATCTGCTAGGACTTAGTAATTTTCCAGTCTTTTGGAATAATGGTAGATCTTAAGATACGATGAGCCAGTATTGGGTCATTCAAACCCGAATTGTCAGTGTAAACATGGAAGTCGGCTGTGACATCTTCAGCCAGTAGTCTTTCTTCTTCTTCCTCCATCATTAGAGCTTTTCCTTTATCAACTTGATCGGTAGGAAATGATGATGGACCGGTCTTTGAAGTTTCGATTGGTCGCCTTTTTTGTGTCGGAGGTTGAAGAGAGGTTGACAAAGGTACTTCATCATCATCCGATACACTAGCTATTAGTATCGGAGATGCAGGATCTGTTGAAACAGGCGAAGCCATTGAAACGACCGACTTTATCTTCTTTGGTTTCTTGGTTATTCTTTTTTCCTGGTCAGATGGGGTGGTTGCTGTTATTCTTTTCTTCAACAATTTTCGAAGTTTTGAATGTCCACCATGACTAATGTATCTGCAATAGCCAAAATTCGGATGTTAAAGCCGATCATCATTAAACAATGAAGAAATAACATCAGCAGTAAAAATACCTAAAGAGGGGTTGGGGCTGATTTCAGCCGAATATAATCCTCTTTCGTTAAGAAGCTCTTTTATCGGAGAAATCTTCATCCCCATAAGCTTCTCGTAATCTTCTTTGTCGGTTATCAGGATCTTTTTGCCATCATTGGGAGTTAGTTGGGGTTTCCTATGGCTAATGATGAAATTCCAAGGGATTCTATAAACAATATAGAAGAAATAAGGCTTCCAACCATGAATGGTTGAAGGAAGCCCAAGAATAAATTTTCTACCATAGCGTGGGTTGATTATCCACCACCCATGGCCATGGAAATCTCACTTTAGTACGAACAAAGCTGTGAAGAGAGAGGTTTTGGAGGTTATATTTGCATCCTTGCAAAGGATCAAGAAGGCGTAGATTATTCGGATGCTATTAGGTATTAATTGAGCTAGTAGTATCCGATATAGCCTAAAGATCGTAAGGAAGAAGGGATGGATCGAAAATCTAAGTCTGGCCCTTAAATGCTCTTCGTAAATTGTCAAGCTGCCGGGTGGAGGTCGATCTATTTGTTCTTCAGAGTTCGGAAGAACTACGATATAATCATCAGAAATATTATAATATTTTTTCAATGCTAAGATTCGGTGTTCTGTTAAGGAGGACCTAACGGCATCTATCTTTACTGATTCGGCTAGTTTTTTCTTTTTCTGAGAGGTGGACTCTTCGGGATTATCAGTACGACTAACTTCTAATATTCTAGCCATAAAGAAATGAAGGAGCAGAGGAAGATTAACTTGAAAAGAAGGTAAAGAAGAGGGGGCCGACCTGGAAGGTTTCTTTTGCTCCTAAGATGAAGAAACTGAAATGATGGAAAACCTATTTTCTTGGAGAAGACGGTGTTTATATACTGTCTTTCGATGGTTTAAACTTTTTCTCGAATGGCGAGATTAATTCAGATTATGCCACTTGTCCGTAATATCTGGCAAAAAAATATGGTTTTCTAAAGAGTTGAAATGACTATTTGTAATCCGATGGTAACCTGTTGCTGATGAGATGCTCGAATTTATTCTATGATGAAGATTTTTCAGCCTTTTGTAAATTTCCAAAAATTGCAATGATGATGGTAGGATGGCTGTTAGTTTTTGTAATCGCTTTCCCTATCAAAAATTGACACGTCATTGAAGTGTGCCGCCCGAGAATTAAAGTATTGTTTAAAAAAAAGGAGAAGAAAGAAAAAGAAGCTTCTGACATTCAATTAATGAATTCAGAAACTGGGAGGACTAGTATTGGGATACGACAGATTTGATCTATTTATGTCGATCTGATGAAGATTGAATTGGACTGATCTAGTAGTATGTCAGCAATCAATGCTTAAGAGCCTAATCAACACCCAAAACGTGTAAAGCCAATCAACACTCGAAAGGTGTAAGGCTGATTAACGCCCAAGAGGCATGAAGCTGATCAACACCCATGAGGCGTAAAGCCAATCAACGTCCAAGAGGCATAAAGCCGATCAATGCCCAAGAGGCATAAATCTGATCAACGCCCACGAGACGTAAGGCTGACCAATACTTAAGAAGTATAAAGATGACTGATACTCACAGGATATAAAACCGATTGATACTCACAAGATATAAAGTTGATCGACGCCTAGGAAATGTGAAGTTAGCCAAAGTTTAGAAGGGACATAAAGCTGATCAATGTTCTATGATGGATGACTATTACAACACGTGCTGATTGTTTAACAAACTAACTGTTTACAACTGGATTTAGCTGGAATCGGTTAGGTCTAAGATCTATAAATACCCGTGAATGCGATGGAAATGGGATTCGGAGGGAAAGAGATTCCAGATTACCTTTGTTGACACTTTGAGTCGACATATAGGGTTCATGTGTCGACACATCATCTGTGCCATTTGGAGTTATGTTTCGTGCCATCTGGAGTTGACACACCATCTTCATGTGTCGACACATCATCTCATATGTCGACACCTTGAGTTGACACATCACTTCATGGATCAATACATCGCCTAAGAATTTCAAGCAGCAGAACATGCAGAAGATGATGGAGCATTTGATGTGTCGACACATGGATTTTATGTGTCGACTCAATGTGTCGACTCCACTGAGAATGTATCGACACAGATGATTTTTCCAAAGAATCTGAATGGATTATTTTGAACTTGTATCAACTCAAGAAGAGTATGTGTCGACCTAATGTGTCGACACATGAAGAGCAAGTGTCAACACATGGAGTTCTGACAACAGTAACGGCTAATTTTTTCTTGGGCAGAACTCTCTCATTTGCTCCCCAACGGCTAGTTTCTCGTGCTTAACGGTTAGATTTTTGTTTTGGGGATTTGCAAAGGTATTTAATAGCTCCAAATCAATTCAAAAGGAGAGCTAAGCACTTGCATTGAATATAAAAGAGAGTTTGAAAAAAAAAAGAAGAAAGAAGAGCCTTAACTCCAATTCATTCAAAGCTCAACCACTCTCAAGCCAAAAAGAAGCCTTCCAAGCATTCAAAGATATTAAGTGCATTGAAGATCATTCCTTCTTGGGCATTCAAAAGGCTTTATCAAGAGCAAATCAACTCTCTTCGAGCTACATTGTTTTATTTGCTTTTACTTTGAAAGCTTACATTGGTTCCTTCTGTTTATACTTCATATCTTGTAAAGGGTTCTTGGTTAGCCTTTGCAAAACCAAGGAAGGTTATTGATTAGTTAGCCTTGTGAAAACCATTTAGGTTGGTGGTTAGCCCGCAAAACCACTAAGGTTCTTGGTTAACCCAAAAATCAAGGAGGTTGTTGGTTGGCCTTGTAAAAACCAATTAGGTTCTTGGTTAGCCCATAAAACCAAGGGAGGTTATGACTTGTGAGCCTTGTAAAATAAGTTGGGTTTTGATTAGTGAGCCCGAAAAACTAATCGGTTGTAATCGAGGAGATTATAGTGAATTTCCAAGGGATCTTGGAGAGTGAATGTAGATGCATTGTTGGCACCGAACCACTATATATTGTTGAGTTTGTGATTGCTTGTCTCTTCCTCCTAGCTCTTTTTAATTCTCTCATTGTCTTTAATTTCCGCTGCACTTTTACATTAGAGCTTTACATTTAAATTATAGTACCTTGTATTGATTGAATTGCTACTTGTTTATTAAGCTTAGTCTTAAATAATTTTTAAAGACCCAATTCACCCCCCCTCTTGGATTGCTATCTGGGCAACAAGTGGTATCAGAGCCTTATTCTCAGTTTATAGGCTTTACCCCTTAAGTAAAGATCTATGGCAACCCCAATTGGTACTAGTGTAGTCGAGGGACAAGCCTCGAATAGACCTCCATTTTTTAATGGTGCAAATTACACTTATTAGAAAACTAGGATGAGAATTTATATGCATTCTATCGACTATAACTTATGAAAAGTAGTAGATAAAGGTCCTCATGTTCCTTCGGTGGTGGTTAATGGTGTTTCCATCCCAAAACTTGAAGAGGATTGGGATGAAAATGACATTAAACAATCCAAGATCAATGCTAAGGCAATGAATCTCTTGTATTGTGCATTAGATTCTAATGAGTTCAATAGGATATCTACATGCACGTCCGCCAAAGAAATATGGGACACACTTGTGGTTACTCATGAGGGTACTGATCAAGTGAAGAACACTAAGATAAATATGTTAGTGCACACATATGAGATGTTCCGGATGGAACCAAATGAATCTATTACTGATATGTATACACGTTTTACAAATAATGTAAATGCTATGAGGAGTCTTGGTAAAGTCATATCTAATGCTGATCTTGTGAACAAAATTCTTAGATCACTACCGACATCATGGGATCCGAAAGTGACTGCAATTCAAGAGGCAAAAGATGTAGAAAAGCTTCCACTTGAGCAGCTAGTAGGTTCACTCATGACCTATGAGCTCAACTTGAAATAGAAATCAATGGACCTGGATAAAAAGAAGGGGATCGCCTTTAAATCAAATGTTCAAGAAAAATCCTCGATTGAAGAGTTCGATGATGATGAAGAAGAGGAAGGTGAAGAAGCCCTCCTTGCCCAAAATTTAGAAGATTTATGAAGAGGAGGAAGTTTCCCATAAAAAGAAGTTTCAATCCAAAGAAAAGGGAAATGAAAAAGAAAAGGAGAAGGAAATACCTATATGCTTCGAGTGCAAGAAGCCGGGACATTATAAATTTGATTGCCCTCTCCTTAAGAAATCAAGAAAGAAATTGAGGAAGAAAGCAATGATGGCTACTTGGAATGACAGTGAGGACTCCAGTTCAGAAGAAGAGCAGACTAAAATGGCAAATCTCTGCTTCATGGCACTTCAGGACAATGAAGAGGTATGTTCCGATTCTGAATTAGATTTTACTTTTGATGAACTAAGAAGTGCATTTGAAGAATTAATGCATGATTATAAAGTAGTTTTATCTGAAAATAGAAAACTGAAAAAGCATGCTAATAGTTTTTTAGTAGAAAACAATTCTTTGCTTAATGATGTTAGTTCTTTAAAATTAAGCTAGATGTTTTGGAAAAGAAAAATAATGCCTTAACTATGAAAATGAAGTTCTTAAAAGACCAAAACATGTTATTTCTAATAATGATCTCTTAGAGAAAAACAAGGATTTAGAACTTAAAAATGAGAAATACAAAAATGAACTTGAAAAAATCAAACCTTTTGTTAATAAGTTCACTTATAGTTCTGAAAAACTAATTTACTTTTAAACAACCAAAGAGCTATTTTTAACAAAGCAAGTTTAGGATACAAACCCCAAAAACAACAAAAGTATTTTAAAAACTTTTTTGTGCATGCATCATCCAGCATTACTTATTTTGTTTGCAAGAAATTAGGTCATAAATCATACCAATGCAATTTTAAAAAATTATGTCTTCTGGTAAAGTTTGGGTTCCAAAAGGAACCATCTTAAATGCTAACCCTAAAGGACCCAAGTTAGCTTGGGTACCTAAAGTCAAAGCTTGATTTTATTGCAGGTGTGTCTTGCAACCAAGAAAATAACGTATTTGGTATCTTGACAGTGGTTGCTCAAGGCACATGACTGGAGATGTGAAACAATTCACTTCTCTTAAAGCTTTGAATGGAGGTAGTGTGACCTTCGATGATAATGGTAAAGATAAAATCATTAGAATTGGTAAGGTTCACATAACTCCTTCTAATAGTATTAGTAATGTACTTCTAGTAGATGGTCTAAAGCATAATCTATTAAGTATTAGTCAGTTTTGCGATAAAGGTTTTCAAGTAATTTTCAAATCATCATATTGCATGATTTCTAGTCCTAATCTAAATGGAGTGCAATTCATTGAAAAAGGCATGGAAATATCTATCTTGTAGATCTTGATGATCTATCTTATAGATCTTGATGATCTATCTTTACCTAATGGAGAATGCCTTGTTACAATGAATTCACTAAAGAAGAGACTAGTTGATTATGGCATAGAAGGTTAGGGCATGCTAGTATGTACCTTATTTCAAAACTTTGCAAAAAGAATTTAGTTAGAGATTTACCTGAAATAAGTTTTGAAAAAGATAGAATTTGCCAAGCTTGTCAATTTGAAAACAAGTTAGAACTTCTTTTAAACCAAAAGATTTGTAACTACTAGTAGACCACTTGAACTACTCCATATGGATCTCTTTGGACCAACTAGAACATCAAGTCTAGGAGCAAGAGATATGGATTAGTTATTGTAGACGATTTTTTGAGATTTACTTGGGTTTTCTTCTTAGCTCAAAAAGATGAATCGTTTTCACTATTTATAAAGTTTTATAGAAAAGTTTCCAATGAAAAATGTTTCTATTGTGTGTATCCGCAGTGATCATGGAACAGAATTTGATAATCAAGATTTCAAAAATTTTTGTAATGAAAAAGGAATAAACACAATTTCTCTGCACCTAGGACACTCAGCAGAATGGGGTAGTAGAAAGAAAATCATACTTTAGAAGAAATGGCATGCACTATGCTTTGCGAAAATAATTTGCCAAGATATTTTTGGGCTGAAGCTATAAATACAGCCTGTTATGTTTTAAATCGAGTTTTAATACGCCATATTTTAAAGAAAACACCATATGAGCTTTGGAACCAAAGAAAACAACTTTGAAATATTTTTGAGTTTTTGGTTGTAAATGTTTTGTTTTGAAGAATGGAAAAGATCATTTAGGAAAGTTCGATGCCAAGTCTGATGAAGGTATCTTCTTAGGATACTCTATATCGAGCAGGGCATACAGAGTATTCAACAAACGAACTTTAGTTGTAGAAGAGTCAGTACATGTAGTATTTGAAGAATGTTCTAACCTATCCTCGAGAAAAGACGAAACATCTGATAGTTGTGCAGGTGCTGACAAGCTTCAGAAATTAACATTGGAAGATCAAGCTCAACCAAGTGAAGAAAGTCAAGACAAGGATGTAAAAGAAGATGACACTCCAGCGCATCATGATCTACCCAAGGAGTGGAGGTATGTTCATGGACATCCTAAGAATTAATCTTAGGTGATCCATCTAAAGGGGTAAGAACTAGAGCTTCTATTAGAAATGAATGTGATTACATAGCTTTTGTATCTCAAGTAGAACCTAAATATTTTGAAGAAGCTAAAAAGATGCTAATTGGATGAATGCTATGCAAGAAGAATTAATACAATTTGACAGAAATAATATTTGAACACTTGTAGAAAGACCATCTAATGTTTCAATCATTGGCACTAAATGGGTATTTAGGAATAAGTTAGATGAAATGGTTTTGTCATAAGAAATAAGGCTAGGCTAGTTGCTAAAGGCTACAATAAGGAGAAGGGATTGACTTTGATAAAACTTTTGCTCCTATTGCTAGACTTGAAGCAATTAAACTATTGCTGGCTTTCGCATGTTTTATGAATTTCAAATTATTTCAAATGGATGTTAAAAGTGCTTTCTTAAATAGTTTCATAAATGAAAAGTTTTTTGTTGAACAACCACCAGGATTTGAAAATCATGCACATCCTGATCATGTTTTCAAATTGCACAAAGCACTTTATGGATTAAAGCAAGCACCTAGAGCATGGTATGAAAGGTTAAGCAAATTTCTTATTGAAAATGGATTTTCTAGAGGAAATATTGACAAAACTTTATTTTTGAAAAGGAAAGATGCGGATTTATTGGTAGTACATGTTTATGTTGATAACATCATTTTCGGTGTACTAATGAATTTCTTTGTCAAGAGTTTGCTAAACTTATGCAAGGTGAGTTCGAGATGAGCATGATGGGAGAACTCAACTTCTTTCTTAGACACCAGATCAAGCAAACTTCAGATGGTATCTTCATCAACCAAGCTAAGTATACAAGAGAATCATTAAGAAGTTTGTGATAGAGACTACTAAGCCAATAGATACGCCTATGAGTCCCTCATATAAATTAGATAAAGATGAAAATGGTAAATCTGTAGATCAGAAACTATATAGAGGCATGATAGGCTTTTTGCTGTATCTAACTGCTAGTAGACAAGATATTATGTTCAGTGTTTGCATGTGTGCTAGGTATCAATCTGAACCAAATGAATCACATCTTATGGCTGTTAAACACATTTTTAGATATCTGTCTGGTACTATTGGCATTGGCTTGTGGTATGCTAGAAATTCTTCTGCTGAATTGATTGGATATTCTGATGCAGTCTTTGCTGGTTGTAGACTAGATAGAAAGAGTACTAGTGGAACTTGCCAATTTCTTGGGGATAACTTAATCTCATGGTTTAGCAAGAAACAAACTTCGGTTGCACTATCCACAGCTAAGGCTGAGTATATTGCAGCAGGAATTATTGTACTCAAATCTTGTGGATTAAGCAACAACTTGAAGACTTTGGAATCAAGTCGGCTAGAACTCCTATTAAATGTGACAATACAAGTACTATTTACTTGACTAAAAATCCTGTTCAACACTCTAGGAGCAAGCACATTGAAATTAGGCATCACTTTATTAGAGATCATGTTGAAAAAATGATATTTTGCTTGAATTTGTTTGTACTTAGCTACAATTAGCTAACATTTTAACTAAACCTCTCTTGGAAGATCGGTTCAGTATGATTAGAAGTGAACTCGAGATCATAAATCCATTTGATTAAATCTTCGTTTCATATTTTGACTAAAATCAGATCCTTCAATCTTATTTTTGATGAATTGTGATTAATTTTTGATAATTTGACTCCATAACCTATTGATTCAATTGATTTTGATCTTTTAGTGAAATTCCTCATTTTTTGATTTTTAAGTCGATGTGTAGACACATTATGTGTCGACTCCAAAGGTGTCGACACATTCGTGAGTCGACACATGGCCGACGGAAAACTGAGATTTTAAGGGTTTTCGGACTATTTTTTTCTCCCAATTTCTATTCTCTCTGAGCTGACACTTCGTTTCAAGGTACCCATACTATTCATTCTACTATTTCTTGCTGATTAGCCATAGTTTTCTTGGATTTGGATCGTGTGTAGCCATTTTTTTTTTAAATCCTCTTAGGTTTTTACCTAAACCCAAAAAACCTCACTTTTCCACCCAAATCCCTACCCAAACCTTGCTTATCAACAATGGGACCTCGCAAACAAGTTGTTCGCCGACTATGTCAGTCACGGCTTGAGGAAGAAAGAAGAACAAAGGCAAGACATGAGTCTAGGGCTCCAAATCCGCCCACACGTCAGTTGTTCGCACCCTCCAACCGGATGAGCTCCAAGACCGTAGTAGGAAGATGCAGAGTGGACTTCTCGTTCTTGGACTAGCAGCATTTTTGGATAGGAGACTGGATCCGACATGCTGGCCTGGCATCTTTTTGCTCACTCAGCGAGAGATATTTCCTGGGGCTGATGAGAGAGTTTTATGGATCACTCGCCCGTGGAGCAGATGGATGGATTGCTCAGATCAGAGTACGAGACATTCCTATTTCAGCTGAGATACTGAGCAGGGTATGGGATATACCCATGACTGGATCCGTTGTTGAGAGTTTGCTGGACAAGCTGGTGGACTCCGATGTATTTTTGAGTCAGACATCTTACCAGAGGGAGCCACCATTCCTGCCTCGAGACTTTCAGCAAAATGAGATTGCTTCATCACATAGTTGCCCGATTCTTCTGTCGAAGATCGGATGATTTGATTACATTGCCGAGTGGGAGTTGCTCGTGATGGTCTCATTGATTCAGGGGACGCCGATATGCTTGCTTGTTTTGATGATGCATCAGATCACAGAGGCGGCGTCTAGTCAGCGACTTTCCTTACCATATGGCATGGGACTGACTGTATTGTTTAGAGAGTATGGAGTCAGTTTCCAGAGTGAGCCTTATCATTCATTGATCCACACCGATGTATATGACATCAGGTCGTTGCATCGTATGGGCTTTCATTTGATCCAAGGCCAGTGGACACGGAGGATATCTGGATAGGCCGAGGATGCAGTTGATGTTGATGAGGACGCTGCAGAGGAGGAGCATATTTTGTCAGGCGAGGCTGGACCGAGCGAGAATAGCCTGAGACGGCGGCACAGCCAGCTCAGCCAGATACTTCTGCCCAGCCACAGCCAGAGTAGATGGAGACACATGGTATGTCAGACACTCTGGAGGATAGAGTCAGACACATAGAGATAGATGTCTTTATCATGAGACAGCGTCTGGATGTTTTCATTGTTGAGACGAGAGAGAGCCACAGAGGTCTCAATGATGGTATTTCGGTTATTCTCTCAGCCCTATCCAGAGCTTCTACGAGTGCTCCAGCTGCTGACACAGTTCCAACGTCTGTGGATATTCCTGCTCCAGCACCAGCAGATGACATTAGAGATTTTGGTATTGGTGCTGAGACTACTGTTGGAGATGGAGTTGGAGACACTGCTATTGGAGATTCGGATGAGATGACTGACTCAGACCTGTTTGATATTGCTGATCTTACGTCAGAGCTAGTGGAGGTGACGGATGATGTTCCTGCGAGTCCAGTTGTTGATCCATCCTTTTCACCTATTCTATCCTTTCCTTTCAGATCAGATATTCATACTTCAGATCCTATTCTAATTCCTATTCTTAGCCCTATCATTGATTTACCTACTATTGACTCTCCTGATATTACTACACCTATTATTCAGACACCCACATATATTGTTCATACACCTATACATTCTTCAGCTGATACTATCATTCTTGATACACCTATATCATCAGCTGATACACCTGTTGTTGACAGTCCTATTCTTCATACCTTATCTGTATCTCGAGAGCTTGGGTTTTATACACCCGGCTTTCACATTCCGATTCAGGTCCCTCATTTGATCGTACTCTTGCTGTTGGTGAGATGATTCATCCGATTAGTTCAGTTCATGTGGAGGACGTAGCTTCTACCTCTACTGCTTCAGCCAGAGGTCGGACCTACATTCGTCATAGAGGATGTGGACGTTGGACCTACATTTAGCCGACCAGGACCAGACTTCGAGATCTGAGATCACTTTGGCCTCGAGCACGAGCTTTAACTGATATCGGACCGATCGAGATCAGTTCATCTTCTGATGACTCGATGGACGAGGATTAGGACATTACTGTTGTATTTTTAGATACTTTTGTATTACTAGATAGTCTCACTTCATGCTTACATTTTTTTTTATCTTTTCTATGTGTAATTTGATGGTATATTAATATATGAAAAATCTTATGTTTATCACATTTCTCCATCTTGTGTTTCTTCAATGACTATTCAATGAAAGGGGGAGTTGCATTTCTTGTGTTTATCACTTTTCTCTACCTTTTTAATGATAACAAAAAGGGGGAGTAGTATGTATAAGTATAAATATGTTTACTTTTTCAAACTAAACGGGACTAAGTATCTTTCAATTTTTGAAACTTTCAATTTTTGAAAACCTGAATTTTTGAAAGGGGAGCTGCACCTTTTGTCAATTTTGATTCTCAAAACCCCTCTTTCAATATTTTTGAAAAGATTCTCACAAATTTTGTTATAAGTCATTAATTCAGGGGGAGCTTTATTATATGCTGAAATTTTTATTATAAGAGTATCTTGATACATGTTTTTCAATGTTCTAACTAAAGTTCTGATACTCTCTATCTTTGAAACAAGCTCATAATTCCATTACTATGTTTGAAAGACTATATCTTTAAGTAATGCTTGATACTTAATGCTTTCAATATTGTGCAACTTGACCTTTACTCTTAAAGCTTCATTTTTATGACAATTTATACTTAAGAATTTTGTCATCATCAAAAAGGGGGAGATTGTTGACTCCACTTATTGATTTTGATGATAAGCAAAACAGTTAAGTATAATTTGAGGACTAATTTTGCTTTAAGTGTGTTTTCAATTGAAAAGATGCTCACACAAATTGAAGAAGCCCAATTGTATTGAAGAACCAAGTTTGAGTGGGATGAATACAGAAATCAAGTCTTGGAAACTCAAAAATTGTTTGAATGGATGTTCAAGGGAAATAGAAACAAGTTCAGCCATTTTCTGCAAACTTTTTGATGATATGTCGACTCAAGATGTCGACACATGAGATGATGTGTCGACACATGAAGATGGTGTGTCGACTCCAATGGCACGAAACATAACTCCAAATGGCACAGATGATGTGTCGACACATGAACCCTATATGTCGACTCAAAGTGTCAACATATGGATCAACACATCGCCTGAGAATTTCAAGCAGCAAAACATGCAGAAGATGATAGAGCATTTGATGTGTCGACACATGGATTTTATGTGTCGACTCCACTGAGAATGTGTCGACACAGATGATTTTTCCAGAGAATCTGAATGGATTATTTTGAACTTGTGTCGACTCAAGAAGAGTATGTGTCGACCTAATGTATCGACACATGAAGAGCAAGTGTCGACACATGGAGTTCTGACAACAGTAACAGCTAGTTTTTTCTAGAGCAGAACTCTCTCTTTTGCCACTCAACAGCTAGTTTCTCGTGCTTAACGGCTAGATTTCTATTTTGGGGACTTGTAAGGTATTTAAATGGCTCCAAATCAATTCAAAGGAGAGCTAAGCACTTGCATTGAATATAAAAGAGAGTTTGAAGAAAAAAAGAAGAAAGAAGAGCCTTAACTCCAATTCATTCAAAGCTCAACCACTCTCAAGCCAAAGAGAAGCCTTCCAAGCATTCAAAGCTATTAAGTGCATTGAAGATCATTCCTTCTTGGGCATTCAAAAGGCTTCATCAAGAGCAAATCAACTCTACTTCGAGCTACATTGTTTTATTTGCTTTTACTTTGAAAGCTTACATTGGTCCCTTCTGTTTATACTTCATATCTTGTAAAGGATTCTTGGTTAGCCTTTGCAAAACCAAGAGAGGTTATTGGTTAGCCTTGTGAAAATCATTTAAGTTGGTGGTTAGCCCGCAAAACCACTAAGGTTCTTGGTTAGCCCGGAAAACCAAGGGAGGTTGTTGGTTAGCCTTGTGAAAACCAATTAGGTTCTTGGTTAGCCCGCAAAACCAATGGAGGTTGTGACTTGCGAGCCTTGTAAAATAAGTTGGGTTTTGATTAGTGAGCCCGAAAAACTAATCGACTGTAATCGAGGAGATTATAGTGAATTCCAAAGGGGATTTTAGGGAGTGGATGTAGGTGCATTGTTGGCACCGAACCATTATATATTGTTGAGTTTGTGATTGCTTGTCTCTTCCTCCTAGCTCTTTTTAATTCTCTCATTGCCTTTAATTTTCGCTTCACTTTTATATTAGAGCTTTACATTTAAATTGTAGTACCTTGTATTGATTGAATTGCTACTTGTTTATCAAGCTTAGTCTTAAATAATTTTTAGAGAACCAATTCACCCCCCCTCTTGGGTTGCTATCTGGGCAACAACCTTTTACCCAATTTTTTTTCAGACCTCATCTGTCTAGTATGGACTCCATTGACAAGCTTGAGCGTGGGAACAGTCCATCACACATAGCCCGCAAGAAGATGAAGAAAGGCTAGATTAACTAGCTCGACTTGGTTTACATCAATCTAATCCAAGCTCAAGCATCCTTGTAACTTGTCTGGACACAACACAAACATATTGCATTAAGACCACAGCATGGGATGGCAATTTTTATTAAATAATTCTTTATATTCATCCATCATTGTCAAAGTTAGATATCAACATTGATTAATATGTGGCAGCATATAAGGACCAGATAATTGATATTACACAATACAATCGAACATCAAGAGGATGAAGTCTTGCCCTAAATATCAAAAGAAATCTAAAGGATAAAGAGAAGAAAGATGGAAGGAGATGGAAGGAAGAGAAGAATACCAAGTTGATTTTAACACTGGATCTACTCTAATCCATTGTTTGGAAGACATCAAAATAGGCCAAAGTACTCCTATGGCAATGAAAGTTTACTCAACTAGATCAAAAAAAAAAAAAGATCAAACACCAAAAAATGTAATACCGGGATGAGGAGGAACGAGGTAGAGAGGCTGGATGAGCTAGGACCGTTAATGATGAGGTAGAGAGGTCAGATTAGAGGAGGAGAAAATGGATTTGGGGATCAAAGGAGGAGTTGATGGTTTTGTGGCTCGAGAGAGAGAAGGAGATCGATGAGGGAAGGATGAGACTTAGGGCATCGAACTAGGGGGAAGAGGAGGAGTGAGGCGAAGAGGCTGGATAAGCTACGATCATCAACAATAATAGAGAGAGGTCGGATTAGAGGAGGAGAAGAGGGATTTGGGGATCAAAGGAGGAGGAGAAGGTTTTGAGGCTTAGGAGAGAGGAGGGGATCGACAAGGGGAGGATGATGGGACAGGGGGCATTGGATTTGGGGGATACAAGGCTTCTAGAATTGCTTTCTAGCATTGAAATATGTCTGACAGTCTTGTACATTAGGCCATAATTTTTTTTTGGAGGAATTGGCGATGAACGATGCTAATAAGCATCGGTCCATAAAAAAGCCTTCCTACAGCTTATAAGCATTATTAATTTCAATGCTTTATAAAAGTGTTGGCAGCCTGAAGCGATATTTAAATTATGTCAATTCTTTTTTTGTTGGTTTTGGCCCTTGATTTTGATGATTAACAAAATGTTGAGTATATGTTTTATACTAATGTTTCAATTGTAATAGTGAATTTCAGGAAACAGGCAATTTTCTATACAAAAGTATCAAACTCACTCAATTTGAAGCTAAGTGAATTTCAGAGTTTTAGAAGTCTTCTCATCTTGAAAAATCTTAAAATGGGTCAATCTGGGCTCTATGAAGAAGAAGTTGAGGGTTCATTGAAAAACACTTTGAATTTTGAAGCTTGGGGGTTTTATGACTGGCACATACCAAGTGTCGACTCGTGAAACATGAAATGTCGATACTTCAGAAGAACTAGCATGCAGAAACTTCTTTGGCACGCCTTGAGTCGACTCATAAGTCAAGTGTCGACTCATGAAGAAGTCAGGTATCGACTTAGAAGATCCAAGTGTTGACTCATGGCTTGAGATAAAAGATGTTACAGAACTATGTCATTTTGAGGATTTTGTCAAGTGCGGACTCAAGGTGTCGACTCAGAAGACTCAAGTGTTGACTCACAAGCTCTAAGTGTTGACTCACAAGTCGACTCATAGCTTGAGAACAGAATGAAACATAACCCTATTTTTTCAAAGAATTATACTTGAGTCGACTAATGAAGATCCAAGTATCGACTCATGAAGAAGTCAAGTGTCGACTCATGAAAACTCAAGTGTCGACTCAGATTCTGACAACAATAACGGCTATATTTTCTGAAGCACAAATTTGACTCCAAAAGGCTCCAAACAGTAAGTTTTGCTCTACCAACGGTCATAAACCATTTTTTGAAAATTTTTGGAGTATTTAACTCTCACCAAACTCATTCAAGAAGAACTAACTCACAAGAGACAAATTCTACCTTTGAGAATATTACTTCAAAAGTTAAAAGAGAGCTAGAAAGAAGATTCCATCTAAAAAAGTTTTCAATCATGCTGTTGAGCCTTCAAATCAACATTCCAAAAGTGTTCTTTCAAAGATTCCAAGGAGAAGACAACTCAAGCAATCAAGAAAAGCTTCATAGCTTCTATTTTCTGCTATATATAGAGTTTTTTCTTGTACTTTATACTCGTACTCCTGCTTTTACTTGTTATAATTTGTTTCAAGGTATTTGAAACTAGGTATTAGGTCATTCCAAGCTGTGAATTGAAATCCAAGCCTAGGGTTGGCTTGAGGATAGGTTATTGATGAGCCCGTAAAACCATCGGAGGTTGTTGGTGAGCCTAAGTGAGAAAACCAACTTTGGATTTGACTAGTGAGCCTTTGAAACAAGTTGACTGTAATCTTTGTGGATTATAGTGGAATTTCCAAGAAATATCTTGGGGAGTAGAGTGTAGGTACTTGGTGTGCACCGAACCACTATAAATTTTTTATATTTATATGTATATATATCTTCTCTTGCCTTTATTGCTTACCTTACATAGTATTGCATCTTATTCATATTATGCTCGTTTACATTGCTTCACAAACACTTTAAGTTAGTAAATATTTGCTTAAGTTTTTAAAGAAACCCAATTTATCCCCCCTCTTGGATTGCTATGCTGGACAACAAGTGGTATCAAAGCTTCGTACTCAGCGTATAGGTCTAACAATCTTGAGTCAATGATCTAATGGCAGCTCAAATTGGTATTAGTATTGTTAAGGGTCAAGCCTCAAACCGTCCCCCACTATTTAATGGCAAAAATTACACATATTGGAAGCATGCATGCATATTTATATTCAGCTATTGAATATAATATGGAGGACCATTGTTAAAGGTCCTCATCAGCCAACCGTCTTGGTTAATGGCATTCCCACTTCCAAATTGGAAGATGATTGGGATGAGAATGACATCAAGCAAGTTGAGCTTAATACTAAGGCTATGAATTTATTATTTTGTACATTATATCCAAGTGAATTCAATAAAATTTTAAATTATCTCTTCTTCGTCAAGAAAATATGGGATACACTTGAAGTTATCCATGAGGGTACACATCAAGTGAAGACTACCAAAGTTAACATACTCATTCATACTTATGAAATATTTAGAATGGAACCAGCTGAATCTATTAGTGAAATGTAAACTAGATTTACTAACATTACGAATGGCATGAGAAGCTTAGGAAAAGTCATTTCTAATGCTGAACTAGTTAACAAAATTCTCAGGTCACTTCCTTCATCATGGGATCCAAAGATGACAGCCATTGAAAAAGCTAAGGATATCCACACTCTTCCTCTTAAGTAGCTTTTGGGATCTCTCATGATATTTGAGCTATCCCTAAAACAAAAGATTGTGGACAATGACAAAAAGAAGAAGACCATAGCATTTAAGTCTACAACCAAGGAAGATTCAAGTGATGATTTTGATGAGGAAGATAATGAAAATGAAACGGCTCTCGTCTCAAGAAAGTTCAAGAGATTCATGAGAAAGAAAAAGTACAATTACAAGAAGAAGCCTCAAAGGGAAAACCTAGTAAAGAGAAAGAAAAAGAGAAAGAAAAGGAGCAACCCATTTGCTTCGAGTGCAAGAAACCAGGACACTACAAAATGGATTGTTCCTTATTTAAGAAGAGCAAAAAGAAATTCAAAAAAAATACCATGATGGCAACATGGAGTGAGAGTGAAAACTTGAGTTCCGATGAAGAACAGCAAGAAGTGGCCAACCTTTGCTTAATGGCCAATGAAGATCGGGTAAATCTTGAACCTGAAAATGAGTTTACATTCGATGAATTACATAATATTTTTGATGAATTAGTTATGGAATATCAAAAACTCAATATATTAAAAACAAAGATTTAAAAAAGGAAAATTTAGAGCTTTCAAAATCAACAATAAGTTTATAATAGAAAATGAAAGTTTGATTCAAGAAAATAAAAACTTGAATGAACAAATTGTCTTGAAAAAACAAAAAAGAAAGATCTTTTGAAAGAAAAAGACTCTTTGAAAAAGAATAAAATTTTTGTACAAATGAAAAGCTTGCAAAACAAAATAAGGAGTATTTGCAGAAAATAAGAAATTCAAAGAAAAACTTGAAAAAATGAAGCCTTTTGTTGAAAAGTTTATCTATAGTTCTGAAAAACTAAACATGCTTTTGAATAACCAAAAAGCAGTTTTTAACAAAGCTAGATTAGGTTTTAAAATACAAAAGCAACAAAAGTATTTTAAAATTTCTTTGTACCTGCTTCTTCTGCTATTACTTGTTATTCTTGTGGCAAAGTAGGACATAAATCTTATATGTGTGACAAAAGAAAATTAAATCAGGTTAGAAAAGTTTGGGTTCCAAAAGGAACCACATCTACTAACCCTAAAGGACATAAAATGACTTGGATACCTAAAGTCTTCACTTGACTTATTTTATATGTATGCTTTGCAATCAATAAAAGAAGATTATGGTACCTCGATAGCGGTTGCTCAAGGCATATGATTAGAGATGTGGAGCAATTCTCATTCTTGAGTATCAAAATGGTGGAAATGTAGCCTTTGGTGATAATAGAAATGGCAGAATCGTTGATATCGGTAAAGTCCATATCACCCCCTTCACTTATATAGATAATGTTTTTCTTGTTGATGGTTTGAAGTATAATTTGCTTAGTATTAGCCAATTTTATGACACAGATTTTAAAGTTATTTTTGAATCTTTCATGTGTATTGTATCTAGTATTGATGACAATGGCATCAAGTTATTATGTCATAGGCATGGAAACATTTACATGGTTAATCTTGATGATCTATCGATGTAAAATGGTCAATGCCTAGTGGCAATGAAAGCCAAGATCAATAAAACTAGTTGGCTTTGGCATCATAGACTAGGACATGCAAGTATGCATTTGCTTTCAAAACTAAAAAAAAGAATCTCATAAAAGATTTGCTAAAACTTAGTTTTGAAAAGGACAAGATTTCTAGTGCTTGCCAACTTGGAAAATAAACTAAATCATCTTTCAAACCTAAGAGAGTAGTCTCTATATCTAGACCCCTAGAATTACTTCATATGGATTTCTTTGGACCTACTAGAACAACTAGTTTGGGAGGCAAGAAGTATGGTCTAGTTATTATGGATAACTTCTCACGCTTAACATGGATCATGTTTTTAGCTATAAAGATGAAATATTTTGCATTCATTAAATTTCACAAGAGAGTTTCAAATAAAAAAGATGTTTCAATTATTTCTACGAAAGGGATCATGGTACAGAATTTGAAAATCATGATTTTAAAAGTTTTGCAATGAAAATGGTATTCATCATAACTTTTCTGTACCTAGGACATCTTAACAAAATAGGATGGTAGAAAAAAAAAAGAACTCTTGAAGAAGAAATGCATTATGCTTTGCAAAAATGATTTGCCTAGATATTTTAGGTGGAAGCTATAAATACTGCATGCTATATTTTAAATCATGTTTTAATCCAGCCTATTTTAAAAAAAATACCTTATAAGCTTTGGAAAGGTAAAAACCAACTATTAAGTATTTTTGTATTTTTGGATGCCATTGTTTCATTTTAAATAATGGCAAAGATAATCTAAGTAATTTGATTCCAAATTAAACAAGGATATCTTTTTATATTACTCTACATCTAGTAAGGCATACAGGGTCTTCAACAGAAAAATACTTTTTGTTGAAGAATCCATCCATGTTGTTTTTGATGAGACTAATAAAAAAACTTCTAGAAAAGAAGATATTCTTGATGATGAAATAGGTATCAAAGGATTGAAAAAATGAACATCAATGAAGAGCCTTCCAAGGAGTAAGATGGTGATCAAAACAATGAAGGAGAACAGTACAAGAAGTTGGAGCCTCATCAACACCCAAGCCATTATCTAAAGAATGGAGGTATGCTCATGGACACCCAAAGAACTTACAATTGGTGATCCATCGAAAGGGATAAGTACTCGTTCCTCTTTGAGAAAATATATAATTACTTAACTTTTATTTCTTAAATAGAACCAAAATTAATTGAAGAAGCTAAAAATGATTGTAATTGAATAAATGCTATGCAAGATGAACTAAATCAATTTGAAAGAAATAAAGTTTGGACTTTAGTTGAAAGACCTTCTAATGTTTTAATAATTGGAAACCAATGGATTTTTAGAAACAAACTTGATGAAAATGAAGTAGTTACTAGAAATAAAGCTATGCTAGTTACCAAATGCTATGATCAGGAGGAAGGGATTGATTTTGATGAAATCTTTGCTCCTATTGTGAGACTTGAAGCAATTAGACTATTATTAGCATTTGCATGTTTTATGGATTTCAAACTATTTCAAATGGATGTCAAAAAGTACTTTTCTAAATGGATTTATTGAAGAAGTGTATGTAAATCAGCCCCCTGGTTTTGAAAATCATGAATTTTTCAATCATGTTTTTAAACTCCATAAGGCTTTGTATGGTTTAAACAAGCTCCAAGAGCTTGGTATGATAGATTAAGTAAATTTCTGCATGAAAATATTTTTTCTAGAGAAAATGTAGATACTACATTATTTTTGAAAAAAAGAATGATGATCTCTTAGTAGTACAAGTTTATGTTGATGACATTATTTTTTGTGCTACTAATGAAACTCTTTGTCAAGAGTTTGCAAAGCTTATATAGGGAGAGTTCGAGATGAGCATGATCGGAGAGCTTAATTTCTTTCTCGGACTCCAAATTAAGCAAACTAGAGAAGGGATCTTCATCAACCAAGCTAAATATGCAAAGAAAATCTTTAAAAAATTTGGGATGGAGTCAACCAAGCCATTAGATACACCTATGAGCCTTTCTTGAAAACTGACAAAGATGAATCAGGTAAGAACGTTGATCAAAAGTTATATAGAGGTATTATTGGTTCACTACTATATTAAACTACTAGTAGGCTAGATATTATGTTTAGCATATGTATGTGTGCAAGATATCAGTTTGCTCCTAAAGAGTCTCATTTATTGGCTATTAAATGCATACTTAGATATTTGTCTGGCATAATTAATATTATACTTTGGTACTCTAGAGATTCATCAATTGAATTGATTGCATATTCTAATGCTGACTTTGTTGGGTGTAAACTTGATAAAAAAGTACAAGTAGAACCTATCAATTTCGTGGAGTTAATTGATTTCGTGGTTTAGCAAGAAACAGAATTTAGTTGCTCTATCTACGGTAGAAGCCAAATATATAGTAGCTAGAAGCTATTATACTTAAATCTTACGGATCAAATATAACTCAAAGATTTTGGCATCAAATTAACTAAGACACCCATAAGATGTGATAATACAAGTGCAATTAATTTGACCAAAAATCCTGTTCAACACTCAAAAAGCAAATATATTGAAATAAGACATTATTTCATAAGAGATCATGTGCAAAATTATTATGTAATGCTTGAATTTGTATGTACTGATAGTCAATTAGCAGATATTTTCATGAAACCCCTTAGCGAAGATAGATTTTGCATGATTAGAAGAGAGTTAGGCATCATTGATCCCTTTAATTAGAACTCTTTCAAACCTTCTTTTTATTTGATTCTTTGAGCTCAAAATCCTCTCAATTTTGTCTTAGATCATTCACTAGAACCCCTTTGATTTTTTGGCAGTTTATTGAGAATTTCTGGATTTTTTTCTGATCTTCTGGCCAAGTGTTGACTTAAGATTTTAGCCAAGTGTCGACTCACGTAAGTGTTGACACTTGACCAAATCCTAAGTGTCAACTCACGAATGATGAATAGTCTTTTTAGGGCATCATCCAGACCTTCCAAACCACTTCATTTTTTATTTTTCTCTCACCCCAAGTGGTCCCCTAGTGTCTTCTTGGTCCCAGAACAGTAATCTCCTGGTCCTATCCCTCTTATTCAGGTAAAATTCCTTTTGTTTCTTTTGAATCCGATTGGTTCAAGCCTTTTTCTTTTTAGTTCCTTCCATTTTTTCTTTGGCCTAAAATCCTTTTCTCTCTATGAATCCATTCTGGTTCTTGTGGTTCTTAGTGAGATGAGATCTAGAAATCAAGTTGCTTTCTAGAAGAAGAGGTCAAGCCTAGCTAGAGAGGATCCTGGTCTAGCCGAGAGGAGATCCAAGGTCCATTCGATTCGATCAGGGAATAGCAGAATATTGAGCAAGAGAGAGTGCCCTCATAGCTGTCCCCTGCGATGGAAAGAGTTTTTTGTGAAAATTATAGCATGTGATGCAGAGTCGATCAAGTTCATGGACTGAGAGGGATTTGGTATCTGTGATTTGCTTAGAGCAACTGGGTTGATTTCTTTTTGTACCATGAAAGAAAAGTACTATCCATAATTGATTAGAGAATTCTATGGGAGCCTTGCCACTGATGGCATCTTGTGGAGTGCCATGGTCCAAGGTGTCCTGATTCCTATGACTCAGGACACTCTGAGTAGAGCATGGGATATACCAACACGGCATTCCAGCTACCTGTGTTGAAGATCGGGAGGCTGAGAGGGATGATGTGTGGGGTATATTGACCATCACTGCCTATCAGTTATCTATTGAGATGTGATTGCTACACCACATCATCGCACGCATCCTGCTCCCGAAGAATGGCAGGTTTGATTTTATTACGGAGCGAGAGCTTACATTGATGGTCTCCCTTAGATAGAAGATGGCCATCAATATCCCTGCACTGATGGTTTGTCAAATGGGGAGGCGGCCACTCAGCGATGGCTCTGCTTGCCCTATGGGATGGGGCTGACACGTCTATTCCGAGCCAATATGGATTCCTTTAGAGGAGGAGGCCTCCAAGGAGATTCTTCGTACTGACATGTATGATGAGCGGTCCTTGCACGGATGGGTTACCGGAGAGTCACAAGTCGTTGGGTGTGCAGGGAGTCTAGGTAGGAGCCTGACGGGATGACATCCAAGCAACTAAGGCTGGCCCATCTGCATCTCAAATTAGACCTCCAGCTCTAGTAGATGCACCTAAGCAACTGAGCCATTACTCCTCCAGCAGCATCAGTTCTAGCTCCAGCACCTCAGCCCACTGTAGGGACTGATTTTGACCTTGAGAAGAGGATCATAGACCAGATTACGGGGGTCCTAGGAGATATCGCAGTTATCATCTAAAATACCAGGTAAGATCGAGCTGCAGGCTTATGAGTGCACATAACATGCAGATCAGTTCTCTTCGTGGTACGATGGAGATTGGATTTGCACAGATACAGGACATGCTGAGATTCTTGATGCCTTTTAGCACTTCTGGTCCATCTATACCTCCACCTCCTCCTACTGATGGTGACTCCGATGGTGATGACATAGATGGTGACAGTGGTAGTGATACTGGTAGTGATAGCAGTAGTGATGGTGATGATGGGCTTGATGGTCAATCTAGTGGTGGCAGTACAGTTCCGAAGGACCAGCCTCCAGCTCCTCCTGTAGTTGATCCTACTCCAGCCTCAGACCCTACTCCGGCTACTGACCCACTTACCAGACTTCTGCTGAGACTGTTGAGTTCCACAGCACCAAGACTCGTAGGACCATAGAGAGATCCGGACCTTCACTTAGAACTAGGAGTCTCACCCACAAGACCCCTAGGACATCCTCTTCTCGGATCATGGCTCCAATTATCCTAGAGTTCCCATTTGATGAGGACTAGCCTCACAGGTGTCTATCCTATGTTTTATGCTTTCTATTGTTATGATTTCAGTTATGTATCAGACTTTTTTAGTTATGTATCAAACTTTTTCAGTTATGTATCAAACTTTCTCTTTTGTACTGAAATATTTTTATTTGAATTTTACTGAAATGAAAGTTGCTTTTTACTCCTCTTTGTATTATTTTCTCTTCTTTGTATAATGATTCACTAATTAAGGGGGAGAAAGATAAGAAAATTACTTAAATTCATTAATGATGATAAAAAGGGGAGTAACAAAGGATTAAATGTCTATATAAGCAATTTCTAAAATTTCTGAAATTTTTGATACTATGCTTGGCACATTACCTAACATAGGGGGAGAGAAAATAAAATTTAACTATGCTTGGCACATTACCCCTATGAAATTGTATTGTATGAACTTTGATATGTTGAATTTGACTCAATTCACAATGAGCTTTAAGTGTATGTTCACTTGAAAGTGTGATATAATACCCATAATTGAATTTAAATGCTTATATACTCAAGATTTTGTTATCATCAAAAAGGAAAAGATTGTTGGTTTTGGTCCTTGATTTTGATGATTAACAAAATATTGAGTATATGTTTTATACTAATATTTCAATTGTAGTTGTGAATTTCAGGAAATAAGCACATCAAATCTTCTATACAAAAGTATCGAACTCACTCAATTTGAAGCTAAATAAATTTCAGAGTTTTAGAAGTCTTCTCACCTTGGAAAACCTTAAAATGGATCAATCCAGGCTCTATGAAGCAGAAGTTAATGGTTCATTGAAAAACACTTTGAATTTTGAAGCTTGGCACAGAGTTTTTTGACTAGCGCATACCAAGTGTCGACTCATGAAACATGAAGTGTCGATACTTCAAAAAAATTGGCATACAGAAACTTCTTTGGCACGTCTTGAGTCAACTCATAAAAGTCAAGTGTCGACTCATGAAGAAGTCAGGTGTCGACTTAGAAGATCCAAGTATCGACTCATGGCTTGAGACAAAAGATGTTACAGAACTATGTCATTTTAAGGATTTTGTCAAGTGCTGACTCAAGGTGTCGACTCAGAAGACTCAAGTATCGACTCACAAGCTCCAAGTATCAACTCATAGGTCGACTCATAACCTGAGAACAGAATGAAACAAAACCCTATTTTTTCAAAGAATTATACCTTGAGTCGACTCATGAAGATCTAAGTGTCAACTCATGAAGATCTAAGTGTCAACTCATGAAGAAGTCAAGTATCGACTCATAAAGAACTCAAGTGTCGACTTACAAGTTCTGACAACAGTAACGGCTATATTTTTTAAAGCATAGATTTGACTCTAAAAGGCTCCAAATGGCTAATTTTGCTCCACCAACGATCATAAACCATTTTTTGGAAGTTTTTGAAGTATTTAACTCTCACCAAATTCATTCAACAAGAACTAACTCATAAGAGACAAATTCTATCTTTGAGAATATCACTTCAAAAGTCAAAGAAAGCTAGAAAGAAGATTCCATCTGAAAAAGCTTTTAATCTTGCTGTTGAGCCTTCAATTCAACATTCCAAAAGTGTTCTTTCAAAAATTCCAAGGAGAATACAACTCAAGCAATCAAGAAGAGCTTCAAAGCTTCTATTTTTTGCTCTATAGAGAGTTTTTTTTTGTGCTTTATACTTGTACTCCTGCTTTTACTTGTTGTAACTAGTTTCAAGGGTATTTGAAACTAGGTGTTAGGCCCTTCCAAGCCGTGAATTGAAATCCAAGCCTAGGGTTGGCTTGAGGATAGGTTGTTGGTGAGCCCATAAAATCATCGGAGATTGTTGGTGAGCCTAAGTGAGAAAACCAACTTTGGATTTGACTTGTGAGCCTTTGAAAACAAGTTGATCGTAATCTTGGTGGATTATAGTGGAATTTCCAAGGGATAGCTTGGGGAGTGGATGTAGGTGCTTGGTGTGCACCGAATCACTATAATTTTTTTGTATTTGTATGTGTATTCTATCTTCTCTTACCTTTACTACTTACCTCACATAACATTGCATCTTATTCATATTGTACTCATTTGCATTGCTTCACAAACACTTTAAGTTCAGCACATATTTGCTTAAATTTTAAAGAAACCCAATTCACCCTCCCTCTTAGGTTGCTACGCTGGGCAACATTCTTCGAGCATCAATGGTTAAGAGTTGGCAATTAAAAGATTTATTATAGTGAATCAACAAATCATCATCAATCAAATGCCAAAATTTTTGAAAGAAAGGATAAGTGAAGCCATCAGATCCTAGAGCTTTAAAATCTTCAAATAAAAACATTTTATCTTTGATTTCTTCTAGAGTGAACTGTTCTTCTAGTTCAAGTAAGTCCAAAGGAGACTCCCTTAGGATCAACACCTAATTAATATCTATCTTCCACTCAAATGAACAACTAAAGAGGTCCTTGAAAGACAAGTGAAACCTTTTAGCAATCTCTATGCAGGAGTTAAGCCTAGTACCCCCTTCCATCAAATTTGCAATATAGTTCTTTCTGTTCCTACCAAAAGTGACCTTGTGGAAGAAAGCATGCATATGGGCCTTATCTTCTTATTTTGGGGTTTTTTCTTTTTGAGTAATTGTCCACCAGGAATAGTATAAAATAAATACACCGTCAAATATGATTGAACCATGTAAGGACTACGTAAGACCCACTTTTAAATGCATATTTAATATCTACAGTTTTACTTTTCATTAAAAATTTAAATGATGAAAATATCCATTTCTTATAAAAATTTATGACATCTAGTAATTTAGATTATAATTTACATGACTTGAATTATGACATCCAATGTCATAAGATCGAAAGATATTTTTATCATTAAAAAAATTTAAAAACTTTTCAATGATGAAATACTCCTCGACTTTATAACATCCTGTGAACATGGTTATAACACCATGTTCACAAACTTGGCCATGGGATGTCATAAAAGGGATGGACATTTTCATCATTTAAACATACAATTAATGCCTACAGTTTAGTTTTTGTTGAAAATTTTCAATGACGAAAATGTTCTTCCCTTTATGACATCCCTGGCCAAGTTTATGAATAGGATATTATAATCATATTCACAATATATCATAAGGTCGAGAGATATTTTTAATATTAAATTTTTTAAAAAAAATTAAAAGTTTTCAATAACGAAAATATCCCTTAGCCTTTAACATGGGGTATCATAATCCAAGCCACGAGATGTCATAACCTAAAGCACGAGGTGTCATAATTTTTTCATAAAGAAGGGTCATTTTTGTCATTCAAAATTTTTAATAAAAAGTAAACTACATGCATTAAATGTATATTTGAATGACAAAAATGTCCCTTCCTTTTATGATACCTCATGATCAAGTTTGTGAACATGTGTCATAACCATATTTACATGTATTATAAGGTTAAGGGGAATTTTTGTCATTGAAAAGTTTTTCGAACATTTTCAATGATGAAAATGTTCTTCGACTTTATGACATGGGATATCATAATCCAACTCATGAGGTGTCATAACTTAAACCACAAAATATCATAATTTTTCATAAGGAAGGGATATTTTTCATTCAAAATTTTTAACAAAAAATAAAATTGTAGGCATTGTATGCTTTGAAAAATAGAATTTTCGTGGTCCAATCAGGTTGTGTGATATATTTTTTTATCCATTGGAGACGGTGTACAAAGAATTCTTCTTTTTTTGTTTGGTTCCTTTGTACACAGTCTTGTAAACATTTTGCCAACACTTTATTAAGACTTCTACTCCTTGTTTTACTAGAAAAAATAGAGAGATACAGGAAGATGACCTTCAACTTACTAATTTCTACTAGAACTTGTGGGTGAGACTAGAAGATAGGATACTATTATTGTTATGTCATTCAATTAAATCCTCTGAGTCATACAGGAAGATGACCTTAACTTACTAATTTCTACTGGAACTTGTAGGTGAGACTAGAAGATAAGATACTATTATTGTTATATCATTCAATTAAATCCTCTGAGTCAGCATTTAAATAGTTGATTTAATGAGTCAATCATATTTCACAATTTGAATTAGTTGACATTTAAATAAGTAGCCTCCTAATAATTGATTCAGCTTTGTAAACTTTTGAGCCTTCTTGAAGTGATATAATACTGAAAAGCAATCACTCGAGAAAGAATTTCATACACTCCAAGCATATTTAGTAACAAAACCACCAAGATCGTCGTGGCCTATAGCTCCAATGTATCGCAAATGCATCGGGTTCTCGTGGGATGCTTATCCCTCCCTTTTCTGGCTAGCTCCTTGGTCCGGCCATCCTACAAAAAAGAGACCGGACCGAGAATTCCGACGGGGACACTCCGATGATCAAGTCAGACGAGATGATCAAGGAGAACAGAACCTCTATGGCGAAGAGCTTGGGGGGCTCTCTGCGTAGAGGGTGAAAGGTAGAATTGAGGTGGAAAGAGCAAGCGAAGATGGAAGTAGAGAGCTTGGAAGGGTCTGCTGGGGGTCCCTTGCTCACGCCCTCCGTCTCTTTCTCGCATGTTTGTTTCTTCTTATCTCCTACTTTTTCTCTCTCTGACCTTATGTACGTGGGATGGCCTAGAGCAGATTTGGAGCTTTGTCCAGATGTCCCTTTTGGTGTGCCCTCTCTAGGAGGGCTTACCATTGCCTGCGACCTCCCTCTTATCGGATCGATCCTTAGGAGGAGATCCTTTTATTGGGGGTGTATGCGGTGTGGTTCAGGTCCTGTCCCTCTAGTGGTACGGTTTCCCGTGAAAGGGACGAGCGCCGTGCGGCTGAGCCCCCTGCCATGGTGAGGTATTTTCATTTTTAGAGGGACTGTTGGAGCATCACAGGGCCCTGGGGCCTTAATGGAGTGCTCCTCTCAGGGAAGGTTTAGGTATCGTGTCATGGGATTTGAAGTCCCTAGTTGTACAATCGTCGATGTGGTGGCACGTTATAGGGCCCGGAACCTGGCGAGCTGTACATCGCTCAGGATATGGAAATGGTGTGTTGCAGAGTTTGAATTTATGGTAGGACGTGCGCCATCCTTTGGAGGTTGCAAGCGACTGGTAACCTCCTTGTCGTAGTTTGAATTCTCGTTGACCCTTCTTTTATTGCCAGCAGAAACTTTTTGGCCCCTGTAAGGCAAACAAAAGGGAGAGAGTCTCACCACGGGCAGTAAGAGCATGACCCTGGCCGAGAGCTGGCCTCAAGCCTGGGGGCTTGCCCTATGAGCATGATGCCGGCTAGGAGCTGACCTCGGTAGGAGGGCTCACTTTGGCAGCATGAGCATGACCTCGATCAGGAGCTAGCCTCAGGCGAGGTGCTCGTCCTATGAGCATGACCCCGGCTAGGAGCTGACCTCGATAGGAGGGATCACCTTGATAGCATAAGCATGACCCCGGTCAGGAGCTTGCCTCAAGCAGGGTACTTTCCCTATGAGCATGACCCGGTTGGGAGTTGACCTCAGCAAGAGGGCTCACCTTGGCAGCATGAGCATGACCCCGACCGAGAGTTAGCCTTAGGCGGGGGACTCGCCCTATGAGAACGACCCCGGCTGGGAGTTGACCTCAGCAGGAGGGCTCACCTTAGCAGCATGAGCATGACCCCGGCCGGGAGCTGGCCTCAGGTGTGGGGTTCGCCCTATGAGCACGACCCTAGCTGGGAGCTGACCTTGGCAAGAGGACTCGCCTTGGCAGCACGAGTATGACCCTGGCTGGGAGCTGGCCTCAGGCAGGGGGCTCGCCCTATGAGCACAACCCTGGCTGGGAGTTGACCTCGACAGGAGGGCTCGCCTTGGCAGCATGAGCATGACCCCTGCCGGGAATTGGCCTCAGTGGAAAGTTTGCCCTATGAGCACGACCTCGGCTAGGAGCTGACCTCGCGGTAGGAGGGCTCACCTTGGCAGCATGAGCATGACCCCGACCGAGAACTGACCTCAGGCGGGGGGCTTGCCCTATGAGCACAACCCCAGCTAGGAGTTGACCTCTGCAGGAGGGCTCATCTTGGTAGCATGAGCATGACCTCGGTTGGGGGCTGGCCTCAGGCAGGGGGCTCGTCCTATGAGCATGAACCCGGTTGGGAGCTGACCTCGATAGGAGGGCTCGCCTTGGCTCTTCATTAGGCCACCGTATCCAAGCGACGTGTCCCTTGCCATCGTGGCCATCAACAAGGACTCCATGTCAGCAGAAGTGCCACATCAGATGCCCCCCACTCCCGAGCCCGGAGGATGAAGCAGCACTCGGGGTGATGGGAGTAATGACCGTGCTGATATGGAGGGGCACATCTCCTACGCCATCAATGCCTTGTGTGTCGATGCTCCGGAGATCATTATTCCACACCAACAGGGTGATGCCACATCACCCCTCTTCGAAGGGACCATAATTGCCGCACTAGGCCCGAAGAAGTTGCATCCAAATCGAGGCACCACTTCCATCAAATCCTAACACGTGGCACCCTCCGACTGGTCTGGGGCGAGATATGGTGCATGCTCTCAATAGGTACGAGGCGACGGGGGCTCCAGGATATTTGAAAGAGACTTGTCCTTTTATTTCTTAAGGGTTTTTGAGTGGCAAAGACAAAATTTCTTTCGCCAAGCGATCTTCCTCCATTTTCTTAAGCAAGGTCGCAAGGTCTTAGCAGGTTAGACCCTCTTTTGCCCTCTCTTTACCTCTTTCTCTCCTCCTTCAGTCCGAGCAGGGGGAGCATTCTTGCTAGGTCCTCTAGGCTTCTTCCTTCCTTTATTTTTCTCCTTTCTTGGTTCTGATGAGTCCCTCCGGTAGTGGGCACCACCGCTAGGGTCCCCATGATGGGGCGGGGCCATCTCAATCGAGGCCTCCTTCCTCGAATAGCAAGGAGGAAGAAGTTCCAATCATATTTTGCACGAGTCCTTGCCGGACGGGGATCGTCATTGGTACTCCTACAGTTCCCCCTCCTCCTGCTCCTTCTGCTATGGTGCTTGGCGATTCGGTAAGTGTCACTTCGGTGTTGACCGACGAGGATCTCCTTCATGTCCAAAGTTCATTCGAGGTCCCTGACTCCATTCGACTCCCTATCCTCGGACCAGAGGAACGAGTTACTTCTAGTGGCCGTATAGCTTTATATGAAGGCTTCTTTCTTGGAGATCTTCGTCTTCCTTTTCATGTCTTTTTCCTTTCTTTTTTGGGTCACTATCGCCTGGTTCTGGCTCAGCTTACCCCTAATGTAGTCCGAACCATATTTTGTTTTATCATTCTGTGCAGCTTCAATAGGATCGTCACCCGTTTCTCCCTCTTCATGGCCTTGTTTATCCTGAAGCATCATCCGACTGATAGCGGGTGGTGGTTTGTATCCCCTCGAAAGGAGATCTGAAGTGACCCGGACACCTCCCCCAACTGACAATCTACCATCGAGCTGGTCGATAAGAGATATTCGACCAGCTCGTCCACTTCGAGGTTCCAGCCCTTCGGGATTTGCTGATTGAGTGGAATCTCATCGATGCTGGAGTCAGCCAGGCCCGGCCCTAGGGTAAGGCTTGATGTAGGGCCCTTTTTCTTCTTCAGCGATGGGCCCAGCTTTGACGTGTGGCTGACCAATTCACTTTATCTCACAGGCATGAGGATCGCTTCGAAGAGCTTTAGGGGATGTCCATGAAGAGGGCCCAAACTGTCGGGCCGATAAGAGAGCTCGGGAAGAAAGCCCAGAAAGAACCAGAGAGGGGGAGGCCGGCCAACACGCTGGCTACTCCTGAGTCAGGGGCCAAGGCCCGAGGGGGCCTCGCCATCGACTCTGGCAGCCCCCTCATGCACTGCAGTCCCACCTCAGCTGGAGGTGGAGGAGGTGGCGGCACCTGCCACCGCCAAAAGGTTGACTCCGTCGCTTGGAGCCGAGGCCACCAGCGGTTACTCAGCCAGCATTGCATCATCACTGACAAACCAACCGGATGCCTCCCAGCTGCCTGTGCCATCATGCTAGACAGTCAAGAAGCTCACCATCATCCTCCCTCGAGACACCGGAATAACCCAAGATGGGATGTTGGCTGAGGGGATCCTCAATTCCCTTGTCCAGTCGATAGACCGACAAGACAGGGTCGGAAGCCACTGGCGAAGGTCACCATCGAGGTATTTCCTTACTGATGTTGGTGAGTGGATTCCTGGGCTACTTTCCTTTCCCTCACTTCAATAAGAGGTGTTGACTATCATTTTTGGTGCAGATGGCGGCTAATGTCCAGCTCCTACAGGACTCCTGTCAAGCATTGCTGAGGCATGAGGAATGCCTCCGTCGAGAGAGAGATGAGGCCCGGAGCCAAACTGCCCAGGTGCAAGAACTAGAGGCCCAGCTATTCGGGACCCAAGCGAGGATGGTGGAGCTAAAAGGGAGGTCTGCTGAACTTGGGGAGGCCCTAAAGGGTAAGGAGGGGAGTGTTCCCTCAAGGCCATGGAGTGGGCAGCCTCTAAGTTAGAGATTTCCCACCTGGAGGGTAGGGTACAGACCCTCCAAGCGTAGTTGGATGATGAGGCCACACGGGCTACGACGGCGACGGAGAAGGCCACGGTAGCCGTTGCACTAATGGAGATGGCCAAGAAAGAAGCTGTTGAGGCCATCCCCAATTTTATGGCATCTCAGGCCTTCAAGGATGAGGTCATCGATGCTGTGCTGGACTCTTACCATCAGGGGTTCAGAGATTTCAAAGGCAAGGCCTTTCACTTCTATGGGCTAAAGGGACTGGACGAGATCCGACCTTCGCTCCCATTCCTCGGGCAGTCGAGTATGGCTGCTACCGAGGTGGAGTTCGAGTCGGAGGCAGAGGCAACCAAATTCGCAAGGCTGAGCCCGAGGTCGGGGATAAGGTTAGGCATGTAGTTACCCAGATGCCCCTCCTCCAACCGAAGTCACTCGCCGACTAGGAAAGGAGCCGGCGGCATAATAGGCCTTCCATTCTTTGTCTTTCTTTCACCACTTTTGTACTTAGAATTTTTGGAAGGTCTCCTGGCCAGTTGGGAGCCTTCATAGGTTGTAAAAAAAATCTTAGTAATGCAAATATTTTCCTTTTATGATTGCTATCTCTATCTCTTCTCTTTTTTTTGGGGGGTACTTCCAAGAACATTCTTCAAAATGTATGAGGGGAAAGGCCATCTCGACCCACGAACTTAGCATGGTCTTTCCTTTTTCCTCCAACTTCTGCGTACGTGCCCCTCCCCGACTTTAGTTATTTTGGATTGGCTTCGAGGCCTTAGGATCAGCATGAGGATCTCTTGAGAGCATTCTGCTCCCCTTCTTCCAGCCTCGAGATCATGTAGGTCCTGATGTAGGCCTTCTGAATCTTTCTCACCTTGCCAAGTTGTGAGTTAGGCAGTAGATGGTAGGATCTTTAAAGCTTCTCGGTTGACATTTTTGGACTGTGAGCGAGGCAGCACATACGGGGCTTCGTAAGTTTTATGGATTGAGGGGCTGAACTATGAGTCAAGTGATAGATGGCAGGATTTCTAGGGCCTCTCGACGGACATCTCCGGATTGTGAGTATGGCGGCAGATGTGGGGGTAAGTTTTCAGTTTGATTGGGTGCCGAACTATGAGTCAAGCGTAGATGGACAAGATTTTTGGGGCCTCCAGCAAACATCTCTGGACTGTGAGTATGGCGGTAGATGTGGGGCTTTGTAAATTTTCCAGCTTGAGGGTGCCGAACTATAAGTCAAGCGATAGATGGCAGGATTTCTAGAGCCTCTCGACAGACATCTTCGGACTGTGAGTACGGCGGCAATGCGAGGCTTCGTAAGTTTTCCGGCTTGAGGGCGTGGGGCTTCGTAAGTTTCCCAGCTTGAAAGTACAGGGCTTCATAAGTTTCTCGGCTTGAAAGTGTGGGGCTTCGTAAGTTTCCTGGCTTGAAAGTGCGAGGCTTCGTAAGTTTCCCAGCTTAGTCCACTGGACTTGGAGTTTGATGGATATGTTCTTGCACAGGTGAAAGACAAAGTTGCACCAAAAAGAAACTTTAATGATTGAGAAGAGTCTTATATCACTGGTAGAATATTCTCAAGTTGCTTGCATTCCAGGTTCGTGTGAATCAGGTGCCATCGAGCTCGGCAAGGTAGTAGGCTCCCCTTGGTAGGGCCTCGACCACCTTATAGGGTCCCTCCCAATTTGGGAAGAGCTTCTCGTATTCTCCTAGTTAGGATGCTTCTGCCTTCCTGAGGACGAGATCGCCTGGGCAGAATACCTTTGGCCTCATACAGGAGTTGTAGTAGTACGCTACCTGTTACTGGGAGGCTGCCATCCAAAGTCGAGCCTTATCTCTCATCTCATCCAGCAGATCCAGGTTGAGGAGATGGGCTGGAATGGCAGCTTCATCATACTGATTTATCCGTAGTGTGGGTATTCCAAGCTCTACCAGGGTCACGGCTTCGGTGCCGAAGATGAGGTTAAAAGGCATCTCGTCAGTTGCTGTGCGAGGTGTAGTGTGGTAAGCCCAAACATACTGGGCAGTTCTTCGGTCCACCGACCCTGGGCTTCATCCAGCCTCATGTGGAGCCCTTACAGGATGGTTCGGTTAGTCACCTTGGCCTCCTAGTTGGTCTGAGGGAGAGTTATGAAGTGAAACAATGGCAGATGCTGAGGTCGATGCAGAACTCTTCGAAGGTTCGGTTGTCAAACTGCCTCCCATTATCAGTGATGATAGTATGCAGGAGGCTGAATCGATAGATCACCAACTTCCAGAAGGACCTGACCTTCGCCTTCATTATTCAGGCCAAGGGTTCGGCCTCGACTCACTTGGTGAAGAGTTGATGGCCATAATCAAAAACTTTCATTGACCGGATGGGGTAGGGGAGGGATCTAAGTGTCCATTCCCCACTGGACAAATGGCCATGGAGCTGACAGCTGGAAGAGCGTAGCCGTCGACTGTCATTGGATATGAGCATGACGTTGGCAATGGTCACACCTCTTCATGAAGTCTGCAGTGTTTTCTCGCATGGTCTCTCAAAAGTATCCTTGCCGGATTGCCTTGTAAGCCAAGGTCCTGCCCCCCACATGGTTGTCACAGATGCCTTCGAGTATTTCTTGGAGCATGTAGGTAGCTTCTCAGGGCTTCAAATATTTTAGTAGGAGATAGGAGTAGGACCTCTGATACAGCTACCCATCCATCATTACGTAACGTGCGGCCTTCTTCTTGAGGAGATCGGCTTCTTTCCGATCCTCGGGTAGGGCACCTGTGGTGATATACTTGATGTAGGGATCCATCTAGCTGGCTTCAGTGGTGACTTGCTGGACTTCAGCTATGGCCTCATAGCTGGGAGCCTCGAGATACTTGATGAAGGTATGCCCTAGCAATGACTCTGGCAAGGTGGCCAGTTTGGAGAGGATGTTGGCCCATGTGCTCTCCACCTGCAGGATGTGGGAGATGCCAAAGTGTTGGAGGTTCGCCTGTACGAGCACACCTTGTCCAGGTATTTCACCAGCATAGGATCCTGATCCTCGTACTCGTCGGAGACTTGTCCCACCACCAGTTGAGAGTCGGTGAAGACCTTCAACCTCTTAACACCCAGTTCACGGGACACTTTCAGCCCTGCGAGGAGTATCTTATATTCAACTTGGTTGTTTGTCGCCTTAAACAGGAACTATAATGCATACTCTGTAATGACCCTGTCGGGGTTGGCCATAATGAGGCCAGACCCGCTTCCTTCGATGTTGGATGCACCATCGATGTGAAGGATCCCATCATTGCTTCCGAGGTCGGGTCCGATTTGGGCTTGGCTTGCAGGTCTTCTGACTCCGGGTCTTCTTCGTCTGCCTAGGTGCACTCCACTAGAAAATATGCAAGGACTTGGGCTTTTTGTGCTAGTCACGGGAATAGGTGATGTCAAACTCATTGAGCTTCACCGTCCACTTGGCCAGGTACCTCGAAGTTCTAGGTGACTTAGGATAGCCCTCAGGGGCTGGTCAATGAGAATAGTAATGGGGTGCACTTGGAAGTAGGGCCTGAGATGCTACACAGACATTATCAATGCAAAAATGATCTTTTGGATTGGGTGTACCTAGTTTTCGCATCACGGAGCAGCTTGCTGGTATAGTAGACTGGCCATTAGGAGTCGTCCTTATTGGTGCGGACCAGCATGGAGCTAACTACCTTGGGTGAAATCGCCAGGTACAAGAGGAGCTCTTCTCCAGGCTCCGACCTGGATAGCAGCGATGGAAAGGCAAGGGGCTTCTTCAACCCCTCAAACGCCGTCCAACACTTTTCATCTGGGTGAAGTTATTCATCTTCCGTAGCACCTTAAAGAATGGCTAGTAGTGCTTGACGGAGTGCAAGATGAAGTGGCTCAATGTGTAATGCGTCCGATCAAGCACTGGAACTCCTTCTTGAAAGCAAGATGCCTCAAATCGGTGATCGCCTGGATCTTCTCAGGGTTGGCCTCTATTCCCCTCTAGGTGACCATGAACCCTAGGAACTTTCTCGCTGCAATGCCAAAGGTGCACTTAGTGGGATTCAATTTCATCTGGTAGAGGCGGAGGTTATTGAAAGCCTCCACCAGGTCGGTGATGTGATTTAACTCCAGATCGCTTATGATAAGCATATCATCCACATAGACCTGCATGTTATAGCCAATCTGGTCTTTGAAGACATTGCTGACCAGGTGCTAGTATGTGGTCCCTGCATTCTTAAGACCGAACAGCATCATCCTGTAACAATATGTACCCCTGTTGATCACAAATGCTATGTTCCTCATCCTCTGGATGCATACGGATTTGATTATATCCGGAGAATGCATCCATGAAGCTGAGAAACTTATGACCCGAGGTCGCATCCACCAGCTGGTCGATCTTGGGGAGTGGAAAACTATCCTTCGGGCAGGCCTGGTTGAGGTCGGTGTAGACGACATAGATTCTCTACATTTTAGAGGCTTTCCTGATCATTACCACATTGGCAAGCCAGTCAAGATACATGTTAACTCTGATCTTGATTTTGATAATTGACAAAATGTTTAAGTAATATAAGTACTAATTATATTTTTAAGTGTGTTTATCATATCTTAGTACTCATCCATGTTAAATGAAGAAATCCATGTTTTCAATTGAAGAAAGTCCTTAATTAATGGAAATCAAGTATATAGACTTTGGATTTATAAGGAAGAACTTGAAGAGGCTAAAAATCAATTTTGAAGAAGTTTCAGCAAGTTTCAGTACTAGCACAAGCTAGTGTTGATTCATGAAGAAGTTCAAGTATCGACTCAAGGCCTGAGAACAAGAAAAATACAAAACAATGTCAAATCAGAATTTTTGCCTTGAGCTGACCTAAGTGTCGACTCAAGATATCGACTCATGATGAAGTGTTGACTCAAGAGGTTGACTCATGAAGAAAATTTAGGAAATTCAAGTATCGATACTTTGAGCAATGGCTAGTTTTTCAGAAGTGTAGAATTGATTCCAACTTGCTTCAAACGGCTAGTTTTTCCCCCAATGGTCATAAACGGTCATATATGGTTTGGAGAGCTATATAAACACCAAAAATCAAATGGAAAAGCAATCCTTTGAGAGAAAATTTTCATACACTTCAAGGATTCATTTTTGAGTGATTTAAGCCTTCAAGATTCCAAGTTTCAAAGAGAGCATCCAAAGTTCATTTTCTCAAGCATCATTTAAGGCTTCAACAAATCGAAGACAAGCTTCTTCAACTTCATCCAAGGACTTCAAAGAGATATTTGCTTTATTTTAGAAAGATTTCATTTTATATTCTTACATTTATATGTATGCTTAAATTGTTTTATTGAGGCGTTGGTGAGCCTTTGTGAAAACCAACTTGAGATTGTTGGTTAGCCCTTGTATAAAAATCAACAAGGTTGTTGGTGAGCCCGTAAAACCAACTAGGTTAATATTAAGCCCGTAAAATTATCGAGTTGTTGGTTAGCCTAAGTTATAAAACCAACAAGGAATTTTGACCTGTGAGCCTGGGAAAATAATTGGATTTTGATTAGTGAGCTCAAAAAACTAGTCGACTGTAATCTTGGTGATTATAATGAATTTTCAAAAAAAACTTGGAGAGTAGATGTAGGTGCTTGGAGTGCACGAACCACTATAAATTTCTTATATTTGTGATTGCTTACTTCTCTTTGTTATTTTCTTTCATTTACTTTATTATTTCGCTGTATATTATTTTGAAGCACACAAATACTTTGGCAAAAATATAAGCACTTGATTTGAATTTGTACATACTTGTTTTTGAAATAGTTCAAATAATTTTTGAAACCCAATTCACCCCCTCTTAGGTTGCATCATCGCTAGGCAATAATTGGTATCAAAGCCGTGGTCACGGGTTCGAATCCCCACAGGTAGAATTCTCGAGGGATTTTTGCTGGGGGGATTGTTGGGTGGGCCAGCTCATACCTTTGAGGTGCGGGGGTCTGGGCCTAAGGAATGTGGGTGCCACTGTTAAGGTGAGGCCAGTGCCATGTCAACGACCCTTGGATGGTATTGCAGTGCTCGTCCCCAAGCAAGAGCTAGCTCGGTGATAGTATGCTGGGTTGGTGCTGCGGTGCTCGGTGGGGGGTCGACTCGTGCACCCGAGGTTGCTGCACTACCTGCTTTAAGAGAGATAAACTGCCACTTCTAAATAGGAAGCTTCCTTTTGGATAGTTGGTTGGGGCGTCGATTTTATAGTTGGTATCAAAGCAATATAAGTATGATATCAAGAAAATATTGAAAGCATCATACATGTATATAATGACAACAAATCTTTGGATGCTTCCCCTAAATATATTCTCCTTAAAAATATGCATTTATTTAAGGAATAAAACATGAATGCATAAGTAACATAATTTCAGGCATTTTGAAATCTAAACATACATACTTAGTCTGAAATCAAGATTTGAAAATTTAAGATATATAAGATTTTCAAAATGCAGGAGGTTGACATTTAAAAATATAATTTAATATGATTTCAAATTTATTTGAAGTGATTTGATATCCATACAAATGCTAGAAGTAATATTATACCAAGTCTAGCTACTGGATTAAGGGTTTATCAATATGCATACTTCTTCTTAAATGTAACCCTTAACTATCAGTTCTATACTTGTTCCAAATCATTTCTAATCTATGCATGGATATAAAATAGAATACATTTCATCACAACATTTTACTTAAAATAGGTTAAAATTATATTAATCAAAATCAAGTGAAAGTTAGTAATCACAAGTTTAATCATGAGAGCATGAAATTCATCAATATCAAAAAAATTCATGATCATAACCAATGACTATAAGTCTAAACTTGATTTTAATTAATCATTTAAAATAATTTTTCAAAGTAATTGATGCAATATTTATAACAAATATTCAACTATATTTTCAATTATGGAAGGAAATGTTTAGAATTTATCAATATGTATAATCCTTCATTTCATTTAGTCCAAAAATATAGCCTGTCCACTCTTTGTATTGTCTTGTACAGCCACTTTTCAAAAACTTCCTTTCTTCATGTTAGGCTGCAAGACATTCCTCTTCCTCATTTGTCATGAAGAAGCAAGGGCAACTTCTTATTCATCATCTGAACTTGAATATTCGCTATCGCTCCAAATTACCATCATTGCCTTGAATTTCTTTTTGATCTTGAGAGCTATTATCTTCTTCTTTTCTTGATCAACAATCATTCTTTGTACCATAAATTCAACTCATAGGTCATGAGTACCGATAAGCTCCTCAAAGGCAAGGTATCAATATCTTTGGCTTCTTAGATCGCCGTTACTTTGGATCCCATGATATTGGCAAAGATCTAAGAATTTTATTAACCAAATTAGCATTAGTATAGACTTTGCCAAGACTTTTTAATTCATTAATAATATTATAAATCTTCCATATATATCGAATATAGATTCTAGTGCAGCATTTTATACATTTCAAAAGAATGTACAAGCAAATTAATTTTAGTATTCTTCACTTGAAGAGTACTCTCATGAGTAACTTAAGTGTGTCCCTATTTTCTTTGTTGTTTCGCTATGTAGATCCTATTGAATTCATTAAGATCCAATGCACAATAAGCAAGTTAATTGCTTTAGCATTAAGCTCAAATTGCTTAATATCGTTTCATCCCAATCCTCTTCGAGTTTTGGAATGGAAATGCCATTAACCAATATTGAAGAAATATGTGGACCATAACAATCATTTTCTAAAGATAGTAATCTATAGATTGAATATAAATGCACATGCATGTTTTCCAATATGTTTAATTAGTGCCATTAAAAATGATGGTCTAATACCAATACCTACAAGGGTTGCCATGATCTTTTACTCAAAATCATTAGATTTTCAAACAGAGTACCGAGCTCTGATACCAATTGAAAGTAACTCCCCTCAAAGGATTAGATTTGAAAACAAGGAGAAGGAGATGGGCTCTGATACCGAACCTCGCAGATGAAGCGTGTTGTGAGAAAGCTTCTCGACTTCTCATTGATTGCCTTCTATCGCTCTGGGGCAAAGCTTCTCTTCTTTTATCGGACTGGATGGCAGTTAGGATCAACATTCAGCTTGTGAGTGATCCTCGGAGGAATGCCAGGCATGTCGGTAGCAGTCTAGGCGAAGACGTCGCATTGGCTTGCAAGAAGCTGAGCAGGTGGGATCTCTCCTCTTCAAATAGTAGGGCTCCCACCTGTACCGTCCTCAAGAGATCCTCCCCCAAGGGGAAGGGCAACAAGGCTCAATTGGGTCCATCCTTGGGGTCTGGCTCCGTTGGATTCACTGGTCGAGTGACCGGGCTCGGATCGGCCCCTCAGGGCCCTAGAACAGTTTGCAGGCAGTACTGGACTGGCTGGCATGATCTCTCATCTTCCCAGTCACCAAGGGGCTGGGAACTGAACGAGAAGATGCTTTATGGAGATGGTGGCGTCGAGCAAGTTAAGTCCGGATGCCCTAGGATTGCATTGTAAGGTGAAGGAAGCCTTACGATGGTAAACATCATCAGCACTGTGCTTTGCTGAGATGGAGTCCAACAATATTATCGAAAACATAATCTCTCCCTCTACTCCAACTAAATCTTCGATGATGCCCACTAAGGGCATGAACACTGGCTTTATCTAGTCAGTAGACAGGTTCATCCTCAAAAAGTATCGTAAAAAAGATATTTGCAGAGCTTTCACTATCAACCATGATTTTTTTTACAGGATATGTCACTATCATCATTTTCATGATGATAGCATTATTTTGGGTTATCCACCCAGCTGACCCCTCTCCCATGCAGGGAAGTACATCATCACTTCCTTCTCTCCCCCTAGCCCTCTTCAAGATTCTCCCTGCCCTCTAGAATATCATCCCAACCAGCTTCTTGATGGGCCGTTGTCGATGGCA
Source organism: Areca catechu (assembly GCA_021397845.1). Classification (NCBI taxonomy): domain Eukaryota; kingdom Viridiplantae; phylum Streptophyta; class Magnoliopsida; order Arecales; family Arecaceae; genus Areca; species Areca catechu. The sequence goes on along the minus strand of CM038053.1, from coordinate 40,426,593 downwards.
AGTGGATGGGGCTCTTCACCCTGGGTCGCCAAAGGTGCCACTTCATCCACGTATTTCTTGAGATAGCCGTGCTTGATCAGGTCTTCTATTTTTCTCTTTAGATGGCGGCATTCCTCTATATCGTGGCCATAGTCCTGATGGAAGCAGCAGTAGCGGGACTTATCTCGCCCGGTGGACGGCTTCAGTGGGGGAGGTCTATGCAGAAAGAGCTTGCCCTCAATCTCCATCATGATCTTCGTTCTGGGGACGAGGAGAGGGTGACTTCTCTTCCTTGGTGGGGTTAACTCTAGGCCTCGGCCCGGCCACTGGATAGGTTCATCTTCTGAGCAGAGGAGTGGACATTTTCCTGATAGCCTGCCTCTTCTAGGGCCTCCCATCTAACTCCCTTATGGTGTGGTCGGCCTCCTCTGCACGGATATACTTGTGGTCCTAGGGAGGAGCTCCGAGTAAGCTTCGAAGGCTTCTATCGAGGGAGTAGGTAAAAAGGGAGGTCCGCAACCCCCTCTTCGGGACCAGTATGGTAACCAGCTCATCAAGGTGGTAGATCTCCAGGTTTGCAGCCTTGAATCGGGACACATACTCTTGGAGAGATTCTTGGTCCTGCTGATAAATCGAGAAGAGACTATCAGCTTCACGTGGCACCTTCTTGCATGCATCGAAGTGTGCCATGAATCTTTTCTCCAACTAGGAGAAGGAATCTATACTCTCAGACTCGAGCCTGGAGAACCCGGCTCGAGCAACCTTCCGTAAGGTAGCTAGGAAGGTGATGCAATGAGAGCATCAGTAGTCCCCTGGACCCTCATAAGGGTCTTGTAGCTTTCCAGATAGTCCAGGGGGTCGGTCATCCTATCATAGGGATCAACCTGCGGTATATGGAACCATTAGGGATCGGTTCCTCTTGGATCCTGCAGGAGAAAGGGGGACAGGTGTCGTAACCCATGGGCTCACTGGGGGAGCCCTGAATCTTTACAAACCGACAAGATAGGTCCACCAGCTTGCACTCTTACTCCTCAAGATGCCTCTCTGCCTGACGGTGGATCACCTTGTCTATGGACCCCTCGGTGGAGACTGTGGAGGGTGAAGGGTGGTTGGAGTGGAGGAACTCCCGCCTGTTTCCTGGCCACGCCAGTGTCGCTAGTGTGAGCGCACACCGTGGTTCGAGACTAGGAATCGACTCCCTTGGTCGGTCAGATCATGTTGTAGCTTCTTTCCGGTCATCTAGTGTTCCCCCGTGGGCAGGAAGCCGCATGCAACAGCCCCTCCCAGAAAGACCATAGGCTGGTACGGGGATCGATGGCATGGGCCGCCAATGTCCCTGGTTGCTACTAAGTTTCCAAAAATCGGTGCCTCTGATGGAGCTGGTGCACCGCCGCAGCTAGTGCCTAGACCTACTGGGCCAGTGCGGTGATCTGAGGGTCCGCTAGAGATGACGGTAGTGGATCAAGGAGTTCCCTCTCTGGACTATGGTCGCCGTGGTGAGAGGGATCTCCCACTCGGCTAGCGGAGGCTTCGCAGGCTTGCGTGGTCACCATTGGTATCAAACCAACTTCTCCTTTCCCTTCCTGGCATGCCAATCTGTTGTGGTGGGGACACCGGAGGCACCAGAATAATAAGAGGCTTTTCAATCCTCTATGAATTGATCAATAATTATGAGTCTATCTGTAATAAGAGCTTAGCTCATCTGAGTCCATTTTAGTTGTTATTTGAGTATTTTGAGTTGTTATTTCAGTTCTGTACTTGTCAGCTCATGTTGAGCTAGTTCAGTCCAATGATAGTCAGCTCATGTTGAGCTTATTTTATTTTTTTGAGTCCTGTCCAAGCATACTGAAGACTCAAGACTATATCATACAAGTGAAGACCAAGCCCAACTAGATTGAAGACATGGAAGTATAGCACAAGTCCAACCCAGCTTGAAGATTTGAAGACCCCAGGAGGAAAATTCAGAAAACCCTGATTTCTTACAGATGCCCTCCAGATGCCCAGATTCCCTTCCAGATGCCAAAGTATATTCATAGATAAGGTCATCCATGATTCTAGAGGTCCATCTGCATCCTAGCCCAAAGAAATCAAGCCCAGGTGCCAAGCCCAAGCCCTTAAGAAGCAGATACCAGGGAATATTCCTGCTACCTGGCTACCAGGCCACCCCAGCTTCCAGAGGCCCAAACCCATGCACCCAAGCCCCTTTGGGCCGGCCTTTTGCTGCTTCTAGAAGCCCAACACCCCCCTAGGCATCCTTGGAGTCTTGACCAAGTCAAGAAAATTTTTAGGGATTTTTCTACCTAATATTTCCTTATTTTCTAGCTAGGGTTTGAGAGGGAAAATGATTCTTATGTAAAGACTTATGTACCCTTACTTGGAGCCCAAGGTTAAGGGTCTATTTAAGGACCCTAGCCTCTTGTATGAGAAGAATTTTTGATGAATAAAAACCTTGAGTTCTTCTATTGAGTGGTGTGATACCCTGCTGTGTGCATAAAGGGGTTTGTGAGAGTTCTTCTTCCCGGTGTTTGCAATCATCTTCCTGCTGCCAACAAACCCTCCAGATCCCTGGACGCCCACTCAAAAGAAGCCTTCCCTTGCTATTTTACTTTGTTTTCTTGTTCCTTTGTGAGCTTTCTAACCCCTGACAGGTCGTTTGCAGGTCCCTGAGTTCCTACGAATCCAACGACTCCAGCCAAGCCTCAATCGGATCACCGAGCAGAAAGCCGGGTATCCGCGGGTCTTTGGCTCGGTTTTCCCGGCCGCATCCATCGAGGAACGAGAGACCCCTTCGCTGCGATCTTCACAGACATTGTCAGGGACACCCCTCTACCTCCAGTAGTTTTATTGTAGGAGAACTTGCCCTAACCGAGGCTTCTCAGCCCCGCGGTCCTTCTTTGCTACTTTTCTAGGTCCTAATCTGCATGCTGATCTTCAAAAATTCATACAAAATCCCTACAAAATTTTGATCTGAAATTTGGGAATTAATCACCTAACTCAACATGTAAAACATACAAAAAAAATTGCATGCATATTAGTCCCCCATCAATTGGTATCAGAGCTTAGATTAGGGCTTGTTTTCTGAAATTTTTCAGTCCGTATACTCTGTTATGTTAATTATTCTTCCTGAAAAACTCAAAAAATTATGAAATTTACTTTTCTGGATTCATCATAATTCACAGTAATTATAAGAGTTTTCGTAGATTTATTATGACATGTGAATTTTCTGCAAGCCGAAATATAGCATACAAATTTTCGGCCCTGTTTTTTTTCAGCAAGATAAGTTTGGAAGTTTTAGGGTTTTGTTTAGCATCTTTTGCATATCTTTTTATTTAGTATATTTCTTGCATATTAGGCCATGATTTGCAAGTTTTCTTCTATTTTAAAAAATACAAAAAAAATAATAATAAAATAAAATTACATATTCTCCAAAAAAAAAATACCAAAAACATCTAACCCTAATTTGCATCATTTGCCTGCCATCATTGCATAATCTACTTTTAGGGCACTCTTTCTATGTCAAATGAGGGGAGGATTTGATCACCTCTCCTTAGCCCAAAACCACATCCCTTGCATTTGGTCCCCAGCCTTAACCTAAAATTAACTAGACTTAATTTGCCCTAGTGGGCTAGGGACACCAACTGGTCGGGTCCGGGCTAGTGTTAGATCACTGTGTCAATTAACCTGTGTGTGCCTTGTGCTTAGTGTCTAGAACGGTGTTTAGGGATTCAATCCCGAAGGGCTTGTGTGCTGGTCCGCCTACCTGGCCAATCTCTGATTGGTGTCTAGGATTGGCAATCAGGGACCTAACACTCCCCTTAAACCTGCCTGGCTGAGTACAGGATTACTATAGGCTAGTTTGCCACCCTGATTGAGCATCTAGTTTGGACTCTAGGTCTAGTCAGCTATAGTCGGTCTGATCGAGTCTTGCATGAGCACTAGATCAGGAGTTTCATATCACCCACCTCCTTCATAAATGTCTGAACCCATGGAAAATTTACAATCTCAAATAAAAGCCTAGCTGATCAAATGGCCCAAATGGCTACCCAGATAACTACCCGATGACCCAGTTAACTCAGTCTCGTATTCAAACCAATGATAGAATTGACCATCTTGCCAATAGGTTTGATCAGTTAAAAGTCCGGGTAGGGACCCCAGAAAAAAACCATGGGTCACAGTCTGAGCCAGATCCTGATTCCCCTCAACCTAGGAGGACCCCAAACCCTGATCCATACCTTGAGGCTGAACCTAGGAGAGCCCATCATCCTGACCCAATCCCTAAGGTTAGTCCTAGAAGACCCAATCAGGAATTTGTAGACCAGGAAGATAGATCCTATTTACCCACATCCTCTATGCCTAGTATACCCACAACCTATAGATCTTATGACTCCAAATCCTATGAACCTAGAACATATAAATCCAGAACCTATGAACCTAGATCCTATGACTCTAGATCCCATGATCATAAATCCTATGCACCCACACCCTATAAGCCTAGTAGACCCAACACCCAATATTCTGACCCATACAGGGAGACCAACCCTAGGAGAATCCAATATTCTGACCAATATAGGGAGTCCAACCCTAGGAGAACCCAGTATTCTGACCCATATAGGGAGTCCAACCCTAGGAGGACCCAATATCCTGACCCATATAGGGAGCCCAACCTTAGGAGGACCCCATACCATGATCCATCCTTAGAACCTGATCATAGAGCTGACCCAAAATCCTATGACCCCAGATCCTATAATCCCATGACCCATAGATCTGCACCCTTGTCCTATGAGCCTAGAGAACCCATAACCCCTAAGTATCAACCTAGTACTAGTCATGCTTCCCCTAGTCAACTTGAACCCCATAGGATTAGTATCCCTAAATACGAACCCAGTAGTGAGCCACTACCCCTATACAACCTAAACCTACTAGGAGTAGTACCCATAATCAGAGACCAGAACCTAACCAATTTCCTGCTAGCCGACCTTCTCCAACCATTCCTAAGATTCACAAGGCTTACATTAACGCGGAAGTGTATGAAGCTGATGGGAGCCTAGTGGATGAGTATGAGGGAGAAGAGGAGACACCTTTAGTAGACCTAGAATTAGCTGACCCAGTAGATACCCAGGTAGAAACCAACCCAGAGCTAGTTGACCTTGACCATATCCAACCTAAAGCTATAATGGAAGAACAAATAGAGGAAGAGAACCTAGGTACTGCTACTAGAGCCTTACCTGAGGAAACCATAGAGGAGAGCCAAATTATAGAGTCTAGTCCTAAAATACAAGAACCAGAAGAATTTATTAAGGACCTGATCTCTTTGAATCAGTACCCTCAGGATGAGTCTCCTCCTATTGTTCCCATTAAGGACCTCTTTCCTGAGATTAATAACCCATCCTTCCATTATACAAACCCTGTAGATATATCGCAACCCCATAAGGTTACCTCATTAGTCTAGAATTAGTCCCTGACATGCCTTCTTTGATTCTACTTTATCCAACTAACCCAGAACCTTTTTCTCCACCCTACCAGAGTAATTCTGAACCCACTTCCTACTTTCTACCCTTTCCTGAGTTTCTCATGTGTTTAGAACTATTAGGTTACATTTTGTTGAGGTTACTAGGTTGCAAGGATCCATAGAGCCCATCCCATTTGCTACCTACTTTTGGCAACCCTCTGGCACTTATTAGGAGTTACTAGCAAATTTTCTTCTGCATGTCATCCATCAACCACGACTCATGCCCCCATTCCCAAGTGGTAGTTAAGACCTAATAAACCTCTTTAGTCGAGTCTGTTAGGTGTAGGTTTGAGTCCTTTGCATCATCTTGTTAGGAGTCTGCATGTGTCTAGCATGTTCACCACCCGCACTAATGTTAAAACAACTGGCTAATTCCCGAAGATGGATCAAAAATTTGATGTAGTGGATTTTATCTTGGTTAGGCTTAGGCCTAAAAGAAGCTTCATGCTCGCAGAGCCGGACCTTTTAAAGTGATAGAGAAGGTTGGATCAAATGCCTAGGTGTTAGACTTGCCTTCGTATTTGGGCATTAGTTCTACCTTCAATATTACAGACCTGGTTGAGTATAGGGAACCGGCAGCGCTACCTAGTGAGGCCTTTGGACCTATTCCTTTTAATTATGAGTGACCCTAACCTAGAGTGTCCACAAACAAATTTGGCTTGAGAGAGGAAACGGATCGAGCGTATCCTGGACGATCAAGCCATCACGACCCAGGGCCATGATTATCAACGCTTCCTGGTCCGATGGCAAGGCCGGCCAGAGTCGGACGATTCGTGGATTTCTCGAGAGGACTTGCAATGCCTCAACTCACTCAGACCTTCTCGAGAGATATGTGAGCCAGTTTGACCTTCACTCGACAGGGTCGAGTTCCTCCCACCCCGGGAGAATTGGTGGGGACACCGGAGGTACCAGAATAAGATAGAGGCTTTTCAATCCTCTGTGAATTGATCAATAATTTATGAATCCATCTGTAATAAGGGCTTAGCTCATCTGAGTCCATTTTAGTTGTTATTTGAGTATTTGAGTTGTTATTTCAGTTCTGTACTTGTCAGCTCTCATGTTGAGCTAGTTCAGTCCAATGATAGTCAGCTCATGTTGAGCTTATTTTATTTTTTTGAGTCCTGTCCAAGCATACTGAAGACTCAAGACTATATCATACAAGTGAAGACCAAGTCCAACTAGATTGAAGACATGGAAGTATAGCACAAGTCCAACCCAGCTTGAAGATTTGAAGACCCCAGGAGGAAAATCAGAAAACCCTGATTTCTTGTAGATGCCCTCCAGATGCCCAGATTCCCTTCCAGATGCCAAAGTATATTCATAGATAAGTCATCCATGATTCTAGAGGTCCATCTGCATCCTAGCCCAAAGAAATCAAGCCCAGGTGCCAAGCCCAAGCCCTTAAGAAGCAAGATACCAGGAAATATTCCTGCTACCTGGCTACCAGGCCACCCCAGCTTCCAGAGGCCCAAACCCATGCACCCAAGCCCCTTTGGGCCGGCTTTTTGCTGCTCCTAGAAGCCCAACACGCCCCCCTAGGCATCCTTGGAGTCTTGACCAAGTCATGAAAATTTTTAGGGATTTTCTACCTAATATTTCCTTATTTTCTAGCTAGGGTTTGAGAGGGAAAAGATTCTTATGTAAAGACTTATGTACCCTTACTTGGAGCCCAAGGTTAAGGGTCTATTTAAGGGACCCTAGCCTCTTGTATGAGAAGAATTTTTGATGAATGAAAACCTTGAGTTCTTCTATTGAGTGGTGTGATACCCTGCTGTGTGCATAAAGGGTTTGTGAGAGTTCTTCTTCCCGGTGTTTGCAATCATCTTCCTGCTGCCAACAAACCCTCCAGATCCCTGGACCCCACTCCAAAAGAAGCCTTCCCTTGCTGTTTTTACTTTGTTTTCTTGTTCCTTTGTGAGCTTTCTAACCCCTGACAGGTCGTTTGCAGGTCCCTGAGTTCCTACGAATCCAACGACTCCAGCCAAGCCTCAATCGGATCACCGAGCAGAAAGCCGGGTATCCGCGGTCTTTGGCTCGGTTTTCCAGGCCGCATCCGTCGAGGAACGAGAGACCCCTTCGCTGCGATCTTCACAGACATTGTCAGGTACATCCCTCTACCTCCAGTAGTTTTATTGTAGGAGAACTTGCCCTAACCGAGGCTTCTCAGCCCCGGCGGTCCTTCTTTGCTACTTTTCTAGGTCCTAATCTGCATGCTGATCTTCAAAAATTCATACAAAATTCCCTACAAATAATTTTGATCTGAAATTTGAAAATTAATCACCTAACTCAACATGTAAAACATACAAAAAAAATTGCATGCATATTAGTCCCCATCATGTTGCCACCAAGATCTTCGTGGCCTGTTGCTTCGACATGTTACGAATGCATCGGGTTCCCGTGGGGTGCTCGTCCCTCCCTTTCCTGGTGGATCCTTGGTTCGGCCATCCTGTAAAAAAGAGGAGACCTAGACCAGAATTTTGGTGGGGACACTTCAACGATCAAGTCAGATGGGACGATCAAGGAGAACAAAATCTCTATGGCGGAGAGCTTGGGGGGGCTCTCCGTGTAGAGGGTGAAGGTAGAATTAAGATGGAAAGAGCAAGTGAAGATGGGAGCGAGAGCTTGGAAGGTCTATTGGGGGTCCCTTGCTCGCTCGCCCTCCATCTCTTTCTCGCCTGTTTGTTTCTTCTTTCCTCCTGCTTTCCTCTCTCTGACCTTATGTACATGGGATTGCCTAGAGCATATCTAGGGCTTTGTCCAAGTGTCCATTTCCGTGTGCCCTCTCTGGGAGGGGCTTACTATTGCCTGGATCTCCTTCTTGTCTGACCAGTCCTTAGGAGGAGATCCTTCCATCGGGAGTGTACGCCGGCATGGTTCAGGTCCTGTCTCTCTGGTAATATGGTTCCCCGTGGAAGGGGCAGGCACCGTGCGGCTAAGCCCCCTACCATGGTGAGGCATTTTAATTCCTAGAGGGACCGTTGGAGCGTCACAGGGCCTTGGGACCTTAATGGAGTACTCATCTCAGGGGAGGTTCAGGTATCGTGTCGCGGGGTTTGAAGCCCCGGTTGTACGGTTGTCGACGTAGTGACATGTTATAGGGCCCGAAACCTGTCAGGGTCGCATGCCGCTTAGGGCATAGGAATGGTGTGTTGCAGAGTTTGGATTTATGGCAGGACATGCACCACCCTCCGGAGATTGCAGGTGACCGGTAACCTCCTTGCCATGGTTTGAATTCTCGTTGACCCTTCTTTTACCACCAGTGGAAATTTTTTGGCCCCCGTAAGGCAAATAGAAGGGGGAGAGTCTCGCCACTGGCAGCAAGAGCACGACCCCGACTGGGAGTTGACCTCGGTAGGAGGGCTTGCCTTGGCAGCATAAGCATGACTCCGACCGGGAGCTGGCCTCAAGCGGGGTGCTCGCCCTATAAGCACGACCCCAACTAGGAGCTGACCTCAGCAGGAGGGCTCACCTTGGCAGCATGAGCATGACCCTGACCGGCAGCTGATCTCAGGCGGGGGGCTCGCCCTATGAGCACGACCCCGGTTGGGAGATGACCTCGATAGGAGGGTTCACCTTGGCAGCATGAGCACGATCCCGACCGGGAACTGGCCTCAGGCAGGGGCCTCATCCTATGAGCACGACCCTAGCTGGGAGCTGACCTCAGCAGGAGGGCTCACTTTGAAAGCATGAGCATGACCCCGGTCGGGAGCTAGCCTCAGGCGGGGGATTCATCCTATGAGCACGACCTCAGCAGGAGGGCTCGCCTTGGCAGCATGAGCGCGACCCTAGCCGGGAGCTGGTAATGAGGACATTGGCAAGAGAAAGAAATTACAAACTAATGATCTTTGGTTGCAGTCCAATTTTTTTTCCTTTTCAGGTTCCCACAAATTTATGAAGCATCTCTTGAAGACTCCTCATTCTATGAAGCAAGATTGAATTGTTTAAGGACAAAATCAAGTGAAGACTCATTTTCCAAGCCCATGAGCCGACCAAGCTATGAAGAATCTTCTACCTTGAAGCCTAATTGAAGACCAAACCTTAAAGAACATATGGAAGGATGAGATGAAGACAAGTGTTGCAAGAAAATGGTGCCACATGGAGTTTCTAGAATTCTCTTGTTATGATTAGTTGCTAGGAATTAGTTGCTAGGAACTAATCTTGTAATTAGCTACCAATTAAACTTGAATTAGTTGGTCCCTTAATAGCTGCCCTTAGCCTATAAATAGGGACCAAGGCCCCCCTCTTGTAAGCAATGAATTGAGTTGAATGAATGAAAGTTTCCTTGTTTGAGTTCTCTTCCATTTTGCCTAGTTCTCTTGAGTTCTTCCTATAATTTTGAGTGTTTTCTTTGGAGTGTTGAGTTTGATCTTAAATTGGAGTGAGTGCTTTGAGTTTTGGAGTGCCATTGTTCCATTTCCAAGTTCTTCTACACAATATCCAAATAGTCCAAAAAGAGGAAGTGCTGTCCAAAAATTTCAGCAACTCTCTTCACTTCTCTTGTTAATTCCTTCATTTTTTCATTAATTTCTTTGAATTTCGACCTTACCTTGACTCTTTGCAGGTTCTTTTTAGTGATTTGAAGATGAAGATGAAGGTTCCAAGCCATGGATCAAAGCTTCAATGATGAATCCAAGAAGGGAATGTAGATCTTGTCTCTAGCCTTCAATTTTTGAGTGGTGAGTGATTCCCTTCCACTTGAACTTTGATTTCTATTCATTGTTGGGAAAATACCCTCTTGATCCTTAGATCTGAGGTTCTTAAAGGTTGCTTAGCCTAGTTTGAGGGTTTCTATGCCCTTAAATCCTCTCTTTTAATTTTTTTGAAAGGAAGCTTGCACAAGGGTGTCAGATTTTCTGCTCACCTAGTCTCTAGCTCGAAATTCTTCATCCTTTCCACCCATGAATTTGGTGATATCTGGAGCTCTAATACTGATATATTGTTGCTAGGTAAGTAGATCGCATCCCACACACCCATTTCATCAAATTCATCTCTCATCAGCTTGCCTCAGGTGGGGGGTCTACCCTATTAGCACGACTCCGGCTAGGAGCTGACCTCGGTAGGAAGGCTCGTCTTGGCAGCATGAGCACAACCCCGGCCGAGAGCTGGCCTCAGGTGGGGGGCTCGTCCTACGAGCACGACCCCGGTTGGGAGCTGTCCTTGGCAGGAGGGCTCGTCTTAGCTCTTCATTAGGTTGCTGTATTCAAGCAACGTGTACCTTGCCATCATGGCTGTCAGCAAGGACTCGACGTCAGCAAAAGTGCCACATCAATTACATTAACAAAAGTTGATAAAGACATGCCAGTGGAAGCATGTGCTGAGATTTAGTATCTCGATTCGAATCGAAGAAATCTAGCACAAGTGAAAAAGTCAAAAAAAATAGTTCAAGAAATGAACTAGGACCGGGCCGTGCAAGAAGTAAGCTAGTAGCATTCTTGGCCTACAGGCATGTGCGGTCTGCAAGCATGCACGGCCCACAGGCGTGGCCATCCCAAGCCTAGGCAGCCCCCCTCCTTTGTATTTTGTTGCAGTCCATGGTAAACTAATGGTCCACAGGACACTACGCATGGTCTACGAGGAAGGATTTGGCATTTTCTTGTGGTTTATGCATGTGATCCGTGCGATTGAGTAGCCATGCATGATTTGTGATCTGATCTGATGGCCAGGGATGCCTTCGATGCGATCTAAGCTTAATCCATGTGATATGTAGTATGATCAACGCGAATCGAGTAGCCAGAAGCAATCTTACAATGACATGCAAGTTGAAGAAGGTACGAGACCCCATTTTCAATATGATTTAAATTATGAACTTCTGATAAGATACTTTTTCATGTTAGAGGTAATAAAAAATGAGACAAAGAGCCAAGAACTAAGTGTGAGAATTTAGAGGACTCTCAAAGGATGTGGTAGTGGTAGAAAAGTTTATAGGGACTAAGAGTTAAGAACTTCTATAAAGAATTTAGGATGTCGTGTTAAGATAATTTTACGAGATTGAGAGTGAGAGTTCTAAATTTATAAATTTTATTTTTCTCGTAATAAAATCTTACATGTCCAATTGATTATATTTTATTTTATTTTATTTTATTTTATTTTATTTTATTTTATTTTTTTGTGGCATCGATACCGATTATCATGCGGGATCCATATACTATATAAAAAATAAATTTCAAAAAAATAGTGTCGGTGCAGTTGATACTATAAAACAAGGATTTGGATATGCTTCGTGTTGATGCTTTTTATATTGCCTTATTATTCAACGAGGTGGGAGAGTGGCCTAAAATTGAGCTGCTCAAAAAGAGTCGAAAGATGTTGTGCATGATGTGACGCAATTTACAATTTAACTTAGTAAGAAATGGGAATTAGTTCTATATATGTTTAGAGAGGGCTATATAGATAAAGATGCATGGAGCTAAATAGCATGATTGAAGAAGCCGCAAGAGTATAAGCGTGCTATCAAAGCAAAAGAAAGTGCTAGAGTTGCCTATAAGGTAGGCTAGATGCATGCGTATGATTGCATGTATCTGAGGAAGTGATCATGCAATTTCGTGTAGGTGCAAGCACCAAAGCAAGTGATAATTAGAAAATACATCCGTTGGATATTCGTTGGTCTCGATTGAATGTTCAATGGAATCTTGACATGACTATCCTAAAGGAGTGCTTAATTCATTATGGACATCTGCACGCACCATAGGGGGAGAACAAGTGAGGAGTTATTTGCATGGAGTCTCTAGCGTGGACTTCATCACCTGAGGGGAAGTACTATAGGTAGTTCATTGTAGTTGTTGCATAGAATCTCTCCTTTCGATCGAGCGGAGCTGTTGAATCACAAGTTTACTTTCCTGGTTCACCTGCAAAACAGATCCCTGGCTGGATTTTCTCCGATGAAGGACACTCCGATGCCTAAGTCAGAGACGGGTTCCTACAACAGAATGGAGAGTATTCTGAAGAGGAGGGAGATGGCGAGGAAATGAACTTTTATTTTTCCAAGATCTCGTTGTGCTTACCTTGAGTGTCATCTCTAACCAGTATTTATAATGGCTGTTCCAGCGCGTGGTTTGGTCTCCCATCCTACGGTTAAGACTGGGACTAATCAACTCCTCTCCGCCAGTAACCGTAGGCGGTTGTCAAGAGGTACCAGCCAGGCTGGAGGCGTTACAGTTGAGGTTAATGGCCACGTGGCCACTTCAATGTAGTTATGATTTGAAGGTGAAAGCCAAGCATTTGATCGTAACCGTCGTGCCCATGTCACGTGGGTTTGAGGTTGGTCGGAGATTTGTCTTCGGGCCTCTTCTTCAGGAGGGGTCGTCGCTAGACTGAAGAGGTATCTTCATCCTATTTTTTCTGGGATAATCCGAAGACACCTCTGCTGTTCGTGACGGAGCTGTTCCTTTCAGGATAAATCGTAGGGTGGAGTCGGCATCGTCTTCGGACCGTTCTCCTTCAGGCTGGTATCTTCAGCTAAGGCCGAAGACCGGGTATATGATGTGGTGGACACCATGTCGTCGCTTTGCCCATTCACTCAGTTTCCTCTGGGTGCTCCGATTCAGAGTGTCTGGTTCGGGAGGGATTGCATGAGCGGTCGAACCGGCAGCTGACTCATGCTTGAACCAACATATCCTAACAGTTGCCCCCCACTCTCAGTTTTTGAAGCACTGATTTGCTTTGAAGAGTGAGAGTATTGCTGGATTGTCGTTTTCTTCTGGGGGAGGTGCAGCCAATGATGGTAAATCTTTGATTTGGCTACTTGCCATAACTACTGGCTGATTCGAAGATCAAGTTGAGGATAGCTATCGTTCCCTAACTGGAGTGCCAATCTATTGCGTAGAATCTCCTTTCGATCGGGCGGAGTTGCTGGATCACAAGTTTGCTCCCTTGGTTCACCTGCAAAACAGGTCACTGGCCAGATTTTTCTCCGACGGGGGACACTCCGATGCCTAAGTCAGAGGCGAGTTCCAGCAACATAATGGAGAGTATTCTGAAGAGGAGGGAGATGGCGAGGAAATGAACTTTTATTTTTCCAAGATCTCGCTGTGCTTACCTTGAGTGTCCCCTCTTACCAGTATTTATAATGGCTGGTCCAGTGCGTGGTTTGGTCTCCCATCCTACGGTTAAGACGGGGACTAATCGACTCCCCTCCGCTCATAACTGTAGGTGGTTGTTGAGAGGTACCGGCCAGGCTGGAGGCATTATAGTTGGGATTAATGGCCACGTGGCCACTTCAATATAGTTTTGATTCGGAGGTGATAGCCAGGTAGTTGATCGTAACCGTTGTGCCCACGTTCGTGTAGGTTTGATGTTGGTCTGAGATTTGCCTTCAGGCCTCTTCTTTGGGAGGGGCCGTAGTTGGACTGGAGAGGTGTCTTCGTCCTGTTTTTCTGGGATAGTCTAAAGACACCTCTGCTGTTCGTGTTAAAACTATTCTTTTCAGGGTGAATCGTAAGGTGGAGTTGGCGTCGTCTTTGGACCGTTCTCCTTCGGCCGGTATCTTCGACTAAGGTCAAAGACCGGGTCTATGATGTGGTGGACACTATGTCGTCGCTTTGTCCATTCACTCAGCTTCCTCTGGATGCTCCAATTCGAAGTATCTGGTTCGAGAGGGATTGCGTAAGGCAGCTGATCCATGCTTGAACCGACATATCCTAACAGTAGTTTATCAAGCTAGGATTATATTCTTAATTGTTATTTATTTCATTAATTGTTATCCTAGTTAGTTATTTCAATGTTACCCGGCTAGGATAGGCTTTCTTTTAGCAGGATAATTGGAGCAAAAGTTGCCTTATGAGTTTTGATATAGTTAGCAAATTTTTATTTTAACTAATTAAGCAAAAATCACGCCTTTATTTGAGTTTTTCTTTTTGGATAAAATATCGATATAATTTGAGTTTGAAGAGGAGTCTTTTGCCCGGACCTAAAGGGTCCCTATGACGTGTGAGTGGGATGCTCTATTTCTAGGTGTACTTGGTATTGGTAAAGGGCTTCATGAGGACCGCCAAGGTGGTAGTCCGATTGATAAAAATCTTATCTTACTACCAATCGATTGTGGATTTAAGGAAGGATCCTTATGGTGATTCGATTAAATCTAGAATTTTTCTGCAGCCCACGATCATTGATATGAGTGAAAGATCAGGATCAGTGATATCAGATTGACATACTCATCTTTAGATGGAGAAAGCTTGCACAAATCCGAGTAGCTTGCATCGAACATTACTTAGCAGGACGTGGGGGCTGCGGGGATAGCTACACTGGATTTATCCCCCATCCTTTTTTTCATTAAAAAAAAGGGCTTCATGAGGCATTATTGTATCACTTTCAAAGTTTTATTTATTAATAAAATTTATTTATTTTCTATTTTTTTTCTTTTTAATAATATTATTTTTATAAATTATATATATATTACTATTGCTGGTTATTCATGATGATCCTGAGTGTCAATCTTATTTTCCAAGTGATTGTATCGTTTTACTTATAATCAGATAGTTTAGAAATTTTTAATATAATATTAGAGTATGTGTGCGATTTTTATACCGTACGACTTCTCAAAACGCAAGTAGTCCCCTTGTCTTTGTTAGGTTAGCCATTCAAGGCAAGATCTTAATAGTAAACATTCTTGCTAAACAAGACTAGCCTAGGCTTAGCTCTCGCGTGCTTTGCAACCAAGCATGAAACCATGTTCCCCTGCATCGCTAGTCATAATCTATTGAAGTAAACATATTATTTTACCAAAAATAAAAAAAGTAAGTATTTCATGGTATCTATAATTTCACTGGTATAAGATAATACTAATATAGATGGTACTGAGATGATATATTTATTCAATATAATCAAATGATATTCATTATTTTATCGAGACTTTCATGATAATGTCAAGAAAGAGAGATACCCAAGAAACCCCTTTAATTTTTTTTTAAACGTGTATTACAGTTTTTTATATTGGACACCCTTTTCTACCTAGCAATGTTGAACAAGTTTGTTTGCCAACCCGCGCGGTTCACAAAGCTTCAGCACGTGTTCAAAAGTACAATCATGTGCAAGACCAGATGCAAGCCATATTTGTCAAGAAAGAAATATTGATGCCACTAGCAGCATCTTTGGCAACCACATCATCACATCATCGTTCGTTCTGTTAGGATATGTTGGTTCAAGTATAAATTAACTATCGTTTGACCGGTCATGCACTTTCTTTCGAACCAGACACCTCGAACCAAAGCACCCGGAGGAAGCCAAGTGACTAACGGGCAAGGCGACGATGTGATCTTCGGATTCAGCCGAAGACATGACTTTCGGCCCCGACCGAAGACGTGACCTTCGGCTCCGGTCAAAGAAATGACCTTCGGCCAAAGACATGGTCTTCGGTCTTAGCCGAAGGTACCGGCCAGAAGGTAAATCAGAATGAAGACATCTCTCCAATCCAGCAACAGCTACTCTTGAAAAAGAGATCTGAAGGCAGATCTCCGACCAACCTCAAACCCACACGAACGTGGGCGCAACGGTTATAATCAGCTGCCTAATTATCACTTCCAAATTATAACTACGTCGAAGTGGCCACATGGCCACTAACTCCAATCGTAACGCCTCCGACCTAACCGGAACCGCTCAACAACCCTCACGGTTACGGGCAGAGGGGAATCAATTAGCCCCCATCGTAACCATAGGAAAGGGGACGAAGCCGCAGGCCAGGCCAGCCGATATAAATACTGGTAAGATGGGACACTCAAGGTAGGCACAACGAGATCTTGAAAAAACTAGAGTTCCTTTCGTCGCTATCTCCCTCATAATCCTCCCCATTCTATTGCTAGAACCCGCCTCTGACTTAGGCATCGGAGTGTCCCCTGCCGGAGAACATCCGGCCAAGGATCTGTTTTGCAGGTGAACCAGGGGAGCGAACCTATGATCCAGCAGCTCCGCCCGATTGAAAAAGGGATTCTATGCCAACAGATTGGCGCGCTAGGAAGGGGAAGAGCAGGGCGTATTAAGCATCTACCGTTAGCTCCCCTCCTTAGAAAAAGGGGAGTGTAAGGAGGTTCTAATGGCGAAGGGAAAACTCAGAATGCCTCGACAAGTAGGGATCATGCTCTCTCTCAGAGTGGTGACCCCCTGGCAGAGAACGACCTTCCGCCTCCCATGCTCGTCGTGGGACAACAGCAATTCGAAGTTCTCCTGAACCAAGTCAATGCTCTCACGACTATGGTTCAGAATTTTCAAGACAAGACCTTTCAGGTAGGGCATCCGCCGCCACCTCTAGACATAGCCATCAATCCCGAGGAAAAGAAACCCTTGAGATGGGTCCACTCGTCTTTCCCTCCATGATCGACCCTCTCTCGAGGGCCGAAGCTCCCGAATTCCAAGACCAACCGATTCGCTGTGAAGAGAAAAGAGGCCCAAGCAATCTCTCTCTACTTCCTCCAAAGACTCCACTCCCGAAAGGGACCTGCCAAAGGAAGTCCGCCCCGATTATGAGGGAAAGCTTAAGGCCCTCAAATCGGAGGTCGTGAAGCTTCAAGAGCAGAGGAATTGTGTGACCTCGTGGCTTGCGAGCTGCGCCCTCCGTTCATCTCTCGCATCATGGCCGAAGTTGTCCCTCGGCACTTTAGGGTCCCTCAGATGGAGCCCTACGATGGCATCACTGACCCTCTTGATCACCTGGGCAGTTCCAAAGCCCACATGATGATTCAACGGGCTTCAGATGCACTGTACTGTCTTGTCTTCCCGGCCACTTTGAAGAAAGCAGCTCGGATGTGGTACTTAAGCATACATCCAGGTACCATTGATTCTTTCTCTGAATAAGAGAAATTGCTTGTCTTGCATTTCAGGACCTGCCACAAGACGTCCCGAAACACGGACACCCTGTTCCCCTACACTAGAACGAAGAAGAAAGTCTACCAGATTATATCTCCAGATTCAACTCGACTATGCTCGAGATCCCTGATATCGACGAGCACGTGGCCATGTCCGTGTTAAAGAAGGGGCTCCGAACGTCCAGGCTTACTTTTTTTCCTGGATAAGAAGTTTTCCACAAGCTACGCTGAACTCCTGTCAAGGGCTCAGAAGTATGCCGACGCCGAAGAGCAAGCGGCGAACCGGCGGTTAGCTAAAGGAAAGCCCCTCCCAAAAAAGAAGAGCAGCAGGGGACTAGGCCCCCCTACACACCCCAACAACAACAACACACAACAACAAATATTCTGATTGGCAATGAAGTCCAGGCCCAGAACATCAGGTGGGAGATTCGACCCTATACCCCCCTCAACCTCCCCAGAGAAAAGATCCTGTTAGAGATAGAAAAAGAAAGCTACCTCCAACAACCGCGTCCCTGAAGGTGTCCTCTTTCGTAAGGAATAGGAACAAATATTGTCGATTCCACCGGGACCATGGCCATGACACCAAAGAGTGCATACGACTTAGAGATGCCATTGAGGATCTTATTAAGAGAGGTTATCTATGGCGGTACATCGGTTGCCAAGGATCTTGATCGGAGGTCACAGTTCCCCAGAGGGCTCCTGAAGAAGCCGAATTACCAAACTAGAGGCCCACTAGCGGGAACGTGGGGATGCTGCATCGGTTGATCGACTAGAAAAGGGCCGAAGACGATGCCCCGAAATAGCTCAAAGACAACAACGCCAAACTCTTCTCCGATGATGACCTCACGGGAGTCTAACTCCTGCATGATGATCCCATTGTAATATTGACCGTTGTGGCCAATTATGATGTAAGGCATATCTTAATCGATAATGGAAGCTCTGTTGATATCTTACTCTACGATGCATTCTCTCGGATGTGTCTACCTAAAATAAACTACAGAGATCCCCTGTGCCACTCACTGGCTTCAGAGGCAACCAAGTCGATGTCGAGGGTGAGATAATACTACCTATAACCCTCGGTACCAAATCTCGATAGAAGACAGTACCAATTAACTTCACGGTGGTCCGAACCCTTTCGGCTTACAACATGATTTTGGAACGGCCTATCCTAAACAAATTTCGGGCCATGGCATTAACTTATCACCTCCTAGCACGTTTCCTCACCAGGAATGGAGTTGGAGAAGTAAAGGGAGATCAGAGAATGGCACGACAATGCTTAATGATACAGGACAAGCAATCCAACGACCCCACAACTTTCGATCAGTTGGATCCTAGAGACCCAACCGCGGTCTGTGGTGAACCCATGGAAAAGACTGTTCCGGTATAGCTAATCGAGGAAGATCCCACCAAGGTCGTGTAATCGGAAGCCTGCTCGATGAAGAAACCAAGGCGAAGCGATCTATTTTCTTAGGAACAATGCTGATGTCTTTGCCTGGTCAGCCTCGGATATGCCTGAGATTCCAATCGAAGTGATTACTCATCGGCTAGAAGTTGCTCCCGAACACAAGCCGGTTTGATAGAAGAAAAGAAACTTCGCCTTTGAAAGACAAAACAGTAGACGAAGAAGTGAACAAGCTCATCAAGATGGGATTCATTCGAGAAGCACCCTATCCAGAATGGCTAGCCAACGTGGTGATGGTAAAGAAAGCTAATGGTAAGTGAAGGATCTGTATTGACTATACAGACCTCAACAAAGCCTACCTAAAAGATAGCTTTCCCCTACCAAAGATCGACTAACTGGTTGATGCCATCATGGGCCATCAGCTATTGAGCTTCATGGATGCCTTCTTTGGATACAACCAGATCCGAATGGACCCTCAGGATGAGGAAAAAATGGCCTTCGTCACCGAAAAAGGCCTTTACTGTTACAAAATGATACCATTTGGGCTGAAGAATGCTGGGACGATGTTCCAAAGGCTGATTAATAAGGTGTTTAAAAAATAATTGGGAAGGAACATGGAGGCCTATGTCGATGACATGATTATCAAAAGCCTCCTCAAAGAAGACCACATCAAAGACTTGGAAGAGTCATTCGATGCCCTACGACGCCACCACACATGAAATTAAACCAATAAAGTGTGCCTTCGGGGTGACTTCAGGCAAGTTCTTGGGGTTTCTTGTTACTAAACGAGGAATCGAGGTGAACTCCAAAAGATTCAGGCACTTCAGGATATGAGACACCCTTCTTGCAAGAAGGAGATACAGTAGCTGACAGGAAGGATCACCTCCTTGAGCAGATTCATCTCCCGGTCGCTGAGAAATTCTCCCTTTCTTCAAGGTACTCCGTCAATCCCGAGGTTTTGAAATGGACCGAGGACTGCCGCCTTGCCTTTGAAGAATTGAAGAAATACTTGGAGACCCCACCCTTGCTCTCCAAACCTCATGAAGGAGAGACTCTCTATCTGTACCTCTCTACTATGAACGAAGCAGTCAGTTCGATCCTCGTCCAGAGAGAGGACAGAGGCCTCGATAAGTCGATCTACTATATCAGCAAAGTCTTACATGATACTGAAATAAGATATTCAAGGATACAGAGCTGATTTACTCATTGATAATTGCGGCCAAGCGACTATAGCCTTATTTCCATGCCCACGCCATCGTGGTTTTGACTGACCAACCCCTAAAGGCCGTTCTTCGATGCCCTGACACTACAGGAAGAATAGCTAAATGGGCCATAAAGTTGAGTGAGTTTGACATCAACTTCCAGCCCCGATTGGCCATGAAAGCTCAGGTACTGTCTGACTTCTTAGCTGAGTGCACTTGGAAGCCCGAAGACGAAGTACGACCAACCGAAGAGGAAGGAGCCACTCTGAAAGATGTGAAGTCTGTTTGGGTACTCCATGTAGATGGAGCCTTCAACTCCACTGGATACGGAGCGGGCCTCATACTGGCTGAACCGGATGGACACACAGCAGAGTACGCACTCCGATTCTCCTTCCGTGCTTCTAATAATCAAGCCAAATACGAAACCCTACTTGCA
This sequence comes from Areca catechu, assembly GCA_021397845.1. Lineage (NCBI taxonomy): Eukaryota > Viridiplantae > Streptophyta > Magnoliopsida > Arecales > Arecaceae > Areca > Areca catechu. The sequence goes on along the minus strand of CM038053.1, from coordinate 40,406,273 downwards.
GGACTCCGAATCGCTGAAAACTTGGGAATCCGAAGACTCCATATATTCTCGGATTCCCAACTGGTGGTAAACCAAGTCAAAGGCGAGTTTGAAGCCAGAGATACTACGATGATCCAGTACCTAGAGAAGGTGCGAGCCTTATCCTCTTAATTGGAGTTTCTTGAAATCATCCATGTCCCCCGATCGGAGAACTCCCGAGTAGACGCACTATCTAGGCTTGCCACCACCACTCTGGAGTTCCTCGATTGTACCATCATCGAACATCTCGAAGCTCCAAGTATAGTCGAAGAAGCTTTAAAGGTGCACCAAATTGAGACCGAACCCAGTTGGATGGATCCCATCCTCAAATTTCTGAATGAGGGCACGTTACCAGAAGACAAGGCAGAGGCCAAGAAAACCCTTTGGATGGCATCTCGATTTGTTATTTTGGACGGGAACCTCTACAAGAGATCATTTACTTAACCTCTGCTGAAGTATTTAGGACCATCGGACGCCGACTATGCCCTAAGAGAAGTCCATGAAGGCATATGCGGAGACCACCTGGGGGCAGGTCTCTGGCATATAAAATAATACGCCAAGGATACTATTGGCCTACTATTCAAAAGGATTTAGCTGATTTTATCCGAAGATGTGACCAGTGCCAGAGGTACACCAATATCCAAAGATAGCCAGCTAGCCAGTTGACTCAACTGACGTCTCCCTGGCCTTTCGCTCAATGGGGCATGGACATCCTTGGCCCGTTCCCATCAGCGTCTGGGCAAAAGAAATTCCTTATCATTGCCATCGACTACTTTACAAAGTGGGTCGAGGCCAAACCACTAGCTCACATCATGGAAAGGAAAGTTTAAAGTTTCATCAAGAACTTCATCATTTTTTGGTTCGAAATCCCACACACTATAATCACCAACAACGGAAGGCAATTTGACAACCCTAAGTTTAAAGACTTCTATGCTCGATACCAGGTGCACCACAAGCTGACATCCGTTGGCCACTCGCAATCTAATGGGGAAGCTGAAGTAACAAATCAGATCATTCTCCATGATTTGAAGACCCGACTGAATGATGCCAAGAAACTTTGGGCAGAGGAGCTGACCTCCGTTCTTTGGACATACCGGATGACCCCTAGAACGGCCACTAGTAAGTCCCCATTCAATCTGGCGTATGGTACTGAAGCAGTTCTCCCCATTGAGGTCACCCTGCAGTCTTTGAGGATTGACAAGTACGAGAAAGCTGGGAACTCCAAATACAGGAGAGTTGACTTGGATCTACTATAAAGTACCAGTCTCCAGGCTCAAATAAAAATGGTAGCATATCAACAAAAAGTTGCCAAGTTTTACAACTCTAGGGTGAAGGAGCGGACCTTCTACATCGGGAATATGGTGCTGCGAAGAATCGAAGTATCCAGACCGATGGAGCAAGGCAAACTCTCCCCCAACTGGGAAGGACCATACCGAATTAAAGAAATTGTGCATCCAGGAACATATTGACTCGAAACCTTGGATGGCGTTATGCTACCTCAGCCCTGGAATACACAAAATCTCTGCAAGTATTACCAATGAACATTCCCAAAGATTTTCATAGGAATCTGTTCGAGAATGAGTCTAAACAGCCCACCTTGCTGGTGGTGCAACAATGGTCTTAATAGTCCACTCAACGGAATCGACCAGAAGCGCAAAGGTGAGTTTGATCCACTCACCTTATCGGTATGCCCGACGAGCGCGAAGGAAAGCCCAACCAAGCTACCAAATGGTCAGAAAAAAGCATAGAGATGGTTCACATAACCTACCTAATGGTAAATCCGAAGAAGCATCGGGATAGACCTAATCAGCCTACCTTACTTCAAAAGAAGGTGCGTGGATGATTTACATAACCTACCCTATGGTAAATCCAAAGACGTACCGGGGTGGGCCTAATCAACCTACCTTAACTTCAACAAGAAGGCACAGGGATGGTCTAGACGCCTTACCCTACGATAAATCCAAAGATGTGCCGAAGTGAGCCCAGATCACTCACCTTATCAACAATAGACGCCCTATGGGATAGCTTAATCGAACCCGTCCTAATGGCAAATCCCAAATGGCCCTACAAGCTCATCAATCAGCTATTACACTAGAAAATCCACACTCTGCGATGTTCCGAGACATGTCTTTCATAGGAGAAGAAAAAGAGGATACTTTCATTTCATAGAGGGAGCCTTACCAAAAAAAAAGAGAGAGAGAGAGAGAGGAGAAAAAGAGAATAGACAATGGAAAGGCAAATCCAAGGATTTAAAGACCACCCACCGGCCCCTTTCCATGCCGGCGGGGGGTGTCAAGCCTCTGGGAGGCACTCAGGGAGGCTCCGGACTTCCCTTTCGATTCAGATTCCAACTCTTTTTTGAAGTCGGAATCATATTCAAGACCAGGGAAGGGGACAAAAGGCTTGATGTTCTCCAAGCCCTTCAAGTCGTAGTAACGGAAGGCCTTGTCCCTATGTTCTCGGAACCCCCGATGGTAGGAGTCCAGGACCGCCTTTGCAACCTCCTCTTTGAAGGCCAATGATGCCAAGAATTTGGCAACAGCCTCCGCTGCCTTTTTCTTGGCCTCTTTTGCCTTCACGATGGCCTCCACAACTTGAGCCCTAGCTTCCTCCAATTGGGCCTCCAGGACCCATACCCTCCTCTCCAGGCGGGCCGTGTCCCCAAGCCGGTGGTCATCATCGTCGCCTCGGTGAGCCTTCCCGCTAGGCTTACCCTCCACTTTGGAGCTGGAGGCCCTCTTCCGGGTCATTTTTCGGAGTTCGGAAATATTAAACTTCATCTCCGTAATATACTAAGAAGAAGAGGGAAAATAACCTTTGGAATAAGGATTTGCCCCTCTGATACCTTGATGGCTTCCAAAAAAGAAAAAACTAGGTCCTATTTAACAGGATCTCGTGCCCATGGATGACCACAAGATACGTGCCCCACGCCTTTCCCCAAACTGGCCGGAGGGTGCCACATGTCGAAACGACGCATCGAAACCCGAACGGCTGTCCTGGAGACGATACGATCACCAGTAATTACTCTCGAGGATAGAAGCCGGCGGCACTTCGAATCTAGAGCAATCTCTCTCGGACGGTTACAACATTAATGGCCATTTTCGGGAAAGGAGAGCTTGGTAGCACCCAGGACGCGCGAAGACGCGACCGTTCAAATACCAACACACTCAACACAAACAACAAGAAATGTGCTCGATGTCCTCCAACCAACCACCGATGATAGGATGACATCTGTCCGCCACACGACCACCAATATAGAGAAGATAATTATGGCACGAATAATCAACACCGGTCCAACGGAGATTAATCCCGATCCAAAGAACCGGTCAAGTCCTTTCTGAACTGGTCAACCGTGCTAGAGAAATCGACGACGGTCCAATGACATTACGATTCTGCTTCAGAGTTCGTCCTCAACTCAAGCCGAAGACATCAACCCTGAACTCCTTACCTTAGATGCCTACTATCGGGCAACTAATCAATCTTCCACGTACCCACCGGAAGATGATCGACTCAAAAGAGACTAGTTCAAAGAAAGTTAGTTATTTATTTCAACGAGGAAAAACCCTCATTCAGAAAGGAGGTGATGTGGCGAGACCGCTGACGTGGGGGAGCTGACAGGCGCCACGTCAAAGGAGGCCGCCGCATCGAACGCCAAGTCAACTCTCCAACTCGGACCGCTCTGCCGAGATGAGCTGAGCTTCCTCGAGGTGACGAGCCAAGCTCCGTCCTCCACCAGGTCGGTCCTGCAAGCTCAGGATGCCTAGGCCGGAGCCGCACTCTGCCCTCCAAAGCGAGATCCTCGGAGGTTGAGCCCCGTGGTCGGAGTCGAGCTCAGCCCTCCTCCGCCACGTGGAGCTTCTCCGAGCACGAGCCCTCTGGACCGGGCCCGCCCTCTGCCCTCCGGAGCGAGACCCTCGGAGGTTGAGCCTCGTGGTCGGAGTCGAGCTCAGCCCTCCTCCACCACGTGGAGCCTCTCCGAGCACAAGCCCTCTGGACCGGGCCCACCCTTTGCCCTCCGAAGCGAGACCCTCGGAGGTTGAGCCTCATGGTCGGAGTCAAGCTCAGCCCTCCTCCATCACGTGGAGCCTTTCCGAGTGCGAGCCCTCTGGACCGGGCCCACCCTCTGCCCTCCGGAGCGAGACCCTCGGTGGTTGAGCCTCGTGGTCAGAGTCGAGCTCAGCCCTCCTCCGCCACATGGAGCCTCTCCGAGCATGAGCCCTCTGGACCAGGCCCGCACTTTGCCCTCCAGAGCAAGACCCTCGAAGGTTAAGCCCTGTGGTCAGAGTCGAGCTCAGCCCTCCTCCGCCACGTGAAGCCTCTTTGAGCGTGAGCCCTCTGGACCGGGCTCGCACTCTGCCCTCCTCCACCGAGGTGACCCCGCAAGCTCGAGGCATCTAGGTCGGAGCGAGCCCTGCCATCCCAGCTCAGCCCCAGCTCGGACATGGGCACCGCCATCCCAGGACGCCAGCGAGCCGCCCAAGGACTATGGGACAGCGCCCCCCATACCGTAATAACTGCCTATCCGTCCGTACTTCCAAGAGGATGGGCCAGTCAGAGAGCATGAACCCCGGGGGCGGTGACCCCCGGATCGAGGCTCTGCCAAGCTTTCCGGAATGGGACGATCGGAGAAGATGTCAGAACAATTAGAAGCTTCCCCTACCGTATGTCAGGAAAGACGTCCCGTCCATGGTACGGAATCCCACCGCATGTGCTTGCCAGCCCAACGAGGATCCCGAGGCAAGCGTCCAACGGCCATTTTTCGACTACAAAGAGCAATCGACACCCCCGGAATGGGGAAGGTAACACAATACCAACACCAACACAAGCACAAGCTCAACCAAGAGGGCAAAGCACCACCACCACCACCACTAAAAGAAAAAGCCAGGGAAACAAGGAGAGGTGGCAGAACAGAGGACCCCTCTGTCCCCGCCGTTATTCACCCCCTGTTGTGTTTTCGCCTTCATTCTCATACTATTCACTCCTCCTAGTGCGGAGTCCATCAAGAGGGGCCCGACCAGGAGGATTTGTTTTCCTAGTTTGCCACTGACTTGACCATCGGAGTGCCCCTGCCGGAAACCCCGGCCCGGGTCACTAACCCCTGTTTTGCATGTCCAGGACTACCAGACGGTGAGACAGCAAAGGAGGTGCGCTCCGACGCTGACAGTAGCTACGGGCAACGACGATCTTGGCGGCAATAGGAGGCATTACAATTGGTTGACAAAGAAGGAGAAAAAATAATAGTTTTATCCTCTGTCAACCCCATCAGCAGCCGAAACAGGAGTAGGGATCAAAGCTCCACCAGTGGCCACACCACTGCCTTCAATAGGGCACGCCGATGCCGCTTCGACCGGAACCTCTACGTCCTCAGCTCCGTCCCCCAGAACAGCAGCCAAAGAAAAGTCCAAGCTGGGGTAAAGCTTCCTAACTTTGCCCAGGCAGTCGGCATGACCCAAGAGGTAACTCTTCAGTGCAGCCTCGTGCACTTCATCTTTGAAGGCCTGAGAGCTTTTGTAAGCCTTGACAGCCTCAGAAGATCTCTCCTCGGCTTGCACCGCCCTCTGGTTGGCCACTGAAAGACCCATCTTCATTTCATTGATCTTCCTTTCCAATTCGGCCTGTTGGGACTTCAGTCCCTTAGCATCCCGAAGACATTCCCTCAATAGCAGCTCGAGAGAGATCACCTTCCCTCTCTTCTTCTGCAAATCAGTCACCACATCAGCCGCCTATGCCTGGAGCATCCTCAGTTGTCTTCTCAAGATGTTGTTGGAGGTGACAGCCTTACCCAACTCCTCCTCTGCAGCATTCCGAAGTCTTTTGGCAACATCTTTCTTAACTTGAGCTAAAGCCACCAGACTTCAGAGGTCTTCACCGAAGCTAATGGACTCACGGGTGCTTCTCTCTAGCAAAGAAAGGCCACGAGAAACCTATCAAAAGAGGAGCACATGCGAGGTCAGTCTGGCCGATATGCATAGACAGGCAACATGCATGCCGAAATCTACCTGTTGTATTCCAGGAAGGATGATAGAAAAAGGATCCCCGGACTCCCGCTTCTCAATTCCAATGGCAGGTATATCACACCCCACGGGACTTCTCTTCCGCAGCTAGAGCCGCAGGCTTGACATCTTCGATGCACGAGGAAACCCCGCCAACATCTCGTGGGCTTAATGTCTCAAATTGGCCAGCCGGTACAGCTCTCCCAGGATTGACTGGCTCCTTCCTTGAGGAAGAACCTATTTTGATTGGGGCGCTGCTCCCAACCTGAATGCACGGCAATGCCAACACATACCTTTGCCTTCGATCTGATCTTCTCACCTGGAAGCCCCTCACCAGCCTCCTCCTTGCCTCCCGTCTGAGCTATGGTACATCTGGCCTCATACCGCAATAAGCTCTTCGAGTTACATGGAGATAAGGAGATGGAAATGGTGTTGGGAGCGACTTTGCCAGGAGCAGACAACATTCGATCCAAGAGAGCCCTCTTGCTTATATCAAGACTATCAAAAACTCAGGTTAAATGCCCTCATTTCCAACAAGCCTCTAGGCACGCCACGAGCGCTTGCTCTAATTAACAAGGGCCCCGACCTACATGCTGGAGGGGACCACTGGGAAGAACTTTTGCATGTTGGAAGGGACCACTAAAAGGCTGCAACCACGATGGTCCTTTTTTCTGAGCATAGCTGTTGCCGCTCTCGTCGCCGCGCCCGTGCCGAGGACCAACCGATCCTCCCTGACCGCCTGGCAAGGGAGCCTCCCTTCCTGCGAGAAACCTGCAACAAAGGGGTTAGAGGACCCTGGCCGGGGATTCCGGCGAGGGGGCTCCGACGGTCAAGTCAGTAGACGACGAGGAGGAACAGACTCTCGCTCCCAGGCCCTCTAAAGGGTCCCAGGTTTGGAGAGTTAACTAGTGAAGGGAAAGTGCCGGGGACCGGAATCTCGGCTGGGCCTGCCTGCCGAGCTCGCGTCCAGTATTCCCCTCTCGGGATCTCTGGTTTCTTCCTCGGAGCGAGGCCTTGTGCCGGTGCTTCCCTCTTGTCCCAGGCTAGTTGGCTTACCTTGCAGTCTCCGGATCCTTCCCTCTTTATCTCCCTCCGTCGTGTGCTTGTCCTTTTCCTCCTCGAAAACTCCTCCCCCCTGTCTTCCTTTCTTTTCCCTTTTTGGTGAAGGAAGCCAGGCGGCTTTCCAACCTCGTCCGCCTGGCCCAGCAGGGAGAAGGCAAGGACAGAAGAGAAAAGGAGGGAGGGCGGCGCTGGCAGAGCGGCCAGTCGTCAGGCCTCGGGCTTCGTGAGAGTGCTCTTTTCCCCGAGCATGGGCGCCATCCGTTTACGGGGCCTGTTCCGTCAGGATCGGATCTCTCGACTGCGGGACCTGTCGGGCCAGTGTAAGTCACGTTCCGCGTGCCGCCGCCCTCCGTACGGGACGCCGTCTGGGGTCGGTACGGCCCGAGGGATGGCCTCGGGACCCGTCGCTTTCCCCCAGGGGCCTCTCCGTACGAGCGGTCTGACTTCGGCTGAGTTGGACCTGTCTCCGGGGGCCGACTGGCGAGAGGCGAGAGATCGGCCGACCTCGGCTCAGGTGGACCCCTCCGGGGTGGACACCTGGCGAGGTGGTAGAAGATCGCCTGGCTTCGGCCATGGTGGACCCGTCTCCGGGCGGCCACCTGGCGCAAGGCGGGGGGTCAGCCGACCTCGGCCTAGGTGGACCCCTCCTGGGTGGACACCTGGCGAGGTGGCAGAAGATCGCCTGGCTTCGGCCGAGGTGGACCCGTCTCCGGGTGGCCACCTGGCGCAAGGCGGAGGGTCAGCCGACCTCGGCCGACCTCACACGGGGCGGACTCCTCCGAGCCCGGGCGCAGATGAGTTGGTGGGGGAACTTCGCGCCGAACTCGACCTCGGCGGGAGCCGTTTGCTTCAGACAGTATCGGGCGGTGCGGTCTTGCCGACCCCAGCCTTGAGGACGTGGCGCTGATTCCGGCATTAAAACTCATACGTGGCTCGCTCGCATTCGGCGATACCTGAGCCTGGCCACGTCACTGTCACGGCTGTAACAGTTGCCCCCCAGCCCGCCGTTCCATCGGGGCATCGTAGAACGGAGCGTCGGGATTAATTGCTGACATGACGTGGAGAGCCGAAGATCTTGCATCATAATTGGCACGATCTCCATTCGTCGTGGCTCGATGCGGCTGAAGACCTATGGGGAGTCGCCACGCGTCGTCCACTTGCCCGTAATCAATGCGTTGCTTCGGGGCAGAGGCCGTTACTCTGCTAACGAGGCGTCGGTGTCGGGCGTGTGCCCACGTGGCGACCATCCAGTGGCCTGAGGCGGAATGGTGGGTACGGCTGCTGCCGGCTGAGTTTGAAAGGGAGGGGACTTTCCAGAACGAGGCCTTTTCCCTTGCTTCGTGGGCGGTTCGCTGCAGGCTAACAACTTCTGCTGCTCGCGCCCGTTTGTGCATTTTTGGGTAAGTGTCTTCTTCTCCTTCTCTCTCGTTTCTTATTCAGCCCCCTTCTCCTTTCCTTCTCCATGGCGCGCCGTCGCCATGTCTCTTCTAACTCGGACGAGGCCGGTCCGTCCCGGCCGAGGACTCCATCTTCTTCCTCCTCGGATGAGGAGGTAATTCCAGAGGAGGTCCGCCGGCGCTTGCAACCCGGGGGTGTCACTATTGGCATCCCCAGGGGGGTCCGGTCCCCTCCGGTTGCGCCTGCCGTGCCCCTCCGTTCACTCCCCGCCTTGGCTTCTCTTCCGGCTCCGCCACTTCTTCCCGCCGGTCCCTCCGGTCATGCCTCTACCATGACCGAAGGTGATCTTTCTCTGCTCCGGGATGCCTATGGCATCCCGGGATCTGTCCGTCTGTTTGCTCCGCGGTCCGGGGAGCGTGTCACCATGAGTGGCCCCGGCCGCATTGCCTTCTACGAAGACTTCCTCCTCGGGGGTCTTCGTTTTCCTCTGCATCCTTTCTTTCTTTCCTTCCTCAGCCATTTTCGGCTCGTCCCGGCCCAGCTGGCTCCTAACGCCATCCAGGTCATCTTCTCCTTCATCGTCTTCTGCCATTTCCACGGGTTTGTTGCCCGTTTTTCTCTCTTCAGGGCCCTGTTCACCCTGAAGAAGTGCTCCACCGATGATGGCTGGTGGTACATTTCGCCCCGGCCTAGGTGTCTCCGGTTCGACCTCCCTTCTTCGGTCAAGGGATGGAAGAGCCGATTTTTCTTTGCCTCGATCGACGATGTTGACTGGGCCTGGAGCGAACCAGACCGGTCACCGAACCGGAATTCCCGAGTTGAGCCTGCGGACCAGGAGTCTTACACCCAGCTCCTGAGTGACGTGGTCCCGGCGCTCGAGGTCCTGCTCTCTGAGCAGAATCTTTTTGAGGCCGGCATCAGTCCCATCCGGGAGACCGGTGAGATTTGGTCCCGCATTAACTTCTGCCCCCCCCTCTCTTTTTAAGATTGAACCGTCTAACCTTCTGATTTCTTCACTTTGCAGGGATGAAGTTTTCCCTGGAGAACCTGCTGGAGGGAGCGGCTCAGAGGGAGGTCGTCGACGTGGATGAGCCCGTGGCGAAGAGGGCTCGCACAGAGACTAGCCGGGAGGTCACAGCGGCGACCATGCCCGGCCCAGCTGCTGCTGTCTCTCCGCCCAGGCCTCCTCAGGGCGGCGCCCCTGGCGCCTTGGCCCCACGGCCTGGCGGCGCTGCCGAGAGAGCTCCGGCGCCCGCCGCTCTGCCCATCGCCGGGCCCATTCCTGTCAGCAGCCCAACGGCACCGCCAGTGGCGACCGCCGGTCCGTCGGCTGCAGCTCCAGCAGAGGGGGCAGCTGTCGCGGGGGTCGGCCCGAAGGGCCCAGCGCCGGTGATCTCGCACCGAGACTCGGTCATCCTCGACCGAGGACTGGCGGAGAAGTTGATGGAGTACGCTTCCACCGCCCGGGACCGCCGAGCTCGGGGCGGCCGAGATTATGCGGATGCGCTGCTCGGCATCCTGCCCCAACTCTTCGCGGTAAGTCTGAACTTTGACTCTTCTTTTCTCTTCCAATCCGGGGCCTTCTGCCTCGGTACTGACATGTGTTATTTTTGCCCTTGCAGATCGGGAACGACGTCCTCCTACTGAGGAACTACCTCGCAGGGAACGCCAAGCGGGACTCCGATCGGGAGCAGAAGCTTGGAAAGCTCGCGGCCGACGTGAAGGACTTGATGGACAAGGGGGCCGAGCTGCGAGCTGAGAAGCAGGCCCTCCAGTCCGACCTGGCGCGTTCCGAGGGGCGGAACAAAGAGCTGGAGGCCTCCTTGGCGGAGGAGCGGACCTCCAACCAGCGCCGTACTGAGGAGGACGCAGCGGAGAAGGCCCGCCTGCAGGCCCACTCTCTGTTCTTGGAGCGTCAGCTGGACGAGGCCCGGCGAGAGGCGGCCGTGGCGAAGGACCGGAGCTCTTACATCAACGGGCTCCTGGAGGCGGCGAAGCGAGAAGCGCTGGAGGCCGTCCCCAAGTTCCGGGCCTCCGACGAGTTCACGTCGGAAGTCCGGGAGGCCGCCGTGGACTCCTTCCTGAAGGGGTTCCGGATGTGCCGGGAAAAGGTGGGGGCCTTCTTCCCCCAGCTGGACCTGAGTGGGGTCGTCGTCGGCGGCAGGAAGCCGGGGAGCGAGGGCAGGGTCTCCGGCGCGACCCAGGCGACGCCTCCGGCGACACCTGCAGCACCTCCGACTGATGACGCCGCGGCCCAGACACAGCCCCAGGAGCCGGTCGTCGTGGAGGTTGAAGAGGTGGCGCCCGCACCTCCGGCGGACGGCGCCGACCCTGCGCTCCAGTGACCGTCACCTTGTACTTTTGCTTTCTTTGTCCTTCTTTTTTGGGGAGTCCCGGCCTGTCGGGGCTCCCAGTTTGTACTGAGTACCTGTTTTAATGAAGACTTACTTTCTACAACAACTTGTCTATCATCTTTGGTTCTTCTCTTTCTTCTGCTTTGTTTGTTTCTGAGATGTCGGTCTGGGATACCTGAGACGACTGCGGGCCTGGTCCTTCCATACTAAACCGAAGGACGGGGTTTGCAGAGCCGTGTCGCGTCAAGGTAAGAATCCTGAGCAGGTCCGACTTTGGGCTGCCTTCGTGCCTGCGCGGACAACACAGTTCCTGCACCATCTTCCGGGCCAAAACCCGGGATCTTCCGGACTGAGCTCGATGCCGCAGGCTTTCTCAAACCTTGCGCGGCTTACTGAGCTAAGCTCCGGGCTTGCGCGGGCGAAGCGGATTCGGCGCCACCTTCTAGGCCGAAGCCCAGGATCTTCCGGACCGAGCTCGATGCCGCAGGCTTTCTCAAACCTCGCGCGGCTTGCTGAGCTGTGCTCCGGGCGTGCGCGGACGAACTGGGTTCGACGCCACCTTCCAGGCCGAAGCCCAGGATCTTCCAGACTGAGCTCGATGCCGCAGGCTTTCTCGAACCTTGCGCGGCTCGCTGAGCTGTGCTCCGGGCTTGCGCGGGCGAAGCGGATTCGGCACCACCTTCCAGGCCAAAGCCCAGGATCTTCCGGACTGAGCTCGATGCCGCAGGCTTTCTCAAACCTTGCGCGGCTTGCTGAGCTGTGCTCCGGGCTTGCGTGGGCGAACTGGGTTCGGCGCCACCTTCCAGGCCGAAGCCCAGGATCTTCCGGACTGAGCTCGATGCCGCAGGCTTTCTCAAACCTTGCGCGGCTTGCTGAGCTGTGCTCCGGGCTTGCGTGGGCGAACTGGGTTCGGCGCCACCTTCCAGGCCGAAGCCCAGGATCTTCCGGACTGAGCTCGATGCCGCAGGCTTTCTCAAACCTTGCGCGGCTTGCTGAGCTGTGCTCCGGGCTTGCGTGGGCGAACTGGGTTCGACGCCACCTTCCAGGCCGAAGCCCAGGATCTTCCGGACTGAGCTCGATGCGGCAAGCTTTCTCAAACCTTGCGCGGCTTGCTGAGCCGTGCTCCGGGCTTGCGTGGGCGAACTGGGTTCGACGCCACCTTCCAGGCCGAAGCCCAGGATCTTCCGGACTGAGCTCGATGCCGCAGGCCTTCTTGTTGAAGTTAGAGAAGAGTGTTTAAAGTGAAGAAGCTTTGTTAGAGAAACTGGGAGCCTTACATTACTGGTAGTACATTCTCAGGTTCGAGGGGTTCCATGTCCGGGGGAACCTGGCACCTCCCAACTCTTCCAAGTAACATGCTCCGTGAGGGAGGGCTTCTGCTACCCGATAAGGGCCTTCCCAGTTGGGTGAAAGCTTGCCGCACTCTCGTGGCTGGGAGGCTTCTGCACGCCGGAGGACCAAGTCCCCGGGACGAAAAACCTTCGGTCGTACTCGGGAGTTGTAATATCTGGCTACACATTGCCGGTATGCCGCCATTCGAATTCGGGCCTTGTCCCTTGTTTCTTCGAGGAGGTCTAGGTTGAGCATCATCCTGGCCGGGTTTTCTGTCTCGTCGTATTGTTCTACGCGCAGCATGGGTATGCTGAGCTCGATCGGGATGACTGCCTCGGCCCCGAAGGCGAGGTTGAATGGGGTTTCGTCAGTAGCCGTCCTTGGGGTGGTGTGGTATGCCCAAAGAAAGCTGGGAAGCTCGTCGGCCCACCTGCCCTTGGCTTGGTCCAGCCGCGTGCGGAGGTCCTGAAGAATGGTCCTGTTCGTGACCTCAGCCTCCCCGTTGGTCTGGGGGTGCGCCGCCGAAGTGAAGCGATGCTTGATGCCGAGGTCGCTGCAGAAATCTTCGAACTCTCGACAGTCGAACTGGCGTCCGTTGTCGGTGACCACGGTGTGGGGGAGGCCGAAGCGGCAGACGATGGACTTCCAGAAGAACTTGGCGACGTTTGCTTCGGTGATTCTTGCCAAGGGTTCGGCTTCGACCCACTTTGTGAAGTAGTCGATAGCCACTATCAGGAACTTCCGCTGGCCGGACGCCGGCGGGAATGGGCCCAGGAGGTCCATCCCCCACTGGGTGAACGGCCAGGGGGCTGAGAGCTGAGAGATCGGGTTGGAGGGTTGCCGTTGTACCGTGGCGTGACGCTGGCACCGGTCGCACTTCTTCACGAAGTCGGTGGCGTCCTCCTTCATCGTCTCCCAGAAGTAGCCTTGACGAAGGGCCTTGTATGCCAATGCCCTGCCCCCCACGTGGTTCCCACAGATGCCTTCGTGAATCTCTTGGAGCACAAGCTGGGCTTCTGTGGGCCCAATGCACTTGAGGAGGGGATAAGAGTAGGACCTTCGATACAGCTGCCCGTCCATCAGGACAAACCGTACGGCCTTCTTCCTGATGAGGCGAGCCGCGTCTCGGTCTTCCGGCAGGGTGCCGCTGGTGATGTACGCAGCGTACTTGTCCATCCAGCCGGGCTCCTGGCTGACCTGATGGACCTCCGCCGGTACTTCGAGGCTTGGGACTTTGAGTCGCTCCACATGGGCGCGTCCCAGCATCGTGTCCGGCAGGGTCGCCAGCCGAGAGAGGGCATCCGCGCGGGCGTTCTCCCTGCGGGGGATATGGAAGATGTTGAAGCGCCGAAACTTGGACGCGCCTGCCTTGACGAGCTCCAGATACTTCGCCATCTGGGGGTCGTGAGCGACGTACTCCCCGGACACCTGCCCCGCCACGAGCTGGGAGTCAGTGAAGGCTCTGAGGTTGGTCACGCCCAGCTCGCGGGAGACCCTCAGTCCGGCGAGAAGTGCCTCGTACTCTGCTTGGTTATTTGTCGCGGGGAACTGGAAACGGAGCGCGCACTCGGCGACGACTCCGTCGCCGTTGGCAAGGATGAGCCCAGCTCCGCTCCCGCCGGAGTTTGAGGCTCCGTCTACATGGAGGATCCAGGCGTCCTCTCCGGGCTCGTTGGTGCCGACCTCCATCGGCTGGGCCGGGGAGTCCTCCTCGGGCTCCTTGCCCAAACCTGCGCATTCGACCAAGAAGTCGGCCAGCACCTGTGCCTTCATTGCCGACCTCGGTCGGTATGTAATGTCGAACTCGCTGAGTTTCAGTGCCCATTTGGCCAATCGCCCCGAGGTGTCGGGTCGGCTGAGCACCGCTTTCAGCGGTTGATCCGTCAAGACGGCGATGGGATGCGCTTGGAAATAGGGCCTGAGACGCTGGGCAGACACTATTAGCGCAAAGACGAGTTTCTCGGGCCGGGAATACCTGAGCTCCGCATCCCGGAGGAGTTTGCTGGTAGTACACCGGTCGCTGGATCCCGTGGTCGTCGGTTCGGACCAGGACAGAGCTGACGGCCTCCGGGGTAACGGCCAAGTAGAGGGTGAGCTCCTCCCCTTCCTCGGGCCTGGACAGCAGAGGTGGTGATGCGAGCGTCTTCTTCAACTCCTCGAAGGCCTGCTGGCATTCCTCGGTCCAAGCGAAACCATTCATCTTCCTCAGCACCTTGAAGAAGGGACGGCAGCGGTCCGCCGACCTGGAAATAAAACGGCTAAGGGCCGCAACCCGGCCGGTCAGCTGCTGCACTTGTTTCTTGGAGGCTGGCTGCTCCATGTCCAGGATGGCCTGGACCTTCTCCGGGTTGGCCTCGATTCCTCTCTGGGTCACCATGAACCCTAGGAACTTTCCGGCGGAGACCCCGAAGGCGCACTTCGCCGGATTCAGCTTCATCTGGTGGCGCCGGAGGTTGCCGAACGTCTCCGCCAGGTCGGCTACGTGGTCCGAGTCAAGTTTGCTCATTACCAGCATGTCGTCCACGTACACCTGCATGTTGCGGCCTATCTGGTCTTTAAAGACTTTATTGACCAGACGTTGGTACGTCGCCCCCGCGTTCTTGAGGCCGAAGGGCATCATCCTGTAACAGAAAGTCCCGCGGTCAGTTATGAAGGCGGTACGCTCTTCGTCCTCCGGATTCATCCGGATCTGGTTGTATCTGGAAAAAGCGTCCATGAATGACAGGAGACGGTGCCCCGAGGTGGTGTCGACCAGCTGGTCGATCTTCGACAGAGGGAAGCTGTCCTTCGGGCAAGCTCGATTGAGGTCGGTGTAGTCCACGCAGATCCTCCACTTACCGCTGCTCTTCTTTACCATGACCACGTTTGCTAACCAGCTGGGGTATTGGACTTCTCGGACGAAACCGGCGGCGAGAAGTTTCTCTACCTCCTCGTCGATCGCCTTCTGCCTCTCCATGGCGAAGCTTCTCTTCTTCTGGCGGACCGGGCGGCTGCCTGGGTCCACGTTCAGGCTGTGCATGATAATCTCGGGCGGAATACCCGGCATGTCGCCGCCGACCAGGCGAACACATCGACGTTGGCACGGAGGAACTCCAGCAGGCGGGTTCGCTCCTCTTCGGGGAGCTGGGCCCCGACTTGCACCGTCTTCAGGGGGTCCGAACCAAGGGGAAAGGAGAGCAGGCGCTCTACGGGCCCTCCCCTGGGTTCCTTTTCTCTCAGGTCGAGGTCCTCGACGTCGTGGGCGAGCTCTGCGCCCCTGGTGCCTGGGATTGTCTGTAGGCAGAGCGGGACTGGCTGAATCGTCCCCTTCATTTCCCGAACCCGAAAGGCGTGGGGAACTGCACCAGCAGTCTCCTTGTGGAGATGGTGGCGTCTAGTTGGTTGAGCCCGGGACGCCCAAGAATGGCGTTGTAAGGCGAAGGGAGCTTGACGACCGTGAAAGTTACCATGATGGTCGCCTGCCGAGGTGGGGATCCGGCGGTAACTGGGAGAGTGATTTCCCCTTCGACTCCCACGGAGTCCCCTGTAAAACCTACCAGTGGGGTGTGCACTGGCTTTAGCTGGTCGAGAGGCAAATTCATCCGAGAGAAAGCATCGTAAAAAAGTACATCGGCCGAGCTTCCGCTATCCACCATGATTCGATGTACAGGGTGTTTCGCGATGGTCATTTCGACCACCACGGCATCATTGTTTACATTGTCATTAGACTCCCCTCTTTTGGGAGGGATTACATTCTCCGGGACTTCCCGGGCTCTCTTCTCTGCTCGGCCGGATCCGCGCGAGATCATGCCCACGGGCTTCTCAGTTGGCCGATTGTCGATTGCAGGGACAGGTGGTAGGGCCGCGAGCGGCTGCTTCTCGGAGGGGGCCTCGTTCTTGACGAACTTCCTGAGGTATCCCCTCCCGATCAGCTCCTCGATTTCCCGCTTCAAATGGCGGCACTCCTCCGTGTCATGCCCGTGCTCGCGGTGGAATTGGCAGTACTTTGATTGTCTCGGGGGGCCCTCGGGTTCTGAGGTGGAGGTCGGCGGAGGTAGCGCTCGCCCTCGATTTCCATAAGGATTTTGGCTCGAGGCGCGAGGAGAGGGGTGTACCTTCGCTCGGGGGCAGACTCGGCCCTCGGCCTTGGGTTCGGGCGAGGGTCGGCTGATGGCCCGGGCCTCCGAGCTCCCGGGGCGTCCCTCGGGGTTGACTTCTTCAGAATCTTCCCGTCCAACTCTCGACGGGTGCGGTCAGCCTCCTCCGCTCGGATGTACTTGTGGGCGCGGAGGAGGAGCTCGGAATACGTCCTGGGCGGCTTCTTGTCCAGGGAATAGGTCAGGCGGGACGTCTTGAGCCCGCGCTTTAAAGCCAGCATAGCGACGGGCTCGTCCAAGCTGTAGATCTCCAGGGCTGCGGTCTTAAACCGGCGATGTAGTCTCGGAGCAGCTCCTGGTCCTGCTGGCGGATGGAGAAGAGACTGTCCACCTCCCTTGGCACCTTTCGACAAGCGTCGAAATGCGCCACAAACTTTCCTTCCAACTGCTGGAAGGAGCAAATGGATCCGGGCTCGAGACGGGCGAACCAAACTCGAGCGGCCTTCCGAAGGGTTGCAGGGAAGGCGATGCACAGAAGGGCGTCGGTGGCGCCCTGGACCCTCATGAGAGCTTTATAACTCTCCAAATGGTCCAGGGGGTCGGTGGTCCCGTCGTAAGGGTCCACCTGTGGCATGCGGAACCGTTTCGGGATCGGTTCCGCCTGAATTTCTTCGGAGAAAGGGGGGCGGGGGTCGTAGCCCGCCGGGTCAGCTGACGAGTTCTGCAGGTCGGCGAACCGTCGGGCGAACTCCGCCAACTTGCGCTCGTGCTCTTCTAGGCGCCTCTCGGCCTGGCGCCTGATGGCTTCATCGGTGGAGTCTTCCACCGAGGCTGCAGGTGAGGGGGGCGCCGATCGGTCTCGGCGCGAGGTCTGGCCCCGGCGTCGCTTGCTGCGATGCGCCGTTTCGGCCCCATCGGCCGGGGATCGACTCTCGTGATCCTCCGAGCCGGAATAGTTTCTCTTCGGGGGAGCTTGGCGGCTCCCTCGGGGTTGGAGATGGCTTGCGGATGGGACGGCCTGCCCTGGATTGAGCGCAGGCTCCCGTGCTGTCCCGCGACTCGGGCCGCGGGGGTCCCTGGCTGCGGCTGAGTGGCCAGGGACCGTTGCTGATGCTGAAGCTGTCGGACCGCTGAGGTCAAGGTCTGCAGCTGCTGGACGATGGCCGCAAGGGATCCGTCCGCCGGGGTAGGCTGCTGCAGAAGAGGAGGGGGAGCCGGAAGCTCCCGTTCGGGGGTGTGGCCCCCCGGAGGGGAGTGGGCTTCTCCCACACGGCTGGTGGACGCCTCGCGACCACGAGTGACCACCATTGCTGGAGAGCGCGACACCTGCAAAAAGCTAGTTCCCTCTGGGGGTTAGTGTCCTCACCCCCTACCTGGCGCGCCAATCTGTTGCCGCTCTCGTCGCCGCGCCTGTGCCGAGGACCAACCGATCCTCCCTGACCGCCTGGCAAGGGAGCCTCCCTTCCTGCGAGAAACCTGCAACAAAGGGGTTAGAGGACCCTGGCCGGGGATTCCGGCGAGGGGGCTCCGACGGTCAAGTCAGTAGACGACGAGGAGGAACAGACTCTTGCTCCCAGGCCCTCTAAAGGGTCCCAGGTTTGGAGAGTTAACTAGTGAAGGGAAAGCGCCGGGGACCGGAATCTCGGCTGGGCCTGCCTGCCGAGCTCGCGTCCAGTATTCCCCTCTCGGGATCTCTGGTTTCTTCCTCGAAGCGAGGCCTTGTGCCGGTGCTTCCCTCTTGTCCCAGGCTAGTTGGCTTACCTTGCAGTCTCCGGATCCTTCCCTCTTTATCTCCCTCCGTCGTGTGCTTGTCCTTTTCCTCCTCGAAAACTCCTCCCCCCTGTCTTCCTTTCTTTTCCCTTTTTGGTGAAGGAAGCCAGGCGGCTTTCCGACCTCGTCCGCCGGGCCCAGCAGGGAGAAGGCAAGGACAGAAGAGAAAAGGAGGGAGGGCGGCGCTGGCAGAGCGGCCAGTCGTCAGGCCTCGGGCTTCGTGAGAGTGCTCTTTTCCCCGAGCATGGGCGCCATCCGTTTACGGGGCCTGTTCCGTCAGGATCGGATCTCTCGACTGCGGGACCTGTCGGGCCAGTGTAAGTCACGTTCCGCGTGCCGCCGCCCTCCGTACGGGACGCCATCTGGGGTCGGTACGGCCCGAGGGATGGCCTCGGGACCCGTCGCTTTCCCCCGGGGGCCTCTCCGTACGAGCGGTCTGACTTCGGCTGAGTTGGACCTGTCTCCGGGGGCCGACTGGCGAGAGGCGAGAGATCGGCCGACCTCGGCTCAGGTGGACCCCTCCGGGGTGGACACCTGGCGAGGTGGCAGAAGATCGCCTGGCTTCGACCGAGGTGGACCCGTCTCCGGGCGGCCACCTGGCGTAAGGCGGGGGTCAGCCGACCTCGGCCTAGGTGGACCCCTCCTGGGTGGACACCTGGCGAGGTGGCAGAAGATCGCCTGGCTTCGGCCGAGGTGGACCCGTCTCCGGGTGGCCACCTGGCGCAAGGCGGAGGGTCAGCCGACCTCGGCCGACCTCACACGGGGCGGACTCCTCCGAGCCCGGGCGCAGATGAGTTGGTGGGGGAACTTCGCGCCGAACTCGACCTCGGCGGGAGCCGTTTGCTTCAGACAGTATCGGGCGGTGCGGTCTTGCCGACCCCAGCCTTGAGGACGTGGCGCTGATTCCGGCATTAAAACTCATACGTGGCTCGCTCGCATTCGGCGATACCTGAGCCTGGCCACGTCACTGTCATGGCTGTAACAGTAGCCATTATGACTCTGATCGCCATTCTCTCTCCAGGTGATAGCATGACGGCTGCCAAACCCCCAATGAACCAAAAGTTTCCCTTGCATGGAGGATTCCCTAAGAATTATAAGGTCTAAGGGATGAACCCACATTCAGAAAGAATCGACTCAATGAGGAATCATACGACTCAGCCCATCACCGAAGTCAACAGCTCTACCAAAGCCAAGTTCAAGGACTCCACACTTAGGAAGTCCCATAACATCCACTGGAAAAAAGGGAAAACATTCATTAATCTAGGAGAAACCATCAATTACATGCCATCCCTCTTAACCAGAAAGGAAAAAGAAGAAGTACAAAGCTCGAAGCCTATCGAGCCCCTACGGATTAGCCAAGGAAGCCCCGGGTCAGCAAAATGGAGGATCTCATCAATTTGAGCAGGGAGGATCTCTTCAATCTGGGCCAAGGTCAAGGACCCTTCGGTCTGAACCTCCTCTTAAGTTTGAACTGAGATTGCCAGATTGGCCACGACCAACTCCTCGGCTATGACCGGGACTTCTTCATTTTAACTCGGCATCTCTCAGCCTCAGCAGGGACCCCGATCTCTCCCTCTTCTTCCTCCTCAATCTCATACGCAGGGACACCAGAAAGGTCGAGATCAAGGAAGGCCTCACCAACCTTAGCGAGTCCGTCGTTAAAGCCATACTGATAACTGAACAGGCTTGCTTCAATTACTTCCTTCTTGAACTGCGAAGACTTTTTAAAGTCTTCGACGGCTTTAGCTGCCTGCTCTCTCATGGCTTCAGACTCTCTCGCAGCCGCTTAGACCTTCAGAGTTGCCTCTTCGGCCTTCGAAGATGCCTCTTCGACCCTCCTGATCACCTCCTCAGCCATCCTAGCCAAGCCTTCGGCCTTCTCCTATTTTTCCTTAACAGAATGCTCCAAGGAATGTACCTGTTTCTTCTTCCTCCTTAACTTCGCCTCCTGCTCAGAGATCTTCAATTGAACATTCTTCAGTTCACCCTTCAGATCCTGAACCTCAACGTCCTTATGGGTGAGCCGATCCTCCATAAACAGCTTTAGTTCCTCGGCCACCTCTTATTCGGCTTTGGCTACCTGAAGCTCCTTCTTCAAACCATGAAGGATGCTGTCAACGCTCCCCAGACCCTCTTCCAGGAAGGTGACGTCGTAGAGCAGCTGTACCAATAAAACGAGACGTGAAATTGGTCATGAACTAAATGGCTCGTCGGACACAAAAGAAACGATGAAGACCCTACCTGTAATAAAGAGGAAAAAGCAGAATCGGACACCTTGGTGAGGCTCCGACCCTGGATGACTGCCAAATTGTGGGACAGTAGAATGTCCTTCAGTACCTGCCTAGCTACGGTAGGAACTGTAAGACCCCCCGTGATGGAGAACTTCGAGGGGTCTGCTGGACGACCCCTACCTAGAGGAGCCCTCCAGACATACTCCTCTTCGACTTGTGGTGCCTTGCCCCTATCCACCGCAGGGTTCAAGGCGATGGTACGTCGGCCACCGGGGATGGACTCCCTCTAATCTGAATCAGAGAGTCGACCCTTGACAAAGACTCAGCCAGCAGAGGCCCTTCCGAAGCCTCCATCATCGGTACCCCGTCCCCTCCAGACGTTCCTCTGGAGGACGAAGCGCTTCTACTAGGATCATCCCCCTGGACCTTCTTCCGGACCTCTGATCCCGAAGGGGGAGCCTGGGCTGCCTTCCTCTTGGAAGACTAATGAAGCCAGTCCAAGTCAGGCCTCATCCTGCCACCTACAAACAAAAATATCTTTCAGAATCAACTGGACCACAGAGCTACCAAAAGAGAAAAGCCAAAAACCTCTACTGCTTATACCTAACATGGGGAACTCGTTGATCCCCGCAAGGTAGAGATTCCTTTCCTCTAACAGTTCACGGATGGAAACGGCCTCCGAATCAAATAGTAAGATGTAATCGGATTGGTCGGCCGCCAGAACCTTCTTCCCAATATTAGCATCCAAGCGTGGCTCCCTCCACTCGCTATTAAAACTCCATGGTTGAGCGGAAGAGACAAAAACAAAATTGGGCTTCCACCCATGGATAACATTGGGCATGTCCCTCATAATTTTGCGACCAGGACGAGGGCCGATAACCCACCATTCGTGACCGTGAAAATCTCTCTTCAGAACAAAGAGGGAAGTGAATAAATTGGTCCCAGGCCTCATGTTAGCTATGTGACACTGGACCAAGAACCCGCAGATATTCCGAATACTATTCGGAGTCAGTTGCGCGGGCACAATCTGATACATGTGAAAGACCTTGACGAGGAAAGGGTGCATCGGAAAGCGAAGACCAGCCTTTAAATGATCTTCATACACAGCGATGTATCCAGCGGGAGGCCTATTTACCCGCTCTTCAGACATCGGGAGTATCAGAAGAAACCCTTTGGGAACATGGTAGTGCTCCCAAAGGTGGGCTATCTTCCCCGACGAAACGGAACTAGGAACTAGCTTCGGACTCATCACATCACCAGTACTGAAAGGCCCAACCTCCCCCTACTGGCGACTCGAACTCCTACGGACTGAGCCATGGTGGAAAAAAGAAACAAGGAAGGACCAGAAGGATCCTACCGGCGGAAGAGATTGATAGCCGGAAGTAGGAAAAGCTGGGCCAAAGGTAAAAGTAAACAAAGATAGAGAAGCTTCCTCAGCCAATCCTCACCTTCCCCTCATAAAGGGACAAGAAGACTCCAGGATGCCTCCTCGAAGGAAGAGACCATATCTCTCTCTCTGAGTCCACCACGGACATCGGAGACCGATACAAAACTCCAAATAGCCCCAAGCTGACTTGACGCGGAAAGGACCGAAGGTCATAATCCACTTGACACCAATCAACGGTGAAGATGAAGCTCACATCTTTTCCAAGGGACAGGGAGAGGCCACAACCTCCATCCAAATCCCAATGAAAAGATTGGCTGAATCGCCACAAAGTAGAAAAAGGAGGGGCGACCTCTTGATCGACCCGTTCCCTTTCCACACTCCAATTAGAGAATGATAGATGTCCTCTACCTGATCCTTGAATCAACCGGCAGTTATGGCGAACAACCAATCAGAGATTTGACAATCATTAGCCGCACCTCTCCCTAGAGGAAAATGATATTCCGGCAATACTCACACTCTTCGAGACAAATCATTGCTTCGAAAACTGAGAGTGGGAGGCAACTGTTAGGATATGTCGGTTCAAGCGTAAATCAACCACCGGTTCGACCGGTCGTGCACTCCTTCTCGAACTAGACACCTCGAACCAAAGCGCCCGGAGGAAGCCAAGTGACTAACGGGCAGGGCGATGATGTGATCTTTGGATTCAACCGAAAACATGATTTTCGGCCCCAGCCGAAGACGTAACCTTGGGCCCCGATTGAAGACATAATCTTCGACCCCAGCCGAAGACACAGTCTTCGGCCTTAGCCAAAGGTACCGGCCCGAAGGTAAATCAAAACGAAGACATCTCAGAACGAAGACATCTCTCCAATCAAGCAACGGCCACTCTTGAAGAAGAGGTCCGAAGGCAGATCTCCAACCAATCTCAAATCCACACGAACGTGGACATAATGGTTACAATCAGCTGCCTAACTATCACTTCCAAATTATAACTACGTCGAAGTGGCCACATGGCCACTAACTCCAATCGTAATGCCTCCGGCTTGACCGGAACCGCTCAACAACCATTTACGGTTACGGGCAGAGGGGAATCAATTAGCTTCCATCGTAACCATAGGAAAGGGGACAAAGCCGTAGGTCGAGTCAGCCGATATAAATACTGGTAAGAGGGGATACTCGAGGTAGGCACAACGAGACCCTAAAAAAACTATAGTTCCTTTCTTCGCTATCTCCCTCCTCAGAATCCTTCCCATTCTGTTGCTGGAATCCGCCTCTGACTTAAGCATCAGAGTGTCTCTCGCAAAGAACATCCGACCAGGGATCTATTTTGCAGGTGAACCAGGGGAGCGAACCTGTGATCCGGTAGTTCTGTCCGGTCAAAAAAAGAATTCTACGCCAACAGGTTCTATTGTTGACTCGATGATACAAGTGCTCTAAATCGACATTCAAGCCTTTTATATATATATATATATATATATATATATATTAAAAATTTATATTTAAAATTCGACCCATGATCAAGTTAATATTAAATTTCAAACTTTATTTAATTAAAAAATAATAATATTCAAAATAATTCGATTCAAATATTAAATTATAATTAAAAATATAATTAAAAATATTTTTAAAATATTAAATTAATATAGTTTTATTAATTAATATAATATTTTAATATATATATATATATATTTATAAATTTTGAGTAAAGTACATTGCTATTCAAGATTAATTCAGGTTTTAGAACAATTAAGCTAAGCATAGCCTGAAGGGTTCGTTTGCACCACTGCCGTGGAAGGCAAGAAGGAGAAATATTTTTAAAATATTTGACAAGATGATGATGATGCTGTCGTCCTTCCGGTTTGCCAACTGTTGAGGAAGTACTCCATGTAGTCATCCCCTCGCTTCATCATTCTACTTTCCCTTTGGGCCCTTCACCATTCCCTCACCCGTCTTCCATGGGCGGTGAAATCCCAATCCTCCCGCGAACCCATCAAGCAGAGGAGATGTGCACGTAAGACTCTCCCTTGGCTCCTTCGCTCTTCCGAATACGTACCAGCATTTCCAAATCCATGGCCTTGTTCTACCCCCTTGCCCTCTCTGCGTTGTCCTCGAAATGTTGTCTCTCCACCAAACCCCACTTCACTCGTCCACCCCGGAGGAATCTCTCCTTAGTTGTGACAAGATGTTCTCCAGATAAAGGAGAAGGGATGGTGGGGTCTGCTGCGGTAGAGGCGAAGGTGGAGAGGAAGAAAGAATCCCCTCCTTCCGATCTGGAGGAGAAGAAGTTGGAGGAGGGGAAGAAGGTGTCTCCTCTGGATTCTAATGCTACTGCAGTGAAGGTGGAAATACCCAAGTTCAAGGACCCGAGATGGGTGGGAGGAACCTGGGATTTGAAGCAGTTCGAGAAGGGTGGCAAGATTGATTGGGATGCTGTCATAGATGCTGGTGAGACTCTAGTTAGAATTTAAATTGCTTCTTTTACAATTAGATTATAACCAAGTTTGACATATGTTTTTTTTCTTTCTTTCAAGCAAAAGTTTAATTTTTATCCATGGATTCTCGGGTTTTTAAATTTTGGTTTATTTTACTTATCCTTCATCTTGGTAGCTTATTTTAAAAATATATATATATTTGATTGTTTTCTATAAGAACTTGATTTGACTTAAGATTTTCTTTGATGAGTTTTCTTAATTGCGATTGGACACTAGTTTTGAGAGAAGAAAAAGGGCACTCGTGATACCCTTGTAGTTGTTCCTTGTAATTATCAACGACCCGCAAAATTTTCTGAAATATTATGAGAGTTTAAGAGGTATATACAATTTTAAAGTTGTATTAGATGTTGAATAATCCTTTGATTGGGCTAGGATTTTCACAAAGTAGATAATAAAATCTCTCACCATAACTGTATTACATGTTTCATCATTTGATAGTTAAAAGAGCTTAAAAAATCTTAATTAGATGAAAGGCTTTTAACCGTATGATGTCTAATGTTTTCATAGCTAGAGATATGTATAACAAGCCTTTGCAGATGACATCCTTGACAATTGATGAAAGGTTGCCATGTATGGATCCTCTCTTCTAAATCAACTAAGACAAGGAAGTCCCATGGTGCCAACCATGACTCCGGGTCATGTGGATGCATTCTCTGATTATCTATCTCCCCACTAGGTTAGGACATTCCCTTCTTAGTGGCCCTTCAAAATGAGAACCTTCAAAAGGAACAAAAAGTGAGGAAAAGAGTTAAAATGATACTAAAAGTGCAATATCTGCTCAGTGATTAATAATGAATGAAAAACTAGGAAGTGAGAGGCATCAGATACTGGACAAGAAGGATTCAGGGAACCACTTGGCTGAAATTCTCAAATCTCCATCCAGAAATTTAGAAGCCCTATGAATGCAAATATGGTAGTTAGGAAATTTTTGAGTAATGCAAGATCTTGGAATAAAAAAGAAAGAGTGAAGGATTAGGAATCCCCAAGCCAGTAGGAATTTCCTCGTAGATTTTGAATCAGGGCTTCATCCTTTGCACCCAAGCCAAGAGTTGCAATCCTCCATGTAGAGTGACCTTGCAACAGGGTTCATTTATGTACAGGATGAAGAGGGAAGAGATCACAAGATAAGGTGCATAGAGGCATTAGAAAATGGAAGAAAACAAGGAAACGGTATGTAAAGGGAGAATGAAATAAAAAAATTAAGTTTTTATTATATAATCAAACCAAAGAAAAAGAAAAATATTCAAGTTGACACAAAGCAAACATGTCAGTTTAGACCAAAGCAGATAAAATATGCACTGGTTAGAAATAAAAGAGAATTCAAAATTGCACAAACATGTTGATGCTTCAATTTAACCTGATACATATATATGATGAAACAATTATGGATTTTTTATTTTAATTTCAAAATTAAATGAAAGTTTCAAAATCATGCATGCTATCCATGGATCATTTCAATAGACACATTAAACAGATGTCCGTGTGAGGAGGAATGTTAATTCGCAGGTTTTGGGGAAAATTTACTGACTGGTACTAGTAATGCTGCGGTTAAGCTGACACATACTAACTATGTATCGGGAAGAAGGGTTGAGGATGAGCCAGAAAACGAAATTTGGAACTGACATATTCTAGCTGTGTGAGTTTAAGTTGATAAATACTTTTAGACTGGAGGCTTTCTTTCTTTTAAAATGTTTGTAGGAGAAATGGACAAAAACTAAGCATCTCAAAGTAGTTTTTGGGGCTTGAAATGGACAACGAAACAAAAGGGCCAAAAACTGCATCATGTGCTTTAACGACACATGGGTGGCCCTATAGAGCATCCAAGAGTGGGGTTTTTATAAGGAGAAGCCAACCGCAAAATTAGTGTTAAGATCTGTAAAATTATTACATGCTCTGAGGATTGCATGTGCTATTACTAATATGTTTTATTGTTTGAGATGTTTTTGCCAATTGCTTCTGGGCCTAAACATCAACCATCCACTTCTTTCATCCACCTGATACCAGCATTGGTGATGCTATATATTTAAAATGATTTTCAAAATTTTGCGGTAACATCAAAGTCTGACCTTTCACCTCAGGAATAATTAGTGACTGGGGGACTCACAGCTGGTACCAAATACTTAATTTGGATGAAGGGCTTCATGGTTATGGTTATGTATTTCTGATTAGAGTGATAATATGCCTTAGTTCCTAGTCTTAAGGGTATGTTACAGATAGTTTTGCCATTGTTTCTTCATCACTTTAACACATGCTATATGATTCAGTTATGTAGTATCCTCTTGATTCTGTTTTCATGAGTGAGACTATTATTAACTGAAGTTCTTTGAACATGGTTTTATGATTACGGATGTTTATGCAAGTAATACATTAATATCCCTGCCATTCAATAATCTTAGACAGAAGCTGAACTTTATGTATCAGTTCTTAGCCATCTTCATGCCTGTTCAATTAGTTATCTTAGTTCTGCTTTCTCCTTGTCTTCCATGTTTCTTAATTTCCTTCAAACGTTTATATGAAATATAACAATCTTTTGTTAATCTTTGTCAAACTATTATAGATACTATCACAATCAACCATTGACAAATCCTGCTGGTGATGGTAACATGCAGTTCTAGGGAGTCCCTGGTCTCCTGACCTATTGTTTTGTCAAATGTTGGACTGCACCATATCCCCTATGGTACTTTATCATGTAGATTTCCTCTCAAAATACACTATAAGAAATATGTGACAAAGAAATTCTTCCTGGCTTTATTAAGAATTATTAGTGCCAAACAAACTTGATGAGAAGAAATATAGATTAAAATCCTTTTATTAACATTGCTGCTTTCAGTAAGGAAGGAAGGGTGATTGTGTACTTGTCTTGGACATCTTTGAGCTTTGGAAAGGCCACAAGCATATCCATCACTAAAACTGAGAACATCATTCCAACCAGATTTAGCAGGCTCCGTTCTGTTGAAGATCCTATCTTTGTAACATCATTTTGGGAAGCTTGTCCATTGTGGCGCATGCTATGACAAATCCAAATATGGAAATGAGCATAAGCAATCATGTTTGGCAAAAAGCTTTTTATGCAGTACTTCCAGGAAGTTGAACTAGAATTAAAATTGTGAGTTTCTTAACTTGACTATTTAATTATACACCATGGTTTGATGTGGTTTGAGAAGTTATTTGCTGTATGAAATAAAGTTTTACTAGCGGGAGCAGCAGGGTTTGATGCATATAGCTTGATTCATGAAGATATTTGTTGCATGAATGCTGCGCTATGACTCAGAGCATACACTGGATTGATTAATTGTTAAAAGACAAGAATATTAAATTATAAGCCAATTCTAAAAATTCATAGTGTCACATTTTTTTGTTAATGGACATTTGTTTGTAAAATACATCTCACATTTGACATCATGTCCTATATTTTAGAGACCAGGAGGAGAAAATGGCTTGAAGATTATCCTGAAGCATCTAGCAATGAAGAGCCCATAATCTTTGATACTTCGGTTATACCATGGTGGGCATGGATCAAAAGGTTTCACCTTCCTGAAGCTGAAAGACTTAATGGTTGGTTGTTGTATGTCTTCTGAAATTTTTATATCATTGGCTTTAACATTTCTATCTCAATACACATCCCAACATCTGCAATTATGCAGGCCGTGCTGCAATGATTGGGTTTTTCATGGCTTATTTGGTTGACGGTTTAATGGGCTTAGGTCTTGTTGATCAAATGGGGAACTTCCTCTGTAAAACTCTATTGTTTATAGCAGTAGTTTGGGTGCTGCTAATTAGGGAAAATGAAGATATTGAAGAACTGAAGAAAATTCTTGACGAGACAACAATCTATGACAAGCAATGGCAAGCAACTTGGCAGGATGATACTTCTAGTGATTCAAAGAAATAGACTGAATTTTCCAGAAGAAGTTTCTTCATATGTTGTGCATTTTCACGTTGTAACTTCTCTTGTTGCAGTTAGACCTGATATCTTTTGTGATCCAACTTTCTTCTTTTTCCAAGACAATTGTACTATTATGCTCGGAGTTCAGTTAGTGCTATAAATCTTTGTTTCTTTCAAAGATCAATTTCTCAATGCTACCGACCCAACAAATCTTGGCATCTAGATCCTGCTGCCTTTTCATTATTATGATTCTTTTCAGGTAAATGCTAAAATTTGATGCTTTGTTTGTGATATACTGCAAGACCTTCTGGCTACTTTTGGAATTGATATGAGCAGTAGCAATGTGATTTTAGATATTGGTGGTTTGGCGAATGCAAAACCCCCTTCGCATATGGTAAATATTCAATTGCATTTAACATGGTGCTTGAAATAACTCTCATTGGATTTCATGTTCTTTTGTAATCTCTATATTTCTGAAACAATAATTTTTCACGCCGATGGCCAAGTCCTACTGTCATTTCAAATGCATCTAGGACTTCACCATGGATCAAAATATCAGTTCATAGCTCGCTGATATTTCTGAAAAGAATGCTGAAGACATAGCATTCTTCCATGGCAGATAGAGATAATGCGACTATTCTGATTGAATTTATCTGTAACTGTTGGTGGAATGTAGAAAAGGGTTGATATATGAACGTTGACTACTAGGAACTACCTTGTTGACAATCGTCCCTGCCAAAGGAGAATGCTAATTGCTAAGCTCTTTTGCTAATATTTGTCCAACCGTTACAAAATAGCGTCGCAACCAACCAGTCTCAAATCATGCAGGTAATGGTAACATCCAGCTCTAGAGTCTATAGCCTCTTGGCCTATTGTTTTGTTCGAAGATTGCATTCCTTCAATACTAGGCTATACATTTTTAATTTAGTTTTTGGAGAAATTATTAGGTGAAATGAATTTTATTCTTTTTCTTTTTTTTATAAAATGGTACGGAATGATTTCATCTCTTTTAATTCTGTCTCGGCAGTGTAAAAAAAATATACCGTCCAATATGTCATGTAAGTCTTGCTTTTTTAATGCACATGTAATGTCATGGTTTTATCTTTTCGTTAAAAATTTTGAATAATGAAAATAATCATTTTTTTTAAAAAAAAATTGTCTTTAATTATGATATCTTATTAATAAGGATATAGCATCTTGTTCACAAACTTATGGGATGTCATAAAAAAAAGATATTTTTATTATTTAAAATTTTTAATGAAAAATAAAATGCAAACATTAAATGTATATTTGAATAACGAAAATGCTCTTTCCTTTATGACATTCGTGATCAAATTTATGAACAAGATATTATAATCCTGTTTACGAGATGTCAAAAATCAAGAAATACTTTCATCATTAAAAAAATTTTAACAATTTTTAATGATAAAAATATTTTTTAATTTTATAATATTTTATGAACATGATTATGACACTTTATTCATCGGAACGTTATAATCTAAGATACCATAATCCGAAGGTAGGATATTATATTTTTTTCATAAAAAAATATTTTTATTATTTAATATTTTTAATAAAAAATAAAATTATAAATATTGGATGTATGTTGGAAAGTAGGATATGCCTGGTCTAATCAGGCAATTTTTTTAAAAATATATAATTAAAAAAAGTTTACAAAAATAGGTTTTTAAAAGTATATTTACCAAAATATGTGGCACGTGATAGGGAAGGACGCGTGGCACTCCTGCTTAGATGCGTGGCAGCTTACTTGGATGCATGGCAGCGGGCTTGTCCACGTGGTGTTGCAGCATGGTGAAATCGTCTTTGACAAAGATGACTTCACTGAGAAATCGTCTATGCCAAAAATGATTTTACTGAAAAATCATCTTTGCCAAAGATGATTTCAAGCCAATTCGTATTAAGCTCTACGGTCCCATTTTTTTTTGTCTTCGTTCGATCCCGATTTTGGTCTTCATTCGATCCCGATTTTGGTCCTCGTTCAATTGTGAGGGTGCGGCCATAGTAGGAGTTTTGGTCTTCATTCGTCTGTTCCTTATTCCAGGTCCCATTAGCTACTTTATTTTTTTTATCTTGGTTTCTTCCTCCCAGCCCCTCTTCCCTGGTTCTACGGAGTCCAAATTCCACCACGGTCCCATGTCATCAAGGTATCGATCCCCCTGTCCCCCTCTAGCTTTTTTTTTATTTTTTTATTGGTGGTTCTTTTTCTCCAGATCCAGCTTCTAGTACAAATTGGTCATCTATTCCGGTCCGTGTACAATCTGGCCCTATTTGATCCTATCTTAAAAAAAAAAAATTATCATCCCATCCGGTTAGTGCAAGTAAGTTTTTTTTTGCTTGATTTTATTATATCATATAATTTATAGTTGATTGAATTTTTAAATTTAATTTTGTATATGTTAATTTAATTTTAAGAATTTAATATTCAGGTATGATGGTGTTTTAATTTTTTTTGTCATAAATTTATTTTGTATTTATTATTTGATAATTTGCATGGTTAGTGTTTATATTATGATTTAATCTTTGAAAAATGATATTCTGTATAGGTAAATTAATCTTTTAATTTAAAAAATGATAAAATAGTATTAATATTTGAAGGATGATTAGGTTAATTAATTTATGTAGTAAATAAAATTTAAAAAGATAGTTTATATATTTAATGTAGAATATGAAATTATTATAATTAAAAAATGTAGATGAATTTTTTAAGATATAAAAAATTCAGTAAGTAATTTTTAAAGATGTAAATAATTATTAATTTTTTTGTTATGAATTAATAATTAAATTGATTTTTGTATCGTAGAATGAAATTAATTAATTAATTAATTATAAATGAGAATTAATGATATGAAAGTAATATAGTAATATAGATATAAGCATTTAATCATGATATACAATTATTTGATATGTATAATATAAATTAAATATGATGTTATAAATAAACATTTAAAAATATTAAATTTTATAGTATGTAAATAATGAAATAATTAAAAATAAGTTTGTTTTGCTACATAAATAAATTATTAATTTATCATAAAAGTTATTAACATATATGGTGTATTAAATAATTTATAAGAAAATTTAATATTAAAAGAATAATGGTATGCTAAAATTTATTTTATAAATAAAAAATGTTATAAATATGAAATTACAATGGTTGACAAATTTAGTAAGTAATATGTATTGAATTACTAAAATTAATTTATTATGGATTAATCATTAAAATTATTTTATTCCTATAAAATTGAAATTATAGTTAATTATGAGTATATAAATATATAAGAATAATATATTAATATAGATAGGCGTAATTAATGTAGTAATACAAATAATTCATATGTTTAATATAAATAAAGTATGATGTTAATACTAAATAAATAAAATATATAAATATTAATAGCATGTAAATAATTATTTAATTAAAAATGAATTTGTCATGCTATACAATTATTTTATTAGTTTATCAATAATGTTAATAACATAAGCAACATATAAAATTAATAATAAAGAAATTAATTTAAAATGAATAATAGTATAATAAAATTTTTTATATAAATATAATACATTACAAACATGATATGATTTATTTGATATAAATAAAATATCATACCTTTACTAATTATTTAAAATGTATGGATATTTATAGCCTGTAAATAATTATTTAATTAAATATGAATACATGGTGGTATAAAGTTAATATATTAAATTATACATGAATTTAATGATTATCTATAATTTGTAAATATTTAGAACATATAAATAATTTAATAATAAAAATTAGAGAGTTATGGTATATAAATAAATTATTAAGTTATGAATGAAGTTGTTAATTTATATGCTATATTATTCATATTATCAATTTATTCATTAAAAATTTAATCATAGTATAGAAAACAAATATTTGAACGGAAATAATGGAAATATGTAGTCTACATGTTTGTAGTTTTATTTTTTTTATTTTGTAGATGTGCAGCATGAATATTTATAGCATGTAATATATAGAAATTGGTTTCATTGACGTAATTATATTTGAAAAATATTTTTTAGGTTAATCATTCGATTTTCTATATATATTTTTATAAAACTTACATTGCATTGAACCGTAAACCCGTCAATTGCTTAATATACATATTCTATAGTATCCATACACTTTTATAAATTTATACAAATCTGAGAATTATGTACATTAATCAATTGATTGTCCAATTTGGACAGTTTGAAAATTGTAAATAATTTTACGGATCATCTTACAGTAATCAAACAATATGCAATGAAGACCGAATAAAATTTCAAGCATCATTTTTCTTTTATTCTCTGCATATATAAATATTTATATGTGGGGAACTAAGAAAAAATATTATCGAAATTTTATTCGGTCTTCATTGTATATCGTTTGATTACTGTAAGTTGACCTGTAAAATTAATACAATTCCTAAATATGATAGGACATATCTTTACCTAGTAGTTGGTGATAAGATGCATTTATAATTTAAGTCATCATAATCTCCATACATAGATAGTAATTTAATAATATATTAAAATCTATATTTATGTATTTAATAAAATAATTATATTTTTAATTTCATTATCATATTATTTATTTAATTTAATTTGTTTTTTATGATGTCAATATAAATTTTAAGAAGGTTATCTCTAAATATATTTTGTTTATTAAATATGTAGGGTATAATGGGAGAAACAATCATGGCATTATGTTATACTAATAGTTCTATGATTAATGAAAAATATGGGATTGAGTACAACCAAGAATCAAAAAAGGCAATTAGAGTTAATTCTAGTATGACATTCGAAGTGTTAGAGAACAAAATATGCAGAGTTTTCCATATTGATAGAACTGAAAAAAATATTGATCATCTATATATATCCATAAGTTGTCCAGTCGATATTTGTAAAGTATGAACTTATTCCACTGATCGATGATGAAGACATAGAGATAATGTTTTCAACTATCAGTTTACATCCATGTATATCGGATGCAGAGTTGTATATAGATATCCAAACTGTTGAAGCTCCTGAACCTGTTTACGAACAGGATGATTATGATATAATCGAACAGGTTATTTCATACTGTACTCTGAACATCGTACATAATGATGTGAAAAATATTAGTTCAATATTTATTGAAGACCCATTACATACGGTGGATAGTATTAAACTAGAAAGTAATATTTGAGAAGCATCAATATATACAGTTGCTGATGATACGGTGTATGGAGATAATCAACTTTTTAATAAGAATGATAATGAAAGTGAACATAATTTGGATAATGAAGCTAATGAAGCTGGTACTTCACAACCTGGACGAAGTCTAGAGGACACCACTGTTCCAAACTATTCTGCATTTGAAGCTCCATCTAGAACATTCACTCAGATTGATTAGAATGCTACGAATGTGTCCATATATTCTTCATTTCATGAATAAAATATTATAGAGCAAAGGGACGAGGAATTATGTAAAGGATTTTGTTTTATGGATAAGGTAGAATTATAGACTGCAGTAAAGTAGTATTCTGTTGAAAGATATCATAAATTCAAGATTATTGAGTCAAATCCAAATCTATGGCTTATAAAATATAAGAACATAGATTCGAGATGTCAGTGGATGGTGAGAGCTATTAAATGTCATGATTAAACATCATATTTCATAGATGTTTTAAAGTACATCAATTATTTCTGTTATTTATGTGATGTTTATTTATTAATTATTACAACTATACTCATATTGTTTCCATTGTTTAAATTTTGTTGAAGTGTCAGGACAAGATTTGGTTATTGCTTCAGGAGTGCTATCAGATGTTTATGGTTCATGTCATTGCTTTGTATTATATTTGTTGGATTATAATATATTTATATGGTTTGTAATGTATTATTGTATCATGTCAATACTTTGTATTATGGTTGATGTCATTACTGTTTGCACATGATTTTG
The DNA here is from genome assembly GCA_021397845.1 of Areca catechu. Lineage (NCBI taxonomy): Eukaryota > Viridiplantae > Streptophyta > Magnoliopsida > Arecales > Arecaceae > Areca > Areca catechu. Next base: position 40,372,306 of record CM038053.1, on the reverse strand, counting down.
TATTATATTTGATCTGATGATTTTTTGTAATTAACTTTTTTAAAAAAATATTATGTTAAGTGATGTTTGTGATTGCTTATTTTAATTTCTTTGAGTTATTGTATATCATAATTATGAATCCTGGTCCTTCATATCATAGTGTACTTTACGATCAGGATTCACATAGATCATCTCTTGTTTGGGAGGGATAGGATACTCCTGTTTTGCACTATCGACGTCGAGAGATGGTTATGCGCACATCGATACCGCTCAATCGATGCATATTGCCTTTATTGATGTAGTCTGGATTTTATGGTCTTGCATGTATTGGATTTATTAGATTAGACTGGCATTTGATCATCACTCTTGTCAAGCACTGGCACCCCGAGACACATACTTTTCATTTCTTGTAGGGAGAGTGCACTATCACCCTCCAGGATATTGTTATATAGTTAGGTTTGCTAGTTGATGGTCTACCGGTGACAGGTACTACACAGATAGACTGGGAACAATTTTATCATGATTTATTAGAGGTTATTCCACCACACGGTAGATTCCATGGATCACGATTGAGCCTGGTCTAGCTTACCGAGCATTTTCAGGAGTTAGCTTTTGATGCCAACGAGATAGCCATACAACGCTATGCTTGAGCATATATTTTACAGCTGATGGATTGGAGTTTATTTATGGATAAATCTGGGAATATAATGCATCTCATGTTTCTACCCCTACTAACGGACTTGGAGACTACTGGACAGTTTAGTTGAGGTAGTGCAGGGCTCGCATGGCTGTATAGAGAGATGTGTAGGGCGAGCAGGATAAATGCTACTGATATTGCCGATCCATTGTTACTACTACAGCTATGGGCATGGGATAGATTTCCAATCCTTTCACCCCACAGATTACTATGACAGGCTCCAGATCCTTTGATCGATTTTGATGATGGTGGAGCTCGTTTACCACAAGGTCCGTTAGGGATGCGGTAAGCTTTGTGATTATATTATATTTATGATGTGTACGATATTCATTGATTTATTTAACAAATTTAATTTATTTATTTTGCAAATGAAGAGACATTTTTTCTGTGACATGGGTATCTACACATGTGGTCTCTTCATATCGGTATTTCCTAGATCACTTGAGAGCCGAGCAAGTAACGATTATTGTATGTTTTTTTAAAATGATCGATTAGTCTTATATGTTCTTGTTTAATGAATTTGCTTTAAATTATTTATAAATAGGTGATATGGCAGCCATATACTACCGATATACTTGTACAATTATCAGATTATTGCCTGCAAGGTCAGGACATCTAATATACTCGAGTGCCACTTATATATTTTCATATAGTAGAGTAGCACTAACCTGATAGAGTGATGTGCCAGTTCGGCATTCAATAGATCATACCAAATCAGTTTGATATGGATTCGGTACTACACTATATCGATCTCAGGGGACGATTCGATAAAGATTGATCCGTTACTCATCAATATTATATTTAGTTATGGATGAGTTGATATGATTATATTATAGATGGTGCTCCAGTTAATAGTATCATAAATTATCACGATCCTTATATGTAGTGGTACCGCAGCATCACTCGTCGATTTATCAGTCGTGAGGGTGTAGTGAATGATTTCATGTTAAGAAATTTAAATTTTGCTATTTAATAATGCTAATTTTTTTATTTCTTAAAACTCATTAATTGTTTTTAACTTATAAAGCAGTGGCATCACCACGATACTTGATCTTGCTCAACCATGTTCCATAGCGACGGCCTCGCAGACTATACTAAATGTATGTCATTCTGTCCTTCATACTGTCAGCGAGCATGCACGTATCCCATTACGTATATTTTATCAGGGGATCGATAGAAAGGATGAGACCCTTCGCCTTTCCAGTATGCATCTTCATCGGGAGCACCTCAGCCAGTTTAGTACAGACGAGGTACTTGACGATATAGTATCTCTCTATATCCAATGCCCGAGTTCACATCTACTGAGGATGTGGCTGCACATTTTGATATACTGCTGCACCGGACTACATGATGCGGCACGATTATTCCGGACATTAAGGAGTTCTATAGCGAAGGATCATCATATCAGGTATCTGCACAGTAGGCATCACACGACGTGGAGCATATGGCTGAGCATCAGGGACCAAGTGAAGTTGCGTAATTGCCTCGTCGAGTGCAGCCTGTATGCAGGAGGAGACGGCCACCTTGTGGGACCTAGGATCTTTATTTTTTATTTATTTATATATTGCATTTGTAAAACTATATTCTAAATTTTTATTTATTAATGTATTTGTGAAAGGTAATAAACTATTTTGGTCCTGTTAGTAGTTTAGAGAATCATTTATTTGCCTAAATAAATCATGGAAATGTAAAAAAATAACACAAAAAATATGAAAAACAAAAAAAATATATTGTTGCATTTCAAATAGAGATGGAAAATGATATTATAAATATGATATAAAATTAACCACTACTCAAAACATCAAAGAAAATGATAATAATTCTCAATACTACATGCCTTTGAAAGATTACATCCATTAATAGGGTTCAGCTCTAAGTAGAGTCAGCTTCTTCAAAGCATCATGTATAGATGGCCACAAAAAATTGAATGGTTAAGACATGATCAAGCATCTGCCTCAGTCAAGATACAGGCGCTTACCCTTTTGACTTCCACCAGAAATATTTTCTATTGAGTCATCAATGAGTGATTTCTCATGCAAGACTAAGCCACAATTCTGAGTCAACTTTCTAATCTGTATTGTAGCTGTAGTGGACTGAGAATCATCATGGACTAAGATGCCTAGTGTACTCATGCCTCTCCTATGTAGCATCAACTCCTCACCAATGGTAACAGCATCCATCATCAACTATAAAGTACAATACAAGAATTAAGACAAATAGCATATATACAATGAAATGATAGAGCACATATGTCTACTATCATTCACAATAATTTGAGCTCTGCCCTCTTTCACCAGAAATGATAAGAGCAAATATGTTCTATACAGTCTGTGCAAAAGATGTTTTATTCAGCACCAGATTTTCAATCTTACACTTTTCTTCAACTAGACTACCAATATGCACTCTAACATGCTTGCCCCTTCATTTCTGTATTCATGGGACAAACCCTGGTATAATGAATGACAAGATAAAAGCAGATACAATTGCATATGTATAAAGGAATTAATCTACATATATACTGTTTCAAAATCTAAGCCAACAGACTAAATCCATCAAAAGAGACAGAAACAAAAAAAATATTCACTATACAAATTACTGAATCAGGAGGATTAGAAAGATTCTTTACATAATACAGCATCCAGACAGTTCCATGAAAATATTAGAGATAGCACTATCAACATTCGCCCAGGAAAGAATGTTGGGAACACTATCAAAATTTGCTCCTCCACTTTGTCACCCAAAGTTCATTAGCATTGTAGTTACAAAATCAGAAGGGGTACACCACCAACTGACGTGCGGGCACGGGGCAAGGCACGGTCTACCGAACGGTGCTGGTCATGCATTGACACGGGATAGGACGACCGGTCGCTTATCGTGTCACAACATTAGGGCTGGAAATGGGCCGGCCCAAAGCCCATTGGGCCGACCCAAAGATTATATTTTAAAAATTTTTTGATCGAATCCGGGCATCCCTTTGGCCCAAAAATTAAACGGACTCTATTTTATAGCCCGAAGACTAGTCCGATATGTTTAAAATTTGGTCTGAAGCCTGAACCAATTTCAAGCCGGCTCAAAGTTTATTGAACTGGCCCAGCCTAGTTCCAAACAATGGGCTTTTGGACAGGCCCATTTCTAGCCCTACACAACATCATGCAGGGCTCGCGAGGGTGCGGGGCATACCACGGGTAATGCAAATGGTACGTGGAGACACGGGAGGCACCCAGACTCGGAACGATAACATTATTAATATAAAGATATGTATTAAATTAGTTCAAATTAATATAATTAATTAATAAATTCAAAAAGTAATATATTAAATTTTATATAGTTAATTAATGTTATTTTTAATTAATATATTTTTTATACTTTGTTTTTAAATTTTTATAATAAATATCAGGGATTTTAATTTATAATGTTAAGTTTGTTTATTGCAAGCTTATTATATTTCAAGCTTATCATATATTCTAATATATTAATAATTTATATATTAATAATTCCTGATTATCATAGTTAAAGAGATGGAAGAGGATGAAAAATTTTCTTTCGATTTAAGGGATGTCGTGTGTAATGGAGCCAGTCCCATCACCGGGTCGATGCATCCGGTCGCAAGTTCGGTCGCCAGTTCGAGTCGGACTGACACCAACCTAGCGATCGGACTGCAACCGGTTTGGTGACTAGACTGGCACTGGCCTAGCGCCCAAACTGGCACCAGCCTAGCGGCCATACTGGCAATTGAATCGATAACCAGACTGTCTATTGGATCGCTGGCCGGACTAGCGAGCAGACTGACGGTGGTCTGACATCCAGTCTAGCCCCGTGCCATGCAGTGGCATGATAAGCGATCGATAAGCGATTGTTCGTGCTATGGTCCGTGCCAACGCGTGACTGGTTACCTTCGGTAAATCATACCTTGCCCTGTGCCCGCATGCCCGATGCCAAGCATTCGAAAATGCTATGTTTCGTGCCACTCGTGGTCCATGCCCGATAGGCTATGGCCGGTGGTGCCTATGGGGCTCGACCGAAGGTATAAGGTTTAGGGTTTAGGATACAGGGTTTACGGTTTAGGATTTACAGTTTAGAATTTAGGGTTTACGGTTTAGGGTTTAGGGTTTACAGCACCGGTCGTGCATTAGCACGGGGGACGATCGGTCGCTTATCGGTACGTCGAGATGCGGGGCGAGCCTAGACTCGGAGCAATTAATAACAATATATTAAATTACTTCCATTTAATATAATTAATTATTTTTATATATACCTATAATTTTAATATAAACCCTAATTTCAAATTATTAACCCATAAAAAAAATTTTGCATTGAAATTGATTTTTCAATGCAGAATTTTTTTTGTATTAAAAAAACATCTCTCGGAAATACCTAAATAATTTCATCCCAATTTGAAATCATCTTTATTAAAGATAATTTCAGGATCTATACTGGCTACCATCTCCTTCGAAAATACCTAATTTGATAATTATATTATCTAACATTTATTTTCATAAATATTTTTTTAAATTATATTATTTTAAAAAAAATTCCTAATCAGCCTCTGTGATGTATTTTTTCACAAAGACTTTCTCTTATCCTAAAATGGACTCACCACAAGAAAAATCGCCGGAGGTATAAAAGGTCGGCCGGCATCAAGCCTTAACGCCATGGCAGCTGCAAAGATGGTACTCAAATCGTTCGCCAGAGGCCCAATCATTTCCACCCCATCGGCTCCCAATTTCCCCACCACCACCACCACCACCTCCTCTTTCTTACCCATATCGAGAGCTATCTCCTCCCCTTCTCCGCTGCGCTCTTCGGCCTGCCGACTCCCACACGACCACCACCATCCGCTGCCGAAGGAGCGGTCCGCCGAAGATCCACGACAGCAACACAAGAGGACCATCCTTGTCGAGACCTTCCACCGAAACAACTGCCTCAAAGCCCTTCTTGGCGAGCTCTCCAGAAAGGGCTCGAAACCTGTTCGTCTCCTCCGAAGAGATGGAGATTGGACCCACGACCAGCTCTGGGCCGCCGTTACCTTCCTCGTGGAGGCCGGACGAGCCCCAGAGGCCCTCCAGGTTTTTTTTCTTTCCTTTTCTTTTTTTTTTTTTTGTTTTCAAATCCTTTATTTGTTCGTTCTTTGCTACCCTAATCTATGTTTTGGAACTCTCAAATGCAATGTTTTGGTCGAAAGTAACTTTTCTACGACAAGTTATGCTTGCTTTAGTATGCTGTCAGGAATTTGATGTTCTTGTAGATATCTTGCTAGCACCAGACATTAGATTCGTCCTACTATTACTGTTAATGATCTCTGTCTTTGAAAAATCTGTCTGCGTCCTGACCGCGGGACGAAGAGAAATATTTGTATTGATCTGAGAAAGGATATAAGATACATGACATTTTATGAAGTCTTTTAATATCTCCATCCTTAAATAAGCTTAAAAAACAGCAAGAAGCCCACTTGTGATGTCGGTATGGCAGAATTCATCTGAGGGCTGTTCTAGACTAATTTTTGGTGCAGTTCAACTCCCTACTGATATGTAGAAACTGCAACCAAAGTATCTATTATGTATGTCTCTGGAGTGTTTGATGCATACTCAATTTATTAATACATGTCTAATCAGATTCCTTCAAGTTTGGTACAGCAATCCAATTGATATTTTGCGTTAGAACCTGTATTTTCTACAGATGAATGAGGTTCCTATTTGGTTGGCTTAAAGAATTCATAGTTCTTCTTAGCAGGCTGTGCTTAAAGTAGAGATGTTGTCAGTCTTTTTTAAAGTATAACGGTGCTGTAGATATTTTCTTTAATTAAATTATGTTAATTCCATGAAGTTTTAATTCCAATAAGTTTTCTACTTGTTATGTTTGAATTGATATTCAAGACCTTTCTTGTGTGATAACCAGGTGTTTGATTTCTGGAAGGGCAAAGAAACGACCCGAATCAATGATGCTAATTACTCAAGAATCATTCAGTTGTTGTGTGAAGGGTCCTTAATGGAAGAAGCAGTGTCTACCTTACAAGATATGGAAAAGTGTGGTCTTGTCCCTTCTTTGGCAATCTACAATGCCATAATTCATGGGTTTGCTGGAGAAAGGAATTTTGATAACTCCAGTGCTACTTTCAAGAAGATGTTGGAGGCTGGTCTGTTGCCTACATCTGAAACATACAATGGACTAATTCGAGCATATGGAAGTTATGGATTGTATGATGAGATGAGTAAGTGTGTGAAGAGAATGGAAGCTGATGGGTGTTTTCCAAATGAAGTTACTTATAACATATTGATCACAGAGCTTGCCCGAGGCGGACTTATTGAAAGAATGGATAGAATATACAGAACTCTCTGTTCTAAGCGAATGAATTTGAAACCCTCCACTTTAATCGCAATGCTTGAGGCTTATGCAGACCTGGGGATCTTGGAGAAGATTGAAAAGGTTTACCGCAGAGTCATGAACTCGGATGCCTATTTGAAGGAGTGCCTGATAAGGAAATTGGCCACTGTTTATATCAAGAATTATAGATTTTTACATCTGGAGGAGTTGGGAAATAATATCAGTGCTAGAAGTGGTAGAACTGACCTTGTTTGGTGTATCCTCCTCCTTTCTAGTGCTTGTGTTTTGAGCCGAAGGGGTATAGAGTCTATTATTCAGGAGATGAAAGTAGCAAATGTAAGGTTCAACATAACATTCACAAACATTCTTGCAATGTTTTATTTGAAGATGAAAGACTTTAGGAGTTTGGATGCTGTGTTCTCCGAAGCTGGAAAACAGAATGTAAAACCTGATATTTTCACTGTTGGAGTACTCTTTGATGCATGCAAGATTGGGTATAATGGAACCCATGTTATTGAAGAATGGATAAAAAATGGCTCTTTAGAAAAAGTGGTGGAAATTAAAACTGATAGTATAGTCATGACTGCTTTTGGAAAAGGATCTTTTATTAAGCATTGTGAGAAGCTATACTCTTCTCTTGAATCTGAAGCAGAACAGAAGAAAATTTGGAGATACAGTGATCTGATCAGTTTAGCTTTTGGAAAAAAAGCTAGAAAGAGTTGCCTAGTGGAAATTGAACGAGCATGAATTGGTTAGATGGGTTTTTCTTAACTTACTCTTTTCCATACAGTCGAGGGGATTCTTTTCTCTGATGGACTTGATTATTTCCCTCAAAATGATGGAATGGAACCAATTCATGGTAGATCGATCATGTGCACAAAAGCTAATGATTTTTGAGATAAACCAAACTATTATATAACACTGGCAACTTTATTTTGCTTTCACAAAATTGATTCTGCAACTTTAGGCTGAAATGCTGGGGGTTTGCTTCTTAAACTGCTTTTATGTCTTCAGATCTCTGCTACAGTCATGAAAGCATGTAACTTGTTTGCTCTAGCTTCCCTTACAATTGCCCATACTTGGAAGGTCTGAAGAATCAAGCTGGTCTTCTGTATATTATACAATGTGCCAATGAGGAGGTGAATGATTTTTCAGGCAAAAATTCAGCAATAGAAACAAATCTTAAATTTCATGGATTATCATGGGCTATTGTGCTGGAAACATGTGGACTGCAATGAATATAAAGCTATTTCTAGATGAATCTCTTCATGCAAGCTGCATGCTGTAGAAAATCATATAGATACATGTACGCATGATCCTTGGTTGTAAGGACAGTCCTGATGCTTTAAAAGATTCTAGACAACTGTGACATATGACGTACTTCCCAATCAAAAGAAATTAATATGAACTCAGACAACTGATGTGAACTAGAACTCCGGTAAACCTATTTCAGGCTCTTGCTGTGGATTTGGAGGGTAATCTGAGACCACCATGGTGATATTTAGTAAGCCTACAACATGAGATTCATCAGCAATAGTATAAGCATATCAGATATCGAGTAAATTCAGAAAATGGAAATTACACTGAAAGTGACTGGTCCGGCCACTAGTGCACTTGAAATTCTGAGGCCACTTGGGAAGCCAGAGCTATTATTTCTCTGTGGATTCATCAAAAGAACCAATATATCTTGTGAAGGTGATCAAGTTGCAGACCTTACCATAAGAAGCTTTTGGACCTTTCAAATGACGGTTCTTCCTCCTGGCTTCCATGACACTGCGATTACTGCAAAGAAAATTTCTTGTGTTAGCTTGCATGGGCCCATGGTATAGCTGTCTATTTCATCTTTGAATTGAAGTACATGCTAAAATATTTCAAACAACAGAAAACTGGATATCTCGGACATCTCATGAATATATTAATATATACATTACATTTCTTTGGTGCATTCATTAATGTGACATAGCATGCATGGTGTTTTATACCAAACATGTAACAATATCAGATGCTGCAAAATGATGTAAGTCATTTTCTGATTTTAAGTGGCATATTTTTTTTAAAAAAAATTCCTTTCTATGAAGATTATTGAACTGCAATCTGAAGTTACTGAGTTTCCTGGTGTACAAAGAATATTTCTTTGTAAGGTACAATTTCTGAAAATATCTGAGTGTAAGTGTCGACACTTTTTTGTATAATATTACCAATATATGTGCTTAGCTTTCTTGTTCTTTCTACAGACCATTTGGCTTAGACTGTAGTCTACTTAAGCCAACCATGAAGTATCCCAGTGCGTACTAATTTTCTTAGGACTGCTTAGATGCTGTGGGAACCTATTTTTTTCGATATTAGTCAGGTGGAAGGTTGTTGGGTAGACAATGAGAAGATCAAAGTATTAGAAATTGACTGTTTCTCCAAGTCTTTTGTTTCTTCATCACTTTAAAATGTCGGGACACATTTTGGTATCAATATGTGCACATAGCTTTCTTGTACTTTAGACATCTATCTGATTGTTCTTCTTCTTCTTCTTCTGCATTTCAGTCTACGTAATCCAAGCAAGACAAGTCTCGATGCATACTAAAAAGTTTTATTTAGATGCTTGATCACCTATTATTGATATTTACCTACCATGGGTGGCGGTTGTTAGGTTATAGGAAAAAACAAATGTGAGAAATTTTGGCAGTCTGTTGTTCTTTGTCCTCACTTTCCCAGGATGCAAAATCCCTCTAGAATGTTGATTTGCTATGTCTCAAGACACTTGTGACTGTGAGATGCCAATCTTTTCGAGCCTCAAGGAGGCATCAGTTAGGCATTAGATCAGACTATTTTCTTACTTTTCTTCATTTTTACGGATGTTTTTGGACTTTACCCGGTTTATGAGGTTGAAGAGAAACTAGTCAAACCTTCTAAGTGGATTTTGTATAATTGAATGAATTAACAAAATGTTACAAAGTGAAAATTAATAAATAGTATTATCAAGCAGTCTCTAATTTGAAAGCAATATCTAGGCATCCTATTGTTATTTTGTTGATGGCTGTTGAAAACATTCAATTTGCTAGCAGCACTATCTAGTCATCCTATTGTTATTTTATGCTTTGAGAACTTAAATTATATCTTTGGGGATGGGAATTTCCCTCCCATCTCTAATTTGAAAGCAATATCTAGGCATCCTATTGTTATTTTGTTGATGACTGTTGAAAACATTCAATTTGCTAGCAGCACCATCTAGTCATCCTATTGTTATTTTATGCTTTGAGAACTTAAATTATATCTTTGGGGATGGGAATTTCCCTCTCAAATTATTCCTGTTGACCTTTGTTTTTGTTTGTTTGTATGGCTGTTGATTGTATAGCCTTCCTGGTTGGCTGTGCCCAACTTCTCCTTTTTTTTCTCCAACTAGTTCTCTTTGAGCTATATTTAATAACTATGAGAGGGTATCCCTCTCCAGTGATACTGTATTAGCTAGCAACTGAGCATAGCAACATGTACATCTAATGTATCAGAAACCTGTCCACTTGAAGTATGCAAAGGAAAGATTATACCTGTTATCTTTGGGTCAAATTAACCTGATCGATTATGCTATAACCATTGAAAAATCCAACCTCAATTTTTTCTCTATCTGATTCTGCTTGAGTTCTGTTATAAATAATTTCTTTAATCCCACCTTATTAAATTCCAGGGGGCACATAAGCCTAGCATCACAATATCTGAGATTTGTGGCGACTGCATCAGCAATATATATGTTTGTTGGTCTTTCCAAAACAATTCCATTCTAGCAACCTCGAGCTTATTAGCAAAGGGTGCATTTAATAACTTTTGATTTCTTCTTGTCATTAAACTCTGTTACGTCCACACCTAATAAAATCCCGAGTCTATCTAAAGCACTTCCCTTACAACTTCTGTACTCATGCTTTTGGTGAAACATCGGTTCGTTTTAGTTCTGAAGATTTTCATATTGCTTCTTCTGAAATATTTTCTCTACATAAACATCACAAATGCATTTTGTTAGATGCATAGAATAGCTATTTTATTGGATGTGTTAGTGTAGTTATAAAACACACTGTTTTGATTTTCTACAAGCATGATCATCTTCAAATCAGGATCCTAGTTTATGCTTAGAGTCTATCCAAGGCCTAAAAATGAAAGACATTAAAAAAAAGTAGGGGAACAACTGAAAATAGAAATCAGATACTTGATATTAGTTTCATTTATAAATTATAAAGACGGCCAAGTAGAAAGAACTGACTTATTTACAATGAGAAACTAGGTTTTACATTTAAAAGATAATATTAGTGACTGTTCCTACTTCTATTTCTTCTTCTATTTCTTCTGTTCCCCCCAGATTTCAGTTTCTGCTATCCAGAATTTTTTACTTCTGAATCAGATATTTGAGGAGGAAGTAAAATCAGCTTTCTGGTCCTTGGTGGAGGGTAAAGTTCCGGGTCCTGACGGCTTCCCACCTTTTTTCTTTCAGTCTTTCTGGGATATTCTTAGGGCTGATATGGTTGCTGTAGTTTAACTCTTCGTTAATATTGCCATTATGTCTATTAACTGGAAGCAAACTTATATCGCCCTCGTTCCGAAGTGACATGATCCTTTCCAGCCTTCTCACTTTCGGTCCATCAGTCTTAGCAATACTCTATATAAAGTGTGCTAAGTTGTTGGTGAACATGATGAAAATCATTCTCCCTCGGCTAATTAGCCCCGAGCATGGTGCTTTTATTGGGGGCTGCAATATTACTGACAATATTTTAATTGCTCAGAAATTTATGCATGATCTTCATCGAGCATCTCAGCGACACAGTCTTATGACTATAAAGCTGGATATGGAGAGGGCATATAATTGTACGGATTGGACCTTTCTCTTCAAGGCACTGCAAAACTTTGGTTTTCACCACTCATGGATTTTTAAAATTATGGCTTGCATTAATGCTCCATCATTATTTATTCTGCTCAATGGATCCACCACGAGATTCTTTCGATCTACTCATGGTCTCCGGCAAGGTTGTCCTTTGTCCCCTTATTTTTCATTTGTGCTGACTTCCTTTCCAGATCTCTTTCTGCGGCAGTATGAGATTCACACATTTATCCTTATATCTCTTGGCCAGGAGCCTCACCGATCTCTCATCTCTTCTTTACGGATGATTATTTATTACTTGGTCGGGCATCCCTAACTAATGCAAGGGGATTTAGGAGAGTGGTTGAGCAATACTGTTATGCTTTAGGCCAGAGGGTGAATTTCCAAAAATCTGGAGTTTATTTCAATCCCAAGATTTCTTCTACTTTCCGTTGCAGGATTATTCATATGCTGGATATTCAGGAGCGACTGAGTCCTCTCCATTATTTGGATATACCCTTTTCTGGCACCAGGCTGAGCAGGAATGAGTGCATCCCATTATTGGCATCAGTGAGTGATAGGATTGCTGGATGGCAGGCTAGATCTTTTTCGGTGATGGGCACACTTACTCTTATTCGCTCTGTCCTAGCCTTTCTCTCTGTTTATATGCTGTCCAATGCTTTTATCTCCAAGGGTATCATTATCAAGGTTGAGCAGATGATTCACTCCTTTCTATGGGATTCCTCTTCTGCTCGTAGGAGGATTCATCTGATGAGATGAGATATGGTCTGTCGACCGACTCAAATTGGAGGCTTGGGTATTCCCTCTCTCGTATATGGGAGAGAAGCTTTTCTGTCCAGACATTCTGCCAGGTTTTTTTTATGTCCGGACAGCATGTGGTCTTTTTTCATGAGGGCCAAATATGGAGACATCCCGACGGATCCCGGTGACTACCCTCGTCCCACCAGGAAGTCATCGGTTCTATGGCGTGAGATGTTATCTAGGGCGCCGCTCATCATCCCTCAGCTATCTTGGATAATAGGGGATGGCTGATCGATCAGATTTATGCATGATCCTTGGATATCGGACATTCCTTTGATTCGGTAGTCCACTTTCATCTCGGTGTTTACGCCCCCCTCCATTACCATTGCTGATCTTTTGCGACTGGGGCAGGCCAGTTAGAATAGGGATGCTGTTCTATCCACCTTTGGGGATATTCTCGGTTTCAAGGTTCTGTCTATAGCCCTACCGGTTCACCCGTGCTCGGACATCAGAGTTTGGCGACATACGACACCATCTCGTATGCCGATCTCTGACCTCATCGGACGTCCCACCTTGGACCATCATGTCTCCGAGCTATCACTGGATCTAGACATTATCAGTTCATCCCGGGGTCTTTCTGTTTATTTGGAAACTCACCTGGCAACGCCTCCCTACTCGCGAGTTTCTTATTTCCATAGGCATTCACATTACTTATGATTATCCTTTTTGTGGGATTCCGAGCGAGTCGCAGTCTCACGCCATCTTTCTCTGTAGTCATGCTTTGACGATTTAGAGATTGGCTGGCCTGCATGACCCTTCTTCCTAGCCGGATCACATAGTTGACTCCTTTTATTCATTGCTGAGGACGGCTTCTACGATCCAGGTTTCCTTTATTGCTTACTTGGCTTATCATATTTGGATTTCTCGGAACGAACCGATTTTTGCATCCGCGACGTGTTCTCCTAGGATGCTGCTGGAGAGAGCCATGAGTGCTGTCGTTGAGTACTGGAGGTCGATGGTGATGTTGACGAAGACCTGGGGTTCCTCTTTCGCTCGTCGAGCTTCCCGGGGGGTTTTTATTTCCTGGGAATCCCCTTCTTCGCTTTTCGTCACTGTTAGCTTCGACGGGAGCCTTCACCGTAGGTTGGGAGGAGCGGGCTTCATCATTCGGGACTCCCGCCTAGGATTCCTGGTTGCTGGTGGTATCCCCTCATGGACTCCTCGATTCTTGCTGTGGAGTTATATGTGATGTGGGCTGGGATTAGGTATGCTCGGCAGGTTCTTCATCTTGATCAATTGATCATTGAGGATGACTGTGTCATGGTCATATCCTGGCTTATGCACTCCTCATTAGCCCCGGCAGCTCATCCTATCGTCCGCGACATCAGGCTCATGTTGCAGGGCTGTGATTCAGTGTTGATTAGGCATATTTATAGGAAGGCTAACTCTGTTGCTGATTAGGTGGCCTTCTTTGTGGCTCATCATTCGAGTTTTGTACCATGATCGGATTGGCATTGTTCATGTATAGTTCAGGGATATTATTTTGGCTAACTCTTTAAATTATATTTATACTTGTTCTGTGCAATGAATACACCGTTTCATCAAAAAAAGAAGAAGAAGATAATATTAGTTTAAGTCTCATTTTGTTGTTGCCTATTCAGTCCAGCACTTTATTTCCTCATGGCACATTCTTATGAGTTCTCTTTCCTTTTTCTTTTTTTTTTTTTTTTTGGGACATGGGGATGTGTGGAAGCCGAGCCAAATTCTGAACCGAGGACAGATCGGACCAAAGTATCCTATATCAAAATAAGGCTTTAACAATTCAGCTAGTAGACATCCATCAGCTTCCTATGAATCTTAATTTGGATGTTTGTGACATGTTCAATAAAAATTATTAGAATTTAATTCAATAATGTATTCTCTAATGTTACTCTCTTTTTGTTTAATATTCTTTAGCTATTGAACAGATCAATTTGAATTTCTAACCACACCTTAACACAATCCATCTAACCGCATTTCACTGATAAACTCTGAAATCAAACATCTTTCTGCAGAACTACAGTGCAAAAGGGGGAGTTAGGAAGGCAGGTGGCATTGCTCTAGTGCTAGCTTATTCTGGACTTTGGTAACTTGTTTGACGAATTAATATATTAAAATCTATCTCAAAGAACTGCTATCAACTGATACAAGAGAAAAATAATCCAAACATGAAGTGCTGAAAGCAATAGAAAATGTGCATGAACATGTTTTCAGTACTTTAAGATTTTCATTTTGTTTCCTGTCTTCTGGCAGTGAGGGTTCAAAGATCTGGTTACTCAACAAGTCACCTTGTGCTTTTCATCAGACCAGAAGTACTCTCTTTCTTTTGTAGTTTTGGCCTTTCCAAGCTGGTTGCTACATGCTTACTGATGGACGCAAGCACAGCGGCAACTCCTCGACACACACTCCCAGGACCGTACCAAAAGCAATTACCATCAAGATAAAAAGGGACAAAATTTGATCAAAGATAATTCCATTTGGTGGTGATTCAATCATTACTGTTATAGCAGAGACAGATCCATTCGACCATGACAGACTCGTTATCCCTATCTGGCTGACATGGCCATGTGCTCCGCATGGCATTTCCAGTTCTCCCATTTAAAACATATATATAATGATGGGATGGCCGGTTGAAGGAAGAGGAGGTCCATTTTCGCTTCTCGGCTCGCCCGTCGGCATCGCCAAGAGAAGAACCCGTTCGCAGTTTGGTATCTCGTCCGGCTCACACCCACCACGACACGCCTGCCTTAACGACTCCGGCACGCCCATCGGCATCGCTGGAGAAGCAGCGCACCCCGGCGGATCCGGCTCCGCCCGCAGCATGCCCATCTCAGCCCGCACCGCGGTCCGCTACGACCCGAGCCGGCTCAGCGCCCCGGGCACGACAGCGTGTCGACGGGGGTAGCGCGCCGTCCGGGCCCTGCAACGACAGTCTTCCAAGCTTCGTGGCCAACATGGAGCTCTACGTCGGTCTGTCCCCCCAGCTCCAAGACGGAGCTCTATGCCCGGCTCCTTGGCTGAGATGCATGCCCGTCTCTATGTCTGTCGCAGGCAACACGGAGTCCAGCTCCAAGACGGAGCTTTTCGGTCCCCGCGCACCTCGATCCGACGCGACTTGGAGTCCCACACCAGTCCGACCATGGGGAGATGCCTGGCTCCATTCGCGGCACACCGGCCTCCGTCCGGACCCAGTGCCCCAGCCAGTTCGGCACGTTCACG
The DNA here is from genome assembly GCA_021397845.1 of Areca catechu. NCBI lineage: Eukaryota > Viridiplantae > Streptophyta > Magnoliopsida > Arecales > Arecaceae > Areca > Areca catechu. Next base: position 40,356,458 of record CM038053.1, on the reverse strand, counting down.
TGGGTCCGGGGGCACGCTCGCATGGCTACGACCACCTCGGTTAGCAGGGGGCAGTCCGGCACGTCCCTCGGATCTCCAGCACAGCGTGGAGTCCTGCTTCGGCCAGCCCACCTCGGTCCGGCGCCTCCTCAGCCCGCGCAGCGTCCTCCCAGCATGGAGTCCTGCTTCGGCCAGCCCACCTCGGTCCAGCGACTCCTCAGCCCGTGCAGCGTCCTCCCCGGCGTGGAGTCTTGCTTCGGCCAGCCCACCTCAGTCCGGCGCCTCCTCAGCCTGTGCCGGACCAATTTGGCATGATGGGAACGGTCTTGGCTCCACCCGCATGGAGTCCGACCGAGCATCTCAGTCCTGCTCCGCGCGCATGTGGAGCCTCTGCCCACCTCGCTCCGTGCGCCTCGGTCCGTGCGCATAGGGAGCATCTACAAGCCTCGCCTCAGTACGTGCACCATCCATTCTAGCCCATCGCCGAGGACAGTTCGGCTCTACCTGCGTGGGCTCGGCATGCTTCCTGAAGAGCAGGTACAGAGAAGGCCTGGATGGCAACCTGGCACGTAAAGTCTAGTACACCGACCGTATCCCCTATAAAGGATGGTTACACTGGAGCCTCACAAGCCTACCATGGCCTCACAAGCCTATCCCAACCTCTCATGCCACTATTAACACCATTTGGGAAAAAAGGCACTCCACCCGAGGCACTGTGCTCCATCACTAACCTTCTAAACTACCTGGAAGAAGAAGATTCACCAACAAATCCTAGCCTCTCAGGCCTATAGGAGCCACTATTAACACCATTTGGGAAAAGGCACTCCACCCGAGGCGCTGTGTTCCTCCACCAACTTTCTGAACCACCTGGAAGAAGAAGATTCACCAACCAATCCTAGCCTCTCAGGCCTATAGGAGCCTCACAAGCCTATATCAAGAAGAGCACGCCTCTCCAAATGATAGGAGCAATCTCATGAATAGGTAAGAAAGACCTCCGGCCAAGGTAAGAAAAACTACCTCATGCTCATTAACTGGCTTCCAGGCCATTATTTCCCTACACAGCTCCGGCTATTTCCAAGAGAAAAAACCCAACTGACTTGAGCGTTGGAGTGTTCCCATCGGTACCCCCGACCAGGACTTTTTGGCAGGTCTCCGTTCGTGAGGATCGACAGGAAAAGGATTTCTCCCCACCGGAGAGGCCCACAGGATGACCAATAGTTCCAAGCCCCCAGGGGCCGACGATCTTGAAGCGAGCCAAAAGGAGTCAACACAAGGGCAAGGGAACGTCTAAGGACTCTTCCAAAAGACTCCTACCACTCTCATTCTCATAATGATCCATCCGAACACGGTGACTCCACCAAGTCCCGTAGAGGAGGGCTTGTTCCCCTTGATTGCCTCCGATCGACGAACCCGGTGATGCTGGTGGGGAGTCCACTCACCTAGGCTACGTAAAAGTTGTAGGCTATGGTGATCTAGGTGGCAACAGATTGGCGCACCAGGAAGGGGTAGATCAAAGCTCCTCAACATGGTGGGACAACAGTAGCCACCTTTGTCCTTGGTCCCCGGGGGACAAATTGGGGGCACGAGAGCTCCCCTCTCTCTCGAGGCTCCAAGGAGTGGCCTCGAGAAAAGATCCCGAGCTGTGAAGGGGCATCGTCATCCTCAACAGGGCAACAGGCAGCTTTGGCTCCACCTTCCAGTGTACCACCCCCGATCTTCGGCAAGAGCAGACAAGGAACGTGCCGAAGATGGCAGATAAGGGGGATGTCGATGGCACCTCTGTTGGCAGGGAAGACCAAATCGACGCCAATGCCATGGATGGCTGGCCGCACGAGTTTTAAAAAAAAGAAGAAAGAGAAGAAGAGAAGAGATTCATGTCCGTGGTCTTTTCAAATGCCTGTCACTTCTCAGGAGTCCTATTTTCTCATGTATTGGAATCCCCTTCTCCCATGCAATGGAGTTCCATCCTTCCATGCAATGGAGTCTTGTGCTCCCATGCAACAGAGTTCCATCCTCCCATGCAACGGAGTCTTGTGCTCCCATGCAATAGAGTTTCATCCTCCGATGCAATGAAGTCTCATCCTTCCATGCAACGGAGTCTCATCTTTCCATGCAACGGAGTTCCATCCTCCCATGCAATGGAGTCTTGTTCTCCCACGCAACCAAGTTCTATTCTCCCATGCAATAGAGTCCCATTCTCTCCTAAGATAGTGGTCGGTGAATTTAATTCTGGCCTTCTCAAGGAAGAAATATATTTTTATTTATTCATATGATCGGAACTCAACAGGTAACTCCTTTCCCCACTATATTTGCAATATGAAAAACTATGCTTCAGTTTTACAGGAAAAGCTCCTGTACTACCATCAAGGGCAAGCACTACAACCCGCCAGAGCATGTCACTGCTTGCAAGGTTTCTTGACAAGCGCTAAAGCTGGGAAACTTCTGAAGCCCTACAGCCTCAGCACCCCGCACCAAAGCCGGGAAACTTACGAAGCCCCGCACTCAAGTCGGGAGCCTCAGTACCCCGCACCAAAGCCGGAAAACTTCCGAAGCCCTGCACTCAAGCTGGGAGCCTTAGCGCTCCGCACCAAAGTCGGGAAACTTTCGAAGCCCTGCACTCAAGTCGGGAGACTCAGCGTCCCGTACCAAAATCGGAAAACTTTCGAAGCCCTGCATTCAAGCCAAGAGCTAAGGTCAAGCTCCTTAATGAGGCCGAGCTCCTTCCTGAGGTCAAATTCCTTAATAAGGATGATGCGAGACTAATTATGCATGCCAATTATTTTTTTGTTATTAGGCATTAAGTTTGGAGTTTGTATCCCGAATCTCAAGCCAAGAAACTAAGTAATGCTCGAGAAATTTAAAAGTACAGGCATGCATAACTAAACCCTAAAAGTGAAGAAACATGACTGCCAAGACTGAGAAGCCCCGGTAGGACTAGCTCTTCTGCAATACCACTATCAGAGGAGTCTAGGGGGTGTACCTTGCAGAGATTTGAAGATGGATCCATGAAGAGTTCACTTGTCGCTCTCGGATGTAGCCTAGAAAATCAAGCTGATGACCTTGTGGATTCGTAGCTTTTAATCCGGTGATCTAAAAGCTGGTCAGATGGAATTCCTAGATTTGTGAACTCTGAGGGACCTGCAAATCACCATTCATGAGTTAGAAAACAAGGAAGAAGAGGGTTAGATTATTGAAAGAAGAAGAAGGAAAGAGGGTTGCTGATGGGCAGCTAGGGCTTCTGGTTGGAGGGCTTGGAGGCAAGGTGTAGGGGTTAGGATCACACAGATTCCCTTAACACAGAATTCACACAGAATTTTGAGAAAAACTAAAGAGAAATTCATTCATAATAATTGATCAAAATACATGAGAGGGGGGCCTTTATATAGGCATACAAACTTGGGCTCCAAGTAAGGGCATACAAGTAAAATCCTAAGTATCCTTTTTTCACTCAAATACATGGAGATCTCCTCTCCCAAATAGGTTCAAACTTTCTCTTCTCACTAGGATTACTCCTCTCCTTCTCTTTGACTTGGTCTTGGCCAAGGGAGGTGACCATAAGTGGGGCGCCCAAAGGGAGGTAATCCTAAGGGTGGGGCACCAATTCATGAAGGCTTTGGGCTTTGGGCGGCCCACTTCAGTGCTGGGCTGGTTCTAGGGTTTCTTTCGGTTGTCCTCCTAGCAAGGTGACATAGTGATGATCCTTCTCATGTAATCCAATGTGGCACATCCAGATGTGACTATGACTCCTTGAAGTTGTCAAATTCTTGTTCCGGCTGGGATCCATAAATGTCTTGAGTCTTCATGTTGGACTAGACTCAAAATGAAACTTACAGGACTCAAAATGAAAAAGGGCTCAACATGAGCATACTCATGACTTGACTCAACAGAACTTGACTTGACTTGACTCAATTGAACTTGACATATCCCAAGACTGATCCCAAAACTCTAATGGTATGGGTGACTCTGAATACAGGACTCAAATATAGAAAGGTCCAAAGTAGGACTCAGGGACCAAAATACAGACTTAAGTGGGCTAAGCTATTATTACAAAATTGGACTCAATTACTTAAAACATTACTAAGATAACCACAGAGGGTTAAGAGGCCTCTGTCTTATTCTGGTACCTCTGGTGTCCGCACCAATTCTCCCAGGATGGGAGAAACTCGACTCTGTCGAGTAAGAGTCGCTCTGGCTCTAGTATCACTCAAGGAGGTCTGGGTTGAGGTGCTGCAAGTCCTCTCGAGTAATCCACGAATCATCGGATTCTGGTCGACCTTGCCAACAAACCAGGTAGCATTGATAGCCGCAGCCCCGGGTCGTGATAGCTTGATCGTCCAAAATACGCTCGATCTATTGTCCTCTCTCAAGCCAATTTATAGGTGGACACTCTAGGTTAGGTTTGCTCTCAAAGGATGGAGTAGGTACAAAATTCTCACTAGGAATCGTTGACGGTTCCCTATACTCAACCAAGTATGCGATATTGAAGGTAGAGCTAATGCCAAAATCCGAGGACAGATCTAGCACATAGGCATTGGATCCTACCTTTTCTATCACTCTAAAGGGTCCAGCTCCGCGAACATGAAGCTTCTTAACCATAACAGAATCTCCTGCATTAAATTTCTTGGCTCTTTTCCGGGAATTAGCCAGTTTGTTTCAAAATTAATGCTTAATGCGAATGATGCACTTGTGACTCATACTGACACCTAATATACTCGACTATGCATTCCTATTGAAAAAAACTTTATTGGACTCTTTGGGTCTAAACCTAACAGACTACAGGCTCTCTAGGTTTGACCTTGGTTTGGCACTCACATGAAAATTTACAATGGACTTCTAGCAAATTTCATAAGGTCTTCCAAAAGTAGGTAGCAAATGGGATGGGCTCTAAGGATTCATGCAACAGGGTAATCTCAACAAAATGTAACCTAATGGTTCTAGAAACATGAGAAGACTCAGGGAAGGGTAGGAAATAGAAAGGGAATTCAGGGACTAGTTCTAAGCTAAAGGGACTGGTTCTGGGCTAAAGAGACTGACCTTAATGTATGAACGTTAGGTTATATCTATGGGCAAGAAAAGGTCCATGCTATGGAGGGATGGGTCAATAATTTCTGGAAAAAGATCTTCAATGAAAACTATAGAAGGGGATTCATCTTGAGGGTACTGAATTAAAAAGATTATGTCCTCAATAAATTCCTCGGGCTCTTGAATTTTAGGACTGGGCTCTATAATCAGACTTTCTTCTAGTGGCTCCTCAGGTAAGATTCTAATAGAAGGATCAGGTTTCTTAAGGATTTGTGGAGGGATAGGTCAATAATTTCTGGGAAAAGATCTTCAATGAAAACTATAGAAGGGGATTCATCCTGAGGGTACTGAATTAAAAAGATTATGTCCTCAATAAATTCCTCGGGCTCTTGAATTTTAGGACTGGGCTCTATAATCAGACTTTCTTCTAGTGGCTCCTCAGGAAAGATTCTAATAGAAGGGTCAAGTTTCTTAAGGATTTGTTCTTGGACCTCCTCTATGGACAACTCTTGTGAACCTTCACTTTCATCTACTATGTTCGATCTTGGCTCAGTTACTCCTTCAAATTTTGTAGTGGGTTTAGGATCTTTATCCTTTGATTCCTCAATGGGTTCACTCTCTTGTTCCTCTTCTTCATATTTTCCCTCAAAGTCTTCTTCTTCGTATTCGTCTACTAAACTTGGATCAGCCTCATATACTTCTACATTGAGTTTAAGGATCTTTTCCTTACAAACTAGTGGGATAGGAGGAGTAGGCTGGTTTAAAGAAAGTCGGCTAGGTCCGGGCTTAGGTTCAGGGGGACTAACCTTGTTGGACTTAGATTGACTAGTCATGAGTTCCCTCTGATATAACTCGAATTCCCTAGCTAAGTGATAGGCTTCCTCTAAGTTCTGAATTTTTTAATGAAATAGTTCTCACTAGATGTCCCTACGTAGGCCATCTCGAAATCTAGCCATGATCTTAGACTCAGGTTCAACTGTATTACATCTCCTACTAAACTCATTAAATTGGTCAATGTACTCATATACAGTTTTATTACCCTGCCTCAGTTCGTACCATTGGTCTAAAAGTTTGTATTCATAAAACTCACCTAGGTACTTCTCTCTCTATTTACTTCTCATGGCTTTCCAGGTACGTATTCATCTCCTCCTCGATAATATTCATCCTCAATAACTGCCCAATGCAACTTAGCATATTGGGTTAACCTATGTATGGCCAATCTAAATTTTTTCAACTCTGACATCTTAGTGTACTCAAAATACTGATCCATTCTCTCCTCCCAATCAATATATACCTCTTGTCTTCCATCAAAAATGGGTGCATAAGGTTGGGTGCTCCTAATGGATCTTTCCTCTGAATCAATTAAGTATGGGTATGGACATCTAGGGTTAGACTCAGGGGCAAGATCATGATAATAGGCTCTTGGATCAATGAAATTGGGCCTAGATGATTTACGTTTATTATAGGCCATATATTCAATGAGGGCTCAAATTTGGACTTCAAGATTTGAATTATCCATGGGTTCAGCCAACTGTGGATGTGGTGGATGATATGAGGCTCCTAATCTAGTGTACATGCAATACTCACAAACGAATCGACTATAGCTTTCTAAACCTAGAGCCCGGACAGAATGGGTCGACTCAACTTACACTTAATGCAACCCCTAATCCCTTCACTGGCCAGGTAAGAGGTGGGATAGTGGGAGGCCCCCCTGCTTTCGCAAGGACCCAATTAAGGAACCATCGATTTGCTTAGGTCGTTTGACACTGGACCTCTAGCCTAGACACCAGCTTCTAGTAATAGGAGAGGTATTGGGTACACTAGTCTTCCCACAAAGGTTGGACCCGACCTATTGGTGTCCCTAGCTTACTAGAGCAAATTAGGTCTAACTAATTTTAAATTTGACTTGGGATCGAATGCAAGGGATGTGATTTTGGGTTGAGGAGAGGTCATCACATCCTCCCCCCATCTGGCATAGTAGAATTGCCCTTAGAATAGTTTATGCATATGATGACACACATATGAAAATGCAAATTAGGATTTCTAAGTTTTTATATTTTTATATATTTTTTTAATTTTTTTAGCAGAGATATAATTTATAGAAAAGTATCTAATATGTAGGAAATATGCAGAAAAATTAAAATATGCAAAATTTATTCAAAAAGAACACTAAACATGCTGAAACTAGGTTTGCTAAAAATTTATGGCAGAATTATTCTTAGGCAGTAAATCAGAGATTCAGATAACTTAAAATCCAAATTAAATTATGAGAAAACTTTGATAAATACTATCAATTATGAGGAATCCATCAAAATAAGAATCAGGGTTTTCTGATCTACCTACATACAGAAACAGTAAAAATAATAGATCATGTATAAGAATTATAGGATGCAGAAACTAGCCCTAAAACATGCTCTGATACCAAATCGATGCGGGACTAATTATGCATGCTAATTATTTTTCTGTTATTAGGCATTAAGTTAGGAGTTTGTATCCTAGATTTCAAGCCAAGAAATTAAGTAATTTTAGAAAAATTCAGAAGCACAAGCATGCAGAACTAAATCATAAAAGTGAAGAAACAGGATCGCCAAGGCTGAGAAGCCCCGGTAGGACTAGCTCTTCTGCAATACCACTACCAGAGGAGTTTAGGGGATGTACTTGGCAGAGATTTGAAGACGGATCCATGAAGAGCTCGCTTGTTGCTCCTGGATGTGGCCTAGAAAATCAAGCTGATGACCTTGCGGATTCGCGGCTTTCAATTCGGTGACCCGAAAGCTGGTCAAATATAATCCTTGGATTTGTGAACTCTGAGGGACCTGCAAATCATCATTCACGGGTTAGAAAATGAGGAAGAAGAGGGTTAGATTGCTGAAAGAAGAAGAAGGAAAGAGGGTTGCTGATGGGCAGCTAGGGCTTCTGGATGGAGGGCTTGGCGCAGGGGTTGGGATCACACAAATTCCCTTTACACAGAATTCACATAGAAATCATACAGAATTTTGAGAAAAACTCAAGAGAAATTCATTCATAATAATTGATCAAAATACATGAGAGGGGGGCCTTTATATAGGTATACAAACATGGGCTCCAAGTAAGGGCATACAAGTAAACCCCTAAGTATCCTTTTTCCACTCAAATACATGGAGATCTCCTCTCCCAAATAGGTTCAAACTTCCTCTTCTCACTAGGATTACTCCTCTCCTTCTCTTTGACTTGGTCTTGGCCAAGGGAGGTGACCATAAGTGGGGCACCCAAAGGGATGTAATCCTAAGGGTGGGGCACCAATTCATGAAGGCTTTGTGCTTTGGGTGGCCCACTTCAGTGTTGGGCTGGTTCTAGGGTTTTCTCCGATTCTCCTTCTCCTGGCAGGCTGACGTAATGATGATCCTTCTCATGTAATCCAATATGGCACATCCAGATGTGACTGGGACTCCTTGAAGTTGTCAAATTCTTGTTTTGGCTGGGGTCCATCAGTGTCTTGAGTCTTCATACTGGACTGGACTCAAAATGAAACTTATAGGACTTAAAATGAAAAAGGGCTCAACATGAGCAGACTCATGACTTGACTCAACACAACTTGACTTGACTTGACTCAACTGAACTTGACATATCCCAAGACTGATCCCAAAACCCAAATAGTATGGGTGACTTTGAATACAGGACTCAAATGTAGAAAGGCCTAAAGCAGGACTCAGGGGCCAAAAAATACAGACTCAAGTGGGCTAAGCCATTATCACAAAATTGGACGCAATTACTCAAAACATTACTAATATAACCACAGAGGGTTGAGAGGCCTCTGTCTTATTCTGGTATCTCTGGTGTCCACACCAAAGGACAAGCTCTTTGCTGAGGTCGAACTCTCATTTGAGAAGAAGAGGACCAACCACGACCATAGCTGGGAAAGCAACGAAAGAGGCACGATTTCCAAAAGATGGAAGCGGGGAAGGCCCCGTCACCTCATGCACACCATGTAAGACTATGGAGTGGGATTTTGTCCTCCACTCCATGCAATATGATGCAAACAGTGATCCAGTTACTCCATGCAATGTAGGCATTGGATGGTACAAAGCTCACAAGTGCATGCACTATACTGCTCCCCTCCTGAGGACTTCCACAATACCATCGTCACCAACCTCATTAAACATCCTCAGCCGCTAGAATGCGTGGGGCCAACCACCGTGGAAGCTTGTGATGGCTGCACCTCCACCAACTGGAGTTTGCAACAGCTGCGCATACGCTAGCAGCTCACGATGGAGGAGCACTACAGTGAGGATGAAGAAGACCTCCACCTTTAGGGCCCCCCAGCAATTCAATATGGAGGAACATGACTTGACAGAGGACATCGCTTAAACTCCAGCTCCATGAGTTCCTCTGCCAGGATGGCTCCCCCAAGGTTGAGCCTCTGGTCGAAGTCGAACTCCAGCTCATTGAGTTCCTCTGCGAGGTTGGTTCCCCCGAGGTCGAGTCTCTGGCCGAAGTCGAACTTTCGCTCCTTGAGTTTCTCCACCAGGTTGGCTCCCCCGAGGTCGAGCCTCTGGCCGAAGTCAAACTCCTGCTCCTTGAGTTCCTCCATCGGGATGGCTCCTCCGAGGTCGAGCCTCTAGCCGAAGTCTAACTCCCGCTCTTGAGTTCCTTCACCGGGATAGCTCCCCCCAGGTCGAGTCTTTGGCCGAAGTCGAACTCCCACTCCTTGAGTTCCTCCACCGTGATGGCTCCCTCGAGGTCAAGCCTCTGGTCGAAGTCGAACTCCCGCTCCTTGAGTTCCTCCGCCAGGATGGCTCCACCGAGGTCGAGCCTCTGGCCGAAGTTGAACTTCTGCTCCTTGAGTCCTTCCGTCAAGTTGGCTCCCCCGAGTTCGAGCCTCCGGCCGAGACCAAGCTCCCACTCCTAGAACCTTCCAGCTACTTCTATGCCTTCATCAAAAGCCTTGAGGAGTGCTATGAGCTCAGCCATGTCAACCATGTGCCCGGTCATCTATATGCGCACCCAAGTTGTGCACCTCACCAACCTCTTTCTCCTCGGCACCACCTTCTATCCGACTAATGGAGAATCAAGCTGAAGTACTAGCATCATCACCATGCAACATCATCTCTCACCTGGCCAATCGACCTTTGGTCAAGGTACAAGCAGGCTCTTAAAGTCCCACGGTTGACCTCCGATAGGTTAAGCTCAATCTAGTGACTGACTTCCTACAATCAGTACAAGACCTGCTACAGCATGGAGCGGAATGGATAAAGCTATTCCTTCCATCCAAAAGCATATGTTATAGTAGTACAGATCCATTCGGCCATGACAGACTCATTGTCCTTGTCTGGCTGACGTGGCCACATGCTCCGCATGGCGTTTCCAGTTCTCCCATCCAAAACATATATATAATGATGGGACGGCCGGCTGAAGGAAGAGGAGGTCCATTTTCGCTCCTCCGCCCGTGCGTCGACATCGCCTAGAGGAGAACCCATTCGCAGTTCGGTACCTCGTCCGGCTCACGCCCACCATGACATGCCTGCCTCAATGACTCCGGCATGCCCATCGGCGTCACTGGAGAAGTAGTGCACCCCGATGGATCTGGCTCCACCCGCAGCATGCTCATCTCAGCCCGCACCATGGTACGCTACGACCCGAGCTAGCTCAGCGCCTCGCGTGTCGATGGGAGTAGTGCGCCATCCGGGCCTTGCAACGACGGTCTTCCAAGCTCTGTGGCCAAGATGGAGCTCTACGTCGGTCCATCCGCCCAGCTCCAAGAAGGAGCTCTACGCCTGCCTCCTTGGCCAAGATGCATGCCCGTCTCTATGTCCGCCGCAGGCAGTGTTGGAGATAATCCTGATCTCTCCGAGTCGCACGGAGAGTCGCACGGAGAGTTGCACGAAGAAAGCGCGGAGAGAGGAAACGCGTTAACTGCGCGGGTGTTACGTGGTTTGATGGCTTATCACATCACGCGGGGATTAGTTTTTATTGTTTTTTTTATTTCATCTTGATAAACCGATTTCTAAAAAGTCGGAGTTGTAAAAAATCTTATTTATTCTCGAATGAAGCGCAGCAAAAACTAGAAGTATTTTTTTTTCCGGTCTTCTCTTTCTCATCCTCGTTTTTTTCCTTCACCTGGTATCAGAGCCTCAGGTTAGCACACCAAGGCGCTTTCGTCTCAAGCAAATGGCGATCATCCCTCAAGCTGCGACAACAAGGGTCGGTGGCGGCGTATCTCTCAACTACCCGCAACTAACGACGACGAACTACACCACCTGGGCGATTAAGGTGGAAGCACTGATGCAGGCCCAAGACATTTGGGATGCAGTGGAAGCAACGGACGGTGCGGACGTGGACGAGAGGAAGGATAAGACGGCGAGGGCGTTTCTCTTCCAAGCACTCCCGGAAGACATCCTGTTGCAGGTGGCGAAGAAGACGACTGCAAAGGAGGTCTGGGACAGCCTCAAAACAAGGTTTGTCGGGGCAGATCGTGTCAAGACCGCTCGGTTGCAGACGTTGAAGAGTGACTTCGACGTCATGCGAATGAAGGAAGGGGAGACGCTGGACGACTACGCCGGCAGACTCAGTGGGATGTCCGCGAAGTATGCAAATCTGGGGGAGACGCTCGACGATGCGACGCTGGTAAAGAAGCTCCTCAACACAGTACCCGATAGATACTACCAGGTGGTCGCCGGTATTGAGCAGTTCTGCAACCTCGACACAATGCTATTCGAGGAAGCAGTCGGGCGTTTGACGGCATACGGGGAGCGCGCACGTTTGCGCAACCCCAGCAGCAACGACGATGGGCAGCTCCTGCTCACCCAAACCGAATGGCAGGCGCGGCAGGACAAAGTCGGCAGGGACTCATCCTTGAGCAACAGGGGTAAGTACATCGCCCCTGCAGAAGGTAGCAGCCGGAGCCGGGGTGGACGCAGTCACGGCAGGGGTCGCGGCAGAGGCAGACGCAGCGGATCGCCGCGCAAGGCTAGTTCAGGTGGCTCTGGCGGCAGTAGATGCGACAAGAGCCACATCAAGTGCTACAATTGTAGCAAAATGGGCCATTATGCATCTGAATGCTGGAGTAAACCGTGCAAAGAAGAAGCAAACCTCTCATGCACGGAGGAGGAGAAACCGGCGTTACTGCTGTCTGCGAGTGTTGAATCAAGGGATCTTGCTTTGTTGAATGAGGAGACGATGGATCCGCAGCTGCGAGCTGGAAGCGAGGAAGTATCCAGCACCTGGTATTTTGACAATGGTGCAAGCAACCATATGTCGGGTGAAAGGAAGAAATTCCACGAGCTGGACGAGACAGTCCAGGGGCATGTGAGATTCGGCAACGGCTCCACTATGCAGATCAAGGGAAAGGGTTCGGTGTTCTTCCAGTTCAAGAATGGGGAACAACGACTTCTCACCGAGGTATATTACATCCCAACCTTACAAAGCAATATCATTAGCTGTGGACAGTTGGCCAAGAAAGGAAACAAGTTTGTTATGCTAGGAGAATTTCTATGGATGTATGATCCCAGTGGCAGATTGCTCATCAAAATCAGAAGTTCCTCCAATCATCTTTACAAGGCCGAGATGAAGACCAACGATCCGGTGTGTTTGCTCACCAACATATTGGATGAGGATTGGCTATGGCACGCCCGACTTGGGCATGTCAACTTCCACTCCTTGAAGATGTTGGCAGAGAAGAATATGGTGGCAGGTGTGCCGCTCATTAAGCACCCGGACAAGCTGTGCCAAGGGTGTACAATAGCAAAGCATGCAAGACACCCTTTCCCAGAGGCAGCCTCCTGTCGAGCGGAGGAGCCACTCGAGCTGCTGCACGCCGATCTCTGCGGACCGATCACCCCTTCGACTATCGCCGGTAATAGCTACTTTATGTTGATCGTCGATGACTACACTCGTTGGATGTGGGTGTATGTGATCAAGACGAAGGATGAAGCCTGCTCGGTGTTCAAAAAGTTTAAGCAACAGGTGGAGAATACCACCGGACACCGAGTGAAGACCTTGAGGACGGACCGGGGTGGAGAGTTCCTCTCCACTGAGTTCAACAAACTCTGCGAAGAGGCAGGCATCGTGAGGCACCTGACTGCACCCTACACTCCGCAGCAGAATGGCGTGGTGGAACGAAGAAACCGGACGGTGATGTCGATGGCGAGATCACTTCTCAAGAGCATGCTCGTTCCCAACATATTATGGGGGGAGGCCGTAAGGCATGCAGTACATCTGCTGAACCGCTTGCCAACGAAGGCGCTAGGAGAGCGCACCCCATTCGAAGCTTGGACTGGGAGGAAGCCACACCTCGACCATTTGAGGGTGTTCGGCTGCATTGCCCATGCGAAGGTGGTGTTGCCGCACCAAAAGAAGCTTGATGACAGAAGTCAGGCGATGGTGTACCTCGGCGTCGAGCAGGGCTGCAAGGCGCACCGACTCTACGACCCTCGGCGCGGTAAACTTCATGTAAGTAGAGACGTGAAGTTCGAAGAACACCTAGAATGGAGTTGGAACGCAGGTGAAAACATTGTAGATGCGTCAGTCCTGGTTGTGAGGGAGAACTACCCTCCCGAGACGGACTCGAGTGACTCCGGGACTCCTTCGGCCCACCATGTTGGAGTCCCGTCTGTAGCAGCAACGGCGTCATCACCAATGGAGGATACCGCATCGGCCACAGAGTCTCCCACAGCGGATTCATTGGCAGGTGCGCCGGCTGTACCTGCAATGGCCTCTCCGACTTCAAGCAGCAGCAGCACCAATGATGGAGTGGTTCGTTACAGGCACATCGACGATATTATGCGAGATGCGGTGTGAGTGGACTTACATCAGGAAGAGCTCGAAGAAGAGGCGCTGCTAGTCGAGATGGAGGAGCCATCTTGCTACCGAGAAGCTGCCGGAGAAAACGCTTGGGAAAAAGCGATGCAGCAGGAGATCGAGTCCATTGAAAGAAATTCAACGTGGGAGCTCACCAACCTACCGCCAGGACAAAGACCCATAGGTCTGAAATGGGTGTACAAGGTGAAGAAAAACTCAGCCGGAGATGTGATCAAGCATAAGGCGAGGCTAGTTGCAAAGGGATATGTTCAGCGGCAGGGTGTCGACTTCGAAGAAGCGTTTGCTCCGGTAGCCAGACTTGACACTATCCGTGTCATTCTTGCAATCGCAGCCAATCGCAGCTGGGAGGTACATCATCTTGATGTGAAGTCGGCGTTCTTGAATGGCGAACTCGAGGAGGAGGTCTATGTAACTCAGCCGGAGGGCTTTGTTGTGAAGAACAAGGAGCACTGTGTGTATAAGCTGAGCAAGGCACTATATGGGTTGCGGCAAGCTCCACGAGCATGGAACAATCGACTGGACAAAAGTTTGAGGCGTCTCGGGTTCATCAAGTGCACACAAGAACAAGCAGTGTACACACGAGGAGAAGGAAACGCAGGTATCATTGTTGGTATTTACGTCGATGATTTAATCGTTACAGGGGAAAATTCAGAGGAGATCTCAGCTTTCAAGCAGCAGATGATGACCGAGTTCGAGATGAGTGACCTCGAGCTTCTCACCTTCTACCTCGGCATCGAAGTGGCGCAAGAAGAAGATCGGGTGATACTAAAGCAATCGGCCTACGCCAAGAAGGTGTTAGCTCAGTTTGGCATGACTGAGTGCAACTCAACAAAGTCCCCTATGGAGCAGAAGGCGCAGCTCCACAAAGATCCTAAAGGAGAACCAATAGATGCGACGGAGTACCGGCACATGATTGGTTGTTTGAGGTATTTACTCCACACAAGACCAGATCTTTCCTATGCAGTTGGAGTAGCTAGCAGATTTATGGAAAGGCCCACGGTAATGCATTACAAGGCGGTGAAGCAAATCCTGAGGTACCTGAAAGGTACAATCCATTGTGGACTTGTATATGGGAAGAAAAAGGTAGAAGAAGAGATCATTGGCTACAGCGATAGTGACTTGGCTGGTGATGTTGATGATCGGAAAAGCACCGGGGTATGGCATTCTATGTCAATGATAATTTGGTATCATGGAATTCACAAAAGCAGAAGTCGGTTGCATTGTCATCATGCGAGGCTGAGTTCATGGCAGCAACGGCGGCGGCAAGCCAGGCATTATGGCTGAGAAGCTTGTTGGGGGAGCTAACGAAGCAAGAACTCAAGCCAGTGAAGCTGTTTGTTGATAACAAGTCTGCAATTGCCTTAATGAAAAATCCCGTATTTCATGGCCGCAGCAAGCACATTGACACGAGATTTCATTTCATCCGAGAATGTGTTGAAGGTGGTCAGATCGTGGTCAAGTTCGTCCGCACGGAAGAGCAGCGAGTCGATCCACTCACAAAAGCTTTGTCAGGCGTGAAGTTTGCAGCAAAGAAATTATTACTGGACGTTTATGATTTTGACCCACATCAGGATTAAGGGGGAGTATGTTGGAGATAATCCTGATCTCTCCGAGTTGCACGGAGAGTCGCACGGAGAGTTGCACGGAGAAAGCGCGGAGAGAAAGCACGGAGAGAGGAAACGCGTTAACTGCGCGGGTGTTACGTGGTTTGATGGCTTATCACATCACGCGGGGATTAGTTTTTATTGTTTTTTTTATTTCATCTTGATAAACCGATTTCTAAAAAGTCGGAGTTGTAAAAAATCTTATTTATTCTCGAATGAAGCGCAGCAAAAACTAGAAGTATTTTTTTTTCCGGCCTTCTCTTTCTCATCCTCGTTTTTTTCCTTCAGGCAGCACGGAGTCCAGCTCCGAGACGGAGCTCTCCGATCCCCGCGCACCTCGATCCGGCATGACCCGGAGTCCCGCACCAGTCCGACCACGGGGAGACACCCGGCTCCGCTCGCGGCACGCCCGCCTCCATCCGGACCTGGTGCCACAGCCAGTTCGGCATGTCCACATGGGTCCGGGGGCATGCCCGCATGGCTACACCACCTGGGTTCGTGGGGGGCAGTCCAGCATGTCCCTCGGATCTCCAGCACAGCGTGGAGTCCTGCTTCGACCAGCCCAACTTGGTCCGGCGCCTCCTCAGCCCGCGTAGCGTCCTCCCTAGCATGGAGTCCTGCTTCGGCCAGACCACCTCGGTCCGGCGCCTCCTCAGCCCGCGCTGCGTCCTCCCCGGCATGGAGTCTTGCTTTGGCCAGCCCACCTCGGTCCGGCACCTCCTCAGCCTGTGGCACAATGGGAACGATCTTGGCTCTGCCCGCATGGAGTCCGGCCGAGCGTCTCAGTCCGACTCTGCGCGCATGTGGAGCCTATGCCCACCTAGCTTCATGCACCTCGGTCCACGTGCATAGGGAGCCTCTATAGGCCTCGCCTCAGTCTGTGCACCACCCGTTCCAGCCCATCGCCGAGGACAGTTCGGCTCCGCCCGCATGGGCTGGGCATGCTTTTCGAAGAGTAGATATGGAGAAGGCCCGGATGGCAACCAGCGTAAAGTCTTGGGCACCGACTGCATCTCTTATAAAGGAGGGCTATACTGTAGTCTCACGGGCTTATCATGGACTCACAAGCCCATCCCAACCTCTTAGGCCATTATTAACATCATTTGGAAAAGGCACCCTATCCGAGGCGCTATGTTTCTTCACCAACCTTCTGAACCACCTGGAAGAAAAAGATTGACCAACCAATCCTAGCCTCTCAGGCCTATAAGAGCCACTATTAACACCATTTGGAAAAGGCACTCCACCCGAGGCGCTGTGCTCCTTCACCAACCTTCTAAACCACCTGGAAGAAGAAGATTCACTAACCAATCCTAGCCTCTCAAGCTTATAGGAGTCTCACAGGCCTATGTCAAGAAAAGCACGCCTCCCCAAATGACAGGAGCAATCTCATGAATAGATAAGAGGGACCTCCGGCCAAGATAAGTAAAACTACCTACCATTCATTAACCGGCTCCCAAGCCATTATTTCCCTACATAGCTCCGGCTGTTTCCAAAAGAAAAAACCTAACTGACTTGAACGTCGGAGTGTCCTTGTCGGTACCCCCGGTTGGGACTTTTTACAAGTCTTCATTCGTGAGGACCAACGAGGAAAAGGATTTCTCCCCACCGGAGAGGCCCACAGGACGACCAACAGTTCCAAGCCCCCAGGGGCCGATGATCTTGAAGCGAGCCAGAAAGAGTCAAGACAAGGGCAAGGGAATGTCTGAGGACTCTTCCAAAAGACTCCTACCACTCTCATTCTTATAACGACCCCTCCAAATACGGTGATTCCACCAAGTCCCGTAGAGAAGGGCCTCTTCCCTTTGATCGTCTCCGATCAACAAACCCGGTGACGCTGGTGGAGAGTCCACTCACCTAGGCTATATAAGAGGTATGGATCACGACGATCTAGGCGGCAACAATTATCATTCAGAACTAAAACAAAACAAATTTAAGAAAAAGATGTAAGCATGGATTGCAAAATTCGGTACACAATCCCTATTTAATATTTTTGGTATCTCAATTCAATTGCTGAGAGTAATCATGATGGAGTGGCCTCATCCAGATACTCGTCTCTTCTGCAACTCAGACGAAGATTCAGTTTCTCTCTTGCAATTAGAGGAAGAATTGGCTTCTCATATATTATTGAACTGGCCGTAGTCAAGAGACAACTTGGAATTATTTATCTTAAATTGGACATCTCTTCCTATCCGAATTGTATTCATTTCGTGCAGGCTGAATGGTCAAGAACTCAAATGTCTAAGTATTTGAGAACTGGATGGTATCTTCAGAGAAATCACAAGGTTTTCAATGGCAAAAGCAAGACGGTCACAGTCCTGCTAGCTGACATCTGGAGGTGCTAAAAAGATTGGAGCAATGTGGTAAATTTTAAAGCAGCTGCTAATTTCAAATTATTTGCTAGTTCATTCTCAAGCTCTAGTCGTCCATTTTCTCTTCTTTATTTCGTATTCTTTCTGTGTCTCATGAAATATGTAAACCAGACACCCCTCTTCTTCTCAAATGAAAGAAGCAGCATTATATCCTCGGAAGAAACAGTTTATGATTTCTCACAAAAATAAAAAGATTAAAGAATTCAAACATCATCCTTCCATAATGCGAACATGACTTGAAGAAACATGATGATATTGTATAAATTTTAACTAGTTATCTATTAAGGTGTCAATGATGGAGTTGATAGGTCTCCATCTTTTGAATTTTGATACTAAAGACCCTATCTCGATCTCTGGTTTTGCCCAATACAAGAAGGTGTAGCTCTATACCTTCTTCTTCGTCTACGATTGGAAAACCAAAAATAAATATAAAAAGAAAGAGCATGAGGAAAATGGGGGAGAAAGACTAAATATCCGGATAGTTTCAAATCAAAAAGGATATTAAAAAATCCAGGCATTTCACTTGGGGGGGGGGGGGGAGAATGTTGGCCTAGTGCTAGCTCATGCCTTCGGATCTGGGTCCGTGCAATGCGGTCGCCGGCTAGGTGGGCTGTTTCAAGGTCAACGTCCTCGCTGAGTCGGCTCGATGAGGCCGAGTGCGGTCGCTGCCGTTGCTCGGGTCAACCCGTGCACCCCTCGGTTGCTGCGCTGCCGGTTTAAGAGAGTTAAACCTGCCTCTTATAATGGGGAGCTTCCTTTTGTAAGATTAGTTAGGGACGACATCCAACAGAGATCGAACCCTATTGGATATAGTTCAATCGATTATGAGAATCACTTAAGTATCTTTAATGATACGATTACATAATGCAACTTACCTAATTTAATTCGGTTCACTTTAAATCCATTCTTACCATACTTATATGAGATATAGGTGGATGATTTAGAGTTTAGGTTATTGATGTCATGTATCCTAAATAATTGTTAGGATACTTTTTCTCAATAGATCACAAATTATTGTGACGCAATGTCAATATTCATGGTTAAATAATTTAACTTAAATATAGCAGTGGGAGGATGATTAAGCTCAAAGAGAGAGTCTTTAAGAGCAATGAGCCATAGAAACTATAAAATTCATTCGAGCAAAACTAGTACTTATAGTTCCTTCTCTACCATGTAAGTTTAGTAGGATCTTCTATTCTCCAAAAGGTACATAGGTATACTTATAGAAGATATAGAGAAAATATTCCTTGAGGAAGATAAGAAATATAAAGTTGATCCCAAAAACCTATACGAGATGATGTCAGACATCGATTTCGAGAAATGGTTGAATGGCATGAGGTTAGCTTTATATGCTCCAACCAAGTATGGACCTTAATGGATCCACCAAAAAGTATAATACCTAATGAATGCAATGGATCTATAAAAGAAAAATGGATGGAAATCTATGAGGTAAGGCTTAGATGAAAGGTTATAGTTAACATTGACTATGAAAATCTTTTCACCCGTGACCATGCTAAAATCCATATTGATTGCTATTAATCATGATGAGATCAGGTTGATGGATAGTAATGAGATTACAAGGTCTAAGCTATAAAGGTCCATGTAAATAGACTGAAGCAATTATCTTGGAATTGGAATGCTCATTTTGATGACATGCCCAAATTACTTGATTTTGTCAAGAATGAGAAGAGGAACTATATATTTATAAAAGATTAGTGGAAGTATCTAATTCTGTGCATTGTATGTGGATAATATTTTCCTACTGGAAAATAGATTCCTATGCTGATTTAGGTTAGGTTATGATTGTCTAGACAATTCTTCATTAATAACCTTTGGAAAGCATCCTATATTTGAAATGTAGGTCTATAAGATAGATATAGGAGGATACTAGATTATCACATTTGGTACATTAAGGAAGTGCTGAACAGTTCAACATGAAAAATCTAATAAGGGATTTGACTCCTTAGCATGGAATTAATCTCTCAATATGTCCAAATATATTTGCAAAGATTTTATATATGAGCTAGATCTTTTTGAGCTTTGACCATAGGGAGCTCATATAAACCATGCTATGTACATGAGTTGATTATTACTATGAGTGTTATGAGCAAATATCAGTAGAGTCCAAGCTATGAGCATTTGATTACAAAGAAAACAATCTTTGATACTTAAGAAGTACCAAAGATATATTTTAGAT